>JARQOD010000003.1:391522897-391581985 GCA_033576555.1 Oophaga sylvatica
GGGCCCCATGAGGGGCAGAATGCAGGACATGTGGGCAAACTGTGAGACATGGGGCAAACTTTGAGACATGGGGCAGAAATGCTGGACATGGGGGCAAACTGTGAGACATGGGCAAACTGTGAGGCATGGGGGCAGAATGCTGGACATGATGGGGCAGAATGCTGGACATGATGGGGAAGAATGCTGGACATGGGGGCAGAATGCTGGACATGGGGCAGAATGCTGGACATGGGGCAGAATGCTGGACATGGGGCAGACTGTGAGACATGGGGGCAGAATGCTGGACATGGGGGCAGAATGCTGGACATGGGGGCAGAATGCTGGACATGGGGGCAGAATGCTGGACATGGGGGCAGAATGCTGGACATGGGGGCGGAATGCTGGACATGGGGGCGGAATGCTGGACATGGGGGCGGAATGCTGGACATGGGGGCAGACTGTGAGACATGGGGCAGAATGCTGGACATGGGCGCAAACTGTGAGACATGGGGGCAAACTGTGAGACATGGGGGCAGAATGCTGGACATGGTGGCAGACTGCTGGACACAGGGGGCAGAATGGAGATACGGGGCATGATTGTAGACACAGGGGGCAGAAAGAGACACTGGGGGCATGACTGGAGACACTGGAGGCATGACTGGAGATACTGGGGGCAGGATTGGAGACAGATGGGGCAGAATAGAGACACAGGGGCATGATTGGAGACAGATCGTGCAGGATCATGGGGCAGGATGGATACGATGGAGACAGATGAGGCAGGATGGGGAGATCATATGGGGGCGGGATGTAGAACATATGGCTGAAGCTAGGAATGAGACACAGAGGGCCAGGATGGGGAATTTTATTACCATAGGGGCTAATTAAGGGATATTACTGCAGTCATGTATTTATTTTATTTTTTGAGGATACTGTTTTAAATGGGGGGTGGTCCTGTTACTGTGCAGAGCGACACTATGTCGCCTTTTTTTCTTCATGTGGTGTAATGTAGAAGTTGGGAAAAATTAAGTAATGTGTTCTGCAAGCGGAGCGCTAGATAACTGTGTTATTTCCTGCAGAGATGAGCCCTGGCTGGAAGAAGTGATGGCGGTCTGTGCTGGATGAAAGATGAAAAACAAAGATGAAGGACTTCACCTAGAGACGTCACTGGTGAGTCAGTGTGTTACCTATACACTGACACTAAACACTGTATACTATATAAAAGAGCTCCTGTGTATAATGTCACCACCAGTGATCACTGCATTACCTGTACACAGACACTGCATACTAAGTACAGATCTCCTGTGTATAATGACACTTATGGTGATAGTATTGTGTTTTTTTTATTACTGAGTGATCAGTATTGTAGTATTCAGTCACTATGTGGTGGTAATATGTGGTTTGGACATGGTGTTGCGGTATTTGACCCTTGTATGTACTATTTGGTCACTTTGTGGTGGTAATATGTGCTCTGGTCATGGTGTTGTGGTATTTGTTCCTTGTATGTTATATTATTCGATCACTGTGGTGGGAATATGTGCTCTGGTCATGGTTTTGTGGTATTTGTTCCTTGTATGTGATATTATTCGATCACTGTGGTGGTAATATGTGGTCTGGTGGTATTTGTCCCTTGTATGTGGTGTTATTGGTCATTTTGAAAATTGAAAAATAAATTAAAATATACATAAATTGTATTGCATATTTTAACAAATATTTAATAGCTTACAGTAGAGTAGGGCCCGGCCAAAAGTGTCTACTGTGTTATGGTGGCGGCTTAAAAAAATCTTTTGGCCAAAACAAAAGCTGCTGGCTATATGTGTGATCTGGTGATGGGAACTGTTAATGTATGATAGGTGAGAAGTGGAGTTTTTTCCAAGAGAAAGCGGTGGGACTGTGGACAGTTCGAGGGGTGGAGGCACCTGGAATAATCTGTTTCAGGTATATGATGACCCCGTCGCTTGAGCCCGTCACATGACCCCATCACATGACCCTGTCACATGACCAGGGGGCCCACAGAGTCTGAACAGCCCGGGCCCTGGCTACCCTTAATCCACCCCTGAGGATGTCCGTGACTACAAATATTTACAAAGTCGGTTGATGTGACCCACCCCAGAGGAAAATGTTTTTCAGCCCATGCACTTAGTATATGGCCATCCCAAGTATAGGAGACCCACTCCATTCTAATGGAAACTGATTTTTAGGAGGACGTCATACACGTCTTTTCCAAGTGGTATTTTGGTTTGTCCAAATTTTGGGCAGGCCTTCCATTCAATGCATAGGCAAATAGTATGTGAGACCCACTTCATAATAATGTGAACTTTGTTGGTTGTTAATATTCCTCAACAATGCAATTCTTCTATTCCAGTTCTTCAGCCTCAACACTGCAATGCTAAAATGCAGGTTCTTCTGACTCACCACAGCAATTGATCAATGCAGGTTCTTCAGCCTCAACACTGCAATTATCCACTGATGATTCTTCAGGCTCAACACTGAAATGCTCCACTGCAGGTTCTTTAGCATCTACACTGCAATTGTCCACTGCTGGGTCTTTAGCATCAACACTGCAACTGTCCACTGCTGGCTCTTCAGCGTCAACAATGCAATTTTAAACTGCAGGGTCTTTAGCGCCAACACTGCAATGGTCCACCGCTGGGTCTTCAGCGTCAACACTGCAATTGTCCACCACTGGGTCTTTAGCATCAACACTACAATTGTCCACTGCCGGGTCTTTAGCATCAACACTACAATTGTCCACTGCCGGGTCTTTAGCATCAACACTGCAACTGTCCACTGCTGGTTCTTCAGCGTCAACAATGCAATTTTAAACTGCAGGGTCTTCAGCGTCAACACTGCAATTGTCCACCACTGGGTCTTTAGCATCAACACTACAATTGTCCACTGCCGGGTCTTTAGCATCAACACTGCAACTGTCCACTGCTGGTTCTTCAGCGTCAACAATGCAATTTTAAACTGCAGGGTCTTTAGCGCCAACACTGCAATGGTCCACCGCTGAGTCTTCAGCGTCAACACTGCAATTGTCCACCACTGGGTCTATAGCATCAACACTACAATTGTCCACTGCCGGGTCTTTAGCATCAACACTGCAACTGTCCACTGCCGGTTCTTCAGCATCAACAATGCAATTTTAAACTGCAGGTCTTTAGCGCCAACACTGCAATGGTCCACTGCCAGTTCTTCAGCCTCAACACTGCAATGCTAAAATGCAGGATCTTTTGACTCACCACAGCAATTGATCAATGCAGGTTCTTAAGCCTCAACAGTGCAATTATTCACTGATGGGTCTTCAGGCTCAACACTGAAATGCTCCACTGCTGGGTCTTTAGCATCAACACTGCAATTGTCCACTGCCGGGTCTTCAGGCTCAACTATTGACTGTGTAGCCAAACAATATGGGAGCAACACATTAAAAGGAAGAATACTTTCAGGTGTACATAAAGTACGTGGGTTCAAAGGCTTATTTGGGTGTGTGTTACTTTGATGCAGGGCGGGACTTGCAGTCAATGCATAGGCGAACAGTATGGCAGAACAAAATGAATATTGTGAACTTGGTTTTCCTGTGTACATCCACTAGGTCGCTTCTAAGCTTGTTTGGGGTGCGTTTTAATTTTATGCAGGCAGGGCCTTGTATTCATTGCATAAGTGAACAGTATGGCAGTGGCAAAAGAGTAATGTGAACGTGGTTTTCCTGTGTACATCCACTAGGTCGGTTCAAAGCCTTTTTGGGGTGCGTTTCAATTTGATGCAGAGCGGGCCTTGCATTCAATGAAGAAGCTAACAGTATGGCAGTGGCAAAAGAGTAATGTAAACGTGGTTTTCCAGTGTAATGTACATCCACTAGGTTGCTTCTAAACCTTTTTGGGGTGCGTTTCAATTTGATGCAGGCAGGGCCTTGTATTCAATGTATAAGCTAACAGTATGGCAGTGGCAAAAGAGTAATGTGAACGTGGTTTTCCTGTGTACACCCACTAGGTCGGTTCAAAGTCTTTTTGGGGTGCGTTTCAATTTGATGCAGGCAGGGCCTTGTATTCATTGCATAAGCGAACAGTATGGCAGTGGCAAAAGAGTATTGTGAACGTGGTTTTCCAGTGTACATCCACTAGGTTGCTTCTAAGCCTTTTTGGGGTGCGTTTCAATTTGATGCAGGCAGGGCCTTGTATTCAATGTATAAGCGAACAGTATGGCAGTGGCAAAAGAGTATGTGAACTTGGTTTTCCTGTGTACATCCACTAGGTCGGTTCAAAGTCTTTTTGGGGTGGATTTGAATTTGATGCAGGGCGGGCCTTGCATTCAATGCATAAGCTACTGTAACAGTAAGGCAGTAGCAAAAGAGTAATGCCAACATGGTTTTCCTGTGTACATCCACTAGGTCGGTTCAAAGTCTTTTTGGGATGTCTTTGAATTTGATGAAGGGCGGGCCTTGCTTTCAATGAAGAAGCTAACAGTATGGTAGTGGCAAAAGAGTAATGTGAATGTGGTTTTCCTGTGTACATCCACAAGGTCGCTTGTAAGCCTTTTTGGGGTGCGTTTCAAATCGATGCAGGCAGGGCCTTGTATTCAATGCATAAGCTAACAGCATGGCAGTGGCAAAAGAGTAATGTAAACTTGGTTTTCCTGTGGCCATCCAGTACCTGGGTTCAAAGGCTTATTGGGGTGCGTGTGACTTAGCTGCAGGGCAGGCCTTGCATTTAATGCATATGCTAACACTATGGGAGACCTATTTTATTATAATTGGAACACTTTTTCATGAGGACCTCCTGTACGTCTCATCACAGGGGCATTGGGGTGCGTCCTAATTTTTGGCAGCCAAGTCACTCAGTGCCTAGGCAATAACAGTATAGGAGACCCACTCTTTAATATTGGGCCTTTAAGAAGATTAATGCTGCCTGATGCCCCTATAAAAATTGGCTTCGTGACTTTAAGAGTCCCTCCTTCATAAATGAAACAAGATGTGTCTGATGATGTGTCACACACCACATGGCCGGCTAAGGTTGTTAAATCCTACAATGACATTTCACAGTAAATGCATTTGCATTGGTTGAAAGCAATGGTAACGTTGAAAAATGCATCAAAAATGCTACGTGCGAACATAGACAAATTGGTGGAGGAGCTTTTTTACTTTGGGTTAATTATTTTGCCTTATATAAGTCAGTAGCCTGGAAAGGATATTCCTTGACATATTTCCCAGGAAAATCCATTTTGGTTTTGTTTTTGTATGTTTTTTGGTGTGCCTGTAAAAATGGCGTAAGACTCTGACACCATTGCTCACAGCTGTGACCTGGGAGTCAGAAATGCTTCCAGGGGCATTCCCCATGATGTTCCCCTGTCATTTGAGCTGTGTTTCCATCATTTACAGACGTTTTTAGACTTTAAAAGGAACCCCGGGGGGGTCGCGGCAAAAATGCTCGGTTTTCCTATAGACTTTACATTGGGCTCGTTGCTCGGGTCGAGTACCCGAGTATTCCTATTTGCTCGACCTGAATAACGAGCACCCAAGCATTTTAGTGCTCGTTCATCACTACCCAAGAGTCATAATTACGGCACAGGATGATTAATGGTTAATCCAGTATCAGTACACAGAGAAGGCCGTGAGCAGCATCTATTCATGTCAGAGGTTCCCTTTAAGGTGCTATGTGACTCCTCTTATGAAGTCAGGGGCTGCACTAATAGTGGTGCAATGTTGGTGATCATGAGAGTATATTCCCCGCGGCTTTAGCGATGTACGTAGCTGAGCGTATATGCCGGGAAACACTGTATACTTCTAAATTTCCACCAAACTTTTTAAACTTTCACCAAAACAAGGGCAAAAATTATTCTGTGTGGCCTCCAGCTGGCCAATATGCATCTAAATAATGTTTATTAAGATAACCACTGAAAAAAAATGATATACTGTGCTGTATAAGGTTGTTTTTTTTTACAATGGGGTTTCAACACTTGTGGCCCCCAATGCATCACCTCCAACAGGGCCCCAACTATCGCAGATCTATTTATATGGGTCCAATAAAGTCAGGAGCCACTGCAACCCCTGCAGCCGCCATAGTGTGGGGACTTGCTGGAAGTTGCCCAATGACCTGCAGGTATTGTGCACATACATTGCAGCTGTTGGGGGTCTGATTGTTGCCCTGGCCGGCGACTCTCTACAAAAGATGTCATATCGATGATAGACAGGGCTGCACAATCCCTTTAAGCTTTTAAGGGTTGACCACCATTGAAGAAGGTGCTGACAGATCCCTAATCTGCACTTTGGGGAGTAAGAAATCCTGGCTATGGTGGGATCTGCAGCGGGGGGGGGGGGCTTATCAATGAGTGCGTACATAATAGGGGTATTTAGCAATCATTTAGAGGGAGATCATTTTACCATATATTGCCTGTAAATAACATTACGGAAGTCACAGTTAACGAAAATCTCACTCCTGACTTTTTGACTTTGCGCTTGTCATGATTTATAGTAATTCATATAAGGAAAGCTGCGATTCATCTTATCTTCTGAACACACATTTCAGAGGCTGAAACACAAAGCGCCGCAGATCCTTATTTGCATAATAATCGTCGCACGAGGCGATTCGGCTAATGGCCTCATAAAAATGTACATGGGAAAATAACTTCATAGAAGCAAAACAGTCATTACAGCCATCATTAGAAATGTTACTCGGTTACATGGGGATAAGGGGGCGAAAGACCCTCAGGACGCACTTGAAACTCTAGATAGATTTATGCCTTACGTCCATGTTGTACTATTATATCGCTATAACGTATCAGGGGGAAATAATATAGAAAACATTGTCAAAGGATTTCCTCTGCTAAAATGTTACATTGTATCAAATGTAAGAAAAGATAAAATGATGAAGGAACAAAACGGCTTGTGATACAATGTAAATTTGTTTTCAGGTTTGCAACTTAAAAAACAAGAAAAGTATCAAAGCTGCAGCAGAATAAATAATACAGCTGAGACAGCAGAGGCCGGGGCTGGAGGTTACGGGGTGACAGCTCGGTAAGTGCTATCAAACAGGTGTGGAGCACTGAGCCCCTTCCTCCATGTTAGGCCGGAGTCACAGTGGCGAGTGCAAAGCGAGAAACTCGCACAAGTCTTGCACCTCAATACCCGACACTGCCGCCGATACTCGGACCAGGGTGTGCGGCTGCATGTATTTCTATGCAGCTGAACGCTCCGGTCCGAGTGCCAGCGGCAGTGCCGGGTATTGATGCGAGAGACTCACGCAACTTTCTCGCATTGCACTTGCAAGTGTGACCCCGGCCTCGCACCTCAATACTCTGCACTGTCGCCGGCACTCGGACCAGAGCGTTCAGCTGCATAGAAATACATGCAGCCGCACACTCTGGTCCCGAGTGCCGGCGGTAGTGTCTGGTATTGAGGTGCAAGACTCGGGCGAGTTTCTCGCAAGTGTGGCCCCGGCTTTACACTGTATATTGCAGTAATTACTTGGTGCAGGATCTGCTCCTCCTGCCATTTTCACTGTTGCTAATCTGCATTCAGTGAATCCCATGTTATATGTTAGAGATGTGATACAAGCGGAAGAGCGGCCGCGGAAAATACTGGTGAGTGTTAATAGTGCGGAATGGAAGGACAGGAGGCTCACTGGGAAAGTGCGGGGTCGTATCAGGACAGGTGGAGAGGTCAGGCCATGTTGGGGGTTGTAGTCTCATATACAGATAGGTTAGAAAGAAATTATGGATATGTCTAGAGGTTTGGGAAGTGGCCTAAGTTGTACATAGAGTGAATTAAAAGGGTTGCTGACCGCTGCAGTCAATCACAAGTTGCAGCAGTCCTGTGACTTCTGAATGGAGATGATTTTGCTTCCAGAGCTGAGCAAATCATGGTCATGTCCAGCGGTTGGTTATGCTGGGGGTTGTAGTGCTTTATGCATAAAGTGTAACAGACTTCCATTATGGTCATGTTCAGTGACCAGACCATGCTGAATATTGTAGTGCTCCAAGTATACAGACTTGTATTATGGTCATGTCCAGTGGGCAGTCATGTTGGGGGTTGTACTACTCTATGTATAACAAGCTTACATTTTGGTCATGTCCAGTGGGCGGTTGTCACGATTGGCTGCAGCCGCCGAGAAGCGGCTCAGCCCATCATCGCCTCCACGCTGACCGACCACCACGGCATGGGGCGGGCGCCCCCCGGGGACGCAATGTGGACCCTCCATACCGCAGAGGGGGACCCGGCCTACCCGAACTAGGGAAAGGCAGAGACCGGGGTTCTGTGGCAGCTGAGCATGTGGACCAAGGAGAGCCATGTAGAACTTCAGGTATAGATTAAATAAAGTTTACTGGAGTAACAACACATAATACATAAACATCAGGATCATGAACTCGGGAAAACGAACTGGAACTCAGGAACATGGACACAGGAACATGGAATCAGGAACACAGACTGGACATCAGGAACACGGACTCAATCTCAGTAACACGAACCGGACATCAGGAAACTGGACATCAGGAACACAGACTGAATCTCAGGAACATGGACCGGACATCAGGAACACGGAATCAGGAACATGAAATCAGGAACACGGACTGGACATCAGGAACACGGTCTTGATCTCAGTAACACGAACCGGACATCAAGAAACTGGACATCAGGAACACAGACTGGATCTCAGGAACATGGACCGGACATCAGGAACACGGAATCAGGAACATGGAATCAGGAACATGGACTGGACATCAGGAACACGGACTCGATCTCAGTAACACGAACTGGACATCAGGAACACAGACTGGATCTCAGGAACATGGAATCAGGAACATGGAATCAGGAACACGGACTCAGGAACATGGAATCAGGAACACGGACTCAGGAACATGGAATCAGAAACACGGACTCAGGAACATGGAATCAGGAACACGGAATCAGGAACACGGAATCAGGAACACGGACTGGACATCAGGAACACGGACTCAGGAACACGGACACAGGAACACGGACACAGGAACACGAACACAGGAACACGGACTGGACATCAGGAACACGGACACCGGAACACGGACTGGATCTCAGGAACATCAGAACACTGGTGTGTAGCCCAGCTGCGCTTGGAGCCACATTTCCCAGGAGGATACACCAAAGGTAAACCCACAAGTGACCTGATATTCATTCACAGCTTCACCAATCCCTGGAGCCACCAGAGGGAGCCCTTTAGAGTATATATATAAGGATGGTGAAGCCACAGCAGTCAGATTAGTCTGTCAGACTACAGAGAGCAGAAGTGTGTTTAGTCTGAGACACCTCAGAAAGTGTGAGAAGCTGTTAGTTCCCTTGGAGTGTGGAGAGTCAGCTCCTAGAAGTGTGCACAGATCAGTAGATGGAAGGTCCTGATAGCTGCTTCAGACAGAGCATAGAAAGAAAGAAGGAAAGGGAACAACAGTGATTGAAGAACCTGAAGACTGCAGCTTTGAGCTTAGTTTAATGTGTGGAGGCTAGTACAAGTGGAGAAAGATAGCTACTTCAGCCTGGTCAGAACTGAGTCAACTGAGTGTAGTTTCAGTGAGCAAGCGTGCCGACGCTTTGAGAGCGGTGAAGAGAAAGAGAATCAGCTTTCTACTGCTAGTGTGCTTATGTTAAGGGTCGGAGTAGGACGAAAGGCGAGTGGAAGAGAAGAAGAGAGTAACGGAGGTTGAAACAGCATTGATAGCTTACCTCTACTCTGAATACCGGACACCGGGTCCGAGCTTGCTAGAATCTACACGACTAGTAGGAGATACCGGAGACCCTGCTGGAATACAGGTCGCAGGGGCCCAAGAGTGCTGATACGTAACCGGGGTCAGGAAGACAGGAGTCTGGTCAGCGCAACCATTAGAGACTGTGTTCTATCCAAGAGAAGGCTCCACCACAAAGTCAGCCGGGCGTATAAGTGAAGACAGAGTTAGACTTCGTTTCATACAGGTCAGAAACTCACACTACAGGAGTAAGGAGGCCCTACACCTACTCAGTGGGAATACTGGATGTGCATCCTCCACCCTGCCAGCTTCCCGGGACGTGCCTGCAACTACCGTACATCAGTAAAGGTACAGAAAGAGACTTTTGTGTGTGTCTACATTATTGCTCCTGCGGCTGAAAGCCCCCTTCTCCATCCTCCACCCCCAGCACCGCCATCTACCCTGAGGGACCCAGTCTTGCCTGTGGAAGACTTAACACCTTGCTGCCCAGTAACAACCCTCAGCGGATCTACACAGCAGTGCTGGTCACACTGACCAGGTACCACAGGTGGCGTCACGAACATATTCTACAAACACTTTAATCCCCTGTAAATATCCCCCTTTTTAAGTGAGCGCCCAGGGCCACGGACCGAGTTGTGCTACCGTGACATCCCCCATTGAAGTGAACGAGCTCGGTGCCGAGTACCCCACAGGCCCTGGCGGGCGACTCATCTTTCTGGCGTCACGAACAGGATCCGAAGCTCGCTATAAGTGAGTCCAGTGTGCCTGAATGGACTGTTTTTGTGCAAAAAGACTGTGGTTACTATTTTTGTGATTTTGCCACCATTTTACCACCATGTTCGCGCCCTGAGGCGCTGGTGAAGAAGGGGGGCGTGCATTCGTGGGCGTACCCCCCCTGTGGCGCGAAAATTATGGCCGCCCTGTCTAAGTGTTACTACAACGTCAGATCATGCCCCACTGCAAAGGAGATCCGCCTCCTCTTCATCCTCAGTGCAAGGAAGAGAAAGTGAAAGTCCCGCCTCCACGGAAAAGACCAGAGCGTTCCGGATGGAAAGCACAGTCTGGCCTGGAGAGAGATGGCTGAAGGACAGGAGTCGCTGTGTGGGGGAATGGTGGTGCGCAGACCCTGTTCCCCTGAAGAGGCGCAGCCTGTACCCGAACCGTCCCCAGGTCGGGAGAGCGATGGGAGCCCTATTGCATGGAGGAGGTGGATGCGGCGCTGCGGGATCTGGCCCGGCACCGCGCAGAGATGGAGGCGATGGAGCGGAGCTGGCGTGCCCTGAAACTGCGGCTGCAGTGGGACCAGCTGCTCTCCCCCTGGATGCACAACTGCCACCCGCGCCACCACTGGAGCCAGCGGCTGAGGAGGAACCGGAGGCCGGCCCCGGAAGAGCTGTACCTGACCCCGCCGAGCACGTGGCAGGAGGAGAGGAGGCTGAGGAGGCCTTGCCCGACCGGAACGCCAGCCAGGCCTGGAACCAGAGGCCGCACCGGTAGCAGCGGAGTACTGTCCCCCGGCAGGGACGAAGGAAGGGAGTGAACCCGGCGAGATCCTGCCCGAAGCTATGGAGATCGACTGGGAGGAAATGGAGCTCCTGGACGACGTGGAGTACGCCGCCCAGAAGGAGAATGAGTGGAGACGCCGAAAACAGGAGGAGCGGCAGCAGCGGGAGCAGCGTGAGGCGCAGCGGCTTCACCAGAGGTACCGGGAGAGAGATCTCGCAGACAAGGAGAACGTCCGGCAAGACAGAGGTACGCTCCGGGAACCGCAGCGCCAGGGGCGATAAGGGACTTTAAACTCCAGGGAGGCTGGGGGTTCATCCATGAGCCCGGGCTTTACCAGGAAGTCTTTGTGAACCGCAGGGATGTGAAGTCTCACCTGCCTGAGGGGCACCCGGACAGGGACCTGCTGATAGGAGATGTTGTCACCTACACCCGGCATTGGGGTCTTAAGGGGTGGTATGCCCTGAACGTCTCCAGAGTCAGCGCCCCAGTCCCTGAAGCAGGAAACGCACCCCGCGTCTCAGTGTCCCAGGCCTCTGCAAACCCAACGCCAGTCCGCGCACCTGTGTCACACTCTAGAACGCTGCAGAGCGCAGCGACTGCTAGCGCGTCCCTTGCTGAGTCATGCTTGAGCACACAGCAGAGATCAAGTTGGAGAGAGGCACCTGTCAGGCCTCCAGGCAATCGTATGGAAAGAAAAAGAACTGTAGCTACCCAGACCCCGGTAGCAGGACATGACTTGAAGGTGTTGCGATTTAGGACCCACAGTGTGCTTCCAGCCCCAGGTATGGAAGATGCTGCAATGTTTAAAGATTCGTCTGATGAAGACCAGTAGGACCCGGACAGGGTTTACTGAACTGTTGAAAAGTTAATAGTTGCTGCATCCGGACGGGTGCTGGCTTGCTGTTTATGTGAAGTTCTGAAAATGTTTACATAGCTATGATGTCTAGTATACCCCAGTAGGGTAATGTGTTTTTTCATAATGTCTGTGATTATGGACTGCGTGGCTGAGGACTTTGCCAGCCCAAAAACTGTGTTGTAAATAGTTGGCACTTAGTGCCCCATCTTGGTTTTACGTGAAACCACTAATACCTCTGAAGACAAAACCCGCTTGGTGTGGCCGAAAGTGGGGTCTGCAAAAAGGGAAGTCCTGCAGCCCACCCAGGACCACTGTGGGAGGTTTTGAACGGGTCCTCCGCAAGTAAACTGTTTACTTGACAAGCACTTTGCACTGCATTTTCTACTTTTTCTATTTGTATTAAAAGTGTATTTATATTGTAACGTTAAAGGGTCCTCACCTCCCGTAAGGGAAGAGTTGATGTTGATGTTAATATAAAAATTATTTCTTTCAGCCCGGGAGTGCTGATGATAACTAGGGGGGGATGTGTAGCCCAGCTGCGCTTGGAGCCACATTTCCCAGGAGGATGCACCAAAGGTAAACCCACAAGTGACCTGATATTCATTCACAGCTTTATCAATCCCTGGAGCCACCAGAGGGAGCCCTTTAGAGTATATATATAAGGATGGTGAAGCCACAGCAGTCAGATTAGTCTGTCAGACTACAGAGAGCAGAAGTGTGTTTAGTCTGAGACACCTCAGAAAGTGTGAGAAGCTGTTAGTTCCCTTGGAGTGTGGAGAGTCAGCTCCTAGAAGTGTGCACAGATCAGTAGACGGAAGGTCCTGATAGCTGCTTCAGACAGAGCAATAAAAAGAAAGAAGGAAAGGGAACAACAGTGATTGAAGGAACCTGAAGACTGCAGCTTTGAGCTTAGTTCAATGTGTGGAGGCTAGTACAAGTGGAGAAAGATAGCCACTTCAGCCTGGTCAGAACTGAGTCAATTGAGTGTAGTTTCAGTGAGCAAGCGTGCCGACGCTTTGAGAGCGGTGAAGAGAAAGAGAATCAGCTATCTACTGCTAGTGTGCTTATGTTAAGGGTCGGAGTAGGACGAAAGGCGAGTGGAAGAGAAGAAGAGAGTAACGGAGGTTGAAACAGCATTGATAGCTTACCTCTACTCTGAATACCGGACACCGGTCCGAGCTTGCTAGAATCTACACGACTAGTAGGAGATACTGGAGACCCTGCTGGACTACAGGTCGCAGGGGCCCAAGAGTGCTGATACGTAACCGTGGTCAGGAAGACAGGAGTCTGGTCAGCGCAACCATTAGAGACTGTGTTCTATCCAAGAGAAGGCTCCACCACAAAGTCAGCCGGGCGTATAAGTGAAGACAGAGTTAGACTTCGTTTCATACAGGTCAGAAACTCACACTACAGGAGTAAGGAGGCCCTACACCTACTCAGTGGGAATACTGGACGTGCATCCTCCACCCTGCCAGCTTCCCGGGACGTGCCTGCAACTACATCAGTAAAGGTACAGAAAGAGACTTTTGTGTGTGTCTACATTATTGCTCCTGCGGCTGAAAGCCCCCTTCTCCATCCTGCACCCCCAGCACCGCCATCTACCCTGAGGGACCCAGTCTTGCCTGTGGAAGACTTAACACCTTGCTGCCCAGTAACAACCCCTCAGCGGATCTACACAGCAGCGCTGGTCACACTGACCAGGTACCACAGGTGGCGTCACGAACATATTCTACAAACACTTCAATCCCCTGTAAATATCCCCCTTTTTAAGTGAGCGCCAAGGGCCACGGAACGAGCTGTGCTACCCGTGACATCCCCCATTGAAGTGAACGAGCTCGGTGCCGAGTACCCCACAGGCCCTGGCGGGCGACTCACTGGCATCGGACTCCAGACATCTAGCAACGATCGACAGGTTCCGGACATAGGCTCCGGACATGAGGCTGCAGTATCAGGCCGCAGTATCAGGCTCAGGACATCTGGCAACGATCGGCAGGCTCCAGAGATCAGGCAGGGAAGGATCGGATCCGGACATCTGGAAGCGATCTAAAAAGGAACCCAAGCGGTCTGGTGCAAGCCCCGCCAGGCTCAACTGGAGCCGGCCGGGGATTGCACCAAAAACAAGCTGAGCACAGAGTAACAGAAACTCAGCACACCCACACCGGACTCCTCCTTCCAAGATGAACCCAGGTTGTATCAAAGGAAGTCAGTTAGCAAAAGATCACAGTCACTGGGAACAGGGTTCAGGACACAGAAGGATTCAGGAGCATAACACAGCAGACACAGTTCAGACAGTCAGGTAAAGGACAGGTACAGGATGAAGGATTCAAGCCTGGAATTACCGCCTCCAGGATAGGCGAGCCTGGAATTACCGCCTCCAGGACAGGCGCAGGGACAGGTACAGGATCAGGGATTCAAACCTAGAATTACCGCCTCCAGGATAGGTGCAGGAACGGGTACAGGATCAGGGATTCAAGCCTAGAATTACCGCCTCTAGGATAGGCGAGCCTGGAATTGCCGCCTCCAGGAAAGGCGCAGGGACGGTACAGGATCAGGGATTCAAGCCTAGAATTACCGCCTCTAGGATAGGCGCAGGGACAGGTACAGGAACACACAACACACATGGCAAGATTCAGAAGCTATGTGAGTAGCTAAGGCCCCGCCCATAGGGCAGGGAGCCTTTATATAGGAGCTGCCCCTCAGCAATTGGCTGGGGACAGCATTTCAAGTACACACACTAACCCTGATAAAAGCAGGGCAGGTGTGGCCTGCGCACCCTATGAGAGCCAGACACATATCAGCACAGCACGGACACCTGGAAATGGCTGCAGCCTAAACACACGTAAGTAGTGTTGAGCGATACGATACCGCAAGTATCGGGTATCGGCCGATATTAGCTCTATCGGCCTTTCGATACTTAGTTCCGATATTTTCGTCTTATCGGATACCGGAATCGGATTGTCACTGTCACTGTCAGTGTCCGTCGGTCGGGTCTGTCAGGAGTCAGCGGCACTTACCTGGCAGAAGATCTCCGGCGGTCACGGGCTGGACTGCTTCATGGCCGCCATCATCTTTCCCCGGCGGTCACATGCAGTTTCTCGCGATAACTGCAGTGACTGCTGGGTAATCCCGGCCGTAAAGCAGTCAGTCCGATGACGTCACCGCCGGGGAAGCAGGTAATCAGCTGTGCTGCGTTGCGATGACAGGCTCTGCCTGTCATTGCGATGTAGCAGAGCTGGATCGTCGTGGGACTGTCGTTACTATGGACTGCGTCGGACAGGTGGTATACTGTTGGTTTGTTTTTTTCTTTTTTTACAGGAGATCGATGGCGTCGCAGGAATGAGTGTATAATAAAATTAATGAAAACTGTGTTGTCTCTTTTATTTCATTAAAAGACTTTTTTCTTGCTTTGTCTTTTTTTTATACATTTAATAACTTTGGGATTAATAATGGATCGGTGTCTTATTGACACCTCTCCATTATTAACCGGGCTTATTGTCACCGTGCAATCAACGGTGACATTAACCCCTTATTACCCCACTTGCCACCGCTACAGGGCAGTGGGAAGAGCCGGGTAAAGTGCCACAATTGGCACATCTTTTGATGCGCCAAATGTGGGGCTGCTGTAGCCTGGTATTATCAGGCTGTTGAGGGCCAAAATCCATGGGCCTTGACAGTCTTTTAATACCAGGCCGCAGCAGTCTGCATTTTACTTGGCTGGTTAACAAAAATAGGGGGACCCCTACGCCGTTTTTTTTTTCGAGGGGATCCCCTATTTTTGTTAACCAGCCAAGCTAAGCAGACTGCTGTGGCCTGGTATTATCAGGCTTGCAAGGTCCATGGATATTGGATCCTTACCAGCCTGAAAAACCAGGCCTCAGCGGTCTGCTTCATCTGGCTGGTTAACAAAAATAGGGGGGACCCCACGCCAATTTTTTTCGAGGGGATCCCCTATTTTTGTTAACCAGCCAAGATATGCAGACTGCTGTGGCCTGGTATTATCAGGCTGGCAAGGTCCATGGATCTTGGCTCCTTAACAGCCTGAAAATCCAGGCCTCAGCGGTCTGCTTCATCTGGCTGGTTAACAAAAATAGGGGGGACCCCACGCCAATTTTTTTCGAGGGGATCCCCTATTTTTGTTAATCAGCCAAGATATGCAGACTGCTGTGGCCTGGTATTATCAGGCTGGCAAGGTCCATGGATCTTGGCTCCTTAACAGCCTGAAAATCCAGGCCTCAGCGGTCTGCTTCATCTGGCTGGTTAACAAAAATAGGGGGGACCCGACGCCATTTTTTATTCGAAGGGAACCCCTATTCTTGTTAATCAGTTCCCTCTGATGTCACTGATTGTGTCCCTGGCTGACCTGAAGTGAAAGTGGAAAGCAATCAATTAAGCTTTCCACTTCCTCTCCTGTCAGCCAGCAGAGGAACTCATTCATTTGGGGGTTTACTGTGAGGCTGCAGCATTAGCTGCGGTCCCTGCAGTAAACATTAACCCTTTCTGAAGGATTACACCGTGGGACCTGACTGTGCATGGGATAGGTAAGAATAATTTTGCTTTTTTATTTTATTTTTATTACAGGAAATGGTTTTTGCAGTCAAATAAAAGATGGTCAAAAACATGTGTCTTTATTTCATTAAAATGATTTTTAATTAAAGTGTGTGTGTTTTATTTTTATTTCATGCAATAGGATTAATAATTGATAGTTGTCTAATTGACAGCTCTCAATTATTAACCTGGCTTAAGGTCACCTTTCAATTGCAATGTGGCTTTATCCCCATATTAACCCATTCGCCACCGCTACAGGGCAATGGGAATAGACGGGCAAAGTGCCAGAAAGGGCGAATCTAATTATAGATTTGTCTTTTCTGGGGTGTCTGGGGCAGATGTTAGTAGCCAGGGGGGGCCAAAAATAATGGTCCCTCTCTGGGCTATTATTATCTGCCCCCATTCGCTGGCTTTGTCTGTCTGGTTGCGAAAATAGGGCGGGAGCCCACGCATTTTTTTTAAACAATTTTACACCTCATATATATATATATATATATACATGTCATTGAATTTGTGACACATATATATATATTTATATTTATAGTTCATACACTTCTACATAGTATAATAGCCGCTAATTCAATTGACGGCTTTTGTGAAAATGCAGAACCCGACATGAAATGACACTTGGTGTACATAGGGTTAACCATGTCTTTTCATGTCCTTTGCTATCTGATTTGCACAAACAATTACATCAGTCTATGTGTGCAAAATTTCACACCTGTAGGGGTTAATTAAAGGTGTAAATTCGTAGCAAAAAAGTCCGTTTTTTTTTACAAGGAATTTACACCTTTAATTAACCCCTACAGGTGTGAAATTTTGCACACATAGACTGATCTAATTGTTTGTGCAAATCAGATTGCAAACGACATGAAAAGACATGGTTAACCCTATGTACACCAAGTGTCATTTCATGTCGGGTGCTTCTGTCTTTTCACAGAAGCCGGCTTTACCCGGCAATTGAATCAGAGGATATTTTACTATGTAGAAGTGTATAAACTATACATATATGTATATATATATGTCACAATGACATGTATATATATATATTATATATATATATATATATATATGTATTCTATGTGTGTATATTTAGTGTTTACAAGGAAATAAAGGTTTTTTTTAGTTGCGATATTTTGTTCCCATAGACTTACATGGGACTTCCGGTATCGGAATTGGATATCGCCGATATTTAGTGATATCGGCGATACCATTCCGATCCGATATTTTTAGATATCGAGCAGTATTGCTCAACACTACACGTAAGTCATGCACCACTGCAGAGGACCTTGCAACCTAGGGGTAGCTTTCACAGCAGTAGCCAGGGACTGCACATGCCGGTGGTCAAGCAACGCAGCGGAAACACCCACGCATGTGCAGCTACGCAGCGGAGCTGGGAACTGAGCAGCATCCATACAGGTAACGGATAACAGTATCCCAGCTCAATTAGGGAGAAAAGGAGCAAAGGGTTAAGGCACAGACATGCATTGTCACGCCGACAACCAAGTACAGACAACAGCGTGACAGCGGTCATCTTGGGGGTTGTACTGCTCTATGTACAACAGACTTGCATTATCATCATGCCCAGTGATCAGACCATGTTGGGGGTTGTATTGCTCTAAGTATACAGACTTGCATTATGGTCACATCTAGTGATGAGCGAATTTGTTTAGAAAATGATCACCAAACATAAATTCGGCACGAATATGGCACATTCGGATTCGTGATCGGAAACCCAAGCAAAATTTTTATAAAATCTGTAAAAATTGGTTAACATTCGGTAAAAGTGTGGGAAAATATTTGCGTTGCCACAAAAATATTTTCAGCACTTTAGCAACAATAATGGTGGTGTATCATGAGCGTTTGGCACGTGTATGATGAGGGGAGGGGGTTTGCAGGGCTCAGAGACGCGGTGTTTTTGTAAGCACAGCAGTCTTTTTTTTTTCCTAACTTTTTGTGTGCACATTGCGGCTAGCCAATCAGGGCGCAGGAAACCCCCACAATGTCCTGACACTACGGCTTGTCATTGGCTGCTGAAATCACATGTCACTCTCCATATAAATAGCGGACATCTTGTTTTAGCGCCATTTTGACACTGTAACTGTGCAGAGAGGCTGCTCCTGATGCTGCCACTGTTAACAGCAAGATTTTAGCTAGTTAGTTAGGCGGTTGTATATCAGTCAGATAGTGTAGCTAGATAGTGTACAGTGTGGCTGTAAAATTTACCTTCCGGAATTTTTTTTTTCTGAGCCATTACTGAAGTTCTCAGACAAAGCCAGCAGGGCGCATGTCCTACAAGTGTGTTGTGCACTGCTTCTATAGTGCTCCATGCATGAGTAAAGCATTCTAAATAATATTTTTTCACTAGCTAAATGTGAAAAAGCCTGCTGTATCCACATTTGAGCTACTTAGGTGGTTGTATATCCAAGCCTCCTAGCCGTCCCGGATCCAGCGGGATAGTACCAATTTTGACAGTCTGCCCCGCTGTCCTGGACGGAAATTTATTTTTCCCGCACTGCACTGATAAGCCGCCACGCCCCCCCATGCACGGACCCCATCCATTCCTCGCCCTCCCAGAGAGACCCACCGCAGCCCCTTACTGCTAATAAATCCCAGCAATGACGTCACTAGGCTGTTCTATGCGCACAGGACCTGTAATGAGCTCACAGGAGGGGAGGAGTCAGGGGTCACATGATCAGGAGCCTCAGTGTATGGTTGTCATGCTGCTGGATGAGGGGAAGTTTATGTGTGGGGTCAGAAGGTGTAACAGAGCTGTGTGTGTACGAGTTGTATGGAGCGGAGCCGCGTGTGTATGAGGTGTACGAAGTGGAGCCGTGTGTACGAGGTGTATGGGGTGTGCGGAGTGGAGCCATGTGTGTACAAGGTGTACGGAGCTGAGCCGTGTGTGTACTTAGTGTACGGAGCGGAGCCGTGTGTGTGTGAGGTGTACGGTATGGAGCCCTGTGTGTATGAAGTGTACGGAGCCATGTGTGAGTACGGGGTGTACAGAGCAGAGCCGCGTGTGTACGGGGTGTACGAAGTGTACAGAGCTGAGCCGTGTGTGTACAGAGTGGAGCAGAGCCGTTTGTGTATGAGGTTTAAGGAGTGGAGCCATGTGTGTACGGAGTAGAGCCGTGTGTGTGTGAGGCATACAAAGTGGAACCGTGTGTGTGTGAGGTGTGCAGAGCCGTGGTTGTACAAGGTGTATGAAAGGTGTATAAAGTGTAAACCAAATTTTGCCAGATGATTCCAGCCCTAGAAAGGGACCCGCGAATGCTGGAGTATCGAAACATGCTTTTATACAACATTAGCTTTTCCCCAAGAAAGCAGTGAAGCACACAGTTCGCATCACAGCCATAGACTTCCAACCTCTGGCCCGTCAATTCGTCAACATCAAAACATTAGCTGCAGCAGCAGCAGTGATGGAAGTGGAAGAAGAAATTTGTTCTGTCCCCACATGAGGCGAATGAAAGTAAAGTTGAAAGGGGCTGGGAGAATTTTCCTACCTTCCGCTTCCTCATGCAGAGCAGACAGGACCAGTGCTGTTCAGCGTCCGGAGAGATGATGCACACCAGGGATTGTGAAGTCCAGACTTGTTTATTTGGAAATCTGGACATACAGCTTATGATTAGTATACAGTAACTTCTCCAGAAATGCAGGTGAAAACGAGGTGCAGGAAGATGTAGCACCAAGTATGGCTGCAAGTGTGAGCAGCAAGAGAGTGTAGGTGGTGGTGGTCGAAAACTGATGCCTTTCACAGCTCGGTGCAAAGCGTGTCTCTCCCATAAAGAACTAACAAAGCAAATGGCTGCTAACAGGAAGAAGAAGCAGTGACCTCAGCACAGGAAGTGAAAAGCATGTACCAGAATTAATTACAGGCTGCCACACAGAAAGGGCCACCAGGTGACAGCAGAGAGCATGAAAAAATAGATTATACACAGCATGGAAATAATACAATACATAACCCAAACAAACGGAACAGCACACAATTTGTGTGAGTCCTTTGACACTTTCTTTAGACCAACTCATGCACCATCACAACAGAGTTCAAGTCTTACACATGGTGAATGAATGGAGAGGATGGTGCAGGAGTATCTTGAACTAAATATCAATACCATCAGGGAGGGTTTGGACCCTTTCACATTTTCGTCTTCCATAATGGATGAGTGGCCTGTGCTCGCCTCACACGCCTTAGAGGTTTTATCGTGCCCGGCAGCCAGCCTTCTCTCAGAACGTGTCTTCAGCACTGCTGGTGGTATCCTGACTGATAAGCGCATCCGGCTGTCCCCTGAAAGTGTAGACCACCTAACTTTCATTAAGATGAACAAGTCATGGATCTCCAAGGACTTTTGCACCCCTATCATAGACTGCATAGACTAGGTGATATTGCATTTTTTAGTGTGATGCATTAATGTCACGTAACTGCACTCTGTGATATCTTTAGTGTGGCTTCTGTGCCTGCTGTGGCTGCTGCTACTGTTGATGTTAACACAAATTTTTAGAAATGTGAACAGTGATGTTTGGTCTACATTTGCTGTGTTAGCTGTACTGGAAGACGTGTCGGTCCCAATTATACTATTTCAATTCTCGTGACAGTAATTCCACTTCGGTGGTGTCAGGCCCTCATTTTTTAAAATGTGAACACTCCTGTTTAGGTGTCCATCTGCTGGATTGGGTGTAGTGAAAGACCTGTCGGTCCATATTACACTATTTCTACTCTGATGAAATTGATGCCACTTTTGTGGTGTCTGCCAATAATTTTTGGAAATGTGAACACTCCTGGTTGTGTCTCCTTCATGCGTGTTGCCTGTAGCAGTAGGCCTCCGAGACCGTCAGGTCTCGACCTTCTTGGACTCAACTACCCGTGTTACTATCCTTAAATTTTTCTGACAATGGTAATCTACAAAACTGATATTTGTGCCACCTGAGTGTGGCGCAGCCTGAAAGCAGGTAGAGGTGTTGCAGGTAGAGGTGTTGCATGTGGTATCAGGGCTCCCAGCAAAAGGGCTCTTCACCACCCACCTCGTCTTACTGTGACGTTCAATTGAAAGCTGTAAATGCTGTCCCAGACCCCGATACCTCATACCTGGCTGATTGCTGTAGTGCCATACTAAAATCTGTACTGTGGGTGAATTGAGACCAGTTTCCTGGTGTCTGTCCCTCATGTGATGTGTTTTGGCAGCATTTGGGGCCATTATAAGGTTTGTGAATGCGTTTGTTTTTGCCTCCCATTGAGGTGAATGGCGTTCGGCAATGTTCGGCGAATATTCTATGAATTAATCGGCGAATATTGCAAATTCGGCGAACGTAATCCAAAACGAACATTGAAATATTCACTCATCTCTAGTCAAGTCCAGTGATCGGACCATGTTGGGGGTTGTAGTGCTCTATGTATACAGACTTGCATTTGTGGTACCCCAGGAGTTCGGTTGCCACAGTGACCTTACCTCCCTCCAGGGGGGAGTGATGTCATGCCTGAAAGAAAGGAAGGAAGGATCCCTTAACAAGTAACACACAGCATACAACACTTTTCCTACTCCAGACCAGAAGGGGGTGCTCAAACACCTGATTTCAAGGGAGCTTCTCTGGAACATTCTGGCTGGGGGAGGAGTTAGTTAGTGTCTGAGCAGGGTTGAGAGAGGAAGGACGTGTGGAGACAAGCTGGGGGACTGGAGCTAAAGCTGAGCTCACCCCCAGGTCTGAGCGCCAGAAACCGGACCCCGGAGTCTGAGGCTGAGTGGGTATCTAAAGTCCCAGCAGCAGAATCCGGAGGGCAGGAGACAGCAGGTTCTCTGCCCCAATTAATACTCAACTACACAGCAGCACGTGTGAGCCGGAGACGCCATACCGGAGCGATCCCTGAAGCAGGCTACAGCTGCCTGTCATGAGAGTGAAGTTCTACTTAAATAAGAGACGGAGAGAGGAACTTGAACAGAGCTTACAGCAGCAAGTACCTCAGAGAATAGCGCTAGAAAGGAGACCTCACAACTCACCTGAAATAAGGAGATTCCCAAATTGCTTTCAGGCTGACCGACTCCAGCACCATCTGTAACCTGACCCCAGGACACTTTGCCTGCAGAACTGTGAGTAAAGATTTGGAAACTGCATCGGACTGTGTCCTCTCAAGTTCTTCCTGCAACACCCCCCTTAACACTGCTACATCCCTTGCTAAATACTACATCTTTACCATCTACCTTACATTACATCTGCCTGGGACTTAGCTCCACTTGTAGGGAGCTTTACCAACTCTGCTGCCTCACCATCAGTCCCAGAGAATCTGCACTGCAGCGCTGGTTACTTCTGACCAGAAACCACAGGTGGTGTCACGAACACCTTAATACAAACTCTATTATCCACTTGTAAATATACCCCCTTTATTGGACGCCCAGGGCCACGGACCGGGTCACTGCCGCTGTGACACTTCCCCTTTAAGAAGTGGCCCGATACCGAGTACCCCACTGCCCTGGCGAGCGATCTACATTATGGTCACATCCAGTGATCGGACAATGTTTGGGGTTGTAGTGCTCTATGTATACAGACTTGCATTATGGCCATGTCCAGTGGTACGTCATATTAGGAGGTGTCTACATGAAATATTACAAAAAATGGGTTGCTATATAAAGCCATCCGCTCATATTCGGGTAATATTTGGGTAATATTTGGGACATATTCAGGTAATATTCGGGCAATATTCAGGTAATATTCGGGCAATATTCAGGTAATATTTGGGTAATATTCGGGTTATATTCTGGTAATATTCAGGAAATATCCGCTCGCTCACATTCTCCTATCCATTCCTCTCTTCTTTCCTTCCAAGACTCCAATCTAAGAATGAAGACACACCTAACGATTTATAATGTAACACTTTCCTATTCTGCAGCTTCGATTTCTTGTTCCTTCCCACAATGGTTCCCTTGTCATTACACGACTGCATTATTAAGGCGAGGATCCATTTACTGCTTGTTTCTGCAGTTTCCTGGTAAACAAACTTTCCCCTTGAACGTTCACAGAGACAATAACGGCCGCACCAATTAGGCTAATATTGCTGGTGCTACATCCATTTCTGGTGTGTTCAGCATCTATAATTTATTGGATGCTTCTTCTGCTTTCGATTTCTAACCTTTGCAGCCACTTGTCCTGGATCTGGACCAGATATCTGGACCAGAAAATACCAGAAATAACTGGAGTTTACAAACTTTTGTAACTTTGTAAGCTAAATTAATTGGTAAATTTTACATCCGCAGTTAGTGCTGATATCGGGTCAGGGATGGCTTCTATAAACTGATTATAGACCAGGGAGAGAAACTACAACTCCCAGCAAGCCCTTAAACTCTAAGGGCTCATACCCACTTGCGAGAAATATGGACGAGTGCAATCCGATAAAAAATCGGATTGCACTCGGACCAATATTATTCAATAGGTGACATCTCATTTGCGATTTTTTTTCTCATCCGAAATCGGACTGAGGAAAAAAATCGCAGCATGCTGCGATTTGCGGCGTATCTCGGACCAGACTTGCCTATGCAAGTCAATGGATGCAAGAAAAAATCGCACAGCACTCGCACCATGCGAGTGCTATCCGATTTTTCTGCACTGGTATCCTTTGAAAAGCCGGCAATTCATACGCAGCTATACAGTGAAATCACACTGACATGTTATAATATAGAAGATAGAATAGATATATACACAAAGAATAGGTGTCTATATATATATATATATATATATATATATATATTGTAACATTTCCAGGGGGTATAGCTCTAGGATCGCTGTCTGGGTAGACAGAATGGCACGAAAACAGTTCATTCAGACAGCAGTTCTGGTGTAAAACTGGCCGCAACCAGCTTTATTAAAGTCCACAGCAAAAAGATAAAAATAAAGCATAAACAGAAAACCTGGCTTGTCTAGCCACTAATTACACTTAGATAGATTGCCCTGTGTAACCGGGTCCCGGCTCCACCAGCCTGGCCCAAAACAACACATATGATATATGTTACCAGTATGGAGTTTCACAGATACTCCTCCTTGTGTCTGAAGGCACATCCAACGTCCAGACTTGAGAGAGATCCACTCCTATCCAGCCGCTATTCGCACGGATTCTCACTGAGACTACTCCTGTGTCCGGGGTACCTCCTGCACCCAGACTGAGATAGCTCACACTCCTGGAGACGCTTCTTGTGCCGGGACACCTCCCTGTCCAGACTGAGCGTGCTCCCACTCCCGGAGACTGCTTCTTGTGCCGGGACACCTTCCTGTGTCCAGGCTAAGCCAGCTCCACTCTTGGAGACTGCTTCTTGTGCCGGGACACCTTCCTGTGTCC
The DNA here is from genome assembly GCA_033576555.1 of Oophaga sylvatica. Lineage (NCBI taxonomy): Eukaryota > Metazoa > Chordata > Amphibia > Anura > Dendrobatidae > Oophaga > Oophaga sylvatica. The sequence continues at coordinate 391,547,806 of JARQOD010000003.1, forward strand.
AGGCTAAGCCAGCTCTCTGATTGTGTTTGCAGACACCTACTTCTGGTCTCCTAATTAAGACCTGAGTAGTTTCAGGCCTGAGCTGCAAGTGTGTAATGAATGTAAGGTGTAGTGACCTTTCTCTACCACTAGGTTTACAAAGCCACACATTTCCCTTATACCTAGGTGAAATGTACACCCCATTCACCACACATTCCTTCACTGTCTCACAATATATATATATATATATATATATATATATATATATATATATATATATATATATGTCATTGACACACACAATATATATATATTTATATTTCATAGAGATATATATAGCAGAATAGGTGATAATTCATTTGTCAGCATCTGTAAAATAATTGCAGAACCCGACAGGATATCACATGGTTTACATACAGTAAACCATTGCATATCATTTCGGTTTATATATGTCCCTGACTACTAATGTTATTAGTGTATGTGTGTAAAAATTTGGAGATGTAGGTGTTAAATTAAAGTATTTATTCATGGGAAAAAATTGCCTGGGCTCCCACGCAATTTTCTCCGCAAGAGAGGGAAAGCCAGTGACTGAGGGCAGATATTAAGAGCCTAGAAAGGGACCATGGTTTTTGCCCCCCGGCTCAAAACATCTGCCCCAGCCATCCCAGAAAAGGCGCGTCTGTTAGAAGCACCAATTCCGGCACTCACCTCTCCATTATTAACCAGGCTTAATGTCACCTTACAGTACAAAGGTGACATTAACCCCTTATTACCCCATATGCAACCAATACACAGCCGTGGGAAGAGAGAGGCTAAGTGCCGGAATTGGCACTTCTAACAGATGCGCATTTCCTGGGGTGGCTGGGGGCAAAAACCATGGTCCCTTTCTAGACTCTTAATATCTGCCCTCAGTCACTGGCTTTCCCGGGAGACCACGCAATTTTTTTCAATGAATAAATACTTTAATTTAACACCTACAGTACATCTTCAAGTTTTACACACATCTACTAATAACATAAGTAGTCAGGGGCACATATAAATCAAAATGATATGCAATGGTTTACTGTATGTAAACCATGAGTCATATCCTGTCGGGTTCTGCAATGATTTTACAGAAGCCGACAATTGAATTATCGCCTATTCTGCAATATATATCTCTATGAAATATAAATATTCTGCTGGCTTTTAATATATCTATCAATATACATATATATATATATATTATATATAATATATATGTCTGTTTTGAAGATTATTTGGTTATAAAATGATGTGTACAGTTTTGTTTTAAAATTCGATTTTAACATGAGATTTTACAATAAAGAGAACTGCTGTATGTAAAAGCTCATGTTAAAATCGCATTGCATACGGATTGCATACGCATGTTCCGTTGCAAAATCGCACGGATATCGCATTACACTCATATGACACTCACATAGCACTTGTCCGTTTTTTTCGGTCCGGGTATCGGACCGTTTTTTTTTTTTCGCAAATGAGTACGTACCCTAATGCACAGAAACACTGCACAGTATAAAGACTTTTTTTTGTATGTGAGTAAAACCAGTTGTTCATCAGTTCACTGGATCAGATTATTATCCATTTTTGCTCCATGTGCACATTTCTACCATTAGGCCGGGGTCACACTGGCGACAAAAATGGATGAGTGCAATGCGATGTAATATCGCTTTGCACTCTGACCAATGTTAATCTATGGAGCAGCTCCCAGCATCCGATTTTTTTCTCGGCCGTTTTCCTCGGACTGAGACATTCGCAGCATGCTGCGATTGTCACCGATTATCGGTCGAGAATCGCCAATACAAGTCTATGGGTGCGATGAAAAATCGGATTACAAACGGACCACACGTGTGACTTGCAAGAAAATCGCTCCGGTGTCCTTTAGAAAAGCCGGCAATTCATCCCCGACTATACTGTAAAATCACACTGACAGCTTTAATAAAGAATAGAAAGAATAGATATACACACATAGAATACATATATATATATATATATATATATATATATACATGTCATTGTGACACATATATATATACAGTGCAGACCAAAAGTTTGGACACACCTTCTCATTCAAAGATTTTTCTATATTTTCATGACTATGAAAATTGTAGAATCACACTGAAGGCATCAAAACTATGAATTAACACATGTGGAATTATACATTACACTTTACAAAAAGTGTGAAACAACTGAAAATATGTCTTATATTCTAGGTTCTTCAAAGTAGCCACCTTTTGCTTTGATTACTGCTTTGCACGCAGAAAAGGTGAACGGATGGACTCTACATGCCTGGTTCCCACCGTGAAGCATGGAGGAGGTGGTGTGATGGTGTGGGGGTGCTTTGCTGGTGACACTGTTTGGGATATACCGTATATACTCGTGTATAAGCCGAGATTTTCAGCACCTTTTTTCGTGCTGAAAATGCCCCCTCGGCTTATACACGAGTCATAGGGCAGAAACCAGCGGGGGAGGGGATGCCGCGGCAGGAGCCGGTGGCTGGGATCATACCCCTCCCCGTGCCATCGCTGAGGGTCCCTGCAATCCTGCGTTCTCCCCGGCTTCCTGCAGCTCTTCAGCACTGAGCGGTGATGTAATACCCTCTCATTAAGGTCATGTAATATGGACGCGACGCCACTCCCATGGGCGTGGCCTCCATATTCATGGCCTTAATGAGCGGTATTACATCACCACTCAGTGCTGGAGAGCTGCAGGAAGCCGGGGAGAACGCAGGATTGCAGGGACGCTCAGCCATGGCATGGGGAGGGTGAGTATGATGGAGGAGAGGACAAGGAGCACGGAGCTGGACTGGGGATAGAACGGTGGACGGGGGAAGCATGGAGGAGGACGGGGGGGAGAACGGAGGACGGGGGAAGCATAGAGGAGGACGGGGGAAGCATGGAGCAGGACGGGGGAGGACGGGGGAAGCATGGAGGAGGACTGGGGGAGAACGGAGGACGGGGGAAGCATGGAGGAGGACAATGAGCACGGAGCAGGACGGGGGAGAGGATGGAGGCACAGAGGTGCATGGAGCAGGACGGGGGGGCACAGGAGGACGGAGAAGGAATGGGGGAGCACAGCGGAGGAAGGAGCAGGAGGGGGGAGTACAGAGGAGAATGGGGGAGCACAGAGCTGGATGGGGGAGCAAGGAGCAGGACGGGAGCAGCACAGAGCAGGAGGGCAGTTTATACACCCGGCTTATACACGAGTAAATAAGTTTTCCCAGTTTTTTGTGGCAAAATTAGGGGGGTCGGCTTATACACGGATCGGCTTATACACGAGTATATACGGTATTCAAAATTGAAGTGATGAGCGGTCCAGCTCACCCCAAACCATCTCGATTGGGTTCAGGTCTGGTGACTGTGGAGGCCAGGTCATCTGGCGTAGCATCCAACACTCTCCTTCTTGGTCAAATAGCCCTTACACAGCCTGGAGGTGTGTTAGGGGTCATTGTCCTGTTGAAAAATAAATGATGGTCCAACTAAACGCAAACCGGATGGAATAGCATGCTGCTGCAAGATGCTGTGGTAGCCATGCTGGTTCAATATGCCTTCAATTTTGAATAAATCCCAACAGTGTCACCAGCAAAGCACCCCCACACCATCACACCACCTCCTCCATGCTTCACTGTGGGAACCAGGCATGTAGAGTCCATCCGTTCACCTTTTCTGCGTGCAAAGCAGTAATCAAAGCAAAAGGTGGCTACTTTGAAGAACCTAGAATATTAGACATATTTTCAGTTGTTTCACACTTTTTTGTAAAGTGTAATGTATAATTCCACATGTGTTAATTCATAGTTTTGATGCCTTCAGTGTGATTCTACAATTTTCACAGTCATGAAAATACAGAAAAATCGTTGAATGAGAAGGTGTGTCCAAACTTTTGGTCTGTACTTTATATATATTTATAGTTCATACACTTTTACATAGTATAATAGCCGCTAATTCAATTGCCGGCTTCTGTAAAATTACAGAACCCGAAATGAAATGACACATGGTTTACATACAGTAATCAGTTCACTTCAGGTTAGCCGGGGACTCCCTCTGACGTCACTGAGGCTGTGCGGAGTCCCCAGCTGACCTGAAGTGAACTGATTACCGTAGGAAACAATCAATTAAGCTTCCCAGCTAATCACTTCCTCTCCTGTCAGCCGGTGAGATGAGCTCATTCATTCAGGGGTTTACATCGAGGCTGCAGCATTAGCTCTGGTCCTCGCTGTAAACCTGTTAACCCTTTGTGAAGGATTGCAGCTTCGGACCTGACTGAGCGCCGGAGAGGTAAGAATAATGTTGTTTTATTATTTTTTTTTTATTACGGGAGAACAAGGGCTTCGCAAGGATTACCAGTACAATAAAATATGGTCAAAAACTGTGTATTTATTTCATTAAAATTTTTAATTAATGTGTGTGTGTTTTTTTTTTTTCATTTCATACAATAGGATTATTAATTGATAGTTGTCTAATTGACAACTCTCAATTATTAACCTGGCTTAAAGTCACCTTTCAGTAGCAAGGTGGCCTTAATCCATTATTAACCCATTAGCCACCGCTACAGGGCAATGGGAATAGATTGGCTAAGTGCCAGAAAAGGCGCATCTAATCATAGATGTGCCTTTTCTGGGGTGGCTGGGGCAGATGTTAGTAGCCAGGGGGGCACAAAAAAAATGGTCCCTCTCAGGGCTACTAATATCTGTCTTCAGTCGCTGGCTTTCCCTGTCTGGTGGAGAAAATACAGCGGGAGCTCACACATTTTTTTTCAACGAATTTACACATTTAATTAACCCCTACATGTATGAAATTTTGCACACATACACTCATGTAATTTTTAGTGAAAACCATATATCAAACTACATGAAATGACATGGTTAACTGAATGTAAACCATGTGTCATTTCATGTCGGGTTCTGTAATTTCACAGAAGCCGGCAATTGAATTAGCGGCTATTATACTATGTAGAAGTGTATGAACTATAAATATATGTATATATATGTCTCAATGACATGTTTATATATATATATATATATATATATATATATATGTATTCTATGTGTATATATCTATTCTTTCTTTTGTGATTTAAAAACTATCATTTGGATCCATTATATGTCGGTTTTGCAAGCCACGACAAAATCTCGCCAGACGGATGTCAAACGTACGCTCAGATGCGACAAAATAGCATCCTCGCATTCCAATCGATGACAGACGGATCAATGTTCAGGAAACATTTGTGCGATTATCGGCCGTCAAAAACTGTCCGATTTTTTAGACGGTGTGTGTGACTCCAGCCTTAATCTGACATCTGTTTTTCTTATATGTAAAAAATAAAAAATAATTCCAAGCTTCTCCTGCCTACTAATAGAGGAGTCTCTGTGCTGTCCGTTTTTGTCATAAACCCATTGATAGGATTGAGTTTGATCTGTGGCTTGGATCAAAAATGGACTTGTGATCAGCCCCACAGACTATAATGGGAACTTGTTCAATGCAAAACATGGATACAAGTTTTATTTGAAAAATGTAAGTGTAAGGCCTCATACTCACTGGTGCCGAAAACGGATGAAAATCAGACGATAAAAAAATCGGATGCAAATCTGACCAATGTTAGTCAATGGGTGAGTTCTCATTAGCGATTTTTTTCTCATCAGATATTGGTGTGAGAAAAAAATCGCAGCTTGCTGCGATTTGATGCGATTTTGGGATGAAAATCGCCAATGCAAGTAAATGGGTGCGATTAAAAACGAACAGCACTCGCACCATGCAAGTGCTGTCCAATTTATATGCACCAGTCTCCTTTGAAAAGCCGGTAATTCATCCCCGGCTACTGTAAAATCACACTGACAGCTCACAAAACAGTAGATACATACACATAGAATACATATATATATATATACACATGTCATTGTAACACATACATATATATATATATTTATAGTTCTTACACTTCTACATACTGTAATAGCCGCTAATTCAATTGCCGGCTTTTGTGAAATCACAGAAGCCGACATGAAATGATACATTGTTTCCACACAGTTAACCATGTAATTTCCTGTATTTTGATATATGGTTTGAACTTACAATTACATGAGTGTATTTGTACAAAATTTCAGACATGTAGGGGTTAATTAAAGGGTAAATTCGTTGAAAAAAAATGCGTGGGCTCCCGCTGTATTTTCTCCACCAGACAGACAAAGCAAGCGAGTGGGGGCAGATAATAATAGCCTAGGGAGGGTACATTTTTTTTGTGCCCCCCCTGGCTACTAACATCTGCCCCCAGACACCCCAGAAAGGGCAAATCTATAATTAGATTCGCCCTTTCTGGCACTTTGCCCGTCTATTCCCATTGCCCTGTAGCGGTGGCGAATGGGTTAATAAGGCGTTAATGTCACCTTAGTATTGAAAGGTGACCTTAAGGCAGGTTAATAATTGAGAGCTGTCAATTAGACAACTATCAATTATTAATCCTATTGAAGTAAATAAAAAAACACAAACACACTTTAAGAATAAATAATTTTAATGAAATCAAAACACATATTTTTGACCATCTTTTATTTCACTCTTAATCCGTGCGAAGCCCTTGTTCTTCTAAAATAAATATAAAATAATAAAACAACATTATTCTTACCTATCTGGCGATCTGTCACGTCCCACGATGTAATCCTTCACAAAGGGTTAACTAGCAATCAGATAAGCAGCGCAAGTAATCCTGCGTGCTCATCTGATAGCTCCTGAATGAATGAGCTTATCTTCTGCCGACAGGAGAGGATGTGATTTATGAATGAAGCTTAATTGATTGTATCCACTTTCACCTTAGGTCAGGTCACTGAAGTGAAAGTGGCAATAAATCAATTAAGCTTCATTCATGAATCTATTCCTCTCCTTTCACTGGGAGAGTAAGTTATTCATTCAGGGGTAAGAGCTCAGCAGACAGCATTATAGCTCTCTGCGAGCTCTAACCTGTTAACCCTTTCTGATGGATTACAGCGTGGGACCTGACTGTACATCGGATTGGTAAGAATAATTTTGCTTTTTTTATTTATTTTTATTACAGGAAATGGTTTTAGCAGGAAAATAAAATATGGTCAAAAACTGTGTGATTATTTCATTAAACTTATTTTTTATTAAACTGTGTGTGTTTGATTTTTGTATCATACAATAGGATTAATAATTGATAGTTGTCTAATTGACAGCTCTCAATTATTAACCTGCCTTAAGGTCACCTTTCAATACTAAGGTGACATTAACGCCTTATTAACCCATTCGCCACCGCTACAGGGCAATGGAATAGACGGGCAAAGTGCCAGAAAGGGCGAATCTAATTATAGATTTGCCCTTTCTGGGGTGTCTGGGGGCAGATGTTAGTAGCCAGGGGGGCACAAAAAAATGTACCCTCCCTAGGCTATTATTATCTGCCCCCACTCGCTGTCTTTGTCTGTCTGGTGGAGAAAATACAGCGGGAGCCCACGCATTTTTTTTCAACGAATTTACACCTTTAATTAACCCCTACATGTCTGAAATTTTGCACAAATACACTCATGTAATTGTAAGTTCAAACCATATATCAAAATACAGGAAATGACATGGTTAACTGTGTGGAAACAATGTATCATTTCATGTCGGCTTCTGTGATTTCACAAAAGCCGGCAATTGAATTAACGGCTATTACAGTATGTAGAAGTCTAGGAACTATAAATATATGTATAAATATATATATATATATATATATAATATGTCACAAGTACAGATATATATATATATATATATATGTATTCTATGTGTGTATATGTATTGTTTCTATTCTTTATTAAAGCTGTCAGTGTGATTTTACAGTAATGCCAGGGATGAATTAGCGGCTATTATACTATGTAGAAGTGTATGACCTATATATATATTATATATATTAGATGTATATATATATATATTATATATATAATTATTTGCTTTTTGTGAAAATTTTTTTGGTACAATGTGATTTTTACATGACTTTTTACATAGAGATAACTGCTCTATGTAAAACTTCATGTTAAAATCGCATTGCATACAGATGGAAAACTGATGGAAAACTGACAGAAAACGCATGGTGCGATTTAAAATCGCATCAAAATCGCATGCCTTTTTACAACAAATGTACCGTTTTTTTCCTGCAGAAAACGGACCGATTTTTTTCCAGCCAGTGAGTATGAGGCCTGAATGAGGTTTTATAGTGGACAGTTTCATTTATCAGCTGTCCAACAAATTGGCAAACTCAGGAACCAAGTGAGACTATCCTTTGTAGCTGATCTTTATTACATTGAAGCCAGGACACGCTAGTAGCCCTCTAGTTATTTAGCAGGCCAGTTTATGCTTTCTCATCCTGGACTTCTTCTAATACAGGGGTCTCAAACTGCATTCCTCGAGGGCCGCAAACCGTGCGTGTTTTAATGATTTCCTTAGCATTGCACTAAAGTGCTGGAATCATTATCTGTGCAGGTGATTAAATTATCAACTGTGCAATACAAGGAAATCCTGAAAACAGGACCTGTTTGCAGCCCTTGAGGAATGCAGTTTGAGACCTCTGATCTAATACCAGATACATTGTCATAATAAATGACAAAAAGACTGAATGACAATTCCAAGCTAATGTGAACAGGTGCCAACTAAGAGCAGCTACATCCATATACAATAATCAAAAAAGTTGCACTCTGTAGTGGTAAAGCATGTAAATGTGAAATATATGAAATATGAACAGCAATACTGCTTCTGAATACTAGGAAAATGAGATGCTTAGCACATAAGTTGGCCAGTTCATGCATGCCCATCAACCAACGACAAGGTGGTCTCAAAACTGATGGATCCTAACTAGAGATGAGCAAATTTTTTGGGATTTTGGCCCTAAGTGCTCATACTCACTTGCTGGAAAAAAATTGGTCAGTTTTCAGGATGGTCTGATTACGTGCAATTGTCATGCGATTTGCATGCAATTTTTTAGAGCACCATCTATTGCATTAGCGATTATCATGCCAAAATCGCATCAAATCGCAGCAAGCTGCGATTTTTTTCTCAGGGCTCATACTCACTGGCTCCAAAAACGGATGATATTCAGGCGAAAAAAAATCGGATTCAAATCTGACCAATGTTATTCAATAGGTGAGTTCTCATTTGCGATTTTTTTTTCTCATCAGAAATTGGTGTGAGAAAAAAATCGCAGCATGCTGCGATTTGATGCGATTTTTGCACGATAATCGCCAATGCAAGTCAATGGGTGCGAGAAATCATCACACAGCTCTCGCACCATGCGAGTGCTGTCCGATTTATACGCACCAGTTTCATTTGAAAAGCCGGCAATTCATCCCCGGCTACTGTAAAATCACACTGACAGCTCACAAAACACTAGATACATACACATAGAATACATATATATATATATATACATGTCATTGTAACACACATATATATATATATATTTATAGTTCATACACTTCTACATGCTGTAATAGCCGCTAATTCAATTGCCGGCTTTTGTGAAATCACAGAAGCCGACATGAAATGATACATTGTTTACACACAGTTAACCATGTCATTTCATGTATTTTGATATATGGTTTTAACTTACAATTACATAAGTGTATGTGTGCAAAATTTCAGACATGTAAGGGTTAATTAAAGGTGTAAATTCGTTGAAAAAAAATGCGTGGGCTCCCGCTGTATTTTCTCCACCAGACAGACAAAGCAAGCGAGTGGGGGCAGATAATAATAGCCTAGGGAGGGTACATTTTTTTGTGCCCCCTGGCTACTAACATCTGCCCACAGACACCCCAGAAAGGGCAAATCTCTAATTAGATTTGCCCTTTCTGGCACTTTGCCCGTCTATTCCCATTGCCCTGTAGCGGTGGCGAATGGGTTAATAAGGGGTTAAAGCCACCTTGCAATTGAAAGTTGACTTTAAGCCAGGTTAATAATTGAGAACTGTCAATTTGACAACTATCAATTATTAATCCTATTGAAGGAAATAAAAAAAACACACACACTTTAAGAATAAATAATTTTAATGAAATAAAAACACATTTTTTTTGACCATCTTTTATTTAACTCTTAATCCCTGCGAAGCCCTTGATCTCCTATAATAAAAAAAAAATAATAAAACAACATTATTCTTACCTATCTTGCGATCTGTCACGTCCCACGCTGTAATCCTTCACAAAGGGTTAACTAGCTTTCAGCTAAGCAGCGCAAGTAATTCTGCCTGCTCAGCTGAAAGCTCCTGAATGAATGAGCTTATCTCCAGCCGACAGGAGAGGATGTGATTACTGTGGGAAGCTTAATTGATTGCGTCCCACTTTCACTTTAGGTCAGGTCAGGGTGACCTGACCTGAAGTGAAAGTGGCAATAAATCAATTAAGCTCCACTCATTAATCACTTCCTCTCCTTTCCCCGGGAGAGGAAGTTATTCATTCGGGGGGGGGTAACAGCTCAGCAGGCAGCATTAGCTCCCTGCTAGCTGTAACCTGTTAAACCTTTCTGATGGATTACAGCGTGGGACCTGACTGTGCATCAGATAGGTAAGAATAATTTTGCTTTTTTATTTTATTTTTATTACAGGAAATGGTTTTAGCAGGAAAATAAAATATGGTCAAAAACGGTTTATTTCATTAAACTTCTTTTTTATTAAAGTGTGTGTGTTTGATTTTTCTTTCATACAATAGGATTAATAATTGATAGTTGTCTAATTGACAGCTCTCAATTATTAACCTGGCTTAAGGTCACCTTTCAATAGCAAGGTGGCTTTAACCCCTTATTAACCAATTCGCCACCGCTACAGGGCAATGGGAATAGACGGGCAAAGTGCTAGAAAGGGCTAATCTAATTAGAGATTTGCCTTTTCTGGGGTGTCTGGGGGCAGATGTTAGTAGCCAGGGGGGGCACAAAAAAAATGTACCCTCCCTAGGCTATTATTATCTGCCCCCACTCGCTTGCTTTGTCTGTCTGGTGGAGAAAATACAGCGGGAGCCCACGCATTTTTTTTCAACGAATTTAAACCTTTAATTAACACCTACATGTCTGAAATTTTGCACACATACACTTTTGTAATTGTAAGTTAAAACCATATATCAAAATGCATGAAATGACATGGTTAACTGTGTGTAAACAATGTATCATTTCATGTCGGCTTCTGTGATTTCACAAAAGCCGGTAATTGAATTAGCGGCTATTATACTATGTAGAAGTGTATGAACTATATATATATATATATGTATGTGTCACAATGACATGTATATATATATATATATATATGTATTCTATGTGTATGTATCTAGTGTTTTCTGAGCTGTCAGTGTGATTTTACAGTAGCCGGGGATGAATTGCCGGCTTTTCAAAGGAGACTGGTGCGTATAAATCGGACAGCACTCGCATGGTGCGAGTGCTGTGCGATGATTTCTCGCACCCATTGACTTGCATTGGCGATTATCATGCCAAAATCACATCAAATCGCAGCATGCTGCGATTTTTTTCTCACACCAATTTCTGATGAGAAAAAAATCGCAAATGAGAACTCACCTATTGAATAACATTGGTCAGATTTGAATCCGATTTTTTTTCGGCTGAATATCATCCATTTTCGGCACCAGTGAGTATGAGCCCTTAGAGAGGTATTCACATTAGACACGTTAGGACCCATCATTTTTGAGACCACCTTGTCGCTGGTTGATGGACATGCATGAATTGACCAAATTATGTGCTAAGTTTCTCATTTTTTCCCTAGTATCCAGAAGCAGTATTGCTATTTATATTTCATATATTTCAAATTGACATGCTTTAGCACTAAAGAGTGCAACTGTTTTTGATTATTGCCATAATAAAGTATTGGGGTTTGGAGTACATGTTCATAGTAGAATCCTAAAATGTCACAGTTGGAAGGGACCCACCCCAAGGTCCTCGTGTCCAACCCCCTCCTGAATGCAGGATTCACTAAACAATCTCATACAGATATGTGTCCAGCCTCTTTGTGAAGACTTCCATTGAAGGAGAACTCACCACCTCTCATGACAGCCTGTTCCACTCATTGATCAAAAAGTTTTTTTCTAACATCTAATCTGTATATTCTCCCTTTTAGTTTCATTCCATTGCTTAACGTGTTTCCATGTGCAATTGAGAATAATGATGATCCCTCTACACTGTGACAGTCCTTCAGATATTTGTAGACAGCTATTAAGTCTCCTCTTAGGCCTCTTTCACACATCCGTTTTTTTACTTCAGGCACGATCCGGCGTGTTGTTAAAAAAACGGATCCGGTACCGGATGCGTTTTTTTTACCATTGACTTTCATTAGCGCCGGATCGTGCCTGATGTCATTGCGTTGTATCCGTTTTTGTCCGGATCCGGCGGAAATGTACATTCCTGCGGCCGGACAAAACGGTGCATGCAACGTTTTTTTTGTTTGCCGGACCCGCCTGATAGTGCCTGAAGCGGCGCATCAGGCGGCCGGATATAATACAAGTGAATGGAACCGGATCAGTCTTTTGTGCAATCCGGCAAAAGTCTGATCCGGATTCTGGAAATCAGCTACTACTACTACTACTACTACTACTACTACATTTTCCACTGTCTCCGGACATCAAAAACCCTCTTCCGGGTTCCAAAGTTCAGGTCGCATCCAGCGAAAAATTGGATCCGTTGCATCAGTTTTTTCATTTCAGCGCCGGATCCGTCCCTTCAGGTGTTCGCCGGATCATGCCTGACACAAAAAAACTGATGTGTGAAAGAGGCCTTAGCCTTCTTTTTTGCAAGCTAAACATTCCCAGATCCTGTTAACGTTCCTCGTAGGACATAGTTTGCAGTCAGCTCACTATCCTGGTCGCTCTTCTGTGCACTTGCTCCAGTTTTTCAATGTTTTTTTTAAAAATGTGCCAAGAAGTGGACACAGTATTCCAGATGAAGCCTGACCAAAAAGGAGTAGAGGGGATAATTACCGTACTTCACGTGATCGAGACTCTATGCTTCTCGTATTACATCCTAGAACTGTGTTTTTTATAGTTGGCCATGTCGGTAGTCCAAGGCCGCCAGACTAGACCTCTGGGAAACTCCTACTACCTGGTGACTGTCCTGATTTGTAGACCTGTTGTGTTACTGCTTCTAATCAGAATGTATATCACTGCACTAGTAGGCGACAATTTCCATGCACCATAAGTTTTACATTTTATCATTTTATTAAACTTCTGAATAACTTAAGAAGACACAGAAGCCAATGATGTAGTTTTATAGTCCAGACCACAACATGCTTTTTCCATTGACTGCAGGTCGGGGTGTTAAGGCTGAAGTCACACATAACAAGACCACCATTACTATCATGTTGCGAAACCAACATTGTGATTTTATTTTGCGCAGTCTCTGTTTTCCCAGGCTAAGTTTACACAAGACAAAGCATTTCTAGATTTGCCCAGTTTTCCTTATTTGTAGCATTACGGCATTTTAAGCGGTGAGTTGGAATGATAGAGAATATGGCTGCACAGATATCCAGAAGAGTTCGATCTTCAGGTGAGGCTGCAGCTAGCTGTCAGTCATAATGTGACCAAGTTCACTACTATTAGTTGCAATGTAGCAAAGTGACACTAATGTTATGTTGTGAAATGACAAGTCCTTATGTAGCGCCTTTTGACAAAGCCATTGGTGCAGTGAAACGTACACGTGCAAATGCAGGCAAATAAGTATCAGCCGGACGTGGGAGCGAAGGGTTAACGGGAGGCTGACATGACGCTGGGAGGGGGTGATGGCAGGATTACAGAGCAGGTATGGGGGAAGGGGTTGTATAGGATGAGCCAGGGGGGGATTAGACGAAAGGTAAAAGGATGTGACATAGGTGGAGGTGGGGTCAAGGGGACTAAAAGGACTGACCGGGGGAGGGAAGTCCCTTTTCGTGATCACCTGAGGACCAGACAGCAAGTGTCTTGATTAACAATGAATTTTAATAAATAGGTTGCTGTGGCTGTTTTTACCCAAATTGAGGTGGTTGTCACGTGTCTTTGCGCAACGGGAAGGTAGGGGAGATGGGCAAGGGGGGGGGTAATTGGGTCAAAGGAGGAATCAGCCTCTCCAGAGTCATGTCCAGAAGGATATACAGCTAATTAATGACGTGGGCCGCATTGTAATGGTCTCCTATGCTTGGTATTTCTGTTCTATTAGGAGTCGGTATTTATTGTGCTCTCACTGGCAAAGCTCTAGCTGAGGAACTATATGTAACTATTGCTGGAAATGGAAGATGTTACAGAGTAACATACGATGTACCAGGTCACACAACATAACTGACAGCCGTGGTCACAAGAGCGTACAATCTACAAAGCAATAGGAGTGTAGTGAATGGTCCAGACAAAGGATTCATGGAAACTGCATGAGCCATCACCAGCCAGATCATGTATCCAGAAACAAAGTATCACTGCGAGCACAGGACCAGATGATGGATAGGACCAGGGTCTTAGGAAAGTATCAGAAGATAACTAAGAATAGTCAGATTAGGAATAATCCAGTCTCCGCCTAAAGAAATGTGGAGGGCAGGTTAAAGACTCTGGAATCTGTGATTTAGTTGGCTTGTGCGAGATAGAAAATTGAAGGAAATATCTGCATCACAAGAAATGTCTTGGAGACAGGAGTGGGAAGTTCTCATTATAGAAGATGTTAGATCATCTTTGTAACCTTGTAGTTGCACTCAGTCCTCATTTCTGCCTATAAGGCCACGTTCACACTGTCAGTTTTTGGTCAGTATTGTACATCAGTATTTATAAGCCAAAACCAGGAGTGGACCAATCAGAGGAAAAGTATAATAGAAACAAGTCACCACCACTTCTGTATTTATCACCCACGCCTGGTTTTGGCTTGTAAATACTGATGTAAAATACTGACCAAATACTGAATGTGTGAATGTCGCCTAAGTGAAGCATATAATAAAAGGATAGGTTCCCTTTAAAGACAATAACTAGGCAGAAGTTGCTGTCTTTATGTAACACTACAGCAGAAATATTAAGGTCGAGTCCCAAGAGAATGGATTGCGCGTGACAAGTTGTGTTGTGTTCCTCCAGACATCTGTCATGGAATGATCCATGATACTATACATGAGATTTTCCACTAAAATATTCACAAGCTTCAGGAAGGCTGAGCCGAATGGTCACTGCCCCGGACCAAGAATCATCAGCACAGGAGATCACTGCACACAGATGAAGGCCATTTACGAGCATGTACATACTGCAGATGGAGTTACACATGAGGATGTACATACTGCAGATGAAGGGCCACACACGAGCATGACATACTGCAGATGAAGGGCCACACACGAGCATGTACATACTGCAGATGAAGGGCCACAAACCAGCATGTACATACTGCAAATGGAGAGTCACACGCGAGCATGTTCATATTGCAGATGAAGGGCCAAACACGAGCATGGTATACTGCAGATGAAGGGCCACACACAAGCATGTACATACTGCAGATGAAGGGCCACACATGAGCATGTACATACTGCAGATGAAGGACCACACAAGAGCATGTGCATACTGCAGATGAAGAGTCACACATGAGCATGCCCATACTGCAGATGAAGAGTCACACATGAGCATGCCCATACTGCAGATGAAGAGTCACACACGAGCATGTACATACTGCAGATGGAGAGTCACACACAAGCATGTACATACTGCAGATGAAGGGCCACACATGAGCATGTACATACTGCAGATGGAGAGTCACACACAAGCATGTACATACTGCAGATGAGTCACACACGAGTATGTACATACTACAATTGAAAAGTCACACACGAGTATGTACATACTGCAGATGAAGAGTCACACATGAATATGTACATACTGCAGATAATGGGTCACACATGAGCAAGTACATACTGCAGATGAAGAGACACACATGAGCATGCACATACTATAGATGAAGTCACACACGAGCATGTACATACTGCAGATGAAGATTCACACACGAGCATGTACATACTGCAGATGAAGGGCAACACACGAGCATGTACATACTGCAGATGAAGGGCCACACACGAGCATGTACATACTGCAGATGAAGAGTCACACACGAGCATGTACATACTGCAGATGGAGAGTCACACACAAGCATGTACATACTGCAGATGAAGGGCCACACATGAGCATGTACATACTGCAGATGGAGAGTCACACACAAGCATGTACATACTGCAGATGAGTCACACACGAGTATGTACATACTACAATTGAAAAGTCACACACGAGTATGTACATACTGCAGATAATGGGTCACACATGAGCAAGTACATACTGCAGATGAAGAGACACACATGAGCATGCACATACTATAGATGAAGTCACACACGAGCATGTACATACTGCAGATGAAGATTCACACACGAGCATGTACATACTGCAGATGAAGGGCAACACACGAGCATGTACATACTGCAGATGAAGGGCCACACACGAGCATGTACATACTGCAGATGAAGGGCAACACACGAGCATGTACATACTGCAGATGGAGAGTCACACACAAGCATGTACATACTGCAGATGAAGAGTCACACATGAGTATGTACATACTGCAGATGAAGGGTCACACATGAGCAAGTACAAACTGCAGATGAAGAGTCACACACGAGCATTTACATAGTGCAGATGGAGAGTCACACATGAGGATTTACATACTGCAGATAAAGAGACACACGAGCATGTACATACTGCAGATGAAGAGTCACACACAAGCATGTACGTACTGCAGATGAAGAGTCACACACGAGCATGTACATACTGCAGATGAAGAGTCAGACAGATGAAGGGTCACACACATAAGCAATTACATACGGCAAATGAAGAGTCACACATGAGCATGTACATTCTGCAGATGAAGGATCACACACAAGCATGTACATACTGCAGATGAAGAGTCACACACAAGCATGTACATACTGCAGATGAAGAGTCACACACGAGCATGTGCATACTGCAGATGGAGTCACACACGAGCATGTGCATACTGCAGATGGAGTCACACGCGAGCATGTACATACTGCAGATGAAGAGTCACACACGAGTATGTACATACTATAGATGAGGAGTCACACACGATCAAGTACATACTGCAGATGAAGGGTCATACACAAGCATGTTAGGTACTGATAAAGAGTTGTGTATATGTATATTCTTCAATGGAACAGCAGTGGAAGGCGGCAGTGATATCGAGCATTATTACAATGTGCATACACAGATCCCTGTTGTATAACGTTATTGCTGATTCTCACTGATTCTCACTGCAGTTGCTGACAGTTACTGCTGTTATTTGTGCAAAAGTGTCCAGGGACAAATACCCTTCAATTACTGGTTATATAACGATCACAGTTTGGCATATAATGCAATTAAAAATGGATTTAAACGGCGCACAG
Organism: Oophaga sylvatica; assembly: GCA_033576555.1. Taxonomy (NCBI): domain Eukaryota; kingdom Metazoa; phylum Chordata; class Amphibia; order Anura; family Dendrobatidae; genus Oophaga; species Oophaga sylvatica. Next base: position 391,565,191 of record JARQOD010000003.1, read on the forward strand.
TGCGATGTTCATGCATTTCTCCTAAAATTATCATGCCTGTTATTCCAGTTTCCTTTTTATTTCCCCTGCATATATAAAAGTGACATTATGTAGCTTTGCTCACTGTTTTATTCATCAGAATGTGGTCTGCAGAAATCCATGCACCTGTTACAGAAATAGATGATTGCATTAATTCCTGCAGTGGAAATATTTAATGTGTGAACATACCCTTAAACTGCTAAAACACTTTTAATGAGGGCAGTGTCCACACATTGTATTTGACGAGTACATGAATTAGCAAACCCAGTAGAAAAAGAATTGTGGCAGCACCAAATGATCCAAAGAACAGAACACGTGTTTGAGTTACACACAGAGGAATGTTTTACTTCTCCCAGTAGGTTGTGGGAGGCACTGGTTCCTCTTTTCTCATTTTAACGCAAAGACAGTCACGGGTTGTGTGCTTAAATTAATTCCTACAAGAAGAAAAGGTAGCACACTGTAGCGCTATAGCTTGCAAACACGAAATATGAAAAATATGAAAAATGAATTACATCATTACCTTAGAAATATGAAAAATTGAGAAGTCTTAGCGCATAAGATGGCCAAATTATGTGAGCCTGATAGCCACGTCAAGGCTCTTCTCGTATATCAGGTCCCTAACTAATGCCTATCCTAGCTTTAGAAAAGTCTGTCTGCATGGGAACCTATGAATCCTCTTTTCAGACTAAAATCTACATCTCTGTGGAGGGGTGATGAACCTGCTGTAATTAAAAGGCCTGTGACCACCAGGTGGAGTGCTCAGGCAGAAGGTAAATGAATACACATCAAAAAACTGACCGGCACATCCAAACTTAGATTCAGTGTGAACAGGTGCTAAACCTAGAGTCACCAACTCATATACATACAAGAAGAAAAGGTAGCACACTGTAGCGCTATAGCTTGCAAACACGAAATATGAAAAATATGAAAAATGAATTACATCATTACCTTAGAAATATGAAAAATTGAGAAGTCTTAGCGCATAAGATGGCCAAATTATGTGAGCCTGATAGCCACGTCAAGGCTCTTCTCGTATATCAGGTCCCTAACTAATGCCTATCCTCGCTTTAGAAAAGTCTGTCTGCATGGGAACCTATGAATCCTCTTTTCAGACTAAAATCTACATCTCTGTGGAGGGGTGATGAACCTGCTGTAATTAAAAGGCCTGTGACCACCAGGTGGAGTGCTCAGGCAGAAGGTAAATGAATACACATCAAAAAACTGACTGGCACATCCAAACTTAGATTCAGTGTGAACAGGTGCTAAACCTAGAGTCACCAACTCATATACATACAAGAAGAAAAGGTAGCACACTGTAGCGCTATAGCTTGCAAACACGAAATATGAAAAATATGAAAAATGAATTACATCATTACCTTAGAAATATGAAAAATTGAGAAGTCTTAGCGCATAAGATGGCCAAATTATGTGAGCCTGATAGCCACGTCAAGGCTCTTCTCGTATATCAGGTCCCTAACTAATGCCTATCCTCGCTTTAGAAAAGTCTGTCTGCATGGGAACCTATGAATCCTCTTTTCAGACTAAAATCTACATCTCTGTGGAGGGGTGATGAACCTGCTGTAATTAAAAGGCCTGTGACCACCAGGTGGAGTGCTCAGGCAGAAGGTAAATGAATACACATCAAAAAACTGACCGGCACATCCAAACTTAGATTCAGTGTGAACAGGTGCTAAACTTAGAGTCACCAACTCATATACATACAAGAAGAAAAGGTAGCACACTGTAGCGCTATAGCTTGCAAACACGAAATATGAAAAATATGAAAAATGAATTACATCATTACCTTAGAAATATGAAAAATTGAGAAGTCTTAGCGCATAAGATGGCCAAATTATGTGAGCCTGATAGCCACGTCAAGGCTCTTCTCGTATATCAGGTCCCTAACTAATGCCTATCCTCGCTTTAGAAAAGTCTGTCTGCATGGGAACCTATGAATCCTCTTTTCAGACTAAAATCTACATCTCTGTGGAGGGGTGATGAACCTGCTGTAATTAAAAGGCCTGTGACCACCAGGTGGAGTGCTCAGGCAGAAGGTAAATGAATACACATCAAAAAACTGACCGGCACATCCAAACTTAGATTCAGTGTGAACAGGTGCTAAACCTAGAGTCACCAACTCATATACATACAAGAAGAAAAGGTAGCACACTGTAGCGCTATAGCTTGCAAACACGAAATATGAAAAATATGAAAAATGAATTACATCATTACCTTAGAAATATGAAAAATTGAGAAGTCTTAGCGCATAAGATGGCCAAATTATGTGAGCCTGATAGCCACGTCAAGGCTCTTCTCGTATATTAGGTCCCTAACTAATGCCTATCCTCGCTTTAGAAAAGTCTGTCTGCATGGGAACCTATGAATCCTCTTTTCAGACTAAAATCTACATCTCTGTGGAGGGGTGATGAACCTGCTGTAATTAAAAGGCCTGTGACCACCAGGTGGAGTGCTCAGGCAGAAGGTAAATGAATACACATCAAAAAACTGACCGGCACATCCAAACTTAGATTCAGTGTGAACAGGTGCTAAACCTAGAGTCACCAACTCATATACATACAAGAAGAAAAGGTAGCACACTGTAGCGCTATAGCTTGCAAACACGAAATATGAAAAATATGAAAAATGAATTACATCATTACCTTAGAAATAAGAAAAATTGAGAAGTCTTAGCGCATAAGATGGCCAAATTATGTGAGCCTGATAGCCACGTCAAGGCTCTTCTCGTATATCAGGTCCCTAACTAATGCCTATCCTCGCTTTAGAAAAGTCTGTCTGCATGGGAACCTATGAATCCTCTTTTCAGACTAAAATCTACATCTCTGTGGAGGGGTGATGAACCTGCTGTAATTAAAAGGCCTGTGACCACCAGGTGGAGTGCTCAGGCAGAAGGTAAATGAATACACATCAAAAAACTGACTGGCACATCCAGACTTAGATTCAGTGTGAACAGGTGCTAAACCTAGAGTCACCAACTCATATACATACAAGAAGAAAAGGTAGCACACTGTAGCGCTATAGCTTGCAAACACGAAATATGAAAAATATGAAAAATGAATTACATCATTACCTTAGAAATATGAAAAATTTAGAAGTCTTAGCGCATAAGATGGCCAAATTATGTGAGCCTGATAGCCACGTCAAGGCTCTTCTCGTATATCAGGTCCCTAACTAATGCCTATCCTCGCTTTAGAAAAGTCTGCATGGGAACCTATGAATCCTCTTTTCAGACTAAAATCTACATCTCTGTGGAGGGGTGATGAACCTGCTGTAATTAAAAGGCCTGTGACCACCAGGTGGAGTGCTCAGGCAGAAGGTAAATAATACACATCAAAAAACTGACCGGCACATCCAAACTTAGATTCAGTGTGAACAGGTGCTAAACCTAGAGTCACCAACTCATATACATACAAGAAGAAAAGGTAGCACACTGTAGCGCTATAGCTTGCAAACACGAAATATGAAAAATATGAAAAATGAATTACATCATTACCTTAGAAATATGAAAAATTGAGAAGTCTTAGCGCATAAGATGGCCAAATTATGTGAGCCTGATAGCCACGTCAAGGCTCTTCTCGTATATCAGGTCCCTAACTAATGCCTATCCTCGCTTTAGAAAAGTCTGTCTGCATGGGAACCTATGAATCCTCTTTTCAGACTAAAATCTACATCTCTGTGGAGGGGTGATGAACCTGCTGTAATTAAAAGGCCTGTGACCACCAGGTGGAGTGCTCAGGCAGAAGGTAAATGAATACACATCAAAAAACTGACCGGCACATCCAAACTTAGATTCAGTGTGAACAGGTGCTAAACCTAGAGTCACCAACTCATATACATACAAGAAGAAAAGGTAGCACACTGTAGCGCTATAGCTTGCAAAACGAAATATGAAAAATATAAAAATGAATTACATCATTACCTTAGAAATATGAAAAATTGAGAAGTCTTAGCAGCATAAGATGGCCAAATTATGTGAGCCTGATAGCCACGTCAAGGCTCTTCTCGTATATCAGGTCCCTAACTAATGCCTATCCTCGCTTTAGAAAAGTCTGTCTGCATGGGAACCTATGAATCCTCTTTTCAGACTAAAATCTACATCTCTGTGGAGGGGTGATGAACCTGCTGTAATTAAAAGGCCTGTGACCACCAGGTGGAGTGCTCAGGCAGAAGGTAAATGAATACACATCAAAAAACTGACCGGCACATCCAAACTTAGATTCAGTGTGAACAGGTGCTAAACCTAGAGTCACCAACTCATATACATACAAGAAGAAAAGGTAGCACACTGTAGCGCTATAGCTTGCAAACACGAAATATGAAAAATATGAAAAATGAATTACATCATTACCTTAGAAATATGAAAAATTGAGAAGTCTTAGCGCATAAGATGGCCAAATTATGTGAGCCTGATAGCCACGTCAAGGCTCTTCTCGTATATCAGGTCCCTAACTAATGCCTATCCTCGCTTTGGAAAAGTCTGTCTGCATGGGAACCTATGAATCCTCTTTTCAGACTAAAATCTACATCTCTGTGGAGGGGTGATGAACCTGCTGTAATTAAAAGGCCTGTGACCACCAGGTGGAGTGCTCAGGCAGAAGGTAAATGAATACACATCAAAAAACTGACCGGCCACATCCAAACTTAGATTCAGTGTGAACAGGTGCTAAACCTAGAGTCACCAACTCATATACATACAAGAAGAAAAGGTAGCACACTGTAGCGCTATAGCTTGCAAACACGAAATATGAAAAATATGAAAAATGAATTACATCATTACCTTAGAAATATGAAAAATTGAGAAGTCTTAGCGCATAAGATGGCCAAATTATGTGAGCCTGATAACCACGTCAAGGCTCTTCTCGTATATCAGGTCCCTAACTAATGCCTATCCTCGCTTTAGAAAAGTCTGTCTGCATGGGAACCTATGAATCCTCTTTTCAGACTAAAATCTACATCTCTGTGGAGGGGTGATGAACCTGCTGTAATTAAAAGGCCTGTGACCACCAGGTGGAGTGCTCAGGCAGAAGGTAAATGAATACACATCAAAAAACTGACGGCACATCCAAACTTAGATTCAGTGTGAACAGGTGCTAAACCTAGAGTCACCAACTCATATACATACAAGAAGAAAAGGTAGCACACTGTAGCGCTATAGCTTGCAAACACGAAATATGAAAAATATGAAAAATGAATTACATCATTACCTTAGAAATGTGTTTTTGATGTAAATTAATTCCTGTCTTAGATTGTAGGAGGATGTCTACATTGGAGGAGCAGGAGTCACAATCACAGGAGGCTTCTGACATTGGCCAAGTATCTGTAATGGCCACGTTCTCACCGTCTGGACAATGTAGTGCTTCTCTTTTATGCAGATCTTTTAGCTCCAAAAAAAGATACATTTGTCACCTGTGAAGGTCTTTGGTAAGGAAGGGGGGCGTCAAGCTGTCCCTGGAAACGGGGCCCTAACTATCCCTGTCCCAGGGGTACTCTTGAAGGTAGAGAGGCCCTAGTCTCCAATCTAAAGCCCGCGTCTCACATAGCGATACACCAGCGATCACGACAACGATCAGGATCGCTGGTGTGTCGCTACATGATCGCTGCTGAGCTGCCACACAGGCAGCTCAGGCAGCGATCAGCACAGCGGCACTGCGGGTAACGTCGCTTAGTTACCCGCAGTGTACGTTGGATACCAGCGCCCTGATGCAGGGAGCTGGTAACCAAGGTACACGTTGGGTTTCCAGGTGCGCGCGGTGCCTGGAAACCCGCTGTGTACCTTGGTTACCAGCTCCCTGCATCAGGGCGCTGGTATCCAAGGTACACAGCGGGTTTCCAGGCACAGCCCGCGCCTGGAAACCCGCTGTGTACCTTGGTTACCAGCGGATCGCTGGTCTCCCGCCTGTCACACGCAGCGATGCATGCTGGCCAGCGGGAGACCAGCGATCAAAAAAATGTCCAGGACATTCAGCGATGATCAGAGATACCCAGCAGGGGGCTGATCGTCGCTGAATGTCACACACAGCGATATCGCTGGGGAGATCGCTGTTGCGTCACAAAACTAGTGACTCAGCAGCGATCTCGCTAGCGAGATCGCTGTGTGAGACGGGGGCTTTACTGTGCTCCTGGTAACCCTGATCTCTCCCTTCCCCAGCCAGGAGGCCTGGGACAGAAATATAAGGCAAGCAAGACACAAAGACAAAACAGTGATAACAGAAAACAACAAACATACAAACACTTGTAAGGAGGTAGCGGAGACCCTTGTACCTTCTCTCTCCTGAAGGCTGTTCACCTGTGTCACATGTGGCACCCTGACGTTTTATTAATGTTTCTGTGCGGTTTACTATTGTTTTACTATACTGTAAAACTGTTGTGAGACAGTGAGAGTATGTGTATTGAATGGGGTGTATATTTCACCTGGCTACTTTACTGACTGGTATATGGGAGGTGTGTGGCTTTGTAGACCTAGTGGTAGAGAAAGGTCACTACACCTTACATTCAGTACACACTTGCAGCTCAGACCTGAAATCACTCAGGTGTTAATTAGGAGACCAGAAGTAGGTGTGTTGGAACACAGTCAGAGAGGACGCTTAGTCTGGACACACAGGAAGGTGTCCCGGCACAAGAAGCGGTCTCCAGGAGTGGGAGCTCATTCAGTCTGGACAGAGGTCAGGCACAGAAGGTGTCTCCAGGAGTGTGTGCTCTCTCTGTCTGGGTGCTCGAGGTACCCCGGACACAAAGAGGAGACTCTGCGACACTCCATGCTGGTGACTACTTAATAGGAGGTGATCTCTCTCAAGTCTGGACGTTGGAGGTGCCTTCAGACATAAAGAGGAGTATCTGTGAAACTCCATACTGGTAACATATATCATATGTGTTGTTTTGGGTCAGGCTGGTAGAGCCGGGACCCGGATAGACAGGGCAATCTATCTATGTGTAATTAGTGGCTAGACAAGCCTAGGTTTTCTGTTTATGCTTTATTTTAATCTGTTTGCTGTGGACTTTAATAAAGCTGGTTGCGGCCAGTTTTACACCAGAACTGCTGTCTGAATGAACTGTTTTCGTGCCATTCTGTCTAGCCAGACAGCGATCCTAGAGCTAAACCCCCTGAAATGCCACAATTGGCGGAGAATGCTGGGGCAGCGCAGTGGCTGATACAGTTAGTGCTGGAGTGTGCCTGTAGCACAGTGGATTAGAGACCGCAATAAAGGTGAAGTCTGTTGAAATAGCAGCAAAAAAAAAAAAGTTTGTCAGCAAGAGAAACGTCTATGGAAGCAGTCTTGGAGAGACAGTGGCCCTGATAGGGTCTGCAGAGAGAAAATGTATGCACAGCAAAGCTGAACTTGTTGTGAAAATTACTGTGGAATGTGCAGCAGCAAAAGAAACGTCTGTGGAGCAGTCTTAAAGAGACAGTAGCCCTAATAGACTTTGCAAAAGAAAAAAAAAAAAAAAAAGGGTGTTTGCACAGCAAGGCTGAATTTTCTGTGGAGAAAAGACTGTAGAGTGTGTATGTCTTGAAGTGAAGACTGCCGTTGTTAAGACAGAGAAGTCTGACAGCATGGATGACAGCATGAAGGCGCTGTTTGAACAAATGGCGCAATTTAATATGCAACATAAGACTGCTGTGATTGAGACAGATGAGTCCGGCAGTATGGAGGAGCTCGTTGAGTACCTGGTGCAGGCCCAGCGAAGCATGCAGCAGAGCATGGAGCAGCAGCGCCTGCAGCACCAGCAGCGCAAGCAGCAGGCCCAGCAGCAATTCCTGCAGCAGCAGCAGGAGAATAACCGGTTATTTGTTGAGCAGATGACAGCACCAAAAAAGGATTTCGGTGCCGCGTCCCGAAGTAATGTTGTGAAGGCACCGGCGTTGTCCGCTATAAAGAAGGCGGTAAGACGGTCCTTGAGAAAAATGACACCTCGTGATGATGTGGAGGTATATCTTACTAGGTTTGAGAGACTGGCAGAGAAGGAGAATCTGCCACTATCTGAATGGGCCATGGCGGTCGTACCCTATCTGACTGGGGAACCCCAAAAAGTCTGGGCTGACCTGAGCAAGCAGGACAGCGAAGACTATGCCAAGTTGAAAGCGGCGATTCTTACCCGGCTGGGTGTTACGGTGACAGCCCGTGCCAGGGGAGTTCATGACTGGAGATGCAGTTGCGAGTCTGCAGTAAGCAAACCTGATTATGGAGTTGAAAAGGTGATAGTGAACCGCTACACCCGAGCACGTCCTCCTGAGGTACAGCCGTCTGAGAGGTCGTCACTTCAGAGTTCCCGGACGCTGAACTCTCGCGGTAAGAGCGTTCCAGCTGTAGGGGACATATGGGAGGGTGATTGTGGTGGACAGTGTTGGAGATGTCGTGAAATTGCAGCCGGCTGTTCACTAGAGGGGGAGCCTATGTGCCGTGATGTTGGCAGGTCCCTCTCTCTCTGCGCAGAACCGGTGTGTGTGACCACTGCAGCCGAAGAGACTGGACCACAGGTGTCCCCGGTGGTTGTAAATGATTGCCCAGCACAGGCCCTCTTAGACTCAGAGAGTCCAGTGACTTCCGTATGTGACAGCCTGATTGATAGGGATTTCATCCCTGATAAGCACCTGAGTGTGGTGTGCATCCATGGAGACACCAAAGTCTACCCAGAGACTGCCGTGGACTTGGTCCCTAAACTCGGGGAGGTTTCATATGAAGTGGGGGTAGTGAAGAGCCTGGTGCACCCCGTCATATTGGGTAATGACTTTCCCCGATCTAAGGATCTCTGGGGGAGAAATGTTTCTGATGGACAGTGTGATGAAGCTCCTACTGAGGGTGCGCAGTCCCGAGGGGCGGAACACAATGCTAGTGGGCCGTTAAACTTATGTGATAATGATGATGATGATAATGATAATGATGATGATGATGATGATCATGATAATGATGATGACCATGATAGTGATGATGATACTGATCATAGTCATGATAATGATGTTGATAATAATGATGACTGTGATGGTGATGAAGTTCCTTTGCAGGTGATGTTGGGAGACGAGGATGGTGGTTCTCGGGAACAGAGTGTCCCTTACTTACCTGTGTCCTGTGACAATTTTGAGAGTGAGCAGTGGCGAGACCCCTCTCTTAGGACGGCACAGGAAAATATGATTGTTCTAAATGAGGTTTCCCAGGAGCCTGGCTCTGAGGAGAGGTTTCCTCATGCTGCCATGGACAATAGCCTATTGTATAGGGACACTGAAGTCCAGGGAGAGGTCGTGAGTCAGCTCCTAGTACCTGAGCTATATAGAAGTATAGTGCTGGGGTTGTCACATAGTCACATACTTGAGGGACCAGATGGTGAAGTTAATGTTGTGGATGACATGTTAACTAAGGTTCCAGATCAAGATGTGAATGAAAATGAATTGTATAACCCTGACAGTGAGCAGGATGTGAATGAAAATGAATTGTATAACCCTGACAGTGAGCAGGATATGAATGAAAATGAATTGTATAACCCTGACAGTGAGCAGGATGTGAATGATAATGAAGTGTATAGCCCTGACAGTGAGCCAGATGTGGCTGAGAAAAAGGGGTCAGATAGTGATAGTGAATCATCTGATGACCATAAAGCAACCAGTGCAAATGAGGAAGGCATGGTAGCAGAGGAGGTTGAGAGTCCTGAGAAGAAAGCTGATGCTGACCTTACAGCCAGACAGAAGATGGCATCTGAAGATGTTTTACAGTTGGCCGGTTCCCTGGCGAAGACTAAGGTGAAAGGAGAGCTGAGCTTTAAAGGCAGGACTCTGAAACTGAACACAGCACAAGTCGATGCTGTTGTAGATGAGAAGTTATCAATGTATGGTATGGAGCTGCATCATTCCCAGGACTCTGAAGGTAATGCTGCAGAGGTGGAAAAAGCCATGGAAGTGGTGGTCACCAAGCCAGATGCCTCATCAGAAGCTGAGGTTTCAAGTGAAGCTGTGAGGAACAAGACTGAAGATATGGGGACTGACTCTGTCCAGGAATCTGTTTCTGCCGAAGACAGCGGCGTGGACGGGTTACGGTCCGGATCAGTAGCTGGCATTGGTGAGCTCAAGCGCACTTTCATGGAGTCTACATCGGAGCCACGTCCCAATAAATGGGAAAAGCGGTGTGTCACTCCGTTGCCGCTGCAGACAGACGGGATGCAGAACGTGGTGGAAGAGAAGAATCCGGCGGGTTCTGAGTATACAGATGCCGCTATCAAGGAGAACTTGAAAGCTGGAATAAATGGAGATATTGGAGACCATAATGATGTGAATGAAGAAGTAGAATGTAAGACTGACAGTGGGGCTTCTGAGCATGTCCTACCAGAAGAGCCTGAAGAAGGGGCTGAGGACATGAAGGACATCCAACGGGTACAAGATGAATTGATTGCTTCTCGGAGAAAACTCCAATCTGTGATGAAGGAGCGTGATGAGAGCCATGAGCATCTTCTGGAGAAGCTCAATGAAGTAAAGAAGGTTCAAGGGGAACTGGAGAAAAGTGAAAAACCCCCTATACCTTCTCTGATAGTTGGTGACACATGGTCAGTGCACCAGGAACAGGAGGTACGTGAGTTTCTGAGGAAGAGTCAGCAGAAGTGTTCTGATGTGCCGGGTCATACTTCTCTGGCCAGGCACTATATCGAAACTGAGCCCGGCCCTAAGGTCAAGATGAAACCGTGCAGGATACCCGAGGCCCGCAGAGAGCATAGGCCTGGGAGGGTACAGGGTAGTACGGATGCTTCAGATGAAGAGAAAGCTGATGTTGGCTATGACTCAGGTGAAGATACAAATGACAGTGGTGAAGATGAAGCTGATGAGGGCCATGACTGGTCCAGAGTTCACTGTCTCTGTTGGATTGTTAACCAGCCCTCCGGTCTGGATGACCAGCCCTCCGGTCTGGAGAAGAGGGGGGGGATATGTGAGACAGTGAGAGTATGTGTATTGAATGGGGTGTATATTTCACCTGGCTACTTTACTGACTGGTATATGGGAGGTGTGTAGCTTTGTAGAGCTAGTGGTAGAGAAAGGTCACTACACCTTACATTCAGTACACACTTGCAGCTCAGACCTGAAATCACTCAGGTGTTAATTAGGAGACCAGAAGTAGGTGTGTTGGAACACAGTCAGAGAGGACGCTTAGTCTGGACACACAGGAAGGTGTCCCGGCACAAGAAGCGGTCTCCAGGAGTGGGAGCTCATTCAGTCTGGACAGGGGTCCAGGCACAGAAGGTGTCTCCAGGAGTGTGGGCTCTCTCTGTCTGGGTGCTCGAGGTACCCCGGACACAAAGAGGAGACTCTGCGACACTCCATGCTGGTGACTACTGAATAGGAGGTGATCTCTCTCAAGTCTGGACGTTGGAGGTGCCTTCAGACATAAAGAGGAGTATCTGTGAAACTCCATACTGGTAACATATATCATATGTGTTGTTTTGGGTCAGGCTGGTAGAGTCGGGACCCGGATAGACAGGGCAATCTATCTATGTGTAATTAGTGGCTAGACAAGACTAGGTTTTCTGTTTATGCTTTATTTTAATCTGTTTGCTGTGGACTTTAATAAAGCTGGTTGCGGCCAGTTTTACACCAGAACTGCTGTCTGAATGAACTGTTTTCGTGCCATTCTGTCTACCCAGACAGCGATCCTAGAGCTAAACCCCCTGAAATGCCACAATGTGTACTGTAATGTAAATGTATTTGTCATGTATTGTGCAAAGGCTTAAGGTTAGATTAGGAAGTAAGGTATAAGCAGCATAGGAGTTAAGTAGATGGGAGGGGCACAGAGCAGAGCAGTACAGAGCAATACAGAGCAGGGAGATAAAGGAGATAAAGGAAAGGCACTTCCTGTTTAAAATCAGACTCTGGGGCAGCCTGCCAAAGGGCAGGGTGCATGCAGTTCAGGAGACAGTTACAGGCCGTGGGGGTAAAACTGCGGTTGGCAGTCAGGGACCCCAGGCTGGAGAATAGTGCAGTCGGGCACCAGCTCAACAGGATCATTCCCAGGAATGACAAGGCGCTGACAGGGAGCTGGTGATGCTGAAGGTACAGATGGGACACGAACAGTCCAGAGGGAGTGCCAGGATGGCAAAGGAAAGAAAAGCAAACAGAGAATAGAGTCTGCCCTTAAGGCAGGGAAAGTACAGGAAACGTTGCCCTGTGTGAACTGTGCTGCTGATGTGATGGATGCCTTGCTGCTTAGTAAAGTTCAACTGTTGGAAAAGAACTGTAACTTTGTGGTGTTTCATGGAGACTGGGAGCTGGAGGCTGGAGTGACAGAGACCTAGAGGACTCCAGCAACCAAAGTGAGTACACTGCGACACACATCACAACCACAGCAGAAGGGACTAGAATTTCAGCAGACACAGTGAGTACCCATCTCTCCATGTGCAAGGTGCCAGGGTGCTCACTGACTGTTGCTTAATGGACTCGCCCACGAATACCACCCGGTGCCACCTTGTAAAGAGGCATATAGGGAAGCATAGAAATGTACCAACCAAATGGGAATAGGACAATGAGGAAACCAAAAACAGCATGCAAGAAACTCCAGTAGCAACAATTATCTCCAATTCCGCACATCGTCTCCAAGGAACTAGGAAGTAGAGCTTTCACTGGCAAGGCAGAGAGGGTCTGGCCAGGTTTTATAGGAAGAGGTAATGACCAGATCAGAAGCAACTGAAATGGATCTACAAGTTTCTGACCAGCATACAAAGGGTCGTTAAACTCTTCAGCACCAAAGGAAACCAAATCCATGTAATATGGGATACAAACACACAGGCTAAATAGAAGATCTGCGATTCGCATATCGCCCAGGAAGATGTGAAACACTCGTGACAACATTTCATGCATAATGGGGAAACAAAGGGATTTTGGTAAGAAAACATGGGCAGTCCTTTCAAAGGATATTAATATTTGGTAAAGCTGTAATTTAAAGAAGCGCTTGGAAGATTATATGTTATTTTTAATACTCTGCTTTATGTCTGACAGTCAGAGTATCAGGGATACATTTTAATAACCAGATTAGTCATTTGCTTGTCAGAGAGAAGGTCCCTCGCTACCAATCTTTCTCTCGTCTCCAATCTAAGACTCAATTCTTTCTACGCTGAAGGTAAAGAAGAAGAAACGTGGCTTATTTAACAGTTGACAGAAAAAGAAACACAAGAACCAAAAATAATATTTAAATAAATTGCAATTTTTATTATATAATCATAAGAAATAAAATTTAGCAATTGCCTACTATATCATAGAAGAAACAACTCTAGCAAAGGACATCATTACACACAAACTTGTAATCAATTACCATATTGTCTATCAATGGCAAAATACCACTGTATAAATAAATAAGGTGCTATATGAATTCGATGTCAATACAATTAACAGTAATAAGGGTACCGTCACACTCAGCGACGCAGCAGCGATCCTGACAATGATATGACCTGGCAGGGATCGTTGCTGCCTCGCTATGTGGTCGCTGGTGAGATGCCAAACAGTCAGATCTTCCCAACGATGCAGCAACGATCGGCGACCCGTAGCGACCTGTGTAACGATGTGTCTCCTATGTGTCTCAGTGCTGAGTCGCTAACGAGATCATTGGTAAAAGGTGTCAAACACACCGATGCATGCTACCCAGTGGGATCTCAACGACCAAAGAAATATCCAGGCATTTCTGACACGACCAGCGATCTCTCAGCAGGGGCCTGTTCACTGGTAAGTGTCAGACATAGCGAGATCGTTAGTGAGGGTGCTGTTGCGTCACAAAACTTGTGACTCCGGAGCGATCTCGCTAGCGATCTCGCTTAAGCCCCTGTCACACACAGCGATCTCATAGTAACATAGTTATTAAGGTTGAAGGAAGACTTTAAGTCCATCCAGTTCAACCCATATCCTATCCTAACCTGCCCTAACATGTTGATCCAGAGGAAGGCAAAAAAATCCCAAGTGGCAAACAGTAAGATTCACATTGGGGAAAAAAATTCCTTCCCGACTCCACATACGGCAATCAGACTAGCTCCCTGGATCAACGCTGTATCTAGGAAACTAGTTTTGTGACACAACAGCGATCTCCCCGGCGATATCGCTGCGTGTGACATTCAGGGACGATCAGCCCCCCTGCTGGGTATCGCTGATCGTCGCTGAATGTCCTGGACATTTTTTTGATCGTTGGTCTCCTGCTGGCCAGCACGCATCGCTGCGTGTGACAGGCAAGAGACCAGCGATCAGCTGGTAACCAAGGTACACATCGGGTTTTCAGGCACCGCGCAGCGCCTGGAAACCCGATGTGTACCTTGGTTACCAGCTCCCTGCATCAGGGCGCTGGTATCCAACGTACACTGCGGGTAACTAAGCGACATTACCCGCAGTGTTGCTGTCCTGATCGCTGCCTGAGCTGCCTGTTTGGCAGCTCACCAGCGATCATGTAGCGACACACCAGCGATCCTGACAAGTGCATATCGTTGTCGGGATCGCTGGTGTGTCGCTATGTGTGACGGGGCCCTTAGTGTGACGGGGGCTTTAAGCACCACTGCCTGTATTGACTCCTCTCACTACAACCAAGGGCCCTAATTAGCATACCATTGAATGCGATACACAGACCAGCTTATTGCAATGAGAAAAACATCTCAATTGTCATCTCCACTAAGCCAATTTTGCATATATAATAAAGGTTATTTTTTTTTTTTTACTTTATTGTAGCCAGGATGAAAATTAATGTTTGCCATTTTGCACAATTATATACAGTTGAAACCAATGAAGTATTCTTATTGAAGATAAATTTCAACTATGGACGTTTACATACCTTTTGAAGACTTCATCCTTCAAACCATGACTTATTATTAATGTTCACTTATTTATTATTAATAATATTGTTATAAATTTGATTAATATAATATGATATATGTATTCATTATATTAAGTATAGTTTTCACTATTTATCACTTCGAGCACTTTATTATATAGTTCATAATTTGGTATATAGAATTATGGTATAAGGACAGTAGCACTTTATTATTGTTATTTATATCAGTACACTGTATTATTGCACATATTTATGGCTTGTAATGGATTATTTATTATTAGTATTGTGGTTAATATATGGTATGCCGGCTTTTCTGGTGTTTTTGGAAGTAGTGCGCTCTGTGTTCTTTTTGCTGCAGCTTGACTTGTCCTCTCCGGCATCAAAATGGACTTGCTGACACGCATAGCATCGGTTGCCATGATGCCTGAGTGTCTTGTGGTCCATAGACCGGAGATAACGTGTCAGTTCCGGGACTGCAGGGGAAGGATGGGGCGCGCTGCATCATGCTTCCTAGCAACGCCAGCAAAGCACGTTAATTGATTTAGTTGTGTGATTGGGCACACATGACTATATTAGATCCGGCGTCCCTCTGCCCCGACACGCCCCCTGAAGAAGTGTGGACGAAACGCGCGTCGGGGTAGAGGAACAAAAGCTCGGACATTGCACATCTATGTAATTAAGACACTTACTGGTTTCCCCTTCACTACATTAGCAGCGCTTGTCATGACCTTTGTTATATATGCAAAATTGGCTTAGTGGAGATGACACAATTGAGGTGTTTTTCTCATTGCATTAACTCCTTAACGACCGATACGCCTTTTAACGGCGGTCATTAAGGGTACTTAATGGAAAAAGTGAATAGCGCCCCCGCAGTCGGATTTTCTCCGGGGTCTCGGCTGCCGGGGGTAGCCGAGACCCCAGAGAACATGAATCGGGTTTTTACCTACCCTGGTGTTGCGATCGCCGTTATTAACCCTATAACGGCGATCGCAACAACAAAAAAATAATGTGCCATTTAATTTCTCTCTCCTCTGATGTGATCGGACATCAGAGGAGAGAGAAAAAGGGTCCCCGATCCCCCCCTTGTGGCCCCAGGGCCCTCCTGTGTCCCCCGGTGGGCGCCGCCATCTTTGAAGGCGAGAAAATGGCGGACGCATGCTCAGTGCGCCCACCGCGATGTGCTGGGGGGGCTTGGGCAATTTTCTCTGGGGTCTCGGCTGCCGGGGGTAGCCGAGACCCAGAGAACATGATCCGGGTCGGTATTTACCGACCCCGGTGTTGCGATCGCCGTTATAACAGTATAACGGCGACCGCAAAAAATAAATGATTTCTCTCCCTCTGATGTGATCGCACATCAGAGGGGTGAGAATTAGGGTCCCCAGGTCCTCCGATCCCCCCCCTGTACCTTTGTGTCCCTCTGTGTCCTCCGATCCTTCCCCTGTCCTGCGATCCTCGCCCTGTCCTGCGATCCTCCCGGCGTCTTCTTACTGCGACAGATTCAAAAAATGAAGTCATTCATTCTCCAAAAGTACATTTTGATCACTGTGATAAACTATCACAGTGATCAAAATAAAAAAAAACAGTACATAAACCCCCCCTTTATCACCCCCTTAGTTAGGGACATATAATAAGATATAGAAATTGTATTTATTTTCATTTTTCCGTTAGGGTTAGGGCTAGGGTTATAATTAGGGTTAGGGTTAGCATTAGGGTTAGGCTGGGTTCATACTGCATCATGACAGTCCGTTAGACGGACTGCGTTACACCGCGGTATAACGCAGTCCGTTAACACTGCCATTCACCCCCATTTGAGGGCGCATCGCGATGCATGCTGTAAAGCAGCATGCATTTGCGACGTGCCATCATTTAGTGATGGAGCATCGGACGTGGCCTGCAGCCTCTGGGCTCAGTCACCGCTAGCGCAGATGAATCATCTGCTGATTCCTCTGCGCTAGTGGGTATAGCATAACGCGATCGCTTTATGCTAT
>JARQOD010000003.1:391582085-391601921 GCA_033576555.1 Oophaga sylvatica
TTTATTATTGTTATTTATATCAGTACACTGTATTATTGCACATATTTATGGCTTGTAATGGATTATTTATTATTAGTATTGTGGTTAATATATGGTATGCCGGCTTTTCTGGTGTTTTTGGAAGTAGTGCGCTCTGTGTTCTTCTTGCTGCAGCTTGACTTGTCCTCTCCGGCATCAAAATGGACTTGCTGACACGCATAGCATCGGTTGCCATGATGCCTGAGTGTCTTGTGGTCCATAGACCGGAGATAACGTGTCAGTTCCGGGACTGCAGGGGAAGGATGGGGCGCGCTGCATCATGCTTCCTAGCAACGCCAGCAAAGCACGTTAATTGATTTAGTTGTGTGATTGGGCACACATGACTATATTAGATCCGGCGTCCCTCTGCCCGACACGCCCCCTGAAGAAGTGTGGACGAAACGCGCGTAGAGGAACAAAAGCTCGGACAGTGCACATCTATGTAATTAAGACACTTACTGGTTTCCCCTTCACTACATTAGCAGCGCTTGTCATGACCTTTGTTATATATGCAAAATTGGCTTAGTGGAGATGACACAATTGAGGTGTTTTTCTCATTGCATTAACTCCTTAACGACCGATACGCCTTTTAACGGCGGTCATTAAGGGTACTTAATGGAAAAAGTGAATAGCGCCCCCCGCAGTCGGATTTTCTCCGGGGTCTCGGCTGCCGGGGGTAGCCGAGACCCAGAGAACATGAATCGGGTTTTTACCTACCCTGGTGTTGCGATCGCCGTTATTAACCCTATAACGGCGATCGCAACAACAAAAAAATAATGTGCCATTTAATTTCTCTCTCCTCTGATGTGATCGGACATCAGAGGAGAGAGAAAAAGGGTCCCCGATCCCCCCCTTGTGGCCCCAGGGCCCTCCTGTGTCCCCCGGTGGGCGCCGCCATCTTTGAAGGCGAGAAAATGGCGGACGCATGCTCAGTGCGCCCACCGCGATGTGCTGGGGGGGCTTGGGCAATTTTCTCTGGGGTCTCGGCTGCCGGGGGTAGCCGAGACCCCAGAGAACATGATCCGGGTCGGTATTTACCGACCCCGGTGTTGCGATCGCCGTTATAACAGTATAACGGCGACCGCAAAAAATAAATGATTTCTCTCCCCTCTGATGTGATCGCACATCAGAGGGGTGAGAATTAGGGTCCCCAGGTCCTCCGATCCCCCCCCTGTACCTTTGTGTCCCCTCTGTGTCCTCCGATCCTTCCCCTGTCCTGCGATCCTCGCCCTGTCCTGCGATCCTCCCGGCGTCTTCTTACTGCGGCAGATTCAAAAAATGAAGTCATTCATTCTCCAAAAGTACATTTTGATCACTGTGATAAACTATCACAGTGATCAAAATAAAAAAAACAGTACATAAACCCCCCCTTTATCACCCCCTTAGTTAGGGACATATAATAAGATATAGAAATTGTATTTATTTTCATTTTTTCCGTTAGGGTTAGGGCTAGGGTTATAATTAGCGTTAGGGTTAGCATTAGGGTTAGGCTGGGTTCATACTGCATCATGACAGTCCGTTAGACGGACTGCGTTACACCGCGGTATAACGCAGTCCGTTAACACTGCCATTCACCCCCATTTGAGGGCGCATCGCGATGCATGCTGTAAAGCAGCATGCATTTGCGACGTGCCATCATTTAGTGATGGAGCATCGGACGTGGCCTGCAGCCTCTGGGCTCAGTCACCGCTAGCGCAGATGAATCATCTGCTGATTCCTCTGCGCTAGTGGGTATAGCATAACGCGATCGCTTTATGCTATACCGTTACCAGCCCGTCAACGCTATGTGTTGAACGGGCTGGTAAAACGCAAAATGAACCTAGCCTTAGGGTTATAATTAGGGTTAGGGTTACAATTAGGGTTGGAATTAGGGTTGGGATTAGACATTTCTCGCATAATACAACTGCCACTACGGGTTAGGGGTGGGGTGTGTTGGGGTTAGGGTTGGAGCTAGAATTGAGGGGTTTCCACTATTTAGGCACATCAGGGGGTCTCCAAACACGACGTGGCGTTCAAAAAGTCAAATGGCGCTCCCTCCCTTCCGAGCCCTGCCGTACGCCCAAACAGTGGTTTACCCCAACATATGGGGTATCAGCGTACTGAGGACAAATTGCATGCCAATTTTGGGGTTCTCATTTTTCCTGTTACCCTTGGGAAAATAAAAAATAGCTGGCTAAGAAAATCATTTTTGAGGAAAAAAATGATTTTTTATTTTCACGCCTCTGCGTTTGTAAATTTCTGTGAAGCACTTGGGGGTTCAAAGTGCTCACCACACATCTAGATAAGCTCCTTGGGGGGTCTAGTTTCCAAAA
The DNA here is from genome assembly GCA_033576555.1 of Oophaga sylvatica. NCBI lineage: Eukaryota > Metazoa > Chordata > Amphibia > Anura > Dendrobatidae > Oophaga > Oophaga sylvatica. The sequence goes on from JARQOD010000003.1 coordinate 391,584,416, forward strand.
TGGTATCACTTGCAGGGGGCTTCTACTGTTTAGGCACATCAAGGGCTCTGCAAACATATGACGCCCGCAGAACATTCCATCAAAGTCTGCATTACAAAATAGCGCTCCTTCCCTTCCAAGCTCTGCCATGCGCCCAAACAGTGGTTCCACCCCACATATGGGGTATCAGCGTACTCAGGAAAAATTGCACAACAACTTTTGGGGTCCAATTTCTCCTGTTACCCTTGGGAAAATAAAAAAATAGCGGGCTAAGTAATCATTTTTGAGGAAAAAAATAATTTTTTATTTTCACGGCTGTACATTATAAACTTCTGTGAAGCACTTGGGGGTTCAACGTGCTCACCACACATCTAGATAAGTTCCTTAAGGGGTCTAGTTTCCAAAATGGTGTCATTTGTGGGGGTTTTCCACTGTTTAGGCGCATCAGGGGCTCTCCAAACGCGACATGGCGTCCAATTTCAATTCCAGCCAATTTTGGTTTGAAAAAGTCAAACGGCGCTCCTTCCCTTCCAAGCCCTGCCGTGCGCCCAAACAGTGGTCCCCCCCCCACATATGGGGTATCAGCGTACTCAGGACAAATTGGACAACAACTTTTGTGGTCTAATTTCTCCTGTTACCCTTGGGAAAATAAAAAATTGGGGACTAAACGATCAGGTTTGTGGAAAAAATATGATTTTTTATTTTCACGCCCGGGCGTTATAAACTTCTGTGAAGCACTTGGGGTTCAAAGTGCTCACCACATATCTAGATAAGTTCCTTAAGGGGTCTAGTTTCCAAAATGGGATCACTTGTGGGGGGTTTCCACTGTTTAGACACATCAGGGCCTCTACAAACGCGACATGGCGTCCAGCCAATTCTGCGTTGAAAAAGTCAAACGGCGCTCCTTCCCTTCCAAGCTCTGTCATGCACCCAAACAGTGGTTTACCCGCACATATGGGGTATCAGCATGCTCAGGACAAATTTCACAAAAACTTTTGGGGTCTTGTTACCCTTGGGAAAAAAAAATTGGGGTGAAAAGATTGTTTTTGAGGAAAAAATATGTGTTTTTATTTTCACGGCTCTACGTTACAAACTTCTGTGAAGCACTTGGAGGTTCAAAGTTCTCACCACACATCTAGATAAGTTCCTTAAGGGGTCTAGTTTCCAAAATGGGGTCACTTGTTGGGGGTTTCCACTGTTTAGGCTCATCAGGGCTCTCTAAACGAGACATAGCGTCCAGCCAATTCTGCATTGAAAAAGTCAAACGGCGCTCCTTCCCTTGCGACCTCTGCCGTGCGCCCAAAAAGTGGTTTACACCCACATATGGGGTATCGGCGTATTCAGGAGAAATTGAACAACAAATTTTGTGGTTCATTTTTTATTTTAACACTTGTGAAAATTAAAAAAATTGGTTCCGAATTAAAGATTTTGCAAAAAAAGTTAAATGTTAATTTTTTCCTTCCACATTGCTTCAGTTCCTGTGAAGCACGTAAAGGGTTAATAAACTTCTTGTATGTGGTTTTGAGCACCTTGAGGGGTGCAGTTTTTAGAATGGTGTCACTTTTGGTATTTTCTATCATATAGACCCCTCAAAGTGACTTCAAATGTGATGTGGTCCCTAAAAAAAATGGTGTTGTAAAAATGAGAAATCGCTGGTCAACTTTTAACCCTTATAACTTCGTAACAAAAAAAATGTTGTTCCCAAAATTGTGCTGATGTAATGAAGACATGTGGGAAATGTTATTTATTAAGAAATTTGTGTGACATATCTCTCTGATTCAAGGGCATAAAAATTGAAAGTTTGAAAATTGCTAAATTTTCAAAATTTTCGCCATATTTCCATTTTTTTCATAAATAAAAGAAAGTCATATAAAAATTTTTTTAACACTAACGTGAAGTACAATATGGCACGAAACAACAATCTCAGAATCAGCTGGATTCGTTAAAGCGTTCTACAGTCATGGCCAAAAGTTTTGAGAATGACACAAATATTAATTTTTACAAAGTCTACTGCTTCACTTTTTCTAATGGCAATTTGCATATACTCCAGAATGTTATAAAGAGTGATCAGCTTAACAGCAATTACTTGCAAAGTCAATATTTGGCTAGAAAATGAACTTTATCCCCCAAAACACATTTCAACATCATTGCAGCCCTGCCTTAAAAGGACCAGCTAACCTCTTTTCAGTGATTGCTCCATTAACACAGGTGTGGGTGTTGATGAGGACATGGCTGGAGATCAATCTGTCATGATTAAGTAAGAATGACATCACTGGACACTTTAAAAGGAGGCTGGTGCTTGGCATCATTGTTTCTCTTCTGTTAACCATGGTTATCTGTAAAGAAACACGTGCAGTCATCATTGCAATGCACAAAAATGGCCTAACAGGGAAGAGTATCACAGCTAGAAAGATTGCACCTCAGTCAACAATCTATCGCATCATCAAGAACTTCAAGGAGAGAGGTTCCATTGTTGCCAAAAAGGCTTCAAGGCGCCCAAGAAAGACCAGCAAGCGCCATGACCGTCTCTTAAAAGTGTTTCAGCTGCGGGATCGGGCTACCAGCAGTGCAGAGCTTGCTCAGGAATGGCAGCAGGCAGGTGTGATTGCATGTGCACGCACTGTGAGGCGGAGACTCTTGGCGCAAGGCCTGGTCTCAAGGAGGGCAGCAAAGAAGCCACTTCTCTCCAGAAAAAACATCATGGACAGACTGATATTCTGCAAAAGGTACAGGCAGTGGACTGCTGAGGACTGGGGTAAAGTTATTTTCTCTGATGAATCCCCTTTTCGATTGTTTGGGACATCAGGAAAACGCCTCATTCGGAGAAGACAAGGTGAGCGCTACCACCAGTCTTGTCTCATGCCAACTGTTAAGCATCCTGAAACCATTCATGTGTGGGGTTGCTTCTCAGCCAAGGGAATCGGCTCTCTCACAGTCTTGCCTAAAAACACAGCCATGAATAAAGAATGGTACCAGAATGTCCTCCAAGAGCAACTTCTCCAAACCCTCCAAGAGCAGTTTGGCGATCAACAATGCCTTTTCCAGCATGATGGAGCACCTTGCCATAAAGCAAAGGTGATAACTAAATGGCTCAGGGAACAAAACAGAGATTTTGGGTCCATGGCCTGGAAACTCCCCAGATCTTAATCCCATTGAGAACTTGTGGTCAATCATCAAGAGACGGGTGGACAAACAAAAACCTAAAAATTCTGACAAAATGAAAGCATTGATTGTGCAAGAATGGACTGCTATCAGTCAGGATTTGGTCCAGAAGTTGATTGAGAGCATGCCAGGGAGAATTGCAGAGGTCCTGAAGAAGAAGGTTCAACACTGCAAATATTGACTTGCTGCATTAACTCATTCTAACTGTCAATATAAGCTTTTGTTACTCATATGTTTGCAATTATTATATTTCTGTCTGTGATAAAAACATCTGTCAAACACACGTAAAAACCAGAGGGCAGCAGATCATGTGAAAATATAATATTTGTGTCATTCTCAAAACTTTTGGCCATGACTGTAGAGTTATAACCTCATAAAGTGACAGTGGTCAGAATTGTAAAAATTTGCCTGGTCATTAAGCTGCAAAATGGCTCTGCCACTAAGGGGTTAAGCTGGTCTGTGTAGCGCATTCAATGGTATGCTAATTAGGGCCCTTGGTTGTAGTGAGAGGAGTTAATACAGGCAATGGTGCTTTACTCTTAATTAAATTGACATCGAATTCATATAGCACCTTATTTATTTATATAGTGGTATTTTGCCAATTGATAGACATTATGGTAATTGATTACAAGTTTGTGTGTAATGATGTCCTTTGCTAGAGTTGTATCTTCTATGATATAGTAAGCAATTGCTGAATTTTAATTCTTATGATTGTTATTGTATAATAAAATTTGCAATTTATTTAAATATTATTTTTGGCTCTTGTGTTTTTTTTCTGTCCACTTATTCTCTGGTTGTAGAGTTTGGAGTGGCAGTAATTGGTTTTTGGTATTGTATATAACACAAGTTATGATTGGATCTGTGGTTGATTTTATTATTTAATAGTTGATACCGCTGAAAAAACAAAATATATATCAGGATTTAAGACCCCCATACAAATTAGATGAAACCAGGCCAAATCCACAGATTTGCAGGGAAGGTTGATCATCTAATGTGCAAGAGGGCTTCCTGGCAGATGATATTGATGGAGGAAAAATCAGGATATGGAGCAGTTTGGAGGGTAGCCAAAGAACAGTCTGGAGCAGGGAAACATCGCAGTACAAAGGCGCAGGGTTGACAATCGAGGTCGCAGAGGGTGCATCTGCGACTGTGCAGAAGAGGGGTCCGCCGACTCCAGCACCATCTTCACTTTGATGTAAGTTTTTGGACGGACATTCAGCTGAAATACACTGCTCAAAAAAATAAAGGGAACACACAAAAAACACTTCCTAGATCTGAATGAATGAAATATTCTCATTGAATACTTTGTTCTGTACAAAGTTGAATGTACTGACAACAAAATCACACAAAAATCATCAATGGAAATCAAATTTATTAACCAATGGAGGCCTGGATTTGGAGTCACACACAAAATTAAAGTGGAATGTAATGTCCTTAAAACAAGTCAAAATGATGCTCAGTAGTGTGTGTGGCCTCCACGTGCCTGTATGACCTCCCTGTGCCTATATGACCTCCCTAGAATGCCTGGGCATGCTCCTGATGAGGCGGCGAATGGTCTCCTGAGGGATCTCCTCACAGACCTGGACCAAAGCATCCGCCAACTCCTGGACAGTCTGTAGTGCAACGTGACGTTGGTGGATGGAGCGAGACATCAAGTCCCAGATGTGCTCAATTGGTTCAACGTTCTGGGGAACGGGTGGGCCAGTCCATGGCTTCAATGCCTTCATCTTGCAGAAACTGCTGACATACTCCAGCCACATGTGGTCTGGCATTGTCCTGCATTAGAAGGAACCCAGGGCCACACCGCACATGCATATGGTCTCACAAGGGGTCTGAGGATCTCATCTCGGTACCTAATGACAGTCAGGCTACCTCTGGCGAGCACATGGAGGGCTGTGCAGCCCTCCAAAGAAATGCCACCCCACACCATTACTGACCCACTGCCAAACCGGTGATGCTGAAGGATGTTGCAGGCAGCAGATCGCTCTCCACGGAGTCTCCAGACTCTGTCACGTCTGTCACATGTGCTCAGTGTGAACCTGCTTTCATTTGTGAAGAGCACAGGGCGCCAGTGGCAAATTTGCCAATCCTGGTGTTCTGTGGCAAATTCCAAGTATCCTGCATGGTATTGGGCTGTGAGCACAACCCCCAGCTGTGGACGTCGGGCATTCAGACCATCCTTATGGAGTCGGTTTTAAACTGTTTATGCAGACACATGCACATTTGTGGCCTGCTGGAGGTCATTTTGCAGGGCTCTGGCAGTGTTCCTCCTTGCACAAAGGCAGAGGTAGCGGTCTTGCTGCTGGGTTGTTGCCCTCCTGCAGCCCCCTTCACGTCTCCTGGTGAACTGGCCTGTCTCCTGGTGGCGCCTCCAGCCTCTGGACACTACGCTGACAGACACAGCAAACCTTCTTGCCATAGCTCGCATTGATGTGCCATCCTGGATGAGCTGCAGTACCTGAGCCACTTGTGTGGGTTGTAGAGTCCGTCTCATGCTACCACGAGTGTGAAACCATAACCAACATTCAAAAGTGACCAAAACATCACCCAGAAAGCATTGGTACTGAGATGTGGTCTGTGGTCCCCACCTGCAGAGCCACTCCTTTATTGAGTGTGCCTTGATAATTGCCAATAATTTCCATCTGTTGTCTATTCCATTTGCACAACAGCATGTGAAATTGATTGTCAATCAGTTTTGCTTCCTAAGTGGACAGTTTGATTTCACAGAAGTTTGATTTACTTGGAGTTATATTCTGTTGTTTAAGTGTTCCCTTTAGTTCTTTGAGCAGTGTATATTGTGGCGCAGAGAACAACCGGCTCCTTGCACTGCAATACACGCAGACGTCAGCTTGACCTTGACAAGCAGAACATGGCAGTGACATTAGGCTCTGTCTGTGCTGTCACACTGAAGTCAGCTGCCGGTTTCTGCGCCAGCTATAGAGGAGGACGCCACATGCCGTCTGAGCAGCAGAAGGTAAGAATAATCGCTCATTTATTTTAAAAATTTGCTGCAGAAGAATGGAAGGGGCACAGGATAGCGGGCAATAAACTAGGAAGGGGCCCAGGGTGGAGGACATTATTATAAGAAGAGGCCCAGGGTGGAGGATATTATTAAATAAAGGGCCCTTGATGAGGGATATTAATACATGATCGGGAACATTATACCAGGAAGGGGTCCAGGATGGGGAAAATTGTTATAGCATGGTGTTACAGGTTAGGGGGCATTATTATTGGAAGGGGCCAGGATGAGAGCATTATTACTGAAAGGGCCTAGAAGGGAGGCATCATTAGTCAAAGGGGCCTAGGATGTGGGACATTATTGCTGGAAGAGGCCCAGGATGGGGGACATTATTACATGAAGGAGCTAGTACAGGAGACATTATTACATGAAGGAGCCAGGACAGGAGACATTATTATAAGAAAGAACCAGAACAGGGGAGATTATTACCAGAAGGAGCCAGGACAGGAGACATTATAACATGGGGGGTGAACACATATCTTTTTAGGATCCAGAATGCTAAAAGGGCCCATACACCTTGCCAACATGCGGGTGGGGGACCAGGTCCAAATTTTGCTCCGGACCCATCGGACTCTAATTACGCCACTGTGAATTAAGGAAATAGAGCAGCCTGGAGGGGGACAGAGGAGTCTAGGAGGCAGCATCTTTCTCAATTCTCTCAAATGAAAGTCCAACTGTTCATGTGTATGGGAGTGGAGAGACAACGCTCCTGTGTATTGGCACCTGTACCTATTCACATGTTGAATCAGAAGAAGGCCTCAATCCCATGAGGCAAATGTGAACTGTTCCATAATAGATGGAAAATTCCTTCCCCAATTAAATTAGGCAATTAGAATAAATCAATGACCCATCTCCAGTAATCTCATCCCTCCTGTTACCGCAGCATTTCCTAAACTCTGACACCCAAGTCTTTAGCTGAAACTTTCTCTTGTGGCCTTTATGATGATTCTTTGTTTTGTGGAGTCACATCATGTCCGCAGACACAGGAGCTTTTCCACTAACCGACAAGTTTTCTATGGAAACGCAATGTTTATTAAATGCATCATAACTGCAGAAGATTAGACATTAACTAAAATGAAATTGACTTCTCCAACATTTGCCCTTTCCTCTCTCTTTTCTTGCCAAATTTGGTCTTCAGCAGAAAATGTTAGTTAGCTTGTTGCCGGAGCCATAAATGAGCCAGTTAATCAAAACATTTCTTTAGTGGTTGGTGCTGGAGTTGAACGCTGATGGGCGAAATTACTAGGAATTTGTTTGGTAATGATTTCATTAAGCTGCGGCTGTATTACATCTTATTTTAAGCACTATAAACAGGCACACCTTCCTCATCTACATTGGTGGCCCTTATTTGCATTTCACTGTGGGAAAAAAGAAAGTTCCCTCTCTGCATTTTAATGAAAATCATTATTTTCAGTATTAGGTTCTGTCTCATAAACATCTCATCCACATAATGTGGAGCTGACAATAGCACAAAAGCCTATATTTATACATGTAACCATAAGAATATGTGGTATAGCAGCTTCACAGAGGGTGTATCAGTTATGTTATGTTATGTATATAGGGCAGTATTATAGCAGTTATATTCTTGCACATAGGGGCAGTATTATAGTAGTTATATTCTTGTACATAGAGGCAGTATTATAGTAGTTATTTTCTTGTACATAGGGGCAGTATTATAGTAGTTATATTATTGTACATAGGGGCAGTATTATAGTAGTTATATTCTTGTACATTGGAGCAGTATTATAGTAGTTATATTCTTGTACATTGGAGCAGTATTATAGTTGTTATATTCTTGTACATAGTGGAAGTATTATAGTAGTTATATTCTTGTACATTGGGGCAGTATTATAGTAGTTATTTTCTTGTACATAGGGGCAGTATTATAGTAGTTATATTCTTGTATATAGGAGCAGTATTATAGTAGTTATATTCTTGTACATTGGAGCAGTATTATAGTAGTTATATTCTTGTACATAGTGGAAGTATTATAGTAGTTATATTCTTGTACATTGGGGCAGTATTATGGTAGTTATATTCTTGTACATAGGGGCAATTTTTATTATAAAACCAAACATAAATACAATTATAATGAAACAAAAATCATCCAGGTTTACAAAACACAATATCACTTAGGTTATATATACACAAGCATTAAATACTCATATCATATTCATAAATAAATTAAATTAAAGTCCACACCTGGGAAGGAAGAGAAGAAAATTAAACAAAATCATCATATTTCCTAACTGAATTTTACGTTCCTCCATAGCTTAATGTTTCTCGGACTCCTTCCAACTTCTAGTGATTTTATCCACCGGAGTTCTGACAAAACCTGATTGGCTGCAGCGGTGTGATCGAATGGCTCATTGTGCAGTGACACCCGAGTTCTCATGTGCCAGTGATAATATTTAATGACACTGATTATAATGTACATCGTCTCTCTGTCGATGTTACTAACAGTGGAGGGGACACCATAGATTATGTCAGGGTACTTTAGGGTCCTCAGTCTGGGGATCTTTAGATTAGCTGACACTTCCTCCCAGATCTTCCTCCCTCCCCAGCAATCACATATAAAGTGTTCCATAGTCTCCTCCTGCTGACAACCAAGGGGACAATTCCGATCAGAGACACTCAGATGTTTCATGTTCCCCCTGACAAAGAGCCGACTATGCAGTGAAAGCCAAGTGACATCAAACAGTTTAGGAGGAAGTCGTTTCCCGTTTAGGAACCTAAGGCTTTCCTGCAGGGTGGTAGTGACACAATCTCTCAGGGCCAGTGGAGAGAAGAAGAAAGTCCCACATACATGAGCATACAGGTCTCTTCTCGTACTGCTCTCAATGTAAGACTTCTCCAGTCCCCACCTCCTAACACACTTCAGACCATAGTCCAGATACTGGGGGAGGTGGTCACTTGTCCATCTCCTCCTCTTGAGACTGCCGCCTCGCACCCAAGATTCTGCAAAAGGCAATATCCAATCCCTGATACTATTTACCCACAGGGAGCTACTATTTGAGTCCATGTTCCCAAAATTCACCTTTAGAAACAAGGAGTCAAAGAAAACCCTTGGATTCAACATATCCAGCCCACCCTCTCTCCGCCGTAGGTACGTTATTCCCCTCTTTATTAGGTTCAACCTATTCCCCCACAAGAGCTGGAAGAACAGGCTGAAGAGCCTCGCTGAGAAAGATTCTGGCAAAGGGAAAATGACAGAGACATACAAGAAAACGGGGACCAGGTAAGTCTTCAACATTTTGAGCCTTTCTTTGTAGGTCAGCCTCCAGTTCTTCCATCGCTGAACCTTTGGATTTCCGGCTTCCAATTTCTCCTCCCAATTTAGCGTGGCATTATCATCCCTCCCAAATTTAACCCCTAGGATCTTAATATGGGTGGAGGCTTTGGCAAACTATGGCAGATCAAAGCTGGGATCAGTATCTAATGTCCACAGAGCTTGACTCTTTTCAAGGTTCACCAGAGACCCGGAGGCCTCTGAGTAGTTTCTGATGGACGCAGATAACATCTGCACCTCTCGAGGATTAGATATCACCAACGTCACATCATCCGCATAGGCAACAACATTCAGAGGCAGGCAGTGGGGGACCGGCACCCCCTGAAAATCACACTCCTGCAGTGACCTCAGAAACGGGTCTAGGGCAAAAACATACAGGAGCGGACTCAGTGGGCAACCCTGCCTCACCCCCGCCCCAACTCCAAAAATGTCACCCTGCCAACCATTAATCAGAGGAAAGCTCACCGCCTCTCTGTACAAAGTCTTCAGCCAATCCACAAATTGTCCCGGAATACCGTACTTTGACAAAGTGGCCCACAGATAGTCATGATCAACCCTGTCAAAGGCTTTAGCCTGGTCCAGACTAACAACATATCTCCCACACCGCAGAGCTTTACATCTCTCAAACATCTCCCGTATCGAGATGACTGCTCCAGAGATGTTCCGCCCTTTTACTGTGCCAAACTGAGAGCCTGCCAACAGTGCCGGGGACAAACAGACTAATCTAGAAAATACGATCTTTGCTAGAATCTTCCTGTCTACATTCAAGAGGGCAATCGGCCTCCAGTTCTTGATGTCGCTTGGCTCTTTACCTTTAGATAGCAGAATTAACGAGGACACTCTCATGGATGGAGGCATCAGGTGATTTTCTAGACAATTTCTATACACGTCCACGAGGATTGGAGCCAGGAGGTCTCTGAATTTCTTATAGAATTCTGCTGTTATACCATCTGGACCTGGTGCCTTCTTCAGATATAATTTATCAATAGCCTCCTTAACTTCCTCCACCGTTAAATCTGCTGTCAAAGGAGAAAAGTCCAGATCATTAGTATCAGGCACTGCAGTTGCCTCCAAGAACTGAGCCATCTTATCTTTATCCAAAACTTTCCTCTAAAACAAGTCAGCATAGTAAGATCTCACCACCTCCAGGATACCCTCCCGTGAATCCTGTAATACACCCTGGGAGTCAATGAGACCTGTGACCATTTTTTTGGCCACCCTCTCCCTGCAATTCTCAAAGGGATCAGGAGCCCCTAAGGACCCATAATCCCGTTCAAGAACCAGAGAGGTATACCGGCTATACTGATACTGCCTTATCTCAGATTTCAGCCGGTCGATCTTCACTTTGTCATCCCCACCCGCCGAATACAGTGACTCCAATTCTTTGCGCAGCTTTAGGTACTGGCTGTACTTATTCCTCCCTTTATTAACTGACAGTCTCTTTAAGAGGGATCTGATATCCTCCTTGACGTCCTCTCCACCAGTCGGTCATGTTGTCATAGAAGTCAACCCTGTCTAGATGAAGCTGGATTAGAGAGTGGACACGACTCTGAACATAGGCATCATCCAGAAGACTGGAATTGAGCTTCCACAACCCTCTACCAATATCCGGATGGTTAAAGGTCCCCAGACAGAAGCACAAGGCGAGGTGATCAGAGTAAGGGACGACCTTCTCACTTAGGGTGCCGACAGCCTCAGTAGGACTCACAAAAGCAAAATCTATCCTACTGTTCCTGTTGGAACATGAATACGTGAATTTTGGCTGTCGACCTCCCTTTGTGAAAACGTCAGTCAGTCCAGCCTGCGTTATGATGTTATGTAGGACCTTTCCGTCCCTGGTCACTGTCCTGCCTGAAGAGCTGTCACCTGATGTCAGTATGGCATTAAAGTCCCCCGCCATCACAACTGGAAGAGAAGTGAAGAGGTAAGGCTTGACGTCATTAAACAGCTGGATCCTGTCAGTCACCGTCTGTGGCCCATAGATGTTAATAAGCCGGAGTCGCCTACCATGGATAGTGACTTCCAGGACCAGACATCTTCCCATGACCACCTCCGTCATCCTATGCACAGTCACATCATTGGTGTTAAACAGGACAGCGACCCCGGCATAAGGCTCCACAGCCAGCGACCAGAAAGATGGACCGGACCGCCATTCCCTCTCAGCCTCTCTCATAAGCCCCAGAGATGTCAGTCGTGTCTCCTGCAGGAAGATGACATCTGTGTCCAGATATGTGAGATGTTCATACACCGCTTGTCTCGTCCTCCTCGCCTTAATACTATTGACATTACTGGAGGTCAGTGTTAATGAGAACCCCGCCATCACAACACAATATAGAAGGAGCAGAGAAACAGCCATCATCATGAGTCAGAGATGTTCTGTCCACCACTGGTGTCCATGTCAGATTCTACCTGAGGGTCTACAGATAAGGGCTTCCGCTTTGGCGGGGGATGGTCCTCTATGTCCCTGTCATCCTCAACATCAATTTTCCTCAACTCTTTCTCATAGTCATCATCGTTGGACTCAGATAAAGCTCCATACTTGTTGGACACGATCATCACACCTGCAGGATTTGGAGCCTTTTTACTCGCACTCTGACCGGTGTCATATTTTGCCTCAGGTTTACGGGAGGACGTGTTCTTTTTCTTCCTTTTATTATGATTAATGCTCCAGTCATCAGATACAGACAGTGATGCTGAAGGGAGGGCTACCTGAGGCTGCTGGGCCTGAGGGACGACCTCCATGTTCCCCTCCGCACCCTCCTGCTCTGGTGTTACATGAGTGGACTCCTGGTGGGCATCTGTACTGGTCAGCATCTCTCCTGACATTGAATCCTCCTCCCCATGCGCCCCTATCACCACATCCTCATCCTCCTGAGCCTCTGCCCCTGCCATCACATCCTCATCAGGGAAGACTCTGCAGATGTTGTGCCAGGCGTCTGGACAGTCCCTGTGAGCGTGGCCCATCTGACCACAGAGGTTGCACCTCACGTCTCGGCAGTCTGCAGCAACATGGCCGATTGCCCCACACAGACTGCACTTCACCACAGTACAGACGTTAGCCAGATGACCTTTCCCACCACATTTGAAGCACTTTCTGGGCTGCCCGGGATAATAACATCTTCCCTTCTCCCTCCCAATGAAGAAGGAGTTGGGTAAGTGGGCAGTGATGTTATTATACTGCTGCAGTTTCACTAAAGCTTTCCACCCCATTGTCCAGATACCGTCCTCATCTCTGACCTTGGTGAGTCCAGAGACAAGGTCACAGTGTCTCCAGAGCCACACCTCGATGTCCTGCGGGGGAACGGCCTCATTCCAGAAGGTGACATTTACTGTGACTGTGTCCGGCCTGGAGATAGGAACCATCATAAACTTATTCCAGCCCTCAGCATCCCTGAACTTGGGGTAACTGGCCCAGAATCTGTCCAGGTCAGACGAGAGCTTGAAGCTGACCTCATAGCCCTGCCTGTCCTGAAGATTAGACACCGCCAGTATCTGATTAACCTCAAACCCCATCTGGCCGCATAGCAGCTCTCTCACCACATACCTGCGTTGTGGCAGATCCTCCTTGGCACCTAAGTATTTACACCGCACCACATTAATGCGCTTGAATGTCTGGCCGGTATACCTGGCGCTGGAAGTGAAGGATGGGGCGCCGCGGCTCCAGTCATTCCTGGGGGGAACCTGCCGGGTCACACTGGGCCGACTGACAGGGAGAGGGCCTGCAGCAGGGGGGGCTGTCACACCTTGTGGACTAGATGGTAAAGGGGGATAGTCACACATATCATGCACATTATCATTAGCAGCATCATTATCATCAGACAGTGTCATGTCAATTGCAGAATGTGAAACCCCTCCAACCCCCGACCCCATGGGCACAGCATCACCAGCCACAGTCTGTGCCCCAGCCTCATCAGCACAAACAGTCCCCCATATACTGTCCTGCTCCTGTGTGGGGCATTCTGGGACCTGTGGTGCCTCTGCTGGAGTCTGAAGTGTATGTTCTTGTTCACACTCAGCTGCCTCAGCCTTATCAGCACAAACAGTCTCACATATACTGTCCTGCTCCTGTGTTGGGCACTCTGGGACCTGTGGTGCCTCTGCTGGAGTCTGAAGTGTATGCTCCTGTTCACACTTCACTGCTTGCTGCAGCAGTTGTTTTCCCTCCTGGAAGCAGAAGCGGGCAGCCTGTAACACTGGCCGTGTCCGCTGCTGGGGGGTCCCGTCCTGAACATCAGGGGTCCTGGTCTCTACAGCACAGCCCTGCTTATAGGAGGCGAACCGCTCCTGGTTCCTGTAGGTCTCTGCCAGGGGCCCCATGCCCTCCATCACAGACTCAATGTCCTGCACAACACTAGCCAGCTGTACACCCAGTGTGTTCAGTCTCAGGTCATACGCATCATTACAGGCAGGATTAGTGGTCTTTAGGGTATAGATAAAGTCTACTTCCATTTGCAGCGCTTTTTTCTGCTGCTGTAACTCACCCAGTTTTCTGACCAGTCCCGGTATCTCATCCGCTAGCTGCAGCTCGGGTGCACGCGCCGGCTCCACAGCTTTAGTCTTCACCACGGGTACAGGGCTTCTGAACACAGTCCTGTGCGGTTCCACCACAGATGGTTTTGTGGCTCCTTGGTTGGATGCAGGCTCCGCAGCAGGTTTATTGCTGCCACCTGACTGCGACCATGTGCATCCTGACCGCGCCATACTGCCATGCTGCTGTAAGTTCTCCTGGATGGTTTGTCTTTCCAAAGACGTCTGTCTCTGCCTGGGAGCAGGAGAGGTGATCTGCACAGCTGGGGCTGATCTCACCTGTGCACCTGGCAGGAGCTGCTTGCTGACTGGGAGTTACCTGACTTCACATTGTGCTGTAACCCATCACTGACCGACACTTTTCCTTCTTGCTTCTTTGCTGGGCTTGGAGAAGGTTTTCCTCCCAAAACTTTACTGACGGCTTTTTCCTCCTTCACAGAACTGCTGCAGCTTTGGCTCGCTGCATTCACTGGTCTGACAGTGGCTCTGGGATTAACATTCCCATTAGGAGAGGCCTGGGAGGCTTGTCCCAGTGTAGGCCGGGAAGCCTGGGCCTTGCCTGGGGAGCTTCCCCGCCCAGGGTGGCCCCTCCCTGGGCTTGCTCCAGACATGAGGAGATCCACAAAACACAACCTCACAGCTAGGAGGCAGTATTATAGTAGTTGTATTCTTGTACATAGGAGCAGGATTATAGTAGTTATATTATTGTATATAGGAGCAGTATTATAGTGGTTATATTCTTGTATATAGGAGCAGTTTTATAGTAGTCATATTCTTGTACATAGGAGCAGTATTATAGTAGTTATATTCTTGTACATAGGGAGCAGTATTATAGTGGTTATATTCTTGTATATAGGAGCAGTTTTATAGTAGTCATATTCTTGTACATAGGAGCAGCATTATAGCAGTTATATTCTTGTACATTGGGGCAGTATTATAGTAGTTATATTCTTGTACATAGGGGCCAGTATTTTAGTAGTTATATTTTTGTACATAGGAGCAGTATTATAGTAGTTATATTTTTGTACATTGGGGCAGTATTATAGTAGTTATATTCTTGTACATAGGGGCCAGTATTTTAGTAGTTATATTCTTGTACATAGGGGCAGTATTATAGTAGTTATATTCTTGTACATAGGAGCAGGATTACAGTAGTTATATTCTTGTATATAGGAGCAGTATTATAGTAGTCATATTCTTGTACACAGGAGCAGTATTATAGTAGTTATATTCTTGTACATAGGGGCAGTATTATAGTAGTTATATTCTTGTACATAGGAGCAGGATTATAGTAGTTATATTCTTGTATATAGGAGCAGTATTATAGTAGTCATATTCTTGTACACAGGAACAGTATTATAGTAGTTATATTCTTGTACATAGGGGCAGTATTATAGTAGTTATATTCTTGTACATAGGAGCAGGATTATTGTAGTTATATTCTTGTACATAGGGGCAGTATTATAGCAGTTATATTCTTGTACATAGGAGCAGGATTATTGTAGTTATATTCTTGTGCATAGGAGCAGAATTATAGTAGTTATATTCTTGTACATAGGAGCAGTATTATAGTAGTTATATTCTTGTGCATAGGAGCAGTATTATAGTAGTTATATTCTTGTACATAGGGGCAGTATTATAGTAGTTATATTCTTGTATATAGGAGCAGTATTATAGTAGTTATATTCCTGTACATAGGAGCAGTATTATAGTAGCTATATTCTTGTAGATAGGGGCAGTATTATAGTAGATATATTCCTGTACATAGGAGCAGTATTATAGTAGTTATATTCTTTTAGATAGTGGGAGTGTTATAGTAGCTATATTCCTGTACATAGGAGCAGTATTATAGTAGTGATATTCTTGTACATAGGAGCAGTATTATAGTAGTTAGATTCTTGTACATAGGGGCAGTATTATAGTAGTTATATTCTTGTACATAGGGGCAGTATTATAGTAGTATATTAGCTATGCAGCTTTACAATGAACACTCTCTGAATGTTGATGTTAGTCCATTATGTGCTGTAATTTAATAGATATGCCCTGTGATTGGGACCGGATCATTTCATTACTGTGAAGTTTTGTATATTTTATTATGATTCGTGCTGACTTTTAGGCTCCTGATGTGTGAACACAAGCCTATATCCTTCCCCATCGCCCACAGCTCTCCCTTAGGAATGCCACTGACTCTTCATCAGCCTCTGCAATTTAGAGAAGCGTGTTTGAATTTATATTGCTTAGGGTGAAATTAGTATAAATTAACTCCACAAATAATAATGATTCAATTTTCCCAACGCTAATTAGCTGCAATAATATAATGACTTTTTACACAAGAAAAAAAGAAGTTACTTAAATGTGCAATTATTCAGTCAGCTATTTTGAGGTTATAAATATGTATGACTTTGTCTTACAGGCGTTGCATCAAGAACCGGATGCAAATGTAATTAGCATATTACAACGGTCTATCGCTGATGTTTTTAATGATTATTGCAGCCAGATGTTTGAAACTTGAATTAATAACCAGTAGTTTCTTTTCATCCATCTTATCTGCTTCTCTGACAACTGAGGATGATCAGATTCATTTCTCAACTTGGAGGAAAGCCACAGCGCTACTAAATAACAGGCAGGAAGGAATCCACTCTAGAAATCATCACCTTTTCCGTAGTAATTGATACATAGGTACAGTGCTCCGCATAAATGAGTACATCCCTTCTGTTCCCCCCAATAACAGCAGCTCATGTTCCCCCCAATACCAGCAGCTCATGTTCCCCCCGACACCAGCATCTCATGTCCCTTCCGACACCAGCAGCTTATGTAGTCCCCGAAACCAGCAGCTCATGTACCCCCACCCCCCGACCCCAGCAGCTCATGTACCACCAACGTCAGCAGCTCATGTACTCCCACAACCTGACACCAGCAGCTCATGTTCCCCCCCGACACCAGCATCTCATGTAACCCCCCAACACCAGCAGCTCATGTTCCCCCTGACACCAGTAGCTCATGTGCTCTCGACACCAGCAGCTCATGCTCCCCCCAACACCAGCAGCTCATGTGCCCCCACCCCCCAACACCAGCAGCTCATGTACCCCCAACACCAGCATCTCATGTTCCCCCTTCACACCACCATCTCATGTAGCCCCCGACACCAGCAGCTCATGTTCCCCCCCAAAACCAGCAGCTCATGTTCCCCCCTGACACCAGCAGCTCATGTTCCCCCTCATCCTGAGCAGTTCTCAACCCCACAACCAGCAGTTCATGTGCCCCCCCGACTCCAGCAGATCATGTCCCTCTCGACCCCGACACCTTCAGCTCATGGAGCCCCAAATAAGGACACTGCCACCACCATGTCTCACTGTAGGCACCACGCTACAAAAGATGGAGACACTGTAGGATCAGAAGGTGGATACAAAAGTAAGATGCTAGCTAAAGGCCAGACAATAACCACCCTGGGGCAGACATGTCATTGGTGCATCCTGTGCAGCTGTACAAGGGCCCAAAAGGTAAGGGGACCCACTTCTAACTCCAAAACA
>JARQOD010000003.1:391602021-391630600 GCA_033576555.1 Oophaga sylvatica
TCTGTCTGTGATAAAAACATCTGTCAAACACACATAAAAACCAGAGGGCAGCAGATCATGTGAAAATATAATATTTGTGTCATTCTCAAAACTTTTGGCCATGACTGTACTTCAGCATGTAAACATTATCATCATATAACATTCTCAATAAAGTGCAATTCTCTTCATAACTTTGTACAGTTCAGTAAACCCTGTCTGGGTCATACTGGATTAATTTGCTAGGACTACTCTTGGTACCTAACAGGTAACCTTCCCTTCGTTGTGCATACTGACCTACGTGGTGTGGTGTCAGGTACAGTAGCATCTAGCCTATCTGTCCTGCGTGCTGGCAAACTGTAATACTGCCTTAACCTCTCTAGGGATCTGGCAAGCATACTTGTGGCTGGGCGATGCGGTTCTGTTTCACTAGGGGATTCTTCTGGTAGTTCCACGTCTTGAGGTTCCATTTCTTGAGACTCTACTTCTAGAGGTGCTACAGGAGCAGGTTCCTCTTGAACTATTTCTTCTGCTGCAGCAACTGGCTCAACTGGACATTGAAGCGCTTCTTGTGGTTGGTAAAATTGAAGTACTGGAATAATCACAGCATCCCCGATACAAGGCCAATCTGCAGGAAAATCTCCTAGGTCCGTGTGCATGACTTCACCTGATTTCTCTTTTTCCATAGCAAGTTCTTCCTCGTGAAGTTTTAACATGTCTGGACACAGTTTAAGGTGGTCTCTGGATACCGTGGTGGTCGTCTTTCTTCCATCTCTGCTAATGGTACAGGTTTTCCTGTTGTCAAACTTGGAATTTTGCACGACATATGGCTCTTTTTCCCACTGATCATCCAATTTGTGCATTCTTCTTTTTCTTTTTAACACCACTTCTCCAGGCATAAAAGGTTCAGCTGGCGCACTTTTGTTGTAGTTCTCCTCTTGCTTTTCCCTTACTTTATTGAGACTATCTTCCACGCAGGCTTGTACTCTCCTGTACTGTTCCTGTCGGTTCGTGTCCCAATCTTCAGTAGTAACATCAGCTTCTGGTTCTACAACACCAAGTTCCAAATCCATGGGCAGCTTTCCTGGTCTTGCTCGCATAAGGTAGGCTGGAGTGCAGTTGGTGGAACTCACCGGTATGTGATTGTACAGATCTACTAGGTCAGGTAGTAGGTCTGGCCACCTATTCCTCTCCACAAGTGGTACCGTCTTCAGCAGATCAATGACTATGTGATTCATCTTCTCACAGAGACCATTGGTTTGGGGGTGGTACGGTGTGGTTCTTATCTTCTTACACCCGAACAAGTGACAGAATTCCTTAAACAACTCGGCTTCAAAGGCAGGAAATTGATCAGTTAACACTTGCTCTGGATATCCATGGGGTCTGCAGAAATACGCCTGAAACGTCTTTGCTGCTGTTTCAGCTGTCAGATCTTTGACAGGGGCGACCACCAGGAACCTGGAGTAGTGATCCACCATTGTCAGGGCATATGAGTATCCTGACCTGCTGGGTGACAACTTGACATGGTCCAAGGCCACGATCTCCAAGGGACGAGTCGTCTTGATGGGCTGCAGGGGTGCTTTCTGGCTACTGTAGTCTTTTCTTCAGAGGCTACAGGACGCACAGTTTTTACACCATTTCTCGATGGAACTTCGCATTCCCACCCAGTAGAAACGACACTTCAGCAGGGTTTCCAGCTTCTTCCAGCCAAAGTGCCCCGCTCGATCATGGTAGGCTTCCAACACCATCTGGATGTCTGTTCTTGGCACTACTATCTGCCATACCATCTCATGGGTTCTGGGGTTGACGTACCTTCGGCACAGCTTCTCTCGGTAGATAAACAGCCGGCTTCTCTCGTTCCACAGCTGCTTTGCTTGTTGAGACGCATCCTTCTCCAAGGAGGAACCTTCCTGAGTTATCAGTTCCTTGATGTGGCTGACAACCGGGTCACTGTTCTGGGTCTCCTTCCAGCTGTGGTGAGGTAAAGGGTTTAACGTCTTACCACGCTGCCTCCTGTAGGCTCGTTGCTCGTGGATCATCCCATTTCTGTGAAATGCAGGTAGCTCAATCTCTTCTAGATCATCCGATTCCTCTTCCGTGTCGGACTCATGCGGCATGCTGGACAAGGCGTCAGCATTGGCGTTCTTACGGCCCGCCCTGTACTTGATGGTAAATTGATAGTTCGACAGCCGAGCCATCCAACGTTGCTCCATGGCTCCCAGCTTGGCTGTTTCAAGATGTGTCAAGGGGTTATTGTCTGTGTAAGCAGTGAACTTGCTGGAGGCTAGGTAATGCTTGAATCTTTCTGTAATGGCCCAGACCAGCGCCAGGAACTCCAACTTGAAGCTGCTATAGTTCTCTGGGTTTCTCTCGGTCGGCCGGAGCTTCCTGCTTGCATATGCGATGACTTTCTCCAGGCCATTTTGCTTCTGACTGAGGACAGCTCCCAATCCTTCGTTGCTGGCATCAGTATACAGCAGGAACGGCTGGCTGTAGTCAGGATAGGCTAAGATCTCATCTCCTGTCAGGATCTCCTTCATCTCCTTGAACGCCTCAGCTTGTTCTTTACCCCAGTGGAATGGAGGATTTCTGCTCTTGAGGGGCTGTGCTACCAGAAGGTCCTGCAGAGACGCTGCTTTCTTGGTGTAGTCCTTTACAAACCTCCGGTAGTAACCTGTCAGTCCCAGGAACTGGCGCACCTCCTTGAGATTCCTTGGTTCTGGCCATTTCTGGATGGCAGTGACCTTCTCGGGGTCCGGCGCTACTCCTTCTGAGCTGACAATATGTCCCAAGTACTGTACCTTTTGTTTGAGCAGATGGCACTTTGAAGGCTTCAGTTTCATCCCATACTTGGACAGTGACTCGAATACCTCTGCCAGGTGCTTCAGATGATCCTCATATGTCTTGGAGTACACAATTACGTCGTCCAGGTACAGCAACACGGTTTCAAAGTTGAGATGTCCCAGGCAACTCTCCATCACTCTCTGGAACGTTCCCGGGGCACTGCTGAGTCCAAACGGCATCCTGTCCCATTGGGGTGGTGAAAGTCGTCTTCTCCCGATCCTCCTCAGCCACAGCTACTTGCCAGTACCCACTAGTGAGGTCGAGGGTGGAAAAGTAGTTAGCAGTTTTTAAGGCAGCTAAGGATTCCTCAATGCGTGGTAAAGGGTATGCATCTTTATGTGTAATGCGATTTACTTGTCTGTAATCTACACACATTCTCATGCTTCCATCCTTTTTCTTAACTAGGACTAGAGGTGCTGCCCAGGGACTACAGCTATCCCTTATCACCCCTGCTTCCTTCATGTCACGCAACATTTCCTTAGCTTTCTGGTAGTGTGCTGGAGGTATAGGCCTGTACCGCTCTTTGATGGGAGGATGGCTGCCTGTAGGGATATGATGCTGTACTCCCTTAATTGTCCCAAAGTCAAGTGGATGTTTGCTAAATACCTGTGTGTACTCCTGTACCACCCGTAGTACTCCCTGTTTCTGGTGGGCGGGAGTGGTGTCTGTCCCGACATGGAGCTGCTGACACCAATCCTCCACCTGGGTTGCTGGGTCATTATCCTCCGCTGGTTGGCGGGAGGCTAAGGACTCTGTCGTGAGAATAGAGTTGTTATCTACGGTATGTAATTTAGCAACTGTGGCATAGCGTGGTAAATTCACTTCATCTTCTCCCCAGTTGAGAAGATGTACTGGTACTCTCCCATTTCGTACTTCTACTACCCCTCTAGCAGTCAAGAGTGTAGGTCTGTGCTCCGAACAATGGGGCTCTACTACTGCTTGGTAGTTCTGTCCTCTCAGACCTATTGCTGCTCTACACCATATAAGCATTTCACTCATTGGGGGTATCACAATGGGGTTCAGGTCTGTCACCCGTACATTACCAATTTCACCATCTGTCAGCTTCGCTTGCTGCTGGCACATCAGGGCCCGGATCTCCCTCTGGATCACTCCCTTTTGCTTTGGCCTGGCAACTTCGGCGAGCTGTTGGAGCAAAAACACAACTTCTCCCAGACAGTTACTGATAATGTTTGTACCTAAAACCACATTTAAGCCATTTTCCTCATTTACAGTCTTTACTACTAAGAGTCCCTGGTCCTTCAGCTCCACTCTGCCCACCTTTATGTCCACGTTTTTGGCTCCGAGTATATCAACAGGGAGACCATTAGAGGCTACACAGCAAAGTCAGGGCTCGGGGGCTGGAGGCTGTCCATGGACCAAAACTTATTATACAGGACATCAGGTATGATGGTCACCTGAGATCCAGTGTCCAGCAGGGCAGGGATTGCGATCCCGTCCAGGATGATGGACAGGTAAGGTCTTCCTCCCACAAACCTG
The DNA here is from genome assembly GCA_033576555.1 of Oophaga sylvatica. Classification (NCBI taxonomy): domain Eukaryota; kingdom Metazoa; phylum Chordata; class Amphibia; order Anura; family Dendrobatidae; genus Oophaga; species Oophaga sylvatica. Next base: position 391,606,339 of record JARQOD010000003.1, read on the forward strand.
CGGTTCCAGTCTGAGGGGCCTGATGAGTCTATTCCTGGGTGTTGGCCCTCGGACCCAGGATCTGCTCGTTTAAAGGACACTGTCGGGCTAGATGACCTTCTCTGTTGCAACGGTAGCAGATGATCTTTCGGCGAGGATTGTGCTGATCAGGGGTCGCTCCTGGGGGTGGCGTTGTCCTCCTCCGGTGGGGCGACGTCCTCCTTTTCCTCCGGTTCATCCAAGGGACATCCTCTGGGCAGTCAGCTAGCAGGATCTTTCCTCCTTCTTCCTTCCGCAGTTGCAGGGCACTCATTACAGCGGCCAGGTTTTTAGTCAGCTGGCGCACTTCTGAGCGCAGACAGTCCAACTCGGTAGGGGGCGCCACCTGCGTTTTGGCTTCCGCCACCAGCGGGAAAAAGGTGGATGCTGCTGGCTTTAGAGTGGCTTCACCCGGGTGATACTGGGTTGCCACCTCAGGCTTCTCCAGGGTCGCAGTCCTTTTATAGACATATCTTTTAAGGCATCAAAGGTAGCATCAGGATGATCCAAGGACCACCAGTGCACAGTTCTGCTTTCAGCTTGGGACCTCAGTCCCCGTACAAATTGTTCCTTCAACATTTTGCTTTCATTAATGGCGCTTATAGGGTTAACCTGTTTGAGAGCTCGCAGGGCCCCCTGTAGTCGACAGGCGTAGTCCCTAATACTGTCATCTGGTCTCTGGGAGCATTGGTAAAACCTCATCCGGAGATCTATTTCAGTGCGGTCCTCAAAATACAAGAGAAAAAGGTAGCACACTGTAGCGCTATAGCTTGCAAACACGAAATATGAAAAATATGAAAAATGAATTGCATCATTACCTTAGAAATATGAAAAATTGAGAAGTCTTAGCGCATAAGATGGCCAAATTATGTGAGCCTGATAGCCACGTCAAGGCTCTTCTCGTATATCAGGTCCTAACTAATGTTAGGACCTGATATACGAGAAGAGCCTTGACGTGGCTATCAGGCTCACATAATTTGGCCATCTTATGCGCTAAGACTTCTCAATTTTTCATATTTCTAAGGTAATGATGCAATTCATTTTTCATATTTTTCATATTTCGTGTTTGCAAGCTATAGCGCTACAGTGTGCTACCTTTTTCTCTTGTATGTATATGAGTTGGTGACTCTAGGTTTAGCACCTGTTCACACTGAATCTATGTTTGGATGTGACCAGTCAGTTTTTTGATATGTATTCATTTACCTTCTACCTGAGCACTCCACCTGGTGGTCACAGGCTTTTTAATTACAACAGGTTCATCACCCTCCACAGAGATGTAGATTTTAGTCTGAAGAGAGGATTCATACGTTCCCATGCAGACAGACTTTTCTAAGCGAGGATAGGCATTAGTTAGGACCTGATATACGAGAAGAGCCTTGACGTGGCTATCAGGCTCACATAATTTGGCCATCTTATGCGCTAAGACTTCTCAATTTTTCATATTTCTAAGGTAATGATGCAATTCATTTTTCATATTTTTCATATTTCGTGTTTGCAAGCTATAGCGCTACAGTGTGCTACCTTTTTCTCTTGTATGTATATGAGTTGGTGACTCTAGGTTTAGCACCTGTTCACACTGAATCTATGTTTGGATGTGCCAGTCAGTTTTTTGATATGTATTCATTTACCTTCTACCTGAGCACTCCACCTGGTGGTCACAGGCTTTTTAATTACAACAGGTTCATCACCCCTCCACAGAGATGTAGATTTTAGTCTGAAGAGAGGATTCATACGTTCCCATGCAGACAGACTTTTCTAAGCGAGGATAGGCATTAGTTAGGACCTGATATACGAGAAGAGCCTTGACGTGGCTATCAGGCTCACATAATTTGGCCATCTTATGCGCTAAGACTTCTCAATTTTTCATATTTCTAAGGTAATGATGCAATTCATTTTTCATATTTTTCATATTTCGTGTTTGCAAGCTATAGCGCTACAGTGTGCTACCTTTTTCTCTTGTATGTATATGAGTTGGTGACTCTAGGTTTAGCACCTGTTCACACTGAATCTATGTTTGGATGTGCCAGTCAGTTTTTTGATATGTATTCATTTACCTTCTACCTGAGCACTCCACCTGGTGGTCACAGGCTTTTTAATTACAACAGGTTCATCACCCCTCCACAGAGATGTAGATTTTAGTCTGAAGAGAGGATTCATACGTTCCCATGCAGACAGACTTTTCTAAGCGAGGATAGGCATTAGTTAGGACCTGATATACGAGAAGAGCCTTGACGTGGCTATCAGGCTCACATAATTTGGCCATCTTATGCGCTAAGACTTCTCAATTTTTCATATTTCTAAGGTAATGATGCAATTCATTTTTCATATTTTTCATATTTCGTGTTTGCAAGCTATAGCGCTACAGTGTGCTACCTTTTTCTCTTGTATGTATATGAGTTGGTGACTCTAGGTTTAGCACCTGTTCAAACTGAATCTATGTTTGGATGTGCCAGTCAGTTTTTTGATATGTATTCATTTACCTTCTACCTGAGCACTCCACCTGGTGGTCACAGGCTTTTTAATTACAACAGGTTCATCACCCCTCCACAGAGATGTAGATTTTAGTCTGAAGAGAGGATTCATACGTTCCCATGCAGGCAGACTTTTCTAAGCGAGGATAGGCATTAGTTAGGACCTGATATACGAGAAGAGCCTTGACGTGGCTATCAGGCTCACATAATTTGGCCATCTTATGCGCTAAGACTTCTCAATTTTTCATATTTCTAAGGTAATGATGCAATTCATTTTTCATATTTTTCATATTTCGTGTTTGCAAGCTATAGCGCTACAGTGTGCTACCTTTTTCTCTTGTATGTATATGAGTTGGTGACTCTAGGTTTAGCACCTGTTCACACTGAATCTATGTTTGGATGTGCCAGTCAGTTTTTTGATATGTATTCGGTCCTCAAAAATAGTCTGTAGCTTTAAGAAAATTGAAAGCACTGATTCCTGGTCTGCAGCTGTCCAAGTCTCTACTTCCCTTTCTGCAGCACCAGTCAATTGTCCCAATACCACTGCAGCTCTTTGTTTCTCTGTCATAGGGTACATGTCCATTATGCTGCATATTTTGCGTTTAAACCCTGACAGGGTATCTGGCTTACTGCTGTACTGAGGAATCCACTTCGCTCCAGGCAGGTATGGGAGCGTCAGCGGTACTATCGGGGCCACAGGACCGGGTGAGGGGCCAGCGTTTCCATCCTGCGCGGCAGCGCCGGCGGGTAAGTCATTGGAGCGGTCGCCCTCGGCCGCGCTGTCAGCTTGCGGCTGCGACATGTCTGCTCCCCCCTAGTTAAGCATGGCCTACCTTCTCCTGAAGGCTGCAGCTCTGCCAGGCACAGCGATGTGGAAGGACCTGCCGCCGCATCAGCGTTGGGGGCGTGTCCGGGACTCCGCGCACTTTCTGCAGGTACGCCCCTTCTCCTTGCGCTGTAGCGCTGTACTTTGGCGGGCAATGGCGGACAATTGGCGCCAAAAATCTCAAAAACAGCAACACAGTCTATAGCACAAAAACAGTCCAATTCAGGCACACAGGACTCACATATAGCGAGCTTCTTATCCTGTTTGTGACGCCAAAAGATGAGTCGCACGTACCAGGGCTTATGGGGTACTCGGCACCGAGCCCGTTCACTTCAATGGGGGAGAGGTCACGGGTAGCGCAGCTCGGTCCGTCGCCCTGGGCGCTCATTCAAAGGGGGATATTTACAGGGGATAATAGTAATTGTTCGTGACGCCACCTGTGGTTTCTGATCAGGGTGACCAGCGCTGCAGGGTGAATCCTCTGAGGGGTTGTTACTGGGCAGCAAGGTGTTAAGTCTTCCACAGGTAAGACTGATCCCTCGAGGTATATGGTGGTGCAGGGGGTGCAAGCAATAAGGCAGACACACACAATAGTCTCTTTCCGTATCTTTACTGGTGATATTTGCAGGCACGTCCCGGGAAGCTGCTCAGGGTGGAGGATGCACGTCCAGTAATCACTGAGTAGGTGTAAGGCCTCCTTACTTCTTGATGTGTGTGAGTTTCTAACTTGCATAAAACAACGTTTAACTCCTTCTCTTTGCTACGCCCGGCTGATCTTGTGATGAGGTCTTCTTGTGGACAGAACAGTGTCTCTATGGCGGTACCTGCCAGACCCCCGTCTTCCTAACCTCAGTTACGTATCAGCACTGCTGGGCCCCTGCGACTTGAAGTCCAGGGTCTCCGGTTTTTCCCACTAGCTGTGAAGATACTAGCAAGCTCGGACCCGGTGTCCGGTAGTGCAGAGTGGAGGTTAGCTATCAATGCTGGTTGACCTCTGTCACTCTCTCTTTTCCTTTTATCCACTTGCCTGTCGTCCTACTCGCACACTTAACATAAGCACAGGCAGCAGTAGATGTCAGCTTCTCTCTCAAACTTCCTCAGCCCTCAGGCTAATCTGACAGGAGTCTCTCCCCGGTGTTCTGAGGAGTTCTTATCTCTCCCTCACAGCTCGTCTGAGGTAACTGCGTTCTGAGATGTTCTGCTGTTCTGAGGTAACACCAACAACTAGCTAACGTTCAGCTAGACTGTCTTCATCTCACTGCTGTCTCAAGGGCTCCCTCTGGTGGAACCAGGAAAAATGTCAAGTGTTGTGTGCTTATCAGGTGATTGTGAATTACCTTTCATGCATCCTCCTGGGTACATGTGGCACCAAGCGCAGCTGGGCTACACACATGCTCCATATCAGACACACCACTACCCCCTCCGTTACCACAAACAGAGGCAGCGTCATGGCCTGTAATCTCCCTGCTCCCTTGCTGTGGTCCCACAACTGAGCTCGGTCCGGGGTGGGTAGCAGGTGTTGCACAGCGGTACCGGGGGGCCCCAGAGAGGGGGACATACACAAATTTCTGCACAACAATGTTTTCTTTACCTTCTTCACCTTTCTCTTCTTCCCCCTCCTGGTTGCCTCGTCCTCACAGATCTCATCCCTGAACCCCAGCTGGTTAAAACGGATCGGGGACTCGATCTGCCAGATTTGCTGCATGACGAGGCAGCCCCCCTCACTGCTACTACTACCACCATCCTCATCTTCCCCTCACACCCGCTGCCCTCTGAAGGGCCAGAATCTGGAGGGAGAGCCACTTGCTCGGGGGCTATCCCACTATGCGACGCCTGGAGATCTCTTACCAGGCCACCAGGCGGTGGGTAGGGCACAACCTCCTCCTCACATTCCTCTTCCTCCTCCTCCAATGCCTGGCCAGTGCTCCGTGGCCCCTCCGGAGCCCCACCAGTCATGGCTCTGAACCGGTCGTCGTTCTCCAGCTTTTCGCGGAAGGGCCCACTGCCAGCCTAGATGTCACACCTCCGGTTTTCCAGGTCTTGGATGGATTTCTGGATTTTTCTGACCGCGGCGGATAGTTCGGCATTCTTATTGCCGGAGGACCGGTCTGACCTCTCCTTAGCTACCCTCAACTCCCCCCAGAGGGATCTTAGCTTCTTTGAGGCATCCTCATACTCACATAGGTGCACATGGACGTGGGAACCATAAACCACGGTGGATTCTTTCGCCACCTTGGTGCCCCACTTAAGGGGCAGCGCTGCAGCACCCCTGCTCATACTCGGCCTACCTCCGGGGGAAGGAGCCGCCGCAGTCATGGCCTCAGGGGTACTAAGGGTACTACGGGTCCTCATGCTGGATCCCTTGCCTGATCCTTGGCCGGATTTTGTGTTCCTAGCCGGATTGGGAGTTCTCCCACCCCCGCCGGCTTGGACCAGGAGGTGGGAGCCGGGGGCCCAGCCCCGGAGGCCAGTCCCAAAATGAGCCTTCTTTCCTGGGAAGGGGGCCGAAAAAAAGTCCTGGATGGAAAACTTTACCTCCCTTCCCAGGAGCTCTCTCCAAGCAGCACACTCAGAGCACACTGTAGAATGGTCCAGAGCTGCACTCACTATTCTGCTGGTGCAGTCATTTTGTATATATATTACATTACTGATCCTGTACTGATCCTGCATTACCTCCTATATTATTCTCTAGAGCTGCACTCACTATTCTGCTGTTGCAGTCACTGTGTACATACATTACATTACTGATCCTGAGTTACCTCCTGTATTATACACCAGAGCTGCACTCACTATTCTGCTGTTGCAGTCACTGTGTACATACATTACATTACTGATCCTGAGTTACCTCCTGTATTATACCCCAGAGCTGCACTCACTATTCTGCTGGTGCAGTCACTGTGTACATACATTACATTACTGATCCTGAGTTACCTTCTGTATTATACTCCAGAGCTGCAATCACTACTCTGCTGATGCTGAGTACTGCAGCTTGACTTGATTCATTTGAATAAGAGCTTATCTACACTTTCCTGCCCAGTTGGAGGTCTCGGTGTGACCCCTCACCAATATGAATATGATATTAATGACTTATCCTTGGGTTACGTTGCCAATATCATAAAGCCTGAGGATTCCTTACAGGGAATGTATAATGAGACTCCACTTCAAGTCCATGAAGAGACGCTCTGGGTGTCATTGCTGAAGTACATATTGGAATCTTCCTCTTACAGCTATGTCCTGTAATTGTTTCAGTGCTGGAACAATGCCTAGTGGTCACTGAGAGCTCGGCCCCTAGAACCATCTCCCCTCCTGTAATGGTATCAGTGCCGGCTCAATGTCTGGTGGTCCCCGAGAGCTCGGCCCCTAGAACCATCTCCCGTCCTGTAATTGTATCAATGCCGGCACAATGCCTGGTGGTCCCCGAGAGCTCGGCCCCTAGAGCCATCTCCCCTCCTGTAATTGTATCAGTGTCTGCACAATGCCTGGTGGTCCCCGAGAGCTCGGCCCTTAGAACCATCTCCCCTCCTGTAATTGTATCAGTACCAGCACAATGTCTGGTGGTCCACGAGAGCTTGGACCCTAGAACCATCTCGCCTCCTGTAATTGTATCAGTGCCGGCTCAATGTCTGGTTGTCCCCGAGAGCTCGGCACCTAGAACCATCTCCCCTCCTGTAATTGTATCAGTGCCGGCACAATATCTGGTGGTCCCCGAGAGCTCGGCCCCTAGAACCATCTCCCCTCCTGTAATTGTGTCAGTGCCGGCACAATATCTGGTGGTCCACGAGAACTCGGCCCCTAGAGCCATCTCCCCTCCTGTAATAGTATCAGTGCCGGCACAATATCTGGTGGTCCACGAGAGCTCGGCCTCTAGAATCATCTCCCCTCCTGTAATTAGATCTGTGTGGTTGAGTAAATGCTGGTTCTGATGCAGAAAACTATTATTTTTTCTAGCAGAGTTACACGTATGACAGATAGTCAGCAGAACCTTTCATTTGCAGAACACAACAATCAGTATGTAGCGCCCCCCTAAGAGCGCGCCTGCACGTTGAGAACGGTTCATTATCATCATCTGCTTCCCAGGCCGCATTACCATCCTAGGAATCTCGCTCAGAAGCTCCATCACATTGATGGGACACGAGCGGTTGTGTTGGGAGCGGCAGCGCTGGCTCGAGGGCTGCTGAGTTTGCGGCTGTCATCCCTGACTTTATCTAATTTCCATAAAAAGAGTTCTGTTCCTGCAGTTACAGTTTCAGCAACATAACAGACGCCTTCCCCGAAGTATCAGCTAAAGAATGCCGAACAATATGACAGACCCGGCTGTCTCCCTGCCTCCGCTCGCTCTCACGCTCCGATATTTATTCTCCCTCTGTACACTTTGTGTCATCATTTTCCTTCTATAGAAGATTCCACCTTCCTATAACTCCTCAGTCGTCTCGTCCCCGCCTGAGATAAGCCGCTGTTATTGCTGAATTTGTTATAAAACTTTATTTCTTACTTGGAGACAGAGAGAAAGAAGGAAAAAAAAGAGTAAACAGATCGGTGCGAAGTTTCTATCCGGAGTATTGTTCTGCGCAGAACGGAACGGATCATTTGTCAGCGATGATACAATGTTGCTGCTGATAAATGATCTCGCACGGGCCACCTGGAAGAAGGTGACAGACGGAGCAGGAATTATTGACAGCGGCGGAGCTAATTCTATTGATTCAAAGGAATAAATCGTGTTTTGCAGCCGAATATACAGATCTTACCAAGCATAGATTTGTATTTACTCTGCCGCAATTAATGTTAATCAAATATTAGATTTTAATCTCAGGCACATTAGGAAAGATGGTAATTAGAAAATGTGAAATGTTTACAACTTCATTTCTGCACAAAAAAGGAAAAGCTGGAAACGAGTTAAGATAAAAAAGTATATTCTTCATCCCCCCAGTCCAGAAACTCTCGCCCCAGGGGACACCACATGTCCTGCAGTTGATCATTCACACGGCCGCTGCGGCCATTATCTGATGTATGTGTAGGGGGTGACAAGAAGAATAAGTGGGTTATGTGCTAATGCTTGTATGTGATAAAAGGGGGAGGTCTGACCACTAAGGGGACCAGTACCAGCATAGGGATACAGTTTGTACTACACAGGAAAACATACAGTTAATTCATGGGATTAGCCCATTAGTTTAGAGGGGTTAGATTCAATTATAGGGGAAGCAGTTTCTAGTTGAGTTCAGTCAAGAGAGAGTCAGTGAGAGTCAGAGTGGAGGAGAGCGAGGAGTTTCAGAGAGACAAGAAGTGCTACATAATGACGGTGCCACGGGTGCTAAGTGGTGATGAGCGAGTATACTCATTGCTCGGATGATCTCCGAGTATTTTGGCGTGCTCGGAGGTTTAGTATCTGTCAACACAGCTGCATGATTTGTTGCTGCTAGACAGCCTGAATACATGTGGGGATTGCCTGTTTGTTAGGAATTCCACAAATGTATTCAGGCTGTCTAGCAGTCGCAAATCATGCAGTTGCATTGACAAACACTAAAATCTACGAGCACGCCAAAATACTCGGAGATCACCCGAGCATGCTCGGGATAACCAGAGGAATAAGTATACTCACTCATCAACAGTGCTAAGAAAACGGATGTAGCAGAGGCAGAAGGGTTCCTTGAGTGCAAGTCTCCTAACAGTAGGAAGACATCCCAAGCTTCGTGTGGACGCCAGGACAGTCTTGGGCCTAGGGCCCGGAAGAGACATTGAGTGTCATGTGTATGTCTCACTGGTGAGGAAGATGTCGGCCGAGTCACAGCAAAAGGAAAGGCTGGTGGGCTTCAGGGAAACTGTTATGTCGGATCAAAAGATCCTGGGACCAACAGATGTTGAAGCGGTGGTAGGTCGGGCAGAATGAATGGAGTCAAGGACTGATAATACACAGGACTGATGGACCATCATCAAAAAGGGACTCTGTTTCAATATATATGCCGCAATTGCTTGTATCCGTTTTGTACAGTAAAGCTGAACCTGTTGAACTGGACCAATGGTCTCCTGACACTTCTGTAGCTGCAGCAGCATCCAGTCCCATGAATGGGGAGGTCACAAGGACGGTCAACCTACAAGTGAGCAAAGAACCAGCTCCACAACACAACACCCCACACCTGCCTGACTGCTGTGTAGGATAGGGGTTTCAGGGCAAAGATAACTCAGACAAGGCTCAGAGCAAACGGCCATGTACCCCCCTTCACATGTACGAAACATGATCGCTGAGGGCTGTGATTGACTGCAGTGGTCACATGAATGATTGACGTGACATCTCTGCATAACAGACTGGGACCACTTGTGTGGTGGTGCTGGAATGAAAATAATGCCTACTTTATTATGTTACCATACCACGTATTCTACTTTCAGTAGAATATGTCTGCCTTGTCTACAGGTTGTGTCCTGTATAGCAGTTCATGTCAATTAAAGGGAATGGTGCAATACCGCACACCACCTGTAGACAGGTGTGGCGTTGTTTTATACAGCAGTGGTTGAGATCAGTGTGTCATCAGTGTGTCGTTAGTGTTCCGTGAGTGAACCATCAGTGTATAGTCACTGTACCATCAGTGTGTCAGCAGTGTACCAGTGTATCATTAGCATGTCATACACATATCTGCGTGTCATCTGCGTGATATCCGTGTGTCATCAGCTCATTGCTGTATGTCCGGTATATATGGAGGAGACGTCTCTACCTGTAGGTCTGTTAGACATTATATTGCTATTACATGGTAGAAGATACTTTGGATCCTTAATGGAGATTTCTGACGTACAATAGGTAAAAACCCCCGAAAATGAGCATTCCTGAAATGAATGGCTGCTTACAGCGCAGGGCAAATAAGGACTCAGCGAGGGCGGCAGAATGTGCGCATCACCTCCTAACACACACTGACAACAGCCAGAGGAAACAGAATTTCCCCAAACACGCGACTACGGCAAACTATCCGCGTATTATCAGATGGCGGCAGACTATCCACGTACCATCAGATGACGACAGACTATCCACGGACCATCAGACGACGGCAGACTATCCGCGGACCATCAGATGACGGTAGACTATCCGCGTGCGATCAGATGGCAGCAGACTATCCACGGACCATCAGATGATGGCAGACTATCCGCGGACCATCAGATTATGGCAGACTATCCGCGTGCGATCAGATGGCAGCAGACTATCCGCGGACCATCAGATGGCAGCAGACTATCCGCGTACCATCAGATGGCAGCAGACTATCCGCGGACCATCAGATGGCAGCAGACTATCCGCGTACCATCAGATGGCAGCAGACTATCCGCGTACCATCAGATGGCAGCAGACTGTTATGATTTGGTAGCTGAGGAGAGCAGGCAAAAAAGGCAATACACCAGAGAGGTTGGAATCTATGGGATTGCAGTACCCTGACTAACCACCACAACTAAAGGCAGCCGTGGAGCGTACCTACGTTGGTCCTAGACGCCTCGTCACAGCCTGAGAAGCTAACTACACCTAAAGAAAGAAAGAGGAAAGCTATCTGCCCTGGAGCAGATCCCCAAAGAACATAGAAAGCCCCCAAACATGTAATGGCGGTTAGACAAGAAGAAATACTGACACAGACAGAAAATAGTATGAGCAAACGTTGGGGCCCAAACTTCCTAAATAGAAAAGGATAGGAAGGGCACTTACTGCAATCCCAAAAAACCCTGAAAAGTACCAACTCTACTAATTACAAAAACACCTGAGATCACACGACCTCTACCACCTAAATTAGTTCTTTGGTGTAACAAAAACTAAACAGCAACCACTGAAAAAACTGGAAAAGGCAAATGAACAAACAACAGTGGCTGAACTAAACTGAGAGGAGCACAAGCCCCCGAAGGGGACCCGGCAGACCCCCACAGAAGTGCAGGACAAAATGCAAAAAGCAAGCACAAAAAACTAATAGAAGAAAATGTCTTATCTGTTAGCAGAAGATGCAGGCACGAAACAGCAAGCTACAAAGTGAACAGGAATCAAAGATGAGACCAGAACAATTGATCACCGGCAACCCTGATGGGAGGGAACCTCCCTTATATAAGACCAGTCAGTAACACCTGATCTCCAATCTTCACAATCTTCATTGGATAGTTCAGTACTGTTTGTAACCACCAGAGGGAGCTTCTGCTCAGAATTCATTTCTAGCACATTCACAACAGTACCCCCCCCCTTGAGGAGGGGTCACCGAACCCTCATTTGAGCAACCAGGTCGGTCAGGATGAGCTCTGTGATATGCACGGATCAGTCTCCTAGCATGGATGTCCGAAGCAAACACCCAAGAATTGTCCTCCTGACCATAACCTCTCCACTTAACCAAATACTGGAGTTTCCGTCTAGAAAAACGAGAATTCAATATTTTCTCAACCACATACTCCAGATTGCCCTCAACCAAAACAGGGTCAGGAGGCACAGCCATAGGAACCACTGGCTCGACAAACCTCTTCAATAAGGACTTGTGGAACACGTTATGGATCTTAAATGTCCCTGGAAGAAGCAAACGAAAGGAAACAGGATTAAGAATCTCCATGATCTTATAAGGTCCAATGAACCTAGGCTTAAACTTAGGAGATGCAACTCTCATAAGGATATTTCTTGAGGACAACCAGACCAAGTCCCCCACTTTAAACCGAGGACCATCAGTCCTATGCCGGTTGGCAAACCGCTGGGCCCTCTCCTGAGAGAGGGACAACCTCTCCACTACCTGGTCCCAAATCTGCTGCATACGCTCCACAACAGAGTCAACACCTGGACAGACAGAAGCCTCCGTCTGTCCTGAAGAAAATCGAGGGTGAAACCCAAAATTGCAGAAAAATGGAGACATCAAAGTGGCAGAGCTAGCCCTATTATTAAGAGCAAACTCAGCCAAAGGCAAAAAAGACACCCAGTCATCCTGATCAGCAGACACAAAGCATCTTAGATAAGTCTCCAATGTCTGGTTTGTTCTCTCAGTTTGTCCATTGGTCTGAGGATGAAAAGCCGAGGAGAAAGACAATTGAACACCAAGTTTAGAACAAAAAGTCCTCCAAAATCTGGAAACAAACTGGACTCCTCTGTCAGACACAACGTTCTCAGGAATGCCGTGTAACCGAACCACGTGCTGAAGGAACAAAGGCACCAATTCAGAGGAGGAAGGCAACTTAGGTAATGGCACAAGATGTATCATTTTGGAAAACCTATCACAAATCACCCAGATAACGGTCATTCTCTGAGAAACAGGGAGGCCGGAAATGAAATCCATAGAGATATGGGTCCATGGTCTCTTGGGCACAGGCAATGGCATCAACAAACCACTAGAGCGAGAGCAAGGCTTGGAGCGAGAGCAAGTCCCGCAGGACTGCACAAATTCCCTGACATCACGAGACAAGGTAGGCCACCAAAAGGACCGACTAACCAAGTCTCTGGTACCAAAAATTCCGGGATGACCGGCCAATGCGGAACAATGAATCTCAGAGATCACACTCTTTTTCCACCGGTCTGGGACAAACAATTTCCCAATAGGGCAGCGCTCGGGTTTATCCTCCTGACACCCTTCCAGAGCCAGTCTCAAATTGGGCGAGATGGCGGAAAGAACTACACCCTCTTTCAAAATAACAGCAGGATCAGATAACTCAGGAGAGTCCGCAAGGAAACTCCTCGAGAGGGCATCCGCCTTAACATTCTTAGTGCCAGGAAGAAAGGAAACCACAAAATTAAAACATGTGAAAAACAAGGCCCACCTGGCCTGTCTAGGATTAAGTTGCTTGGCAGATTCCAGATAAACCAGATTCTTATGGTCCGTGAGGACCACCACCTGATGTTTGGCTCCCTCCAGCCAATGTCTCCACTCTTCAAAAGCCCACTTCATGGCTAATAACTCCCGATTACCCACGTCTAGTGTTGAGCGATACGATACTGCAAATATCGGGTATCGGCCGATATTAGCTGTATCGGGCTTTCGATTCCGAATACCGATATTTTCGTCATATCGGATACCGGAATCGGGATTGTCACTGTCACTGTCACTGTCTGTGTCCGTCGGTCGGGTCTGTCACTGTCAGTGTCCGTCGGTCGGGTCTGTCAGGAGTCAGCGGCACTTACCTGGCAGAAGATCTCCGGCGGTCACGGCCTGGACTGCTTCATGGCCGCCATCATCTTTCCCCGGCGGTCACATGCAGTTTCTCGCGATAACTGCAGTGACTGCTGGGTAATCCCGGCCGTAAAGCAGTCAGTCCGATGACGTCACCGCCGGGGAAGCAGGTAATCAGCTGTGCTGCGTCGCGATGACAGGCTCTGCCTGTCATTGCGATGTAGCAGAGCTGGATCGTCGTGGGACAGTCGTTACTATGGACTGCGTCGGACAGGTGGTATACTGTTGGTTTGTTTTTTTTCTTTTTTTTACAGGAGATCGATGGCGTCGCAGGAATGAGAGTACAATAAAAGAAATGAAAACTGTGTTGTCTCTTTTATTTCATTAAAATACTTTTTTCTTGCTTTGTCTTTTTTTTATGCATTTAATAACTTTGGGATTAATAATGGATCGGTGTCTTATTGACGCCTCTCCATTATTAACCGGGCTTATTGTCACCGTGCAATCAACGGTGACATTAACCCCTTATTACCCCACTTGCCACCGCTACAGGGCAGTGGGAAGAGCCGGGTAAAGTGCCACAATTGGCACATCTTTTGATGCGCCAAATGTGGGGCTGCTGTAGCCTGGTATTATCAGGCTGTTGAGGGCCAAAATCCATGGGCCTTGACAGTCTTTTAATACCAGGCCGCAGCAGTCTGCATTTTACTTGGCTGGTTAACAAAAATAGGGGGACCCCTACGCCGTTTCTTTTTCGAGGGGATCCCCTATTTTTGTTAACCAGCCAAGCTAAGCAGACTGCTGTGGCCTGGTATTATCAGGCTTGCAAGGTCCATGGATATTGGATCCTTACCAGCCTGAAAAACCAGGCCTCAGCAGTCTGCTTCATCTGGCTGGTTAACAAAAATAGGGGGACCCCACGCCAATTTTTTTCGAGGGGATCCCCTATTTTTGTTAATCAGCCAAGATATGCAGACTGCTGTGGCCTGGTATTATCAGGCTGGCAAGGTCCATGGATCTTGGCTCCTTAACAGCCTGAAAATCCAGGCCTCAGCGGTCTGCTTCATCTGGCTGGTTAACAAAAATAGGGGGGACCCCACGCCATTTTTTTTCGAAGGGAACCCCTATTTTTGTTAATCAGTTTCCTCTGACGTCACTGATGGTGTCCCTGGCTGACCTGAAGTGAAAGTGGAAAGCAATCAATTAAGCTTTCCACTTCCTCTCCTGTCAGCCAGGAGAGGAGCTCATTCATTTGGGGGTTTACTGTGAGGCTGCAGCATTAGCTGCGGTCCCTGCAGTAAACATTAACCCTTTCTGAAGGATTACACCGTGGGACCTGACTGTGCATCGGATTGGTAAGAATAATTTTGCTTTATTATTTTATTTTTATTACAGGAAATGGTTTTAGCAAGTAAATAAAATATGGTCAAAAACTGTGTGATTATTTCATTAAACTTCTTTTTTATTAAAGTGTGTGTGTTTGATTTTTCTTTCATACAATAGGATTAATAATTGATAGTTGTCTAATTGACAGCTCTCAATTATTAACCTGGCTTAAAGTGACCTTTCAATTGCAATGTCATTTTAACCCCTTATTAACCCATTCGCCACCGCTACAGGGCAATGGGAATAAACGGGCAAAGTGCCAGCAAGGGCGAATCTAATTAGAGATTTTCCCTTTCTGGGGTGTCTGGGGGCAGATGTTAGTAGCCGGGGGGGGGGGCAAAAATAATGGTCCCTCTCTGGGCTATTATTATCTGCCCCCACTCACTGGCTTTGTCTGTCTGGTTGCGAAAATAGGGCGGGAGCCCACGCATTTTTTTTCAGCAATTTTACACCTCATATATATATATACATGTCATTGAGTTTGTGACACATATATATATTTATATTTATAGTTCATACACTTCTACATAGTATAATAGCCGCTAATTCAATTGCAGGCTTTTGTGAAAATGCAGAACCCGACATGAAATGACACTTGGTGTACATAGGGTTAACCATGTCTTTTCATGTCCTTTGCTATCTGATTTGCACAAACAATTACATCAGTCTATGTGTGCAAAATTTCAC
Organism: Oophaga sylvatica; assembly: GCA_033576555.1. Classification (NCBI taxonomy): domain Eukaryota; kingdom Metazoa; phylum Chordata; class Amphibia; order Anura; family Dendrobatidae; genus Oophaga; species Oophaga sylvatica. The sequence goes on from JARQOD010000003.1 coordinate 391,621,815, forward strand.
ACCTTAGGGGTTAATTAAAGGTGTAAATTCGTAGCAAAAAAGTCAGTTTTTTTACAACGAATTTACACCTTTAATTAACCCCTACAGGTGTGAAATTTTGCACACATAGACTGATGTAATTGTTTGTGCAAATCAGATAGCAAAGGACATGAAAAGACATGGTTAACCCTATGTACACCAAGTGTCATTTCATGTCGGGTGCTTCTGTCTTTTCACAGAAGCCGGCTTTACCCGGCAATTGAATCAGAGGATATTTTACTATGTAGAAGTGTATAAACTATACATATATGTATATATATATGTCACAATGACATGTATATATATATATATATATGTATTCTATGTGTGTATATTTAGTGTTTACAAGGAAATAAAGGTTTTTTTTTAGTTGCGATATTTTGTTCCCATAGACTTACATGGGACTTCCGGTATCGGAATCGGATATCGCCGATATTTAGTGATATCGGCGATGCCATTCCGATCCGATATTTTTAGATATCGAGCAGTATCGCTCAACACTACCCACGTCATAATTACGTTCAGTTGGAGAAAATTTTCGAGAGAAAAAGGCACAAGGGTTACTTTTAGAGGTCTCTGGATCTCTTTGGGACAAAACGGCACCTGCCCCAATTTCAGAGGCATCAACCTCCACCTGAAATGGCAGGGAAACATCAGGCTGCCGTAGAACAGGAGCAGAAGTGAATCTCTGCTTAAGTTCCTGAAACGCAGAGACTGCCTCAGGAGGCCAATTCACCACATCAGAACCCTTTTTGGTCAAATCAGTCAATGGTTTAACAATAACAGAGAAATTACCAATAAATTTACGATAAAAATTGGCAAAACCCAAGAATCTTTGAAGAGCCTTTAATGAAGTAGGTTGGACCCAATCACAGATGGCCTGAACTTTGACCGGGTCCATTTCAATAACAGATGGGGACAAAATGAATCCCAGAAATGAAATCCTCTGTACGCCAAAAAGACACTTTGATCCCTTCACATACAGAGCATTCTCTGTTGTGAATGGGCTTGAGATGAGTTCTGAGCAGAGGCTCCCTCTGGTGGTTACAAGCGGTACTGGTCTGTCCAGTGAAGATTGTGAAGATTGTGAGGATTGGGAATCAGGTGTTACTGACTGGTCTTATATAAGGGAGTCACCTTCCCATCAGGGTTGCCGGTGACCAATTGTTCTGGTCTCTATCCTTGATTCCTGTTTCCCTTGTAGCCTGCTGTGTCGTGTCTGCATCTCCTGCTAACAGATAAGACATTTTCTTCTTTTTGTTTTTGTGCTTGATTTTTGCATTTTGTCCTGCACTTCTGTGGGGGCCTTCAGGGTCCCCTCCGGGGGCTTTTGCCCTCTCAGTTTAGTTCAGCCACTGATGTTTGTACTTTTGCTTTTTCCAGTTTTTTCAGTGGCTGCTGTTTTGATTTTGTTACACCAGAGAACTAATTTAGGTGGTAGAGGTCGTGTGATCTCAGGTGTTTTTGAAATTAGTAGAGTTGGTGCTTTTCAGGGTTTTCTGGGATTGCAGTAAGTACCCTTCCTATCCTTTTCTATTTAGTTAGTTTGGGCCCCAACGTTTGCTCATACTATTTTCTGTCTGTGTCAGTATTTCTTCTTGTCTAACCGCCATTACATGTTTGGGGGCTTTCTATTATCTTTGGGGTTCTGCTCCGGGGCAGATAGCTTTCTATATCTATCTTTAGGTGTAGGTAGTTTCTCAGGCTGTGACGAGGCGTCTAGGACCAACGTAGGAACGCTCCACGGCTGCCTCTAGTTGTTGTGGTTAGTCAGGGTACTGCAATCTCATAGATTCCAACTGCTCTGGTGTATTGCCTTTTTGCCTGCACTCCTCAGCTACCGAAACATAACAATTCTCTCTCAAAATCTGGAACACAGTCCGAACATGTTTCACATGAGAGTCCCAGTCACTGGAAAAAATCAAGATATCATCCAAATAAACAATCAGAAATTTATCCACAAAATCCCTGAAAATGTCATTTATGAAGGACTGGAAGACAGAAGGAGCATTAGTGAGCCCAAAGGGCATCACTAGGTACTCAAAATGCCCCTCTGGGGTATTAAATGCCGTCTTCCATTCATCCCCGTGCTTAATGCGAATAAGGTTATATGCCCCCCTGAGGTCAAGCTTGGTAAACCAAGTAGCACTTTTCACCCTGGAAAACAGGTCAGAAATCAAGGGTAACGGATATTGATATTTCACAGTAATATTGTTCAAGAGACGATAATCAATACACGGCCTTAATGAACCATCCTTTTTGGCCTCAAAGAAAAAACCGGCACCTAAGGGTGAAGAGGATGGTCTGATATGACCCTTCTCCAATGACTCCTTGATATAAGACAGCATAGCGTCATGTTCAGGTACAGACAAGTTAAAAAGGCGACCTTTAGGGAATTTACTACTAGGCACTAATTCAATAGCGCAGTCATAGCTCCTATGGGGGGGCAAGGATGCAGACTTACTTTCGCTAAACACATCAGAAAAATCAGTCAAAAAGTCAGGAACATCCTGAGCCTGGGGGGAGGCAGAAAAAACAGGAGTGTTGGTATTAACACATTGGCAGCCCCAACTGGTTACAGACACAGATTTCCAATCCAAAACAGGATTATGAGACTGTAACCAAGGGAAACCCAGTACGATAATGTCATGCAGATTATACAGCACCAAAAATTTGCAACTCTCCTGATGATCAGGTTCAACCCTCATTATCACCTGAATAGAGAACTGAGGTTTATTCTCAGCCAAAGGGGTAGAATCGATCCCCAGTAGGGGAATAGACTTCCGTAGGGGTATCAAGGGAAACCCACAACGTTTAGCAAAATCAAAATCCATCAGGTTAATAGCTGCTCCCGAATCAACGAAAGCCTGAGCAGAAAATGTGGACAGGGAGCAAATCAGTGTAACAGTCAACAAAAATTTAGTCTGAACACTACCCAAGACAACTGAGCGTGCAAAACGTCTTCCCCGCTTAGGGCAGACTGAAATAGCATGAGAGGCATCACCACAGTAGAAACATAACCCATTGCGCTTTCGAAACTCATGACGCTGTGCCCCAGAAGCCACTCTATCACACTGCATGGGTTCAGAAGCTGGTTCACAAGGCAACACTATTCCACGCATACCTCTACGCTCACGCAAACGTCTGTCAATTTGAATCGCTAATGACATAGAATCATTGAGACCAGAGGGGACAGGGAATCCCACCATAACATCCTTTACATTCTCTGACAGACCCTTCCGAAAAAGGGCTGCCAAAGCATCGTCATTCCATTTGGTCAGGACTGCCCACCTACGGAATCTCTGACAGTATAACTCAGCGTCCTCAAGCCCCTGATTTAATGCCAACAAGGCTTTTTCAGCTTGATCAGTGACATTAGGCTCATCGTACAATAACCCCAAAGCCAGAAAAAATGCATCGACATTACTCAAAACAGGGTCCCCAGGTGTCAGGGAAAAAGCCCAATCCTGAGGATCGCCGCGCAGGAGAGAGATGACAATTTGAACCTGCTGTGCTGCGTTCCCTGAGGACTTAGATTTCAAGGCAAAAAACAACTTACAGTTATTTTTGAAATTTAGAAATTTAGCTCGATCCCCTAAAAACAAATCTGGCATGGGAATCCTAGGTTCCACAACCGGCAACCTAGCAAGATAGATAGCAATACTCCGAACTTCAGTGGCAAGCTGATCCACACGGCCAGACAACTGTGCAAACTCCATTGAGAGAAAAGAAAAATCCTCCTCAGCACCCAGAGATACAGAGGGAAAAAAAAAATTGCAACAAACAGAAAAAAAAAAATCTCTGACAACTCTGACAACCTTTTTCTTTCCACAATATTTTTCCCTTCTGTGAGTACCATATAATTTTCAGTTTTGGGCCGGTGATACTGTTATGATTTGGTAGCTGAGGAGAGCAGGCAGAAAAGGCAATACACCAGAGAGGTTGGAATCTATGGGATTGCAGTACCCTGACTAACCACCACAACTAAAGGCAGCCGTGGAGCGTACCTACGTTGGTCCTAGACGCCTCGTCACAGCCTGAGAAGCTAACTACACCTAAAGAAAGAAAGAGGAAAGCTATCTGCCCCGGAGCAGATCCCCAAAGAACATAGAAAGCCCCCAAACATGTAATGGCGGTTAGACAAGAAGAAATACTGACACACACAGAAAATAGTATGAGCAAACGTTGGGGCCCAAACTTCCTAAATATAAAAGGATAGGAAGGGCACTTACTGCAATCCCAAAAAACCCTGAAAAGTACCAACTCTACTAATTACAAAAACACCTGAGATCACACGACCTCTACCACCTAAATTAGTTCTCTGGTGTAACAAAAACTAAACAGCAACCACTGAAAAAACTGGAAAAGGCAAATGAACAAACAACAGTGGCTGAACTAAACTGAGAGGAGCACAAGCCCCCGAAGGGGACCCGGCAGACCCCCACAGAAGTGCAGGACAAAATGCAAAAAGCAAGCACAAAAAACTAATAGAAGAAAATGTCTTATCTGTTAGCAGAAGATGCAGGCACGAAACAGCAAGCTACAAAGTGAACAGGAATCAAAGATGAGACCAGAACAATTGATCACCGGCAACCCTGATGGGAGGGAACCTCCCTTATATAAGACCAGTCAGTAACACCTGATCTCCAATCTTCACAATCTTCATTGGATAGTTCAGTACTGTTTGTAACCACCAGAGGGAGCTTCTGCTCAGAATTCATTTCTAGCACATTCACAACAGCAGACTATCCATGGACCAACAGATGAAGGCGAACTATCCGCGGACCATCAGATGGCAGCAGACTATCCACGAACCATCAGATGGCAGCAGACTATCGGCACACCATCAGATGGTGGCAGACTATCCACGGACCATCAGATGGCAGCAGACTATCTGCGCACCATCAGATGGCGGCAGACTATCCGCATGCGATAAGATGGCAGCAGACTATCCACGTACCATCAGATGATGGCAGACTATCCACGGACCATCAGATGGCAGCAGACTATCGGCGCACCATCAGATGGCGGCAGACTATCCACGGACCATCAGATGGCAACAGACTATCCGCGCACCATGAGATGGCGGCAGACTATCCGCGTGCGATCAGATGGCAGCAGACTATCCGCGGACCATCAGATGGCGGCAGACTATGCGGATCATCAAATGACGGCAGACTATCTCTGTACCATCAGATGACAGCAGACTATCCACGTATCATCAGATGACAGCAGACTATCCGCGGACCATCAGATGATGGCAGACTATCCGCGGACCATCAGATGATGGCAGACTATCCGCCTACCATCAGATGACGGCAGACTATCCGCGTATCATCAGATGGCGGCAGACTATCCGCGTATCATCAGATAGTGGCAGACTATCCATGTATCATCAGATGGCGGCAGACTATCCACATACCATCAGATGGCGGCAGACTATCCGTGTATCATCAGATAGTGGCAGACTATCCAGGTACGATTAGATGGCGGCAGACTATCCGCGTATCATCAGATAGCGGCAGACTATCCGAGTATCATCAGATGGTGGCAGACTATCCATGTGCCATCAGATGGCGGCACACTATCCACGTATCATCAGATGACAGCAAAATATCCGCGAACCATCAGATGACGGCAGACTATCCGCGTACCATCAGATGGCGGCAAACTATCCGCATATCATCAGATGACGGCAGACTATCCGCGGACCATCAGATGATGGCAGACTATCCACGTATCATGAGATGACGGCAGACTATCCGCAGACCATCAGATGAATGCAGACTATCCGCATATCATGAGATAACGGCAAACTATTCGCAGACCATCAGATGATGGCAGACTATCCGCGTACCATCAGATGACGGCAAACTATCCGCATATCATCAGATGACGGCAGACTATCCATGGACCATCAGATGACGGCAGACTATCCGCGTATCATGAGATGACGGCAGACTATCCGCAGACCATCAGATGATGGCAGACTATCCGCGTATCATGAGATGACGGCTGACTATCCGCAGACCATCAGATGATGGCAGACTATCCGTTGACGATCAGATGACGGCAGACTATCTGCGGACCATCAGATGATGGCAGACTATCCGCGGACCATCAGAAGGCGGCAGACTATCCGCGGACCATCAGATGATGGCAGACTATCCTCTTACTTCAGATGGCCGCAGACTATTTGTGTAAAACCAATAAGCCGAAATTATGTACAATGTAAATGTAAAATATAAATGTACAATGTAAAATATGTACAATGTGTACAGCGCAGTGCATGGAGGGGTTAAACTAGGGGAGAAAAGTTACCTGGTGTTAAAATAACAACTCAACTACTCTATTAAAGGGCCAAGCATGTACTGCTAGGACTAAAACATCCTAGAAATCTCCAGGGCAGCGGCTGTAATCCTGGATGTGATAGAATAAGTACATGGAAACTCGCTTTATAAGACTTTCTGCGCCACTTCAGGCTGTTGCTAATGTGATGCATTATCTTCTAGGAGCCCCCGCGGTGAGCGGCATCCAACCTGCAATAGCAGCAAAGTAATGGAAGCAAATCATTGCCAAACCGCATGCAAATCAGCCCCAAGCCGCCAGTGTGACAGCGCAGCCCCCAACTCACTTCCATCACTGACGGCATCCCTCCATATAGATAAATGACACCCGAGTGATTGCAGGTGCTTGGAAAGAATTGGAAAACCATTTTAATTGCTGCGGAGCCTATAAAAAAAAGGAAATCCTGAAATAGTTTATAAATGTGATATAATAGAAGGGAACACAATGGAACCGATACAATGTGGCAAGACGAGGCGGTGCGGAGATTGGAAGGCCGCTGGGCGTCTCTGTGAGGGGGATTACTGCCATCTTGTCACTCATGGACCCGGCTGCACAATGACGGATACAGAATAATCTACTAGTGTGAATGGGCGCTGACAACCGAGACACGAAAATAAAGCCGAAAGGAAAACATCCAGAAATGCTACAATTATCAATAGGAGCTGAGAACCTAATTATTTTCAAAGTGTCTAAACTGTAAAAAAAAGGATAATAAATGTAAGTACACCCCAAATATATGAGACTAATTTGTGTTTTTCTGGACTTTTGACAATGCGGACATTCCACCCTGTATTCTTACCGATCGGGAAGGTTCACACGAGTGTAGAAATCTCTCCATCCAGGAAAGAGGGAAGATTTTTTCCTCGCTTGTGATCCTCGTACATTCTGGTTTTTTTTGCTTTTTTTTACAGCAGCTATTAATGATTTACATGACCATTTACAGTTTGTTACAAAGCTGCAATGTATCCGTAAAAGTCGCATGCCGTTCTGTGGCTCAGTGTGTATGGTCTCATGTCATTTACAGAAGAAATTAGCGCATACAGAATTGGGCTGGAAAAAAATTCTATCATCTGTATTGCCCCATTGAATAACATTGGTCAAATTTTCCAACGGACCAAACTCAGACAAAAAATACGGACGTGTGAACGAGCCCGTAGGCTTATCTTCGCGCAATACTAAAGCATAGAGCACAGAAAATCTGTGGCTGTAGACTGATGTATGAGCCAGCTTCAGAATACATACAGGAAGAGTCAGTACAGGCTGTACGAAGGTGACGAAGATCAAACCTTCCTCTAATAAAATGTATTACAAAGCTTCAATTATATTGTAAAACAAATCAGTATACATTAATGTTAGGTCTCATTATAAATCGGAGCAAGATGCATGGACTGGCAGGCAGCACTACCGACCCAAGCATGACAGCTACATAGAAATACATGAGGCTGACCGGCTCAGGTGAGCAGAGCCGCCGGCCAGTCCATGCACTGTGTTCTGATCTATACAGCTGTCTGACACCGCCCTTAGAATTAATTTTTTCTGTCATAATTAGGAAGAGAAATCACATTCCCAACTGCTCCCTGCAGGCAGCTGCCCAGAATATAGACAAGTTTACCACTAATCATTTACATGAGACAACCAACGGCCAAACAGCTGTCGTTCCTGACTCGGCCATACGCATGAGCGCTTGGACAAGTGTCTGTGTTTTCAATGGGGAGAAAAGAGAAAGCCTCCGCACACAGCTTTGGCAGCAGCTTATCTCCCATTAAAAAACTAAGGATCAACCAATGAAATTCTAGTGTGGTTTAATGGCAGGTTGTCATTTCTCCAGGTTTACAGTAATTATTCCCTGGAAATCCCATGAAAATCATCAGTGGAAATCCAAGTACTGGGACTACCAACAATGCTGAGAATGAGGGTACCCACAGTGCTATGTGAATGGGGTGGTAGGGCACCATTCTGGTTGTATAGGCGTAGTATAGCATATTTATGACCATTGAATGGCGGGGCGGTCATGCACGCCCTTTATAGCTCCTATAGAAGTGAGAGGTTGTGTATGTACATGACTATAGACCTATTTATGAGGGAGACACAGGACCCTTAGCCTACGTCATAATGAGGTTTTGGTGAGTCTTTGATGTTGCAGATTTTCTGCACCCATTAAGTAAAATAGGTTACTTGCATTTTTTCGAAAATCTGCAACATCAAAACCTCATTGTGGGAATGTAGCCTTAATGATCATATATTCATGTTCCAGATGTTGGGTTACTTGCAGCCCTAGAAGCACCACTTATAACTGGATGTACACTGCTCAAGAAAATAAAGGGAATACTCAAATAACACATCCTAGATCTAAATGAATGAAATATTCTCATTGAATACTTTGTTCTAGGATGCGTTATTTGAGTGTTCCCTTTATTTTT
>JARQOD010000003.1:391630700-392021407 GCA_033576555.1 Oophaga sylvatica
AATTATTCCCCCGGGTAAGCTGGGAGCCCCTTATCCCCCAGTTTATTAAACCCACCCCCCAAACTCTATTTGTGATTTTTTTGGGGCCAAAATGTCTATTTCGACATCCGAGTAGGTTGAGCATTCCGATACTGCAAATATCGGGAAATCGGCCGAATTGGCTGATCGGGCTTTCGATTCCGATACCGATATTTTCGTCATATCGGATACCGAATTTGGAATGTCACTGTCACTGTCAGTGTCCGCGGTCGGGTCTGTCAGGAGTCAGCGGCACTTCCCCGGGCAGAAGACCCCCGGTGGTCACATCCTTGGCTGCGTAAGGGCCGCCATCATCTTCTCCTGGCGGTCACATGCAGTTTCTCGCGATAACGGCTGGGTAATCGCGGCCGTAAAGCAGTCCGATGACGTCACCCCCGGAGAAGCAGGTAATCAGCTGTGCTGCGCCGGGATGTCAGGCTCTGCCTGACATTCCGAGGGTAGCAGAGCTGGATCGCCCGTGGGACCCTCGTTACTATGGACTGCGTCGGACAGGGGTATATTTTTTTGGGTTTGTTTTTTTTTTCTTTTTTACAAGAGATCGATGGCGTTGCAGGAATGAGAGAGAAATAAAGAAATGAAAACTGTGTTTCTTTTTTATTTCATTAAAAGAACTTTTTTCTGGCTGTGTCTTTTTTTTAAACATTTAAAAATTTTGGGGATTAATAATAGATCGGTGTCTTATTGACGCCCTCTCCCATTATTAACCGGGTTTATTGTCACCGTGCATCAACGGTGATTTAAACCCCTTATTACCCGCTTGCCACCGCTACAGGGCAAGTGGGAAGAGCCGGGTAAAGTGATACAATTGGCACATCTTTTGATGCGCCAAATGTGGGGCTGCTGTAGCCGGGTTTTAAATCGGCTGTTGAGGGCCAAAATCCATGGGCCTTGACAGTTTTTAATACCAGGCCGCAGCAGTCTGCATTTTACTTGGCTGGTTAACAAAAATAGGGGGACCCCTACGCCGTTTTTTTTCGAGGGATCCCCTATTTTTGTTAACCAGCCAAGCTAAGCAGACTGCTGTGGCCTGGTATTATCAGGCTGGCAAGGTCCATGGATATTTGGATCCTTTACCAGCCTGAAAAACCAGGCCCCACGGGTTGCTTATCTGGGGGTTAACAAAAATAGGGGGGACCCCACGCCAATTTTTTTGAGGGGATCCCCTATTTTTGTTAATCAGCCAAGATTTTGCAGACTGCTGTGGCCTGGTATTATCGGCTGGCAAGGTCCATGGATCTTGGCTCCTTAACAGCCTGAAAATCCAGGCCTCAGTGGTCTGCTTCATCTGGCTGGTTAACAAAAATAGGGGGGACCCCACGCCATTTTTTTTTCGAAGGGAACCCCTATTTTTGCTAATCAGTTCCCTCTGACGTCACTGATTGTGTCCCTGGCTGACCTGAAGTGAAAGTGGAAAGCAATCAATTAAGCTTTCCACTTAAAGGCCCGTCTCACATAGCGATATCGCTACCGAGATCGCTGCTGAGTCACTAGTTTTGTGACGCTGCAGCGAGCTCACCAGAGATATCGCTGTGTGTGACATTCAGCGACGATCAGCCCCCCTGCCGGGTATCGCTGATCGTCGCTGAAATGTCAGGACCTTTTTTTGATCGCTGGTTTCCCGCTGACAGGCACGCATCGCTGCATGTGACAGGTGGGAGACCAGCGATCCGCTGGTAACCAAGGTACACAGCGGGTTTCCAGGCACGGGGCTGTGCCTAGAAACCCGCTGTGTACCTTGGATACCAGCGCCCTGATGCAGGGAGCTGGTATCCAAGGTACACAGCGGGTTTCCAGGCACCGCGCAGCGCTTGGAAACCCGCTGTGTACCTTGGTTACCAGCTCCCTGCATCAGGGCGCTGGTATCCAACGTACACTGCGGGTAACTAAAGGCTGGGTCTCACATAACGATACACCAGCGATCCCGACAACGATATGCACTTGTCAGGATCGCTGGTGTTTCGCTACATGATCGCTGCTGAGCTGCCAAACAGGCAGCTCAGGCAGCGATCTGGGACAGCGACACTGCGGGTAACATCGCTTAGTTACCCGCAGTGTACCTTGGATACCAGCGCCCTGATGCAGGGAGCTGGTATCCAAGGTACACAGCGGGTTTCCAAGCGCTGCGCGGTGCCTGGAAACCCGCTGTGTACCTTGGATACCATCTCCCCTGCATCAGGGCGCTGGTATCCAAGGTACACAGCGGGTTTCTAGGCACAGCCCCGCGCCTGGAAACCCGCTGTGTACCTTGGTTACCAGCGGATCGCTGGTCTCCCGCCTGTCACACGCAGCGATGCGTGCCTGTCAGCGGGAAACCAGCGATCAAAAAAAGGTCCTGACATTTCAGCGACGATCAGCGATACCCGGCAGGGGGGCTGATCGTCGCTGAATGTCACACACAGCGATATCGCTGGTGAGCTCGCTGCTGCGTCACAAAACTAGTGACTCAGCAGCGATCTCGGTAGCGATATCGCTATGTGAGACGGGCCCTTAAGCGATGTTACCCGCAGTGTCGCTGTCCCAGATCGCTGCCTGAGCTGCCTGTTTGGCAGCTCAGCAGCGATCATGTAGCGATACACCAGCGATCCTGACAAGTGCATATCGTTGTCGGGATCGCTGGTGTATCGTTATGTGAGACCCAGCCTTTACTCTCCTGTCAGCCAGGAGAGGAACTCATTCATTTGGGGGTTTACTGTGAGGCTGCAGCATTAGCTGCGGTCCCTGCAGTAAACATTAACCCTTTCTGAAGGATTACACCGTGGGACCTGACTGTGCATGGGATAGGTAAGAATAATTTTGCTTTTTTATTTTATTTTTATTACAGGAAATGGTTTTTGCAGTAAAATAAAAGATGGTCAAAAACATGTGTCTTTATTTCATTAAAATGATTTTTAATTAAAGTGTGTGTGTTTTATTTTTATTTCATGCAATAGGATTAATAATTGATAGTTGTCTAATTGACAGCTCTCAATTATTAACCTGGCTTAAGGTCACCTTTCAATAGCAAGGTGGCTTTAACCCCATATTAACCCATTCGCCACCGCTACAGGGCAATGGGAATAGACGGGCAAAGTGCCAGAAAGGGCGAATCTAATTATAGATTTGTCTTTTCTGGGGTGTCTGGGGGCAGATGTTAGTAGCCAGGGGGGGGCCAAAAATAATGGTCCCTCTCTGGGCTATTATTATCTGCCCCCACTCACTGGCTTTGTCTGTCTGGTTGCGAAAATAGGGCGGGAGCCCACGCATTTTTTTTCAGCAATTTTACACCTCATATATATATATACATGTCATTGAAATTGTGACACATATATATATATATATATTTATAGTTCATACACTTCTACATAGTATAATAGCCGCTAATTTAATTGCCGGCTTTTGTGAAAATGCAGAACCCGACATGAAATGACACTTGGTTTACATAGAGTTAACCATGTCTTTTCATGTAGTTTGATATCTGATTTGCACAAACAATTACATGAGTGTAAGTGTGCAAAATTTCACACCTGTAGGGGTTAATTAAAGGTGTAAATTCGTAGCAAAAAAGTCCGTTTTTTTTACAACGAATTTACACCTTTAATTAACCCCTACAGGTGTGAAATTTTGCACACAGCCACTCATGTAATTGTTTGTGCAAATCAGATATCAAACTACATGAAAAGACATGGTTAACTCTATGTAAACCAAGTGTCATTTCATGTCGGGTGCTTCTGTCTTTTCACAAAAGCCGGCATTACCCGGCAATTGATTCAGAGGCTATTTTACTATGTAGAAGTGTATAAACTATAAATATATGTATATATATATATGTCACAATGACATGTATATATATATATATATGTATTCTATGTGTGTATATTTAGTGTTTACAAGGAAAGAATGGGTTTTTTTTAGTTACGATATTTTGTTCCCATAGACTTACATTGGATTTCCGGGTATCGGTATCGGGTATCGCCGATATTTTAATGGTATCGGCGATACCATTCCGATTCCGATACTTTTGGATATCGGAAAGTATCGCTCAACTCTAATCACGAGTTATCCAAGGATTCAAGTGTAGTGTTCGGCTTTGTTCAGCAGTCCCATAGACATAGTCCCATAGACGAAACATTATACTTTCCCATTCTAGCGATCAACGGGGGTCCCAGTGGTCAAACCACTCATGATCAAATGGTAAGCAAGTTATCGCTTACTGTGCAAATAGGTGAGAACTTGCAATATTGGGAATAACTATAAAAGGGATTAGTAACTAGGGCATATTTTTTGGTACAGTACATATTTAAAAAAGACTTAGACCCCAATTCTTTAACATTGATTTCATACAAAATTATTAATGAGGGACATGCACCAATACGATGCCCCAAATTCATTAAGAGATGCCCAACAATGAATGATTTTGGTGCATCTCATCAGTGGTGTGCACCGACAGGACCCCAATGAGCTGCCCAGAACTGGCATATTAAGTCCAAAAGTGGCAGAACTTCTGCTTAGCTTCACATTGCTCAAAAAGTTGCAACATTTTAAAGTGCTGTACAATATTTTTGTGGCATAAACGCTTTGATGAATCGGAGCCTTAGGGCTTGTTAGAAATCTTGGTTAAATCCTAGCAATGCAGGTCTCAATTAGATGCACCTGCCAAGCATTAACTAAGAACCAGGAGATGGGTTCACTTTGTGTCAGTCTGCCAGATGCTGATCAGAGTGGAGTTGGGGTGAAGCTGGTGAGTGACCAGCCAAAATATGAGCTGTAGCTGGGACAGAGACAAGCCTGAGTCTCTCTCTGAATGGAGACTGCATGGGTCAGCTAGGTAAGCTGAGCAGTCTGTATGTTGGAGCTGCAGAGTAATGTCTGGGAGCTGCAACCTGTTCAGTGTGAACTGTGCATGGAAATGAACACTTCTGGAGAACAGGCTGAAGGTGATACCAAGACATGGTAGGACCTCACCTCTTTGTGTAAGGTTTGTTCTGGGAGAAATGACTGTATTCTGTTGGGGGTGAGCCCACACTGACATGGTATCACAGCAATGATCTGTTTATTTGCTGTGATACCTTTGTGCCCAGAAGAAGTTGTTTTGTTATGAATCCCTTGGAGTTTTATGAAACCAATAAAACTACACCTGTTTGGACCAAACAGCATTGGTTGCATGAATCTTACCTAAGGTACACCTGGGTACACACATACAGCAACATTGCAATGCAAATCACGGGGGCTTCTGACCTGGTCAATGTTGCTACAGCTACTGGCAGCTCTATAGACGATGATCGGTGGTACGTAGGAGTTCCCATCGCTTTTTGCAATCTCGAGATTAGTTGAGGTCCCAGGGATCGGTAGGTTCTCTCATATGTGGTGGACAACCTCTCAGCACACATTTCTTCAATAATCATGCTCCAATTCCTAGCTTGGGGCATCAGAGACTTGTGTTTTGGCTCTGCTGTCAATCTCCTTGACTGGTAAGAAGGACAGATCTTCATGTTATAACTGTTTTTCTCATCGGGTCTCAATGAAGCACCTCGGTGGCATTGAGACTCTCTATAACAATAGTGTCTGTGTTTGCTCTGGTCTTTTACGCTCCCACCGGAGCCAATTGAGCGGGTGACACATCCACTCATGCTTCCCCTAAATATCAGCAGATAGCAGCCTCCCTGAAGTCTGTGCGGAGACTCTGCACCTCCATACCTCATCTCATACCATATGTTTAACTAACACACAATATTGTTGTTACCTTTACGGTTTATGTGCATTTAATATTTCATTCCTGATATTCACCTCAATGCCAAGATGAAAAGCAGACGGTCCCAGCTCATATTTTATTCATGCCTTCGAGCCGAGGCGGCAGCGTATCAGTGCCGAGGGTTTATGTAATACCAGCCGCCTTTGTAAAGCAAATTATTTTACAATTTTACTGCTCCATTTGAATATTGAACATTTTGCACAATCACCAGCGAGCGAACATGGATAGTTATTACAGGCAGAGGTTATGTCACTAAACACATACACAAATTATATAGAAACTTCCACCAGGAGCCAATACTGTAATGACATGCATAACTAATAGGCACGGAGGCTGGAGGCAGCAGATACTGCACCCGTAAATGGGGCAACATGGAACAAACGCGGCCATGGTCAAATAATTGTCACAAAGCAAACAAAAAGTATACATGAGACGAAGCACAGATGCTGAGCACTGTAGCTTACACATCTTTATAGCTGCCAGGGTGCAATCCATACAGTACCCCAGATCAAAAAGGACTGGGACACTGGGATTGGTAAAGTTTAAATGCAGTGCCATAGAGAAAAATTAAAATCCGTAAAGACATCTCCAGAGAGGGGACATATCACCCTCACATTCGATATATAGGATTAATTATAAATGGGGAAGTGAGCGAGAGACATAAGAAAATTCAACCTCCATTGAAGTAGGCACATCCTGCCTTGAACAGGTAATTACAACATAAATATGTTCTGATAACCAGTCACCAATACTTGGATTTGTTTACTCAGAGGCAGAGAAGTAAACTTCCAAGGCAAGAGCTTCCTTTGTTCAAAGTACTGGTCCCCAGACTTCCTGGAGCCAGTGGTCAGTGATGAATATTGGGGTTTGCATTAATTCGATATGTATGGGACATATTTAACGTAAGGCCAGTATAACACCTTCAACTTAATATGGGTTTGATGGATGATGCCATGTTTCATCCCTATAGAAAGGCAAAATCATTATAGGAAACATGTCGGCAATATCTACAACCTGGGGCTTCCAGGGGTGAAAATATCCTGAAAGTTGGAGATCTCAAACTTCAAAAAGACCTAGCACATCCCACAACCAGCTACCATATGAGCTTACCATAGTTAATAAATATGAGCACCCATATGAACCCACATATATCCCATATTTAATAAAAATCAGAGTTTGTTGTGATTTGGTCATTTGTCAGTGCTGAAAGGTACAGCTTGGTTTGGGTTCTGTCTGTTGTCCTCAGGAGTACCTCCCTCAGCTAAGCGCTGAGCCATTTCCGTGACACATGTTTAGTACTTATCTTTTGTTATCCCTTTTATTTTATGTGATTGTATGTACCTTATTGTTTTGTTCCCATTTTGTATCATCTTTGTATATTTTTTGCAAACACTGCCGACCTTTCTGGATTAAATATATAAAATGTAATATCTCTGTTCCTCTTGATCTGTAAACCGCACCCCTGAAGCCATACTTTACCTGGAATGGGTGTCCAATCGACCTGTATATAGCTTTAGTGGTGGCAGCTTGAAGTTTCTTCTGCTATTGTGAAGTTGGCAGTGACCGTACAAAGTATATATTGATGAATGGGAGCCTGCATGACAATCCAAACCAGGTATATTTTTCTCTTAAACACTCCGGTGTTTTTTGAGAAAACATAGGGGGAAAAGCCATCTCGGGGTGGCTGGCTTTTCCCGATATCTAGTTGATTGACAAGTCTCTCCCACGTATGTAGACAGGTGAAGACAGGCCAATCACTTGCAGCAGTGCTGGGAAATGTTGGACTAGTCTCCTATGGGACCTGAGCAGCTCCTCAAACTACATTCTCTATGAAACACTGAAGCGTTCCAGAGAAACATATATCTGGCTACAATCGTGCGCTCAGGCTCCGATCCAAGCTGCCGGGAATGTGCACAGCACGGATCAGCTGACAGATTCCCTTTAGATGCTTTAAATGTACTTTGATGGTATTTTCCCATTTTATTTAGGTGTTTTTGTCATCTAGAACTCTAGAATGCCGGTTAGTAGACATCAAGCTTTTGACATTACACAATTACTAAAACACATTCATTCTACAAGAAAAAAACTATAACGATATAGTCAGAACGAACTCATGTGAAAAGACTGGCAAAAAATGTGTGTGTGGGGCGGGCATCTTTTTTGTCTGATATTTGCTGGGAATCAGTGAGAAATTATGAAATGCAGGTCACACATTGCTTATTGTTTTCAAAAGAGTCTGTGTATTTCTTCATGGGATTAAAAAAACACGAGTGGATTATTTTTGCTGCATTTTAAAATTACTGTGGAATCGGGAATCCGTCATCTATAAATCACGTGACTTGTAATGTTAGAAATGTCACCAAAGAATACGGGAACTAAAGCACAGTAACTGAAAAACTGCCGAAAAATTATTGGAAGATGCAAATAAAAAATACTGTCAAAGTACATAAAGGTAAAGGTGCATAAATCTCAGAATTCTGTAACCCAATCACCATCCTCATCATCATCCTCATCAACAGCATCATTATCAGACTCAACGTCACCATCATCCTCATCACCATCATCACCCTCATCTTCATCCTCATCATCCTCCTCCTCCTCAGCGTCATCATCATCCTCATCACCATCATCACCGTCATCCTCATCATCCTCAGCCTCATCATCATCCTCAGCCTCATCATTACCCTCAAGCTCATCATCCTCAGCTTCATCATCTTCAGCCTCATCATCATCCTGATCCTCATCACCAGCCTCATCCTCAGCTTGCATTTAAATTTCTTTCTTTCCTGATGTTTGTTATTGAGTGACATAAAAGTAATCTGTAATGAAATGTATCCATGGTAAAACAGGAAGATATATCCAGAGTGGAGCTGACAGTGGGATCTACAGCCGTGTCCAGGGTCAGATTTACAGCATTTATATGGGAGCAGTCTACACAGTTTCCATCATTTCTCTCCAGTGTTTTATAGGAGAGGAGTCTTATCTGTGTCTGCTGCAGAGAAAATATAAATCTACGGCTACAATGGTGTAAATTCAGAGAAAAGGACTTCTGAGGAATTGAGGATCGTCACAACTTTATTCCAGGGAGAATAGGAGAGACAATAGGATGAATGATATCAGTCCAGCGATGAAAGGAGCATTGTGCGCCCAGCCTATCTTGTTCTGGGCAGTAACGCAGCTCATATCAACAAGCCATTCATTTTTTTTTATAGCGGGTTTAAGGCAGAATACATTAATCTTGCCGACCAGTTTCCCATAATGACTCGCTATTAGTGATGAGCGCAAGGTTTACCTAGGGTGCTCAGGTATACTCTGAGCATCGTGGGTGCTCGGGTGACACGTTCGCAACCTCATGGCCGCATGTTTTGCCTCTGTTAGACAGCCACAAAATACGCAGGGATTGCCCGTGTCTGTCAGGCAATCCAAAAATATACGGCACTTTTCAAAAAAATAATGAAGAAAAAAAGGTACTCCAGCGTAGAAAAATATAAAACTTCGTCTTTAATGGAAAAAAATCATAAAAACAGGCACCATGTAGACAACATGTTTATCCCAGAGAACTACCAACTGACATGTTTCGATACTCCGGTCTTAATCATGAAGTTTTACATTTTTTTACACTGGAGTACCCTTTTTTTTCTTCATTCTTTGGAACTTGCACGCCCAGGCCCAGGCGGCTCCGTGCGTGGAACTCATTCTTGGAAAGAGACTGCAAATGGTGAGCTGACTTCTTCCATTCCCCATTCCCATTTTTTCATTCAAAAAATAGCCCCAGGAGTAAAAAGTCTGAAACCATAGCACAAAACTGGCACAAACTGATGAAGAAAATCCGCTTTAATTGTTTTTGTTTTTTTTCCTGGAAATTGCGCTACAATTCATGTAAATTATTTTGAAAAATGACGCCATTTTTGGGCAGTTTTTTTTAAACAAATTATGGAGTGGATTCAACAGGAATGAGAACCACTAAAGCTCAGACTTGTACGTATACTGATCCACTAATGACTAGCTAAAACAAAATCTGTCCTGCTATTTTTCCCCTATAAGTGTTGCATGTGAAAACCTCCTTAGGATACAGCGAGTCTTTGGAGACTGAAAAATCCGACAAGCAAAATTAACTTTCTGAAAATGTTTTTTTCTGGCAGTTTTTTTTTTACTTGTAGAGATTTTTTATCCTTTTTTCCACACAGTGTTTTGCAGACATTTCACTTGATGATGTCACATTTGGAGCAGATATCAAGAACATCCCGCCTCTAAGAAGTCATGTATTGCTTTTTTTTTCCAGTGGAGCATTTTCAGTACAATCGCCAGAAAAAGAAAACTCTAAAAACATTACATGAACTTACAAAGGTTGAAAAAAGACCATGAATTCACCATCAGTCCTACATTCTGCATCCGACCGTTTCATAGAAGCTGTTATAGTGTCGGCCATTACTACCTCTTGTGATCGGCTTTACCGTCTGACTGATCTAACTGTAAAGAACCCTTTCCTATTAAGGTACCAAAATCGCCTTTCCTCCATCTGTAATGAATGCCGCCTGGTCCTTAGCATGGTCTTTGGAAGAAAAAAGTCCTTTGCCGTCGTTTATATAAATGTGTGTTTATACTTCTAAATGAGATCTGTGCTTCTGAGGCATATTTTTGTAAGCTAAACAAGCCCAACGTTTCCCAACCTCTGTCCCATGTAACGCAGGAGAAGCCTCCGTCCACCTGTAATGTAGAATAGGCCTCTGTCCCGTGTAATATAGGAGAGACCTCCACACCGTGTAATATGGGAGAGACCTCTATCCCGTGTAATGTAGAAGAGACCTACATCCCTTGTAATGTGGGAGAGACCTCCATCCTGTGTAACGTAGAAGAGACCTCCATCCTGCATAATATAGTTGTCACGATCCATTCTTGGATTTGTGGCAGCTTTGGTTCCACTCAATTAAAACTTTTTTCCTTTCAGGCCAGCTGGCAAGCTGGTGTAATTGCAGTGCTGCTGGGTCAGCTGATGCAGGAGGTGACCACTCCCACCATCCTTTAAAAGGTCACCTGATGCATCAGCTGACTGTTGGTGATACAGGTCCTATCTGGAAACCAGCATAGCAGGAGCAGCTCTCTGGTGTCAGCCACATCTGGTGTTTGGAGTCCAGTTGCTGTGTTTTCTGCTGTGTGGAGCTTAGCAGCGGTGTTCATAAGCTAAGTGTTGTGGTTTTTTTTTGTTACCTTGTCCCGTTTGTGTTTGTCACTTCCCCTGTGTTTATTATCTGCAGTGGTGAGGCTAGTGCTCCTTGCCGGCCAGTGCACTAGCCAGGGCAGTTATAGGTGACAACTAGAAACGAGGTATCCTGATGGCGGCGGGGGGAAGGACCCGCATAGGGCGTTAGGGGAATGCAGGGACAGGCTCAGGTTTGAGCTCAGGTGGTGACCATCCCTCATTCCCTATTGTTAGGGCCCTCCTCTCGCCTTTTCATCCCGTTATGTGTGAGCTGTGCCGTCCATTGGCCGACCACCCGTTGGGTCGAGTCACACATCGTGACATTAGGAGAGCCTCCATTCTGTGTAATATAGGAGAGGCCTCCATCCCATGTAATGTAGGACAAGCCCCCGTCCCACGTAATGTAGACGAGGCCTCCATCCCGTGTACTGTAGAAGAAGCATCTGTCCCATGTAATGTAGGAGAGACCTCCATACCGTGTAATATGGGAGAGACCTCTGTTATGATTTGGTAACTGAGGAGGACAGGAGCAAAACAGCAAGGCTGCTGAACACCTGAGAGGTTGGAAACTAATGGGTTGCAGACCCCTAAACGAACCGCACAACTAGAAGCAGCCATGAAGCGTACCTACAGTGGTCCTAGATGCCTCGGCACAGCCGGAGAGCTAGCTACACCTAAAGATAGAAACAGGAAAGCTAACTGCCCCGGAGTAGAGCCCCAAAGGAATAGGCAGCCCCCTCTTATAATGGCGGTTAGACAAGACGAAACACAAACGCAGGCAGAAAATAGAGTGAGCAAACGCTGGGGCCAAACACTGCCTAAATAGGAAAGGACAGGACAGAATACTATCTACAACCCAGCAAAACCTAGCAAAACTTCCAACACTTCTGATTTAAAAAATGCTGAGATCACACGATCCCGCCACCCACTAAATCAGATCTCAGTGTGAACAAGGCTAACCCGCAGCCACTCAAAAAGCAGGGAAAGAGCAATTGAACAAATAGCAGTGGCTCCTGAAAAACAGAGAGTAGCACAGGCCCCATGAGGGGACTCGGTTAACCTCCACAAAGGTGCAGACAAAAATGGAAATAGCAAACACAATAGAAACAAGCAGAAAATATATTATCTGAAGGTAGCAGATGAAGGCCAGACACCAGCAGACTTCCAAATGAACCAGGAAACAACAATTGATCACCGGCGAGGATCATGGGAAGGCAGCTCCCTTATATCAGCCCAGTCAGTGACTCCTGATTGCCAGTCATCGCTGGCAGGTGAGGAGGACCTGTCATTAGATACAGCTTTAGTACCGTCAGCAACCACCAGAGGGAGCCTCAGCTCAGAAATTGTCTCCAACACTTTCACAACAGACCTCCATCCTGTGTAGTGTAGGAGAAACCTCCATTCCGTGTAAAGTGGGAGAGACCTCCATCCCGTGTAATATAAGAGAGGCTTCCATCCTGTGTAATAACAGAGAGGTCTCTGAGTCGGACAGCCAGGGCCTGTGGGGTACTCGGCACCGAGCCCGTTCACTTCAATGGGGGATGTCACGGGTAGCGCAGCTCGTTCCGTTGCCCTGGGCGATCACCATAAAATGTGGGATATTTACAGGGGATTAAAGTATAAATACAGTTTATTTGTGACGCCACCTGTGGTACCTGGTCAGGGTGACCAGCGCTGCAGGGTAGATCCGCTGAGGGGTTGTTACTGGGCAGCAAGGTGTTAAGTCTTCCACAGGCAAGACTGGATCCCTCAGGGTATATGGCGGTGTAGGGGTGCAGGAGCAATAAGGCAGACACACACAAGAAAGTCTCTTTCTGTACCTTTACTGATGGTAGATACAGGCACGTCCCCGGAAGCTGACAAGGTGGAGGATGCACTTCCAGTAATCCCACTGAGTAGGTGTAGGGCCTCCGTACTCCTGTATGTGTGTGAGTTTCTGACCTGCATGGAACGAAGTCTAACTCTGTCTTCAGTTATACGCCTGGCTGACCTTGTAGTGAGGCCTTCTCTAGGATAGAACAGTGTCTCTGTAAGCAGGGCCCTGCTAGACTCTGTCTTCCTGACCCCGGTTACGTATCAGCTCTGATGGGCCCCTGCGACTTGAAGTCCCACAGGGTCTCCGGTATCTCCTACTAGTCGTGTAGATGCTAGCAAGCTCTGACCCGGTGTCCGGTGGTGCAGAGTAGAGGTAAGCGATCAATGCTGTTTCAACCTCTGTCACTCTCTTTTCCTTCCACTCGCCTTTCGTCCTACTTCGACCTTCAGCACAAGCACACTCTAGCAGTAGATGGCAGGTTCTCCTTTCTCTTCACCGCTCTCAAAGCGTCGGCATCCTTACTCACTGAAACTACCTTAGTTGACTCAATTCTGACCAGGCTAAAGTGGCTATCTTCCTCCACTATTACTGGACTTCACACAGTAAACTGAGTACACGCTGTAGTCTTCAGTCTTTCAGTAACTCTCTCTCTCTCTCAGGCTAATCTCTCCCTCTCAGCTCATCTGAGGTGACTAGACCGACTGTCTGCTGTCTAAGAGGTTCTGAGGAGATCTGAAATCTCTGGTGTTCTGCCGTAACTCACGAATCTACACTGCCTTTATAAACTGCGGAAGGGCTTCCTCTGGTGGATATAGGGAATAGTGCAGATGTGTTGTGTGCATATAGGTCACTGTGGGTTTACCTTCTGTTGCATCCTCCTGGGAACATGTGGCTCCAGACACAGCTGGGCTACACATCCCCCCTAGATATCATCAGCACTCCCGGGCTGAAAATAAATACATTTTTACATAACATTAACATAAACAATAACAATAACTCGTCCCTTGCGGGAGGTGATGACACTTCAAACGTTGCAATAAATACAAGTAACATATATACAGTATTCATACAATTCTTATATACATTTTTACACTTGGACTCTTGTTTACTGGTTCACATTTTGCTAGCCCTACTCTTGGTACCTAACAGGTAGCTTTCCTTTTGTCGTGCGTACTGACCTACGTGGTGTTGCGTCATGTATGGTAGCACTTGACCTATCTGTCCTACGTGCTGGTAAGCTGTAATACTGCCTTAACCTCCCTAGGGATCTGGCAAGCATACTTGTGGCTGGGCGATGCGATTCTGTTTCGCCAGGGGATTCTTCTTCCTGAGACCCAACATCTGGAGGTTCCACGTTTTAAGATTCTATTTCTTGAGACTCTATTTCTGGAGATGCTACTTCTTGAGATGCTTCAGGAGCAGGTTCCTCTTGGACTATTCCTTCTGCGACAACTGGCTCAACTTGACGTTGTAGTGCTTCTTGTGGTTGGTAAAATTGAAGTACTGGAATGATCACAGCGTCTCCGATACAAGGCCAATCTGCAGGAAAATCTCCTAAGTCCGTGTGTATGACTTCACCGGGTTTCTCTTTGTCAATAACAAGTTCTTCTTCGTGAAGTTTTAACATGTCTGGACACAGTTTTAGGTGGTCTCTTGATACAGTGGTGGTCGTCTTTCCTCCATCTTTGCTAATGGTACAGGTTTTCCTGTTGTCAAACTTGGAATTTTCCACGACATATGGCTCTTTTTCCCATTGATCGTCTAATTTGTGCATTCTTCTTTTTCGTTTTAGCACAATTTCTCCAGGTACAAAAGGTTCAGCTGGCGCACTTTTGTTGTAGTTTTCCTCTTGTTTTTCCCTTACTTTACTGAGACTATCTTCCACGCAGGCTTGTACTCTCCTGTACTGTTCCTGTCGGTTTGTGTCCCAATCTTCAGTAGTAACATCAGCTTCTGGTTCTACAACACCAAGTTCCAAATCCATGGGCAGCTTTCCTGGTCTTGCTCGCATAAGGTAGGCTGGAGTGCAATTGGTGGAACTCACAGGTATGTGATTGTACAGATCTACCAGGTCAGGTAGTAGGTCTGGCCACCGATTCCTCTCCTCAAGTGGTACTGTCTTCAGCAGATCAATGACTATGTGATTCATCCTTTCACAGAGACCATTTGTTTGGGGGTGGTACGGTGTGGTTCTTATCTTCTTGCATCAGTACAAATGACAGAACTCTTTAAACAACTCGGCTTCAAAGGCAGGACCCTGATCAGTTAACACTTGCTCTGGATATCCATGGGGTCTACAGAAATACGCTTGAAACGTCTTTGCTGCTGTTTCAGCTGTCAGATCTTTGACAGGGGCGACCACCAGGAACCTGGAGTAGTGATCCACCATTGTCAGGGCATATGAGTATCCTGACCGGCTGGGTGACAACTTGACATGGTCCAAGGCCACGATCTCCAAGGGACGAGTCGTCTTGATGGGTTGCAGGGGTGCTTTCTGGCTGCTGTAGTCTTTTCTTCGGAGGCTACAGGACGCACAGTTTTTACACCATTTTTCGATGGAACTGCGCATTCCTACCCAGTAGAAACGACACTTCAACAGGTTTTCCAGCTTCTTCCAGCCAAAGTGCCCCGCTCGATCGTGGTAGGCTTCCAACACCATCTGGATGTCCGTTCTGGGAACTACTATCTGCCATACCATCTAATGGGTTCTTGGGTTGACGTACCTTCGGCACAGCTTCTCTCATTAGATTAACAGCCGGCTTCTCTCATTCCACAGCTGCTTTGCTTGCTGAGACACATCCTTCTCTAAGGAGGAACCTTCCTGAGTTATCAGCTCCTTGATACGGCTGACAACCGGGTCAATGTCCTGGGTCTCCTTCCAGCTGTGGTGAGGTAAAGGGTTTAACGTCTTACCACGCTGCCTCCTGCAGGCTCGTTGCTCGTGGATCATCCCATTTCTGTGGAATGCAGGTAGCTCAATCTCTTCTAGGTCATCCAATTCTTCTTCCGTGTCGGACTCATGCGGCATTCTGGACAAGGCATCAGCGTTGGCATTCTTACGGCCCGCCCTGTACTTGATTGTGAATTGATAGTTCGACAGCCGAGCCATCCAACGTTGCTCCATGGCTCCCAGCTTAGCTGTTTCAAGATGTATCAAGGGGTTATTGTCAGTGTAAGCAGTGAACTTGCTGGAGGCTAGGTAATGCTTGAATCTTTCTGTAATGGCCCAGACCAGTGCCAGGAACTCCAACTTGAAGCTACTATAGTTCTCTGGGTTTCTCTCGGTCGTCCGGAGCTTCCTGCTTGCATATGCGATGACTTTCTCCAGGCCATTTTGCTTCTGACTGAGAACAGCTCCCAATCCTTCGTTGCTGGCATCAGTGTACAGCAGGAACGGCTGACTGTAGTCAGGGTAGGCTAAGATCTTATCGCCTGTCAGGATCTCCTTCATCTCCTTGAATGCCTCAGCTTGTTCTTTGCCCCAGTGGAATGGAGGATTTCTGCTCTTGAGGGATTGTCCTACCAGGAGGTCCTGCAGAGGCACTGCTTTCTTGGTGTAGTCCTTTACAAACCTCCGGTAGTAACCTGTCAGTCCCAGGAACTGGCGCACCTCCTTGAGATTCTTCGGCTCCGGCCATTTCTGGATGGCGGTGACCTTCTCGGGGTCTGGCGCTACTCCTTCTGAGCTGACAATATGTCCCAAGTACTGTACCTTTTGTTTGAGCAGATGGCACTTTGAAGGCTTCAGTTTCATCCCATACTTGGACAGTGACTCGAATACCTCCGCCAGGTGCTTCAGATGATCCTCATACGTCTTGGAGTACACAATTACGTCGTCCAGGTACAGCAACACGGTTTCAAAGTTGAGATGTCCCAGGCAACTCTCCATCACTCTCTGGAATGTTCCCGGGGCACTGCTGAGTCCAAACGGCATCCTGTCAAACTCACAGAGTCCCATCGGGGTGGTGAAAGCCGTCTTCTCCCGATCCTCCTCAGCCACAGCTACTTGCCAGTACCCACTAGTGAGGTCAAGGGTGGAAAAGTAGTTAGCAGTTTTTAAGGCAGCTAAGGATTCTTTAATGCGTGGTAAAGGGTATGCATCTTTATGTGTAATGCGATTCACTTGTCTGTAATCTACACACATTCTCATGCTTCCATCCTTTTTCCTGACTAGGACTAGAGTTGCTGCCCAGGGACTACAACTATACCTTATCACCCCTGCTTCCTTCATGTCACGCAACATCTCCTTGGCTTTTTGGTAGTGTGCTGGAGGTATAGGCCTGTACCGATCTTTAATGGGGGGATGGTTGCCTGTAGGGATATGGTGTTGCACTCCCTTAATTGTCCCAAAGTCAAGTGGGTGTTTGCTAAATACCTGTGTGTACTCCTGTACCACTCGAAGTACTCCATGTTTCTGGTGGGCTGGAGTGGTGTCTGTCCCGACATGGAGCTGTTGACACCAATCCTCCACCTGGGTTGCTGGGTCGTTATCCTCCGCTGGTTGGGGGGAGGCTAAGGACTCCGTCGTGAGAATGGAGTTGTTATCTACAGTATGTAATTTAGCAACAGTGGCATATCGTGGTAAGTTCACTTCATCTTCTCCCCAGTTGAGAAGACGTACTGGTACCCTCCCATTTCGTACTTCCACTACCCCTCTAGCAGTCAAGAGTGTAGGTCTGTGTTCTGAACAATGGGGCTCTACTACTGCTTGGTAGTTCTGTCCTCTCAGACCTACTGCTGCTCTACACCATATAAGCATTTCACTCATTGGGGGTATCACAATGGGGTTCGGGTCTGTTACCCGTACATTACCAATTTTACCATCTGTCAGTTTCGCTTGCTGCTGGCACATCAGGGCCCGGATCTCCCTCTGGATCACTCCCTTTTGCTTTGGCTTGGCAACTTCGGCGAGCTGTTGGAGCAAAAACACAACTTCTCCCAGACAGTTACTGATAATGTTTGTACCTAAAACCACATTTAAGCCATTTTCCTCATTTACAGTTTTTACTACTAAGAGTCCCTGGTCCTTCAGCTCCACTCTGCCCACCTTTACGTCCACGTTTTTGGCTCCGAGTATATCAACAGGGAGACCATTAGAGGCGTACACAGCAAAGTCAGGGCTCGGGGGCTGGAGACTGTCCATGGACCAAAACTTATTATACAGGACATCAGGTATGATGGTCACCTGAGATCCAGTGTCCAGCAGGGCAGGGATTGCGATCCCGTCCAGGATGATGGACAGGTATGGTCTTCCTCCCACAAACCTGCTGTTCCAGTCTGAGGGGCCTGAAGAGTCTAGTCCTGGGTGTTGGCCCTCGGACCCAGGATCTGCTCGTTTAAAGGACACTGTCGGGCTAGATGACCTTCTCTGTTGCAATGGTAGCAGATGATCTCTCGGCAAGGATGGTGCTGATCGGGGGTCGCTCCTGGGGGTGGCGTTGTCCTCCTCCGGTGGGGCGACATCCTTCTTCTCCTCCGGTTCATCCAAGGGACATCCTCCGGGCAGTCAGCTAGCAGGATCTTTCCTCCTTCCTCCTTCCGCAGTTGCAGGGCACTCATTACAGTGGCCAGGGTTTTGGTCAGCTGGCGCACTTCTGAGCGCAGACAGTCCAACTCAGTAGGGGGCGCCACCTGCGTTTTGACTTCCGCCACCAGCGGGGAAAAGGTGGATGCTGCTGGCTTTAGAGTGGCTTCACCCGGGTGACACTGGGTTGCCACCTCGGGCTTCTCCAGGGGTCGCAGTCCTTTTATAGCCATATCTTTTAGGGCATCAAAGGTAGCATCAGGATGATCCAAGGACCACCAGTGCACAGTTCTGCTTTCAGCTTGGGACCTCAGTCCCCGTACAAATTGTTGCTTCAACATTTTGTTTTCATTGAGGACACTTATGGGGTTGACCTCTTTGAGAGCTCGCAGGGCCCCCTGTAGTCGGCAGGCGTAGTCCCTAATACTGTCATCTGGTTTCTGGGAGCATTGGTAAAACCTCATCCGGAGATCTGTCTCAGTGCGGTCCTCAAAGATAGTCTGTAGCTTTAAGAATATTGAAAGCACTGATTCCTGGTCTGCAGCTGTCCATGTCTCTACTTCCCTTTCTGCAGCACCAGTCAGTTGTCCCACTACCACTGCAGCTCTTTGTTTCTCTGTCATAGGGTACATGTCCATTATGCTGCAAATTTTGCGCTTAAACCCTGACAGGGTGTCTGGCTTACCGCTATACTGAGGGAGCCACTTTGCTCCAGGCAGGTATGGCAGGGTCAGCGGTACTATCGGGGCCACCGGACCTGGTGAGGGGCCAGCGTTTCCATCCTGCGTGGCAGCGCCGTCGGGTAAGTCATTGGAGCGGTCGCCCTCGGCCGCGCTGTCAGCTTGCGGCTGCGACATGTCTGCGCCCCCTAGTTAAGCGTGGCCTACCTCCTCTGAAGGCTGCAGCTCCGCTGGGCACAGCGATGTAGAAGGACCTGTGTCCCCGCTCCACAGGACCTGCCGCCGCATCAGCGTTGGGGGCGTGTCTGGGACTCAGCACGCTTTCTGCAGGTACGCCCCTTCTCTTCGCGCTGTAGCGCTGCAATTTGGCGGGCAATGGCGGGCAATTGGCACCAAAAATCACAACAACAGCAATACAGTCTTTTTGCACAAAAACAGTCCACTTCAGGCACACAGGACTCGCTTACAGCGAGCTTCGCATCCTGTTCGTGACGCCAAGTTTAAAGATGAGTCGCACAGCCAGGGCCTGTGGGGTACTCGGCACCGAGCCCGTTCACTTCAATGGGGGATGTCACGGGTAGTGCAGCTCGGTCCGTTGCCCTGGGCGATCACCATAAAATGTGGGATATTTACAGGGGATTAAAGTATATATACAGTTTATTCTTGACGCCACCTGTGGTACCTGGTCAGGGTGACCAGCGCTGCAGGGTAGATCCGCTGAGGGGTTGTTACTGGGCAGCAAGGTGTTAAGTCTTCCACAGGCAAGACTGGATCCCTCAGGGTATATGGCGGTATAGGGGTGCATGAGCAATAAGGCAGACACACACAAGAAAGTCTCTTTCTGTACCTTTACCGATGGTAGATGCAGGCACGTCCCGGGAAGCTGACAGGGTGGAGGATGCACTTCCAGTAATCCCACTGAGTAGGTGTAGGGCCTCCGTACTCCTGTATGTGTGTGAGTTTCTGACCTGCATGGAACGAAGTCTAACTCTGTCTTCAGTTATACGCCCGGCTGACCTTGTAGTGAGGCCTTCTCTAGGATAGAACAGTGTCTCTGTAAGCAGGGCCCTGCTAGACTCCGTCTTCCTGACCCGGTTACGTATCAGCTCTGATGGGCCCCTGCGACTTGAAATCCCACAGGGTCTCCGGTATCTCCTACTAGTCGTGTAGATGCTAGCAAGCTCGGACCCGGTGTCCGGTGGTGCAGAATAGAGGTAAGCGATCAATGCTGTTTCAACCTCTGTCACTCTCTTTTCCTTCCACTCGCCTTTCGTCCTACTTCGACCTTCAGCACAAGCACACTCTAGCAGTAGATGGCAGGTTCTCCTTTCTCTTCACCGCTCTCAAAGCGTCGGCACGCTTACTCACTGAAACTACCTCAGTTGACTCAATTCTGACCAGGCTAAAGTGGCTATCTTCCTCCACTATTACTGGACTCCACACAGTAAACTGAGTACACGCTGTAGTCTTCAGTCTTTCAGTAACTCTCTCTCTCTCAGGCTAATCTCTCCCTCTCAGCTCATCTGAGGTGACTAGACCGACTGTCTGCTGTCTAAGACGTTCTGAGGAGATCTGAAATCTCTGGTGTTCTGCCGTAACTCACGTGTCTACACTGCCTTTATAAACTGCGGAAGGGCTCCCTCTGGTGGATATAGGGAATAGTGCAGATGTGTTGTGTGCATATAGGTCACTGTGGGTTTACCTTCTGTTGCATCCTCCTGGGAACATGTGGCTCCAGACACAGCTGGACTACACATCTCCATCCTGTGTAATATAAGAGAGATGTCCATCCTGTGTAATGTGGGAGAGACCTCCATCCCGTGTAATGTGGGAGAGACCTCCATCTCGTATAATGTAGGAGAGACCTCCATCCTGTGTAATATAGGAGAGGCCTACATCCCATGTAATATGGGAGAGGCCTCCATTCCGTGTAATATAGGAGAGGCCTTCATCCTGTGTAATGTGGGAGAGACCTCCATCCTTTGTAATAAAGGAGAGGTCTCCATCCTGTGCAATATAGCAGAGGTCTCCATCCTGTGTAATATAGGAGAGGTCTCCATCCCATGTAATATAGGAGTGACCTCCATCCTGTGTAATATAGGAGAGACCTCCATCCTGTGTAATATAGGAGAGACCTACATCCCGGGTAATATAGGAGTGGCCTCCATCCTGTGTAATATAGGAGAGACCTCCATCCCATGTGATATAGGAGATGTCTCCATCCCGTGTAATATAGGAGAGGTCTCCATCCCATGTAATATAGGAGAGATCTCTATCCCGTGTAATATAGGAAAGACCTCCATCCTGTGTAAAATAGGAGAGGCCTCCATCAAGTGTAATGTAGGAGAGACCTCCATCCCGTGTAATGTGGGAGACCTCCATCCCGTGTAATAGAGGAGAGGTCTCCATCCCATGTAATATAGGAGAGGCCTCCATCCCGTGTAATATGGGAGAGGCCTCCATCCTGTGTAATGTAGGAGAGGTGTCATGTGTGCATCGCCACGAAGATCGTCGCGGTTGCACATTCTGACTTCTCACAGCTGAGTTGCTGTTTCTTTGTGTTTGGCAGTTAGGGAGTTAATTCTGTCTGTGCTCAGTTCTGGGACTGGGTGCAGTTTCTCCCGGCTGCAATTAATTATTTGTTGATTGGTTTCCTTTAAATCTCTGGTTGTCTGTGTTGGGAGTTGCCAGTGAAATTCTTCATGCAGACCACAGATAGGATTGTATCTGTATAGACTTAAGTTAAAGAGCTCCTTAGTTGTTTTAAGCTCACCTTGCTTAGAGTTTAATATCCCAGATCATTTATGTTCCTTCTGTGTTTGAGTGTGTATGCAAGTCTGTGTTTTCTCCAGTCTGTCTTATATGTCTAATCTGTGTATTTAGCAGAGATCAGCCCATATCCCTTTGGTGGTAATCAGAATCCTTCTTAGGACTGATTACAGGGTTCAGGGACTGATAGGAGACAGGGTTAGGCTGGAGACTTGGACCTCTGAACCATTATCAGTACCTCCAAGGTGAGGGATTAGTTAGGACCCCAGTTTAGGGTCAGGTTAGACCCCGGGCCTCCTCTTTCCTGTGACAGTGTATCAAGTCCTCAAGATTAACCTGAGTTCAACGGATATCGTGTCAGGTAAAATCTATTCTATATTTACATGCTGATGTTGCTAATCTATATGTTGTATAGAGTGATGTTCTTTTAAGAATAGTTTACTGACATCGTACACATATCATAAGACCGCGTGACATTTTCACTGGCCAATAAAATTATTCCCAGTTGCCATGGATCCAGTAGCCCAGCTGGCTCTGCAGTTGCAGGGATTATCCATGGAGCTGACGGACATTAAGTCCAAAGTTTTGTCTCCCTCGGAGCAAACCAGATTTGAACCTAAAGTAGCTCTCCCGGACAGGTTCACTGGTGGGCGAGACAAATTTTTTACCTTCAGGGAAGCATGTAAATTGTATTTTCGGCTTCGGCCTCGATCATCAGGGAGTGAAGAGCAGAGAGTGGGAATTGTTATCTCGCTCCTACAAGGGGACCCTCAATCCTGGGCCTTCTCCCTTCCTCCGGGATCCCCGGCTCTACAGTCAGTAGATCGATTTTTTACTGCCCTGGGTTTGGTATATGATGACCAGATCGGGTCTCTCTTGCTGAGACAAAATTACGTAAGATACAGCAGGGAGATCGTCCGGCGGAGGAATTTGCTTCTGAGTTCCGTAGATGGGCCACAGATACTCAGTGGAATGACCCAGCTCTTAGGAGCCAGTTTTGTCATGGGCTTTCTGACAAATTAAAGGACGTTTTGGCTCAGTATGATTCTCCTCCATCACTGGAGGCTGCTATGGCCCTAGCTATCCGTACTGATAGACGGCTCCGGGAGAGGTGCGAGGTAACTCCGCCCCCTGTTGTTACTCCACCTACTACTAAAGTCCCTTATGTTGAGGTTCCCCTTGTCTGTTCGGAGGAGCCTATGCAGTTGGGAGGGACATCATTTCGTAGGAGGGGATTGGCGGTACGCCGCAGGACTAGAAGGTGTTTCTTCTGCGGGAAAGAGGGACATTTTGTTGGGGGATGTCCATCCCGTGCCTTGTTGAGCAAAAAGTCGCCGGAAAACTGTTAATCCCAGGTTGTGTGGTGGACGACAACCTGGGAGTATGTATTTCGTCCGCTAGTTCTTCTCAGTTCCTTGTACCAGTGGAGGTGGTGGTTGGTACGAGAGTGGAGAGATTTTCTGTTCTTCTTGATAGTGGGTCCGGGGCTAATCTGGTTGACGCTCAGTTTGCTCAGGCTCAAGGTATGCATCTGAGTGTATTGGTCAAACCGATCCCTATATTCTCCATTGACGCCAGGCCTCTCGGCCAAGGTAGCTTTGTTCATGAGGTTCATAACATTGACCTTCGGGTAGGGGCAATACATAGGGAACTATTATCTTGTTATGTGTTGGAGGGTCTACCTACTCCTATTGTGTTGGGACTTCCTTGGTTGGTTAAACATAACCCTGTGATTAATTGGCAGTCCAGAGATATAAGCCAATGGGGGGAGTTTTGCAAAAGTAACTGCATGAACACAGTCATCAGTGCGGTCGTGCCTAGTACTTTGCCTCCTTTTTTGGAGGACTTTGGGGATGTGTTCTCTGAGGAGGGGTGTCAGGAGTTGCCTCCTCATCGCGTGTATGACTGCTCTATTAATTTACTTCCTGATGCTAAGTTACCTAAAGCTAGGTTATATAACCTTTCTGGTCCTGAGAGGCAGGCTATGAAAGATTATATTTCGGAAAGTCTGGCCAAAGGGCATATTAGACCTTCATCTTCCCCAGTGGCCGCGGGGTTCTTCTTTGTGAAGAAAAAAGATGGAGGCCTACGCCCTTGCTTGGATTTCCGCGAACTTAATCGGATTACTGTTCGAGATCCGTATCCACTCCCTCTGATTCCTGATCTCTTCAATCAAATTGTTGGCACCAAATGGTTCTCTAAATTGGATCTCAGGGGGGCGTATAATCTGATTAGGATAAAAGAGGGGGATGAGTGGAAAACGGCGTTTAACACGCCGGAGGGACATTATGAGAACCTTGTCATGCCTTTTGGTCTGACTACTGCACCAGCAGTATTCCAACATTTTGTTAATGACATTTTTCGTCATCTGGTGGGGCTGTTTGTGGTCGTATATTTGGATGACATTTTAATTTACTCACCAGATCTTGTGTCTCACCAGGAGCATGTGAGACAGGTGTTGCAGATCTTGCGAGACAATAAACTATACGCCAAACTGGAAAAGTGTGTATTCGCCGTACAGGAACTTCAGTTTTTGGGTTTCTTGGTGTCAGCCTCCGGTTTCCGTATGGACCCTGAAAAGGTGAGAGCAGTGCTTGAATGGGATCAGCCAGAGGATCTTAAGGCTCTGCAGCGTTTTCTGGGGTTTGCTAACTACTACCGGAAATTTATTTGTAATTTCTCATCTGTTGTCAAACCTCTCACTGACATGACAAGAAAAGGGACGGATTTTTCTAAATGGTCGGACAAAGCTTGCCAAGCTTTTTCCTCTTTGAAAAAATGTTTTGCTTCGGCACCCGTTCTCATCCAACCAGATGCATCACAGCCGTTCGTTGTGGAGGTGGACGCGTCTGACGTAGGGGTGGGTGCAATATTGTCCCAGGGTCCGTCCCCTGGTAAATGACATCCGTGCGCTTTCTTTTCTAAAAAATTGTCGTCCGCCGAAAGGAATTATGATATCGGCAATAGGGAACTTTTGGCCATTAAGTTAGCTTTTGAAGAATGGCGTCACTTTTTGGAGGGGGCAGTCCACCCGGTCACCGTCATTACTGATCACAAGAACCTGCTGTATTTGGAATCTGCTAAGCGTCTGAATTCCAGACAAGCTCGATGGTCGTTGTTTTTTACCAGGTTTAATTTTGTTGTCACTTATCGCCCTGGATCTAAGAATGTTAAGGCGGATGCCTTGTCTCGCAGTTTCCCAGGGGCCGGGAAAATGGATGACCCGATTCCTATCCTTCAGGAGGGGGTGGTAGTGTCGGCTGTATGTTCTGAGCTTGAGGAGGAGGTGTTAGAGGCTCAGGGGGACGCCCCTGCAGGACCTCCAGGGAGACTGTTTGTCCCAAATCAGTTGAGACAAAAGGTTATTGAGGCACATCATAATTCTGCTTTAGCAGGACATCCAGGGAGTAAGGCTACTTTAGATCTCCTTTCTCGCCGGTTTTGGTGGCCTAACGTTAATAAAGATGTTTTAACTTTTGTCGCGTCCTGTGGGGTTTGTGCTCGCTCTAAGACCCCTCATACCCGTCCGTCTGGGACCCTCTTACCCTTGAAACTTCCGGAGCGTCCATGGACTCATTTGTCTATGGACTTCATCACGGACCTTCCTCAGTCGTCAGGGAAGACTGTCATACTGGTGGTTGTTGACAGGTTCAGTAAGATGGCACATTTCATTGCTCTTCCTGCCCTCCCTAATGCTAAAACTCTGGCGCAGGTGTTCATTGGGGAGATTGTGAGACTTCATGGGTTGCCTTCTGATGTGGTGTCAGATAGGGGGTCTCAGTTTGTGTCCAAGTTTTGGAGGGCATTTTGTTTATGTCGGGGATGCAATTGTCATTTTCCTCGGCTTTTCATCCGCAGACCAATGGTCAGACAGAGCGTCTGAATCAAAGCCTAGAGACTTATCTTCGGTGTTTTGTCTCAGAGAACCAGGAGGACTGGTCTTCTTTCTTGCCTCTGGCAGAGTTCGCTCTTAACAACAGGCGGAGCGAGTCCACTGGTAAGTCCCCGTTTTTTGGGGCATATGGTTTTCATCCCCAGTTTTGTACATTCAATGGGGGGGGCCCTTCTGGGGTTCCTGAGGAGGAGCGTTTCTCGTCGTCACTTGCTTCAGTGTGGAGAGGTGTATTGAATAATCTGAGTGCTATGGGGAACCGTTATAAACGTATGGCTGATAGGAGGAGAGTTTCTGGTCCAGATCTTAATGTGAACGATCTGGTATGGTTGTCTACCAGGAATATAAAACTTAAAGTTCCCTCCTGGAAGCTGGGCCCAGATTCATCGGGCCGTGCAGGATCAGTTCCATAATTAATCCTGTGGCATTTCGTCTGGACCTCCCTCCTACGTTTAAAATCCACAATGTGTTCCACAAGTCATTACTTAAGAGGTACGTGGCACCAGTCATACCATCACCTCTACCTCCTCCTCCAGTGGTGGTCAATGGTAACTTGGAGTTTCAAGTGTCAAAGATCATTGACTCACGTCTGAATCGCCGGTCCCTTCAGTACTTGGTGCATTGGAAGGGGTATGGTCCAGAGGAGAGGACGTGGGTTCCTGCGTCTGACATTAACGCAGATCGTTTGGTGCGGACCTTCCACAGAACTCACCCGGGCAAACCTGGCCCTGAGGGTCCGGAGGCCCCTCGTAGAAGGGGGGGTACTGTCATGTGTGCATCGCCACGAAGATCGTCGCGGTTGCACATTCTGACTTCTCACAGCTGAGTTGCTGTTTCTTTGTGTTTGGCAGTTAGGGAGTTAATTCTGTCTGTGCTCAGTTCTGGGACTGGGTGCAGTTTCTCCCGGCTGCAATTAATTATTTGTTGATTGGTTTCCTTTAAATCTCTGGTTGTCTGTGTTGGGAGTTGCCAGTGAAATTCTTCATGCAGACCACAGATAGGATTGTATCTGTATAGACTTAAGTTAAAGAGCTCCTTAGTTGTTTTAAGCTCACCTTGCTTAGAGTTTAATATCCCAGATCATTTATGTTCCTTCTGTGTTTGAGTGTGTATGCAAGTCTGTGTTTTCTCCAGTCTGTCTTATATGTCTAATCTGTGTATTTAGCAGAGATCAGCCCATATCCCTTTGGTGGTAATCAGAATCCTTCTTAGGACTGATTACAGGGTTCAGGGACTGATAGGAGACAGGGTTAGGCTGGAGACTTGGACCTCTGAACCATTATCAGTACCTCCAAGGTGAGGGATTAGTTAGGACCCCAGTTTAGGGTCAGGTTAGACCCCCGGGCCTCCTCTTTCCTGTGACAGTGTATCAAGTCCTCAAGATTAACCCTGAGTTCAACGGATATCGTGTCAGGTAAAATCTATTCTATATTTACATGCTGATGTTGCTAATCTATATGTTGTATAGAGTGATGTTCTTTTAAGAATAGTTTACTGACATCGTACACATATCATAAGACCGCGTGACATTGGCTTCCATCCTGTGTAATATAGGTGAGGCCTCCATCCCATGTAATATAGGAGAGGCCTCCATCAGGTGTAATATAGGAGAGGCCTCCATCCTGTGTAATATAGGAGAGACCTCCATCCCATGTAATATAGGAGAGGTCTCCATTCCGTGTAATATAGGAGAGGTCTCCATCCCATGTAATATAGGAGAGATCTCCATCCTGTGTAATATAGGAAAGATCTCCATCCCGTGCAATATAGGAGAGGCCTCCATCTCGTATAATGTAAAAGAGGCCTCCATCCCGTGTAATATGGAGAGGTCTCCATCCAATGTAATATAAGAGGCCTCCATCCCGTGTAATATGGGAGAGGCCTCCATCTTGTTTAATATAGGAGAGGCTTCCATCCCATGTAATGTAGGAGAGGCCATTCTGTGTAATGTAGGAGAGGCCTCCATCCCGTGTAATATAGGAGAGGCCTCCATCCCGTGTAATATAAGAGTGGCCTCCATCAAGTGTAATATATGAGAGGCCTCAATCCTGTGTAATATAAGAGAGACCTCCATTGCCCCTCTTAGCTGCTCAACCCTCTTCCTCCAAAACCAACTTCTCCACCTTGACAGAAGATCAGTTCTCCACCCTCCTATCAAGATCACACCTCACCACTTGCATGCTTGACCCGCTTCCATCCCACCTCATCCCTAGCCTCGCCACCTTCTTCACCCCTACTCTAACACACATCTTCAACCTCTCACTTACAAATGGTGTCTTCCCCTCATCCTTCAAACATGCCTCGATCACACCCATTCTCAAAAATACCTCCCTTGACCCATCCTCTGTGTCTAGCTATCGCCCGATATCTCTTCTCCCTTATGCCTCAAAACTACTGGAACAGCATGTCCATCTTGAACTGTCCTCCCACCTCTCCTCCTGCTCCCTCTTTGACCGCTTACAATCAGGCTTCCGACTGCATCACTCAACTGAAACTGCCCTAACTAAAGTCACCAACGACCTACTAACCGCTAAGAGCAAGCGTCACTACTCTGTCCTCCTTCTCCTGGACCTGTCTTCTGCCTTCAACACTGTGGACCATTCCCTCCTGTTACAGATTCTCTCATCTCTTGGCATCACAGGCCTGGCCCTATCCTGGATCTCATCATATCTAACAAACCGAACATTCAGTGTCTCCCTCTCCCACACCACCTCCTCACCTCGCCCCTGTCTGTCGGTGTTCCCCAAGGCTCAGTTCTTGGACCCCTACTCTTCTCCATCTACACCCTCGGCCTGGGACAGCTCATAGAATCCCATGGTTTTCAGTATCATCTCTACGCCGACGACACACAGATCTACCTATCTGGACCTGACCTCACCTCCTTACTGACCAAAATCCCACAATGTCTGTCTGCTATTTCTGCTTTCTTCTCTGCTCGCTTTCTAAAAGTGAACATGGACAAAACAGAATTCATCATCTTTCCCCATCTCACTCTACCCCCACACCAGACCTGTCCATCAACGTCAATGGCTGCTCACTTTCCCCAGTCCCGCACGCTCGGTGCCTCGGAGTGATCCTCGACTCTGCCCTCTCTTTCAAGCCACATGTCCAAACCCTTGCCTCCTCCTGCTGTCTCAAACTCAAAATATTTCCCGGATCCGTGCATTCCTTGACCATGAAAGTACAAAAATACTAGTGCATGCCCTCATCATCTCCCGCCTCGATTACTGCAACCTCCTACTCTCTGGCCTTCCCTCTAGCACTCTGGCACCACTCCAATCCATCCTGCACTCTGCTGCCCGACTAATATACCTGTCTCCCCGTTATTCCCCAGTCTCTCCTCTCTGCCAAGCCCTTCATTGGCTTCTATCGTCCAGAGGCTCCAGTTCAAAACCCTAACCATGACCTACAAAGCATCCAAAATCTGTCTCCTCCATACATCTGTGACATGGTCTCCCGGTACATATCCACACGCAACCTTCGATCCTCTCAAGATCTCCTCCTCTACTCCCCTTTTATCTCTTCTTCCCACAACCGCATACAAAGCTTCTCCCGTGCCTCTCCCATACTCTGGAACTCTCTACCCCAACACATCAGACTCGCGCCTACCATGGAAACCTTCAAAAAGAACCTGAAGACCCACCTCTTCCGACAGCCTACAACCTGCAGTGATCATCAGTCTACTGAACCACCGCACGACCAGCTCTACCTCTCCTAGTGTATCCTCACCCATCCCTGTAGACTGTGAGCCCTTGCGGGCAGGGTCCTCTCTCCTTCTGTACTTGTGTGTGCCTTGTATTGCTCATGTTTACTGTACTTGTCTATATTTGCCCCTCTTCACATGTAAAGCGCCATGGAATAAATGGCGCTATAAAAATCTATAATAATAATAATAATATAGGAGAGGCCTCCATCCTGTGTAATATAGGAGAGGCCTCCATCCCATGTAATATATCAGAGGTCTCCATCTCGTGTAATATAGTAGAGGTCTCCATCCCATGTTGTAATATAGGAGAGGCCTCCATCCCATGTAATGTAGGAGAGACCTCCAACCCATGTAATGTGGGAGACCTCCATCTCATGTAATATAGGAGAGGGATCCATCCCGTATAATGTAGGAAAGACCTCCATCCTGTTTAATGTGGGAGAGATTTCCATCCTGTGTAATGCAGGCGAGACTTCCATCCCGTGTAATAGAGGAGAGACCTCCATCCTGTGTAATGTAGGAGAGACCTCCATCTCGTGTAATATAGGAGAGACCTCCACCCCGTGTAATATAGGAGAGGCCTCCGTTCCATGTAATATAGGAGAGGCCTCCATCCTGTTTAATGTTGGAGAGATTTCCATCCTGTGTAATGCAGACGAGACTTCCATCCCGTGTAATAGAGGAGAGACCTCCATCCTGTGTAATGTAGGAGAGACCTCCATCTCGTGTAATGTAGGAGAGACCTCCATCTCGTGTAATATAGGAGAGACCTCCACCCCGTGTAATATAGGAGAGACCGCCGTTCCATGTAATATAGGAGAGGCCTCCGTCCCGTGTAATATAGGGGAGGCCTCCATCCCTTGTAATGTGGGAGAGACCTCCATCCTGTGTAATGCAGGCGAGACAGATCACAGTCTGGTCAAAGTGTGATCGGCATAATCGCACCGATTTTCTTGGATGAGAGAAAAACAGCCATGTGACCCCAGCCTTACAGATCCACTTCTAGATTTCAGTTTCCAAATTCTGATGTAAAATGCTGCCATGTGACAGTAGTGTAAACCACTTTCGAACCAAACCGCCATTCGAACACACAAAAAACACAAGGCAGAAACCAAGAAAGAAATGACGACAAAATTAAGAATAAAATGTAACACCAAAAAGGTACAAAAAATATATGACAGAGACTGAATGAATTGTCCCCCTTCTGTGATCGATCAACCATCAGCGCTCCAGCCATTGTGTAATTACAACTCCCAACTGTGGCTAAATGAGCATGTTGGGATTTGTAATTTCCCTACAGCTGGAGTTATGCAGGTTGCGGACCCCTAGGACATCATCGAAGCATCAATTCAACTCAATTCAATCCAAGACAAACTTTCAAAAACTGCAGAAAATAAGAGATGATCAAACAATACACAATTCAATAATCGGGACATGACCATCAAGGTGGTCGGTTTACGGCTAGCGAGGGGCCGAGATGTGGATCGTGGGTGTATGAAGAGGCATTCAGAAATGGGGAGAAAGTAAGTGCTAGTGCCGAAATAGTGTAACCCGTTATAGAGCGTGAGCATTGGGACCGTTCCTCGTCATATTAGGCCGGGATCGATACCAAAAGCAGATTCAACTTACCACAGGGAATGAAGGCAGCAAGAGCGATCTTTCTACAGGCTCTATGTGAAAGAATGGGTACACTTTAAAGGTGTTTTCCACTACTAGGACAACCACTTCTTGATCAAAATGTTTGGCCCCCATAAAATAATAAAGCCTATACTCACCTCCCGTGCTGGCGCTGTTCCTGCTGAGCCGGTACTCACTCCGTGTGGTTGTTTGACACGTGACCCCGGCGCCCAATCAGCGCTGGCGTCACTGTCCCTGCCTTCGGACAAATTGAACATGAAGAGGAAATCTGTGCTGCAGCTGATCTCGGACTTCCTCTTCTTGCTCAATTCGACAGGAGGAGGGGACAGTGACACCAGCACTGATTGGACGCCTGCGTCACATGTCACAACAACAGCATTAGAGCCTCGGGAGAGCAACTGCTGACACCACGGAAATGGCGCTGACACTGGAGGGGAGTATAGCTTTATTATTTTATGGGGGCATTGTAAGAGGGTGAACTGTGCTTACACCCAGAGAACACTAGAACCCTGTGGTGTTTGTCTGCTGCAGCTCAGGACAGGTGCTGTCTGTGCCTCGGAATCTGTGTGTGCTGGGGGTGGGGCCTGGTGTCGGCAGTCTAGAGCTGAGAGGGAAGCTCCCTGAAGAGAGAAGGAGAATTTGCTCTGAGAGATTGTTTTGTGTGGAGCAGCTTGCGAGAAGTAAAGAGACTGAATGCTTAAAGAGACTGTTTACCGCTACCCCCCCCCCTTTATCTTGGAAACCTGAGGTTTTGCTGTGAAAGGAGGCAGAGTGTTCCTGGGAGCTGTGAGACTGTGTAGCTCCGTAGAGTCCCTGTTTTGTGAGGAGGGAAGAAGCCATATTGGACAGAACTTTTATACAGAAACTGGCGTGCTGCTTCTTGGAGAAGTCGTGAGGACTGCAGGAGGAGAAAGGGCATTATGAGGAGAAAGAATTAGAAAACCGTGGCGTTTGGGCTCGGCAATGGCCGACAAGACAAAGATTTTGTGTTTCTGCAACTTTTTGGCACCAAAGATTTGGGACTGGCTGCAGCCTATGCAATCTTCATGCCTGAGAAGAAACTCACCCTTTCCATAGATACCCGGGTATCCCTAGTAGAAGCGCTTAAAGCTCTTTGTATTGTATTTATATGTATTGTATTTGTAGGTTGTGTAGGTTACACTCAGTATGCCATTCCAGGGGGTCCCTTGATATCACTACATGCATGCGATTTACACCTTTTCAGGAAACCTTGGGTTGGCATAGTGATTTTAGCTCCGGCTGAGAGTGTGTACTGTATAAGGGTATTTCAATCTGTTTCTTCCATATACTAAGTTCTACTATTCGGCTGTTTGAGTAAAGACAACTTTTGGGAATTTCTGCCTCATTCTTGGTTTGTGATACACTGGATCTTATTCGGACCTCTGGTCACTATAGCATGACCAGATGTTGTCCAAGTAGTGGACAACTTCTTTAAGAATCATGTTGTAAGACCTCAATTGCAATTCTGCTTTCATGCAGTTAAAGGGGTATTCTTCCCTCATTAAGTGAAGGTATATCCAAAGTATAAAAGGTGTTCCCATCTCCAATATGTAGTAGATGTAATAAAAATGTTATTACTAAATGCCTCCAATTAGAAATGTAGTATGGTTCTCCTGATTCTCTTACCCAATGTGCAGGCATTGCAGTAGCTTAGATATCCATGGTTACGACCACTCATATAGTGAGTTAGTTAATTAGTGGTTATAACCAGGGCTGCCACTAGGAATTTCGGGGGCCCCATACTGCCAAAATTTTCGGGGCCCCCTTGAGACTCCGCCCAGACTCCACACTCGAAGTGTCCACAGTCCCACCACTCTCTCTTGGAAAAACTCCACTTCTCACCAATCACACGTTAACAGTTCCCATCACCAGATCACACATATAGCCAGCAGCTTTTGTTTTGGCCAAAAGGTTTTTTAAGCTGCCACCACAACAAGGCAGAGTATTTTGGCCGGGCCCTACTCTACTCTAACCTATTAAACATTTGTTAAAATATGCAATACAATTTAGATATATTTTTATTTATGTTTCAATTTTTAAAATGACCAATAATATCACATACAAGGGACAAATACCACCGCACCATGACCAGACCACATATACCACCACATAGTGACCTATAATACAACATACAATGAACAGCACCAAACCATGTCCAGATCACATATTATCACCACAGTGACCGAATAATATCACATACAAGGGACAAATACCACCACGCCATGACCAGACACCATATTACCACCACATAGTGACCTATAATACCACATACAAGGAACAAATACCACCACACCATGACCAAACCACATATACCACCACATAGTGACCTATAAAACAACATACAAGGAACAAATACCACCAAACCATGACCAGATCACATATTATCACCACAGTGACCGAATAATATCACATACAAGGGACAAATACCACCGCCCCATGACCAGACCACATATTACCACCACATAATGACCTATAATACCACATACAAGGAACAATTACCGCCACACCATGGCCAGACCACATATTACCACTAGATAGTGACTGAATACTACAATACTCCTCATTAAAAAAAACACAATACTAATATCACCATAAGTGCCATTATACACAGGAGATCTGTACTTAGTATGCAGTGTCTGTGTACAGGTAATACAGTCATTACCGGTAACATTATACACAGGAGCTGTATATATAGTGTCAGTGTAAAGGTAATACAGTGATCACTGGTGACATTGTACACACGACCCCTGTATATAGTATACAGTGTATAGTGTCAGTGTACAGATAATGCACTGACTCACCACCAGTGATGGTGAAGTCCTTTATCTTCGCTTTTCATCTTTCATTCAGCACAGACCGCCATCACTTCTTTCAGCTAGGACTTGTCTCTGCAGGAAATAACACAGTTATATAGAGTACCGCTTGCAGAACACATTATTTAATTTTTTCCAAAATTTTAACCCCTTCACCCCCAAGGGTGGTTTGCACGTTAATGACCGGACCAATTTTTACAATTCTGACCACTGTCTCTTTATGAGGTTATAACTCTGGAACGCTTCAACGGATCTTCGCGATTCTGAGATTGTTTTCTCGTGACATATTGTACTTCACGTTAGAAGTAAAATTTCTTTGATATAACTTGCGTTTATTTTTGAAAAAAACGCAAATATGGCGAAAATTTTTAAAATTTTGCAATTTTCAAACTTTGAATTTTTATTCCCTTAAAACAGAGAAATATATCATACAAAATAGTTAAGAAATAACATTTCCCACATGTCTACTTTACATCAGCACAATTTTGGAACAAAATTTTTTTTTGTTAGGAAGTTATAAGGGTTAAAAGTTGACCAGCGATTTCTCATTTTTACAACAAAATTTACAAAGCCATTTTTTTTAGGGACCACCTCACATTTGAAGTCACTTTGAGGGGTCTATATAGCAGAAAATACCCAAAAGTGACACCATTCTAAAAACTGCACCCTCAAGGTACTCAAAACCACATTCAAGAAGATTATTAACCATTCAGGTGCTTCACAGGAACTAAAGCAACGTGGAAGGAAAAAATGAATATTTAACTTTTTAGCCACAAAAATGATCTTTTACAAACTTTTTTTTTATTTTCACAAGGGTAAAAGGAGAAAATGGACAGATAAGTTTGTTATGCAATTTCTCCTGAGTACGCCAATACCCAATATGTGGGGGGAAACCACTGATTGGGCACACGGCAGAGCTCGTAAGGGAAGGAGCGCCGTTTGACTTTTTCAAACTAAAATTGGCGGGAATTGAGATTGGACGCCATGTTGTGTTTGGAGAGCCCCTGATGCGCCTAAACAGTGGAAACCCCCACAAGTGACACCATTTTGGAAACTAGACCCCCTAAGGTACTTATCTAGATCTGTTGTGAGCACTTTGAACCCCAAGTGTTTCACAAAAGCTTATAATGCCTGGGTGTGAAAAAAAAAAAAAAAATTTCCACAAAAATGATTTTTTAGTCCCAAATTTTTGAATTTTTCCAAGGAAATTGGACCCCAAAAGTTGTTGTCCAATTTGTCCTGAGTACGCTGATACCCCATATGTGGAGGGGGGGAACTGTTTGGGTGCACGGCAGGGCTTGGAAAGGAAGTAGTAACGTTTTGGAATGCAGACGTTGATGGGGGTCATGTTCCGTTTGCAGTGCCCCAGATGAGCCTAAACAGTGGAAACCCCCACAAGTGACCCCATTTTGGAAACTAGACCCCCTAAGGAACTTATCTAGATCTTTGGTGAGCACTTTGAACCCCCAAGTGCTTCACACAAGTTTATAATGCCCGGGCATGAAAATAAAAAATCCTATTTTTTTCCCACAAAAATTATATTTTAGTCACTAATTTTTTATTTTCCCAAG
Organism: Oophaga sylvatica; assembly: GCA_033576555.1. Taxonomy (NCBI): domain Eukaryota; kingdom Metazoa; phylum Chordata; class Amphibia; order Anura; family Dendrobatidae; genus Oophaga; species Oophaga sylvatica. The sequence continues at coordinate 391,666,098 of JARQOD010000003.1, forward strand.
GGTAACAGGAGAAATTGGACCACATACGTTGTTGTCCAATTTGTCCTGAGTACGCTGATACCCCATATGTGGGGGAGAACCACTGTTTGGGCGCACGGCAGAGCTCGGAATCGAAGGAGCACCATTTGACTTTTTCCAACCAAAATTGGCTGGAATTGAGATTGGATACCATGTTGCATTTGGAGAGCCCCTGATGTGCCTAAACAGTGGAAACCCCCACAAATGACCCATTTGGGAAACTAGACCCCCTAAGGAACTTTTCTAGATCTTTGGTGAGCAATTTGAACCCCCAAGTGCTTCACACAAGTTTATAACGTAGAGCCGTAAAATTTAAAAATCATATTTTTTCCACAATAATGATCTTTTCACCCCAATTTTTATTTTTCCAAGGGTAACAAGACTCCAAAAGTTATTGTGCAATTTGTCCTGAGTGCGCTGATACCCCATATGTGGGGGTAAACCACTGTTTGGGTGCATGGCAGAGTTTGGAAGGGAAGGAGCGCCGTCTGACTTTTTCAACGCAGAATTAGCTGGACGCCATGTCGTGTTTGGAGAGCTCCTGATCTGCCTAAACAGTGGAAACCCCCATAAATGACACCATTTTGGAAACTAGACCCCTCAAGGAACTTATCTAGACATGTGGTGAGAACTTTTAACCCCCAGGTGTTTCACTAAAGTTTATAACGTACAGCCGTAAAATAAAAAATCTTTTTTTTTTTACAAAAATGATTTTTTCGCCCCCAATATTTTATTTTCACAAGGGTAACAGAAGAAATTGGAATCCAAAAGTTGTTGTCCAATTTGTCCTGAGTACGCTGATACCCAATATGTGGGAGAAAACTATTGTATGGGCGCACGTCAGGGCTCGGAAGGGAAGTAGTGACGTTTTGGATTGCAGACTTTGATGGAATGGTCTGGGGGCGTCATGTCACATTTGGAGAGCCCCTGATGCACCTATACAGTGGAAACCCCCCACAAGTGACCCCATTTTGGCAAATAGACCCCACAAGGAACTTATCTAGATGTGTGGTGAGCACTTTGAACCCCGAAGTGCTTCACAGAAGTTTATAACGTACAGCCGTAAAAATAAAAAATCCTTTTTTTTTTACAAAAATGATTTTTTTCGCCCCCAATATTTTATTTTCACAAGGGTAACAGGAGAAATTGGACCCCAAAAGTTGTTGTCCAATTTGTCCTGAGTACGCTGATACCCAATATGTGGGAGAAAACTACTGTATGGGTGCCCGTCAGGGCTCGGAAGGGAAGTAGTGACGTTTTGGATTGCAGACTTTGATGGAATGGTCTGGGGGCGTCATGTCGCCTTTGGAGAGCCCCTGATGCGCCTAAACAGTGGAAACCCCCCACAAGTGACCCCATTTTGGAAATAGACCCCACAAGGAACTTGTCTAGATGTGTGGTGAGCACTTTGAACCCCGAAGTGCTTCACAGAAGTTTATAACGCACAGCCGTAAAAATAAAAAATCTCTTTTTTTTTTGCAAAAATGATTTTCTTGCCCCAATATTTTATTTTTACAAGGGTAACAGGAGAAATTGGACCCCAAAAGTTGTTGTCCAATTTGTCCTGAGTACGCTGATATCCAATATGTGGGAGAAAACTACTGTATGGGTACACGTTGGGGCTCGGAAGGGAAGTAGTGACGTTTTGGATTGCAGACTTTGATGGAATGGTCTGGGGCGTCATGTCGCATTTGGAGAGCCCCTGATGCGCCTAAACAGTGGAAATCCCCAACAAGTGACCCATTTTGGAAAATAGACCCCACAAGGAACTTATCTAGATGTGTGGTGAGCGCTATGAAGCCCCAAGTGCTTCACAGAAGTTTATAATGTACAGCCGTAAAAACAAAAAAAAATTATTTTTTTTGTACAAAAATGATATTTTCGCCCCCAGTTTTTTATTTTCCCAAGGGTAACAGAAGAAATAGGACAAATTGCACAATAACTCTTGGGGTCCAGAGTACGCTGATACCCCATATGTGGGGATAAACTACTGTTTGGACGCATGGCAGAGCTGAGAAGTGAAGGAGCACCGTTTGACTTTTTCAACGCAGAATTGGCTAGAATTGAGATCAGACGCCATGTCACATTTGGAGAGCCCCTGATGTGCCTAAACAGCGGAAACCCCCCAATTCTAACTCCAACCCTAACCCCAACACACCCCTAACCCTAGTCCCAACCCTAACCACAAACCTAACCCTAACACACCCCTAATCCAATGCCCTAACCCTAATCCTAACTTTAGCGCCAACCCTAACCCTAACTTTAGCCGCAACCCTAACCCTAACCCTAATGGGAAAATGGAAATAAATACTTTTTTTTAATTTTATTATTTTTCCCTTACTAAGGGGTGATAAAGGGGGGTTTGATTTACTATTTATAGCGGGTTTTTATGATTGGCAGCTGTCACGCTAAAAGACGCTTTTTATTGCAAAAATAGTTTTTGCATCATCACATTTTGAGAGCTATAATTTTTGCATATTTTGGCCCACAGAGTCATGTGAGGTCTTACTTTTTGCGGGACGAGTTGCTGTTTTTATTGGTACCATTTTTGAGCACGTGACATTTTTTGATCGCTTTTTATTTCGATTTTTGGGAGGTTAGAATGAACAAAAATCAGCAATTCATGAATTTCTTTTGGGGGAGGCGTTTATACTGTTCCGCGTGTGGTAAAATTGATAAAGTAGTTTTATTCTTCGGGTCAGTACGATTATGGCGATACCTCATTTATATCATTTTTTCATGTTTTGGCGCTTTTATAGAATAAAAACAATTTTATATAAAAAATAATTATTTTTGCATCGCTTTATTCTGCGAGCTATAACTTTTTATTTTTTTGCTGATGATGCTGTATGATGGCTCGTTTTTTTGCGGACAAGATGACGTTTTCAGCAGTACCATGTTTTTTTATATCGGTCTTTTTGATCGCGTGTTATTCCACTTTTTGTTCGGTGGTATGATGATAAAGCATTGATTTTTTGCTTCGTTTTTTTTTTTTTTTTTTTAAGGGGTTCACTAAAGGGGTTAACTAGTGGGACAATTTTATAGGGGGGGTCGTTACGGACGCGGCGATACCAAATATGTGTACTTTTATTGCTTTGTTTTTTTTATTTACAGGAAGAATGAATTTATTGGGGAATATATATATTTTTTTTTATTTATTTTGGATTTTTTTTTAAAACATGTTTATTTTTATTTTTTTAACTTTTTTACTTTGTCCCAGGGTGGGACATCACTGTATTTTATCAGATCGCTGGTGTGACAGTGTGCACAGCACTCTGTCACACCAGCGATCGCTCAGGCAGTGCAGCAGGCTTCTCAGTGCCTGCTCTCGGCAGGCACTGAGGTAGCCGCCTCCCTCCAGGACCCCGGCGCCATCTTGGATCCGGGTCCTGGGAGGGAGGAAGCCCTCAGAACAGCGCGATCACATCGCGCTGCTCTGAGGGTCTCAGGGGGGCGCGCAGGGAGCCCCCACCCTGCGCGATCCTCCCCTGTGCCCCCAGTACACCGCGATCATGTTTGATAGCGGTGTGCAAGGGGTTAATGTGCCGGGAGCGGTCCGTGACCGCTCCTGACACACAGTCATGGGTGTCAGCTGTGATAATCAGCTGACACCCGGCCGCGATCGGACGAGACGTACTATCCCGTCCCTGGTCATACGGGCCCAGGTACCATGGACGGGATAGTACGTCCGATGGCAGTAAGGGGTTAAACTACACCAGATGAAGAAAAAAGTTGACAGTGTCGCTCTGCAGAGTAACAGGACCGCCTCCCCATTTAAAACAGTATCCTCAAAAAATAAAATAAATACTTGACTGCAGTAATAATATCCCTTAATTAGCCCCTATGGTAATATTATCCCTCATCCAGGCCCCTGTGTGTCTCATTCCTGATCCAGCCATATGTTCTCACATCCTGGCCTCATATGTTCTCCTATTATTCCCTCATGAATATCCATTTTGCCCCTATGTGATGTCCAATCCTGCCCCATCTGATCTCCCCATCCTGCCCCGTCTGTCCCATGATCCTGCCCCATCTGTCCCGTGATTCCTGCCCCATCTGTCCCATGATCCTGCCCCATGATCCTGCCCCATCTGTCTCCATCATGCCCCATGATCCTGCACATTGTGTCTCCATCCTGCCCCATGATCCTGCACCATGTGTCTCCATCCTGCCCCATGATCCTGCCCATCTGTCTCCATACTGCCCATGTCTCCATCCTGCCCATGATCCTGCACCATCTGTCTCCATCCTGCCCATATTCCTGCCCCATCTGTCTCCATCCTGCACCATGTCTTCTATCCTGCCGCTGTGTCTCCCAACCTGCCTCCAGTGTCTCCATCTTGGACCATGTCTCCCATCCTGCCCCCTTGTCTCCCATTCTGCCCCCTGTCTCCATTCTGCCCCTGTGTCTCCAATCTGCCGCTTGTCTCCATTCTGCCCCTGTGTGTCTCCCATTCTGCCCCAGTGTCTCCCATCCTGCCTCATGTCTCACATCTTGCCCCATGTCTTCCATCCTGCCCCTGTGTCTCCAATCTGCCCCGTGTCTCCATTCTGCCTCCTGTCTCCATTCTGTCTCTGTGTCTTCATTCTGCCTCGTGTCTACATCCTGGCACGTGTCTCCAATTTACCGCTTCCTCCATTCTACCCTATGTGTCTCCTATCCTGCCCCCGTCTCTCCCATCTTGCCCCCATGTCTCCCATCCTGCCCCATGTCTCCATTCTGCCCCGTCTCCATTCTGTCCCTGTGTCTCCATTCTGCCTCGTGTCTCCATTCTGCCCCGTGACTCCAATCTACTGCTTGCTTCATTCTGCCCCTGTGTGTCTCCCATCCTGCCCCCGTGTCTCCCATCTTGCCCCATGTCTCCCATTCAGTCTGTGTCTCCATTCTGCCCCCGTGTCTCCATCCTGCCCGTGTCTCCATCCTGCCTCCATGTCGCCAATCTGCCGCTTGTCGCCAATCTGCCCCTGTATGTCTCCCATCCTGCCCCGTTTCTCCCATCCTACCCCATGTCTCCCATCCTGCCTGTGTCTCCTATCCTGCCCCCGTGTCTTCATTCTGCCCCCTGTCTCCTTTCTGCCCCTTGTCTTTATTCTGCCCCTTGTCTCCATCCTGCCCCCGAGTCTCCAATATGCCACTTGTCTCCATTCTGCCCCTGTGTGTCTCCCATCCTGCCCCCATGTCTCCCATCCTGCCGGTGAAACATATTGCCAATTTCAATAAAAAAAAGCAAAAAAAAAAAACCTTTCTCCTTACCTGGCCGCGCTCATATGCCGGCGACGTGCGCGCTGACGTCAGCTGCCAGCCTCCAACTCGCTAGCAGCTTTAACTATTGTCGTACGGACGCAGGTTCAGTAACTGCACCGACAGAATCCTGCCGCGAGGGCACGATGGACAGAAGAGATAGGGTCCGATGCGGTCCCCCTCTGCTGTTCGGGCACCATACGCCAGTCAGGGCAGTAATGCCCTGATGGCGGCCCTGGTCATAACCATGGATATCTAAAGTACTGCAATGCCTGCACATGGGGTAGGTAAGAGAGATAGTGAACCAGTATAACTATACTACATATCTAATTGGAGATCTTTGCTAAAATTATTATTGGTATAGGATGTTGAAGATGGGAATACCCCTTTAATCATCGCAATGGGTAAATTTTTTTCCTTTGCACAAGTAGGTAGGAACAATTGGATGAGTACCACTGTTCATTTACAGGATTAGTGGGGGTTCCAGAAGTTAGACCCCAAGCAATGACATAACCAATGACTGACCCCATGATGCTGGAGCTTTTGGTAGCACTTTCTGGCACTGCACTGCGGTGCCGACTATGCACTGCACTCAGCCTCAGAAGCACGAGCCACAGTCAGACTTTGCTAACAACATAATTGTCCAATTTGCCTCAGTGAAGCGCTGCGGCCCAAGAGACCCCAATAAAGATTTTCCTATGTGGTGCCCTTTGACAAATGGAGTAAATCCGCGCTAAAGCCTCTTTTGACTCTCGGTGGTTTAATCAGGGAATATTTCTTCCATCACTTCCAGAGCCGCGTTGCTAGGCAACAGCTTCTTTACAGCGCCTGGTAGGAAAGCGCCAAGCACAGGATCCATTTCTGGCCTGTCAGGTGCATAATTGGACGTCTGTGCGAGGGGACACGAGAGCGACACGACACCCAGAGTATTAGTCCTTCTGGTAACAGCCCGGATCAGCTGGAGAATAAATCCCGGATTTATTATAAATGCAGGCAGCCGACGCCACCATGAATATGTGCATTATTAGTGACAGTCAGCGCCCCCGGCTCGGCCCCCTGCGCCCCAAGGTATAATATTGCACTATATTGGGTGCAGCGATCCGACAGAGGCGACAAATAATCACAATGGATGACAGAAGCCACGGGTGAGGAGCGCTGGATGCGTTCTTGTTTAGCCACTTCGTTCCCACCGCTCGCTAATGGCTCCAATATAATGACACACAGAATGGCCGGAGAGGCAGGTACAGAGGTTTTGGAGGTCAAAGCTGCAGCATCAAGGCTTCACTGCGACCACCTAAACTTACTCCAATACCCCTAGATATAGAGGAAATCATATCATCTCCTCCGCGCTGCTTGGTAACTAACTGTGGCATCTCCTTATATCTAAAACGAATTCTTAATCACCAATGATTAACAAAAAGTGTAACCTTTACTAGAATATGACAGAAATGTATTCAGGGCGCAAAGCAGAACCTCATTAATAACACGCCGTCACATCTGCATTAATAACTCCTTATAGATCGCAAGATGTCTGACAAAAAAGTCCCAAAACCTCAGCAAGTGAGAAAGCAGAACTGTCCACGAACTATTGTGTACAGCTAATAATTTCCAAATAGAAACATTACTACAAGAGCTGCACTCACTATTCTGCACTCACTATTCTGCAGGTGGAGTCACTATGTACATACATTACATTAGTGATCCTGAGTTTCATCATGTATTATACTCCAGAGCTGCACTCACTATTCTGCTGGTGCAGTCACTGTGTACATACATTACATTACTGATCCTGCACTGATTCTGAGTTACCTCCTGTATTATACTCCAGAGCAACACTCTTTATTCTGCTGATGCAGTGACTTTATTCTGCTGATGCAGTGACTGTATACATACATTACTGATCCTGTACTGATCCTGAGTTACATCCTGTAGATCTTTTATTATAAAAATGAAAAACATAACAATAATAATAACAGAAACAAAACAGGATTTTTGTACTTACCGTAAAATCTGTTTCTCGGAGCGCTCATTGGGGGACACAGAAACCATGGGTGTATGCTGCTGCCACTAGGAGGCTTACACTATGCATATGCAAAAAAGGTTGGCTCCTCCTCTGCAGTGTACAGAGCCGCCAACTCTGAAACTCGCCTGATGGAAGTGATCGCCACGAGAAAGGCCACCTTCCAGGACAAAACAGACAGGGGAACCTCTGTGAGAGGTTCAAAGGGAGCGCACCTCATAACCTCCAACATAAGATTGAGGTCCCAAGGGTCCACAGGATTCCGATACGAGGGAGCCATATGCGCCACTCCCTGAAGGAAAGTTTTGACTTGAACCCGAGAAGCCAAGGATTCCTGGAAGAGGATAGAAAGGGATGAAATCTGTCCCTTAAGAGTAGCGAGAGAGAGACCAGAGTCCAGTCCCGCTTGGAGGAAAGCCAAGATGGCTGGGAGCGACAACTTCATTGGCGGGATGACGTTGGACTCACACCAGCGAAAATAGGCCTTCCAGGTTCGATAGTAGACCCTGGAAGATGACGGTTTCCTGGCCTGGATCATAGTGCGAATCACCCGATCTGAGAACCTGGACTCTCTCAGTAAAGCGGTTTCAACAGCCACGCCGTCAAATTGAGCGACCGAGAACCCTGGTGGCAGAACGGACCCTGTGATAGAAGATCTGGCCTGTCTGGGAGTCTCCAGGGGGCGTCTGCCAAGAGATTGACGATGTCTGCGAACCAGGACCTCCTGGGCCAATCTGGAGCGATCAGAATGACCGGCACCCTTCCGCCTTGGTCTTCTTCAGCAATCTGGGAAGAAGGGGAAGCGGAGGAAATACGTATGGGAGAGTGTTGTGAATGGGTTTGAGATGAGTTCTGAGCAGAGGCTCCCTCTGGTGGTTACAAGCGGTGCTAGTGAGGATTGTGAGGACTGGGAATCAGGTGTTACTGACTGGTCTTATATAAGGGAGTCATTTTCCCATCAGGGTTGCCGGTGATCAATTGTTCTGGTCTGAATCCTTCATTCCAGTTTCCCTTGTAGCCTGCTGTGTCGTGTCTGCATCTCCTGCTTACAGATAAGACTTTTGCTTCTTTTGTGTTTTTGCTGTGTTTTTGCATTTTGTCCTGCACTTCTTTGGGGGCCTTCTGGGTCCCCTCCGGGGGCTTCTGCCCTCTCAGTTTAGTTCAGCCACTGAGTTTTGTTCTTTTGCTTTTTCCAGTTTTTTCAGTGGCTGCTGTTTTGATTTTGTTACACCAGAGAACTAATTTAGGTGGTAGAGGTCGTGTGATCTCAGGTGATTTTGAAATTAGTAGAGTTGGTGCTTTTCAGGGTTTTCTGGGATTGCAGTAAGTACCCTTCCTATCCTTTTCTATTTAGATAGTTTGGGCCCCAGCGTTTGCTCATACTATTTTCTTTCTGTGTCAGTATTTCCTCTTGTCTAACCGCCATTACATGTTTGGGGGCTTTCTGTTATCTTTGGGGTTCTGCTCCGGGGCAGATAGCTTTCCTATTTCTATCTTTAGGTGTAGTTAGTTTCTCAGGCTGTGACGAGGCGTCTAGGACCAACGTAGGAACGCTCCACGGCTGCCTCTAGTTGTGGTGGTTAGTCAGGGTACTGCAATCTCATAGATTCCAACTGCTCTGGTGTATTGCCTTTTTTACCTGCACTCCTCAGTTACCGAAACATAACAGTATCACCGGCCAAAAAATTGAAAATTGTATGGTACTCACAGAAAAAAAAAAAATATTGTGAAAGAAAAAAGGTTGTCAGAGTTGTCAGAGATATTTTTCTGTTTGTTGCATTTTTTTTTTCCTCTGTATCTCTGGGTGCTGGGGAGGATCTTTTCTCCCAATGGAGTTTGCACAGTTGTCTGGCCGTGTGGATCAGCTTGCCACTGAGGTTCAGAGTATTGCTGCATATCTTGCTAGGTTGCCTGTTGTGGAACCTAGGATCCCATGCCAGATTTGTTTTTAGGGGATCGAGCTAAGTTTCAGAATTTCAAAAATAATTGTAAATTGTTTTTTGCCTTAAAATCTAAGTCCTCAGGAAATGCAGCGCAGCAGGTTCAAATTATCATCTCTCTCCTGCGCGGCGATCCTCAGGATTGGGCTTTTTCCCTGATACCTGGGGATCCTGTTTTGAGTGATGTTGATGCGTTTTTTCAGGCTTTGGGGTTATTGTACGATGAGCCTAATGTCACTGATCAAGCTGAAAAAACCTTGTTGGCATTAAATCAGGGGCTTGATGACGCTGAGTTATACTGTCAGAGATTCCGTAGGTGGGCAGTCCTGACCAAATGGAATGACGACGCTTTGGCGGCCCTTTTCCGGAAGGGTCTGTCAGATAATGTAAAGGATGTTATGGTGGGATTCCCTGTCCCCTCTGGTCTCAATGATTCTATGTCATTAGCGATTCAAATTGACAGACGTTTGCGTGAGCGGAGAAGTATGCGTGGAATGGTGTTGCCTTGTGAACCAGCTTCTGAACCCATGCAGTGTGATAGAGTGGTGTCTGGGCACAGCGTCATGAGTTTCGAAAGCGCAATGGGTTATGTTTCTACTGTGGTGATGCCTCTCATGCTATTTCAGTCTGCCCTAAGCGGGGAAGACGTTTTGCACGCTCAGTTGTCTTGGGTAGTGTTCAGACTAAGTTTTTATTAACTGTCACTCTGATATGCTCTCTGTCCTCATTTTCTGCTCAGGCTTTCGTTGATTCTGGAGCAGCTATTAACCTGATGGATTATGATTTTGCTAAACGTTGTGGGTTTCCCTTGATACCCCTACAGAAGTCTATTCCCCTACTGGGGATCGATTCTACCCCTTTGGCTGAGAATAAACCCCAGTTTTCTACTCACGTGATAATGAGGGTTGAACCTGATCACCAGGAGTGCTGCAAATTTTTGGTTCTGTATAATCTGCATGACATTATCGTGCTGGGTTTCCCTTGGTTACAGTCTCATAATCCTGTTTTGGATTGGAAATCTGTGTCTGTAACCAGTTGGGGCTGCCAATGTGTTAATACCAACACTCCTGTTTTTTCTGCCTCCCCCCAGGCTCAGGATGTTCCTGACTTTTTGTTTGATTTTTCTGATGTGTTTAGCGAAAGTAAATCTGCATCCTTGCCTCCCCATAGGAGCTATGACTGCGCTATTGAATTAGTGCCGGGTAGTAAATTCCCTAAAGGTCGCCTTTTTAACTTGTCTGTACCTGAACATGACGCTATGCGGTCTTATATCAAGGAATCATTGGAGAAGGGTCATATCAGACCATCCTCTTCACCCTTAGGTGCCGGTTTTTTCTTTGTGGCCAAAAAAGATGGTTCATTAAGGCCGTGTATTGATTATCGTCTCTTGAACAATATTACTGTGAAATATCAATACCCGTTACCCTTGATTTCTGACCTGTTTTCCAGGGTGAAAAACGCTACTTGGTTTACCAAGCTTGACCTCAGGGGGCGTATAACCTTATTCGCATTAAGCACGGGGATGAATGGAAGACGGCATTCAATACCCCTGAAGGGCATTTTGAGTACCTAGTGATGCCCTTTGGGCTCACTAATGCTCCTTCCGTCTTCCAGTCCTTCATGAATGACATTTTCAGGGATTCTGTGGACAAATTTCTGATTGTTTATTTGGATGATATCTTGATTTTTTCTAATGACTGGGACTCTCATGTGAAACATGTTCGAACTGTATTCCAGATTTTGAGAGAGAATGCTCTGTATGTGAAGGGATCAAAGTGTCTTTTTGGCGTACAGAGGATCTCATTTCTGGGATTCATTTTGTCCCCATCTGTTATTGAAATGGACCCGGTCAAGGTTCAGGCCATCTGTGATTGGGTCCAACCTACTTCATTAAAGGCTCTTCAGAGATTTTTGGGTTTTGCCAATTTTTATCGTAAATTTATTGGTAATTTCTCGGTTATTGTTAAACCATTAACTGATTTGACCAGAAAGGGTTCTGATGTGGTGAATTGGCCTCCTGAGGCAGTCTCTGCATTTCAGGAACTTAAGCAGAGATTCACTTCTGCTCCTGTTCTACGGCAGCCTGATGTTTCTCTGCCATTTCAGGTGGAGGTTGATGCCTCTGAAATTGGGGCAGGTGCCGTTTTGTCCCAAAAAGATCCAGAGACCTCTAAAAGTAACCCTTGTGCCTTTTTCTCTCGAAAATTTTCTCCTACTGAACGTAATTATGACGTAGGTAATCGGGAGTTATTGGCCATGAAGTGGGCTTTTGAAGAGTGGAGACATTGGCTGGAGGGAGCCAAACATCAGGTGGTGGTCCTTACGGACCATAAGAATCTGGTCTATCTGGAATCTGCCAAGCGACTCAATCCTAGACAGGCCAGGTGGGCCTTGTTTTTCACACGTTTTAATTTTGTGGTTTCCTTTCTTCCTGGCACTAAGAATGTTAAGGCGGATGCCCTCTCGAGGAGTTTCCTTGCGGACTCTCCTGAGTTATCTGATCCTTCTGTTATTTTGAAAGAGGGTGTAGTTCTTTCCGCCATCTCGCCCAATTTGAGACTTGCTCTGGAGGGGTGTCAGGAGGATAGGCCCGAGCGCTGCCCTGTTGGAAAATTGTTTGTCCCGGACCAATGGAAAAAGAGTGTGATGTCTGAGATTCATTGTTCCGCATTGGCTGGGCATCCCGGAATTTTTGGTACCAGAGACTTGGTTAGCCGGTCCTTTCGGTGGCCTACCTTGTCTCGTGATGTCAGGGAATTTGTGCAGTCCTGCGGGACTTGCTCTCGCTCCAAGCCTTGCTCTCGCTCTAGTGGTTTGTTGATGCCATTGCCTGTGCCAAGAGACCATGGACCCATATCTCTATGGATTTCATTTCCGATCTTCCTGTTTCTCAGAGAATGACCACCATCTGGGTAATTTGTGATAGGTTTTCCAAAATGATACATCTTGTGCCATTACCTAAGTTGCCTTCCTCCTCTGAATTGGTGCCGTTGTTCCTTCAGCACGTGGTTCGTTTACACGGCATTCCTGAGAACATTGTGTCTGACAGAGGAGTCCAGTTTGTTTCCAGATTTTGGAGGACTTTTTGTTCTAAACTGGGTGTTCAATTGTCTTTCTCCTCGGCATTTCATCCTCAGACCAATGGTCAAACTGAGAGAACAAACCAGACATTGGAGACTTATCTAAGATGCTCTGTGTCTGCTGATCAGGATGACTGGGTCTCTTTTTTGCCTTTGGCTGAGTTTGCTCTTAATAATAGGGCTAGCTCTGCCACTTTGATGTCTCCGTTTTTCTGTAATTCTGGGTTTCACCCTCGATTTTCTTCAGGACAGACGGAGGCTTCTGTCTGTCCAGGTGTTGACTCTGTTGTGGAGCGTATGCAACAGATTTGGGACCAGGTAGTGGAGAGGTTGTCCCTCTCTCAGGAGAAGGCCCAGCGGTTTGCTAACCGGCATAGGACTGATGGTCCTCGGTTTAAAGTGGGGGACTTGGTCTGGTTGTCCTCAAAGAATATTCCTATGAGAGTAGCATCTCCTAAATTTAAGCCTAGGTTCATTGGACCTTATAAGATCATGGAGATTATTAATCCTGTTTCTTTTCGTTTGCTTCTTCCAGGGACATTTAAGATCCATAACGTGTTCCACAAGTCCTTGTTGAAGAGGTTTGTTGAGCCAGTGGTTCCTGCTGCTGTGCCTCCTGACCCTGTTTTGGTTGAGGGCAATCTGGAGTATGTGGTTGAGAAAATATTGGATTCTCGTTTTTCTAGACGGAAACTCCAGTATTTGGTTAAATGGAGAGGTTATGGTCAGGAAGACAATTCTTGGGTGTTTGCTTCGGACATCCATGCTAGGAGACTTATCCGTGCGTATCATAGAACTCATCCTGACCGACCTGGTTGCTCAAATGAGGGTTCGGTGACCCCTCCTCAAGGGGGGGTACTGTTGTGAATGGGTTTGAGATGAGTTCTGAGCAGAGGCTCCCTCTGGTGGTTACAAGCGGTGCTAGTGAGGATTGTGAGGACTGGGAATCAGGTGTTACTGACTGGTCTTATATAAGGGAGTCATTTTCCCATCAGGGTTGCCGGTGATCAATTGTTCTGGTCTGAATCCTTCATTCCAGTTTCCCTTGTAGCCTGCTGTGTCGTGTCTGCATCTCCTGCTTACAGATAAGACTTTTGCTTCTTTTGTGTTTTTGCTGTGTTTTTGCATTTTGTCCTGCACTTCTTTGGGGGCCTTCTGGGTCCCCTCCGGGGCTTCTGCCCTCTCAGTTTAGTTCAGCCACTGAGTTTTGTTCTTTTGCTTTTTCCAGTTTTTTCAGTGGCTGCTGTTTTGATTTTGTTACACCAGAGAACTAATTTAGGTGGTAGAGGTCGTGTGATCTCAGGTGATTTTGAAATTAGTAGAGTTGGTGCTTTTCAGGGTTTTCTGGGATTGCAGTAAGTACCCTTCCTATCCTTTTCTATTTAGATAGTTTGGGCCCCAGCGTTTGCTCATACTATTTTCTTTCTGTGTCAGTATTTCCTCTTGTCTAACCGCCATTACATGTTTGGGGGCTTTCTGTTATCTTTGGGGTTCTGCTCCGGGGCAGATAGCTGTCCTATTTCTATCTTTAGGTGTAGTTAGTTTCTCAGGCTGTGACGAGGCGTCTAGGACCAACGTAGGAACGCTCCACGGCTGCCTCTAGTTGTGGTGGTTAGTCAGGGTACTGCAATCTCATAGATTCCAACTGCTCTGGTGTATTGCCTTTTTTACCTGCACTCCTCAGTTACCGAAACATAACAGGAGAGTGAACTGTGACCAAGGAATGGCCAGAGCGTCTACGTCCAATGCTAGAGGATTGCGGGACCTGGAGACGAACAGCGGAACTTTCCTGTTGAGCCGAGACGCCATGAGGTCCACATCCGGGGTCCCCCATCGCAGGCAGATCTGATGGAAGACGTCCGGATGTAGGGACCCTTCTCCTGCCGCGAAACCCTCGCGGCTGAGGAAGTCGGCGGCCCAGTTGTCCACGCCGGGGATATACACCGCGGATATTGCCAGAACCGTCGCCTCTGCCCAAAGGAGGATCTTGGATACTTCGGCCATCGCCAGAGAAATTCTGTTCCCCCTTGGTGATTGACGTATGCCACAGCCGTGGCATTGTCCGTCTGAATTCTGACTGGCAGACCCCTGAGAAGCGATTCCCAGTGACGGAGCGAGAGAAAGATGGCCCTGATTTCGAGGATGTTGATCGGCAGGGAAGATTCCTGTGCTGACCAACGACCCTGACCCGTCAGATGCCGAAAAACTGCCCCCCAGCCCAGAAGACTTGCATCCGTCGTTATGATTTGCCAGTGGTCTGGCAGGAAGGACCGGCCCTGGCGGATGAAGGGGGATGACAGCCACCAGTTGAGAGACTGCTTGACCCTGAGAGGGAGACGAAGCGGACAATCCAACGATCTGACGGACCTGTCCCACTGAGACAGAATAGCCGGCTGAAGAGCTCTCAAGTGGAACAGAGCAATGTGTAATGTAAGGAGTACAGTTCATATAGTGTCTTGTGCTTGGGTGCGATGAAAACACAGGAGTCACAGGTTTGATATAGAAGGTCTTGTATTACTTCATACAAGTGGCAATAATAGTCACACAGTTTGCAGATACAAAAGCAGGAGACACAGCAGGCCAGAGTAACTTAAGCTCAGCAATCACTCTCACAACAGGTTCAGGATCTCTTCTCTGTTACCATAAGTCCATGCAAACGTGGATTTATCAAAAAGCAAGGTTCCAAAGTCCACGAGTGTTCCAAAGTTCCACAATAGGAAATAACTGGAGTACAAGGTCCAAGGCTTCCAGGAGTCAGGTCACAGGTTCACTGCAGGCTTGATTCTGAAGCACTGATTGCTCAGCTGTGGCTGCTTAAGAAGCAAGAGGGAGAGAATCAGGGCGGGAACATGCAAGCTGGAAACTCCATATTGACTGAGGGCAAGACAGCTGCAGCAAGACAGAAAGTAAAATGGCTGACGGAAAAACTGAGTTTCAGGAACATGTACACAGAACCTTACATTACTCCCCCCTTAGGGACAACCTCCGGATGACCTCAGACCAGGCTTGTGTGGGTACCTCTGATGAAACTGACGGAGCAAGCGAGGAGCATTAACGTTATTGACTGGTTCCCATGAATTGTCCTCCACTGGGTAGCCCTGCCATTTAATCAAATATTGTAATTGATTTCTATACAACCTGGAATCTAGAATCCTTTCCACCACAAATTCTTCCTGACCATCGACTAGCACTGGGTCAGGGCAAGGAGAAGAACGTCCAGGAAACGTATTGGGTGTCGCAGCCTTTAGTAGAGATACATGAAAGACAGGGTGGATTCTCATAGTTCTGGGCAGTTGAAGACGACAAGCGACAGCACTTATAATTTTACTGATTTTATAAGGTCCAATGTATTTATGTCCCAACTTAGATGATGGAATTCTTAACTTAAGATTTCTGGTTGACAGCCAGACCAAATCTCCTACCTTGAAAGCTGGTGCAGGTTTACGAAATTTATCTGCGGCTTTCTTGTACCTTTCCTGAGCCAATTCCAGATTTCCCTTTAGAAGATCCATATTCTTTTGTAAAGACGTGATTCTTTCAGCCACTGCTGGCAAAGGCGTTTCTATGGGAAATCGAGGAAGAATATTAGGATGATAACCTAAATTGGAGTAAAAAGGAGACTGCTTAGTGGAGGCGCTCTGAGAGTTGTTATAAGAGAACTCAGCCAGTGGAAGTAGATCCACCCAATCATCCTGTAGGTGGCAGATAAAGCAGCGAAGATACTGCTCCAGGGTCTGATTGGTTCGTTCCGTCTGTCCATTAGTCTGAGGATGAAAAGCAGAAGAAAGGTTCACTTTAATGTCCAATGCTGCACAGAAATTTTGCCAAAACCTTGAAGTGAATTGCACCCCTCGATCCGAAATAACCTCATCTGGTACTCCATGTAAACGAAACACATTTTTAATCATCAAATCTGATGTCTGTCTTGCAGTGGGTAAGCCGACACAAGGGATAAAATGAGCTGCTTTTGTTAAACGATCAACCACCACTAGAATGGTGTTCTTCCCTTGAGAGGTTGGTAACTCCACAATGAAGTCCATAGAAATGGATCCCCACGGGCGGGACGGGGTGGGAAGAGGTTGCAACAGACCAGTTGGTGAGGAGCGAGGTGTTTTGCATCTTGCACAGACTTCACATGAAGTGACATAGTTTAAAACATCCTTCCTGCAAGTGGGCCACCAAAAGAAACGAGAAAGAAATTCCTGTGTCTTTAGAATTCCTCTATGCCCAGCTATCTTGGAATCGTGAATAGTTGTAATACTCTTAATCTGACTGTTTCAGGAATATACAGACGTTGTCCCTGAATCCACACACCATTCTTAAAGACAAGACTTACGTCCCTTGGGGGTTGTGCCAAAAAGGAATCCGCATGGTATGCTTCCTTGATGTCCTTAAGTAGGTCTTGATTATGAATCACTCCCAGGAATCTAGAGTCAGGAAGAATAGTCTTAGGAGGAGTAAGTGGACGTGTCTCTGCTGAATAAATCCTAGAGAGTGCATCAGCCTTTCCATTGCGCGATCCTGGTCTATAAGAAATGATAAAATTAAATTGGTTTAAGAAAAGATTCCAGCGAGCCTGGCGAGGAGTCAGGCACTTAGCCGACCTGATAAATTCAAGGTTACGATGGTCTGTCAGGACGACTATTTGCTGTGCAGCTCCCTGAAGAAGGTGTCTCCATTCTTTGAAGGCGGCAATAATGGCCAACAACTCTCTATTGCCCACATCGTAGTTCCTCTCAGCCGAAGACAACTGCTGGGAAAAGAAGGCACAGGGATGCAAGACATTCTTCTCACCTGTTCTCTGAGAGAGTATAGCTCCAACAGCACAGTCTGAAGCATCCACCTCTATTATGAAGGCAAGTTCGGGGTTGGGATGTACTAAGATAGGTGCAGTGGTAAATTTATCTTTTAGACGGGAAAATGCTTCCTGGGCTTGGGGAGTCCAGGAGAACCTAGACTCTTTCCGGGTAAGTTGGGTGATAGGTGACACTACCTCAGAGAAATTCCTAATGAAACGTCTATAGAAGTTGGCAAACCCGATGAAGCGCTGCACCTCCTTCACATTTCTAGGACTTGGCCAATCCTTGATGGCTTGGGTCTTGCTTCCATCCATACTAATTCCTTGTGTAGACAGTACATACCCCAGAAATTGAATTTCGGTCCTATGGAATTCACACTTTTCAAGTTTGATGTAAAGGTGATTTTGTCTTAGACGTTCCAAGACCATTCTCACATGTCCATGATGTTCCTCTGTGGAGTTAGAAAAAATTAGAATATCATCAAATAAATCACCACGAATGTATCTAGGAGATCCCTGAAGATGTCATTCACCAAGTGTTGGAAAGTGGCTGGGGCGGTACTCAGACCAAAAGGCATAACTAGATATTCAAAGTGTCCATAGCGTGACCTGAATGCAGTCTTCCATTCATCCCCAGGTCTAATACGGACTAATTTATAGGCCCCACGGAGATCTAGTTTAGAGAAAATTTTGGCATGTTGCACTCTCTCCAATAACTCAGGGATTAAAGGCAATGGATAACGGTTTCTAATAGTAACCTTATTGAGTTCCCTATAGTCTACGCAGGGTCTCAGAGATCCATCTTTCTTCTTTACAAAGAAGATGGGTGCACCTGCAGGAGATGAAGAGGGGCTTATGAAGCCCTTGGCTAGATTTTCGTCTATGTAATCCTTTAAAGCCTTTAGCTCGGGCCCCGCCAGGGGGTAGATCTTACCAAAAGGTATCTCTGCTCCAGGCAATAATTCAATTGGACAATCATATGGACGGTGAGGGGGAAGCTGGTCAGCGTTCTTCTTGTCACATAAATCCACATAGTCCTGGTATACAGCTGGTAGTTCAGGGACTGACATGGTTCCTTTAGGAACAGAGCAAGCTGAAACTTTTGGACTCATCTGTTTCTCTGGAAAGTGTAATTCCTTGGTCTCCCAGTTAATGGTAGGATTCTGAGCCTGCAGCCATGGTAGCCCTAGAATAATGGGAAAGTGGGGAAAAGAGATAAGCATAAAGGACAGTTTCTCTTGATGATCTTTACCCATAAGAACCCTCAAAGGCTCTGTTTCCTGATTCACTGGTCCAGAGGTCAGCAGGGAGCCATCCACAGTTTCCATCTGTACTGGAGTAGCCTTCTTCACTGAACGTATCCCCTGTTTCAGAGCAAAGGAGACATCCATAAAATTTCCACTTGCCCCTGAGTCGATCATAGCAGAGCTAGACACCCAAGCTGAGTCAACCCAGAGTTTGATGGAAAGAAAGCAATGAGAATTGTTTTTCTTACAACTCAGCTGGGACACCGCTGAGGAAACTTGAAAAATTGCAGCGTTTACACAGTCAACGTCCTCAGAAGTAACGGAGTTTAAGTCCGAGAAATCAAGATCTGTTGCTGCAGATCTCTCTGGAGCCTGAGGCTCGGACCTAACAGATCCCCTCTCGCAACACTCACAGTGAATGAGTGCTGCAGTAGTCTTACGAGAACGGCTGGGGCAGTTGATAATGAAGTGCCCTGACTGACCACAATAGAAACATAGATTCTCCTTAAAACGATGTTCCTTGCGTGCATCACTAACCCGTGTTGTAAAGAGTCTACCTGCATGGGTTCAGGTTCAGGTTCCCGTGTGATCCTACTCAAAGGTTCCTTAGCTGGAGAGGAAGGTAGGAAAAGGTTAGTGCGATTGCTTTCGAACCATCTCTCTTGCCTGCGTTCAGTCAGACGAGTATCAATACGGATGCAGTAGTTAATAAAGTCACCTAACGCAGTGGGAGGGTCGGCACGAGCAAGTTCATCCTTAATCAGTGGAGATAACCCTTTTCGAAAAATAGATTTTTTGGCGGAACTGTCCCAGGTGGTATCAAGGGCCCATCTCCTGAAATCCAAGGCATATTCAGCTACCGAGTGCTTACCTTGGCGCAAAGCTAACATGGCTGCTTCAGCTATTGCACCTCGATTGGGGTCATCAAACACCTGCCCCATGGCTGAAATGAAAGCATCAAGATGATCCAAACATTCATCCTCAGTCTCAATCAAAGGGTTTGCCCACATCAAAGCCTTGTTGGTTAAACAACATAATTATAGTAAGCACTTTAGATCGTTCAGTGGGAAATTGTGAAGCATGTGCAGAAAAAAAAAGATTGCATTGATTAATAAATCCCCTGAATTTCTCACGTTCACCGCCAAAACGAAAAGGGGGCAACTTGGGAATCCCAGAACTCGGGGCTACGGCAGGAGCCTGGACTCGCTCCTCTAGAACCTCAATCCTGGCTCGCAAATCCTGGGCAGTCTGTCCAAACACTTGCAAATTGTGATTAGTGAGGTCCTGTAGGTTTGTAAAACGGGTTTTTATAGTCTGCAAATCTGCAAGGATGTTATCAGTCACTCCGCAAAGTTCCTTTATGCGGGCCTCCATTTTCCAGATCTTTTAAGACAGGAGTACTGGAAGGAGAGGAGAAGAAAAAAAAAAAAACAATAGTGTTTACCTGTGGTAACACTGCAGAGAGAAAAAAAAATTAAGGGAACTGCTCACCTGGAATGGTTGTGAGAAGTCACAACCACTATCATCACAGAAAGTTCAACCGGACATCTGATATCCACAGTTACAGCAGACACAAAAGAGGAAAGAAAAAAAAAAACAATAGTGTTTACCTGTGGTAACACTGCAGAAAAAAAAACTTAAGGGAATTGCTCACCTGGAATGGTTGTGAGAAGTCACAACCACTGTCATCACAGAAAGTACAACCGGACATCTGATATCCACAGTTACAGCAGACACCGCCTTTCCAGACCCAGCAGACACTAACGTTTGGCTTCAGAATCTTGTAATGTAAGGAGTACAGTTCATATAGTGTCTTGTGCTTGGGTGCGATGAAAACACAGGAGTCACAGGTTTGATATAGAAGGTCTTGTATTACTTCATACAAGTGGCAATAATAGTCACACAGTTTGCAGATACAAAAGCAGGAGACACAGCAGGCCAGAGTAACTTAAGCTCAGCAATCACTCTCACAACAGGTTCAGGATCTCTTCTCTGTTACCATAAGTCCATGCAAACGTGGATTTATCAAAAAGCAAGGTTCCAAAGTCCACGAGTGTTCCAAAGTTCCACAATAGGAAATAACTGGAGTACAAGGTCCAAGGCTTCCAGGAGTCAGGTCACAGGTTCACTGCAGGCTTGATTCTGAAGCACTGATTGCTCAGCTGTGGCTGCTTAAGAAGCAAGAGGGAGAGAATCAGGGCGGGAACATGCAAGCTGGAAACTCCATATTGACTGAGGGCAAGACAGCTGCAGCAAGACAGAAAGTAAAATGGCTGACGGAAAAACTGAGTTTCAGGAACATGTACACAGAACCTTACACAATGGGAATTGCTTCTGAAGTCGCAATCATTCTGCCCAGCACCCTCATCGCTGATCGGAAGGAAGGAAGCTGAGGGCCCTGCAGAGACCGAACACCCTGCTGGAGGATCGCTCTCTTCTCCTTGGGGAGAAAGACCTTCGCCTGTCGGGTATCGAACAGCATGCCCAAGAAGATCAGGCACTGAGAGGGAACAAGGCAGGACTTCTTCCTTTTGATGATCCATCCGAACCGGGCCAGGGTGTCGAGAACGATGGACAGGCTTTCTTGAGCCTGAGGGAGGGACGGAGCCTTGATGAGAATATCGTCGAGGTAAGGAATGAGCACCAGTCCTCGAACCCTCAAGGTGGCCACCAAAGCCACCATGATCTTGGTGAAGACCCTGGGAGCAGTCGCAAGGCCGAAGGGCAGGGCGACAAACTGAAAATGGTTCTGCTGAACTGCGAAACGCAGGAACCTCTGATGGGCTGGGCAAATCGGGACGTGGAGGTATGCGTCTTGGATGTCTATGGAACACAGAAATTCCTGCGATTCCATTGTCGATATTACTGCACGAAGAGACTCCATCCTGAAGTGACGCAGGCGAACTCTCCTGTTCAGTAACCTGAGGTCCAGGATAGGACGAACCTTGCCACCTTTCTTCGGCACACCAAACAGGTTTGAATAAAAACCTGTGAAACGTTCTTGCTCTGGGACAGGGACGATAACTCCAGCACTGAGAAGGGAATCGATGGATGCAAAGAAGCCCGTTACCAAGGAAGGATCTCTTGGGGGGCGGGATTCGAAGAACCGATCTCTTGGGCGGGAAGTGAACTCTATTTTGTATCCTGAGGATACAACCTCCCTAATCCAAGCGTCCTCCACCAAGTCGAGCCACACGTCCTTGAACAGCAAGAGACGACCGCCGAGCTTGGGACGAACGCTGGGCTCCGGGGTCCAGTCATGCCAAAAAAGATCGACCAGGTCTTGACCTGGTGGATCTACCCTGGGAGTAATTGGAACGCCAGGAGGGGGTAGGCCGAAAGGCAGCCTTCCTCTTAACCTGGCGATTCTGCGGCCTACGTTGACTGGAGGAATCCTCCGATACCTGAAAACGGCGAAAAGGCCGAAAAGAGCGAAACTGTCTCTTTTGAATGGGTTTGTGAGGCTTTGACTGAGGGAGGAGGGAACTCGTGCCCCCCGTTGCGTCCTTAATGATCTGATCCAACCTGTCTCCGAACAGATGTTCTCCCTGAAAAGGGAGACCTGTGAGCGACTTCTTTGACGAAAGATCAGCCTGCCATGCTTTGAGCCAGATGTTCCTCCGGATAGCCACGATATTACTGGATGCCTGCGCCGCGCAGGAAGCAGCATCCAGGGAGGCAGAGACTACATATTGCCCAGCCTGGGAGATTTGGTCTGCGAGCTCCGCCAGCTCTCTGGAAGGTGCTCCGGCCAAGATGCCTTTACGGAGCTGTCTGGACCATCTGGCTATCGCCTTTGAGACCCAAGTAGACGCAAAGGCCAGGCATAGAACAGAAGCGGCTGCCTCAAAGGCTGACTTTGCCAGTGATTCTAGAATCCTATCGTAGGCATCCTTTAGGGAAGCAGCGCTAGCCAGCGGAAGGACCGTGTTGGTGGACAGTCTGGAGACCGGTGGGTCCACTGAAGGAGAAATAGTCCAATTGGATGTAAGCTCCGGGGAAAATGGGTATAGTATGCCGAGGCGCTTCCCTCTTTGAAAGCGTCTGGTCGGATTCTCCTCTCCCTCTTGAGTATGTCCGTGAACTCAGTGTGAGGGGCAAAAACCTTGGAAGGTGGTTTGGACCGTCTGAACGAAACTGCCTGTTCTGCGGATTCCGTAGAGGTATCCTTGATGCCTAAGGTCTGATTGACAGCGACAATCAGACTCTGCACCATATCCTTCATGTCGGAGGCCTGATCTGGATCCAGGTCCGACTCATCCTCAGAAAACGCCTCCGGAGACGCCTCGCAAAATTCCTGGGAGGAGGGCACTAGGGAGGGATAACCCCGAGCAGGGTCTTGTGGAGAGATGGAGCGAGAAGAGGACCTAGAACTGTGTTCCAGTCTGGGTCTCTTATGGCTTGGGTTGGACGGACTGGAAAGGGAGTCTTGAGACCCGCTGGCGACTGCAGGTGCTGAAAGGGGCAATCTGTCCAAAACGGATACTAGGGTCTGTGATACCCTGGTGAGGTCCGCAACAGATTGTGACAGAGACGCTGCCCACTGGGGGGTAGGGGTCTCAGAATCCCCGGATCAGAAGGGGGCTCCTGGGTGGGTACCGTGGGGTCGCTGCAGGCCTGGCAGAGGGGAGAAGACTGACCTGAAGGGAGTCTGCCATTACAAGAGGAACATACAAAGTATCTAACCAGCGTGGCGGAGGAAGAGGAAGATGGGGACGAGTAGACTCTCCCTTTTGCTTAGGCATGGCTGAGCAATCCCACTAACCGGTGCCAGAAGGTTGGGGGACAGAAAAGGGCAGAGGAGAGTGTCAGCTCTGTAGGACAGAGCTTACTCACGGCTCCTGCGTGCTGCCGAGGTGTTCCTCCTTGATGAGATGTTGTGACCAGAGCCCGCGATCAAAGGCCGCGGAGGTAGCTGAGGAGCCGCTTGCTGCCACCTGATGAACGCAGGAGCGACGGACGCAGGGCCTGTAGAGCGCACTCTGCGTCTGCTATAGCTCTCAGGAACGCTGAGAGTGGTGGGCGGAGCAAGGACAGACAGAGAAAGAAGCCCGCCCGAAGTGTGACAGGCGGGGGGCGGAGCCAGAGCAGGAGTAGGCCCGGAATGAAGCCGGGACCTAAATTTTGGTTTGCGGCCGTCGGGAAGGGGGGTTGGAGCGGAGGACGCCGATGTTTAAAGAAACAGGCCCCGAAATGAATTGCCGCAGCGCCACCGGCAGGAAAAGAGGTAGACAGGCGGCGCAATGCGAACGAGCACCGCACTGATAAAAACCGGGGCTCCAGATCCTTGAGAAAGACAGGGGGGACCCGGGAGATTCACGGCGCCGCGAGGTGTCCGGAGCGGCCCAACATCTAAAGGACTCAGGGGACTCCAAAAAGGGGGTCTCGGAACCCCAGAGAATAAGGTACAAGGCTCTCTACAAAAAAAAAACCCCGGGTCCTGTAACGTGCATCCTCCTTTTTTCATATCTTTTTTTTTTTTTTTTCCTTTCCTTCTTCTTTCTTCCTGTCTTCTTTCTTCTGTCCTGTTGAGAAAGAGGGACAATACCTCAGACAAAAGGTCGGACGTCCGGAGGTCAGTTGTGGGTATGTCCGTGTGTAGCCCAGCTATGCAGGCACACATAAAGTCCAGGAGAGTGCACAGGAAGGTAACAGCAACGCTTGATATGCATTCACTGCCACTCACCCTTTCAGACACACCCATCTGAGATATAAGGGGGGAGTGACACGTAGCAGAGAGCAGATTAGTCTGGAGGAGTGATTAGTTTGGAGGAAGAGGAGAGAAAGGAGTCTGTTTCCTGTCAGAGGACAGTGCAGTTCAGTCTCAGTCCAGTCTGGACTTGGAGGATACTGAGAGCTATACAGTGAGCTCTAGGAGAAAGCTGACTTTTCACATCGAAGCTACAGGTGCTTATGTTAAGAGCGGGAAGCAGGGCGAAGGGCGCAGTGGAGAAGACAGAGAGAAGTGCTACAGGTATTGGATTACCTGCACTAAATTGCCGGACACCGGGGTCCGAAGCGTTGCTACCGTTTCAAGCATAGTAACAAGAAAACCGGAGGCATCTGGACTACAGGTCGCAGAGTGCAGCCCAAAGTGTCAATACGTAACCGGAGTCAGGGAGAACAGGGACTTTGATCAGGGCCCTGCAAAAGTAAGGACTTAGTTCTCACCACTTAGAAGGCTCCACCACAATGTTGGCCGGGCATTACAGCTACCGAGAAAGCTGGAGAGTTCAGAGTTAACTTCGCTTCAGGCAAGTTGGACTCACGTACATGTTGAAGTTAAGGAGGCCTCTAACCTGCTCAGCGGTTACCCGAATGTGCATTCTCCACCCCGACCAGCTCCCCGGGATCTGCCTGAACCATCTACCAGTAAAAGGTATGAAAAGAAGCTATTTCGTGTGTGACTGAATTATTATCTACACCCTGCATCACCACCATAGACTTCCAGGGACCAGTCTCACCTGTGGGAGACTTACCACCCAGCTGCCCCCATAACATCCCCTGTGAAGACCCTTACAGCAGCGCTGGTCCAATTGACCAGAGACCACAGGTGGCGTCACGAACTACCTATCCTAATAATCCCCTGTAAATATCCCCCATTGTATGAGCGCCCAGGGCCACGGACCGAGTCCTGCTGCCAGTGACAAATCCCGTGGACTTTTATGGGCTCGGTGCCGAGTACCCCATTGCCCTGGTATCCACAATTGTGGTGCGAGTCATTTAATTTTTTGGCGTCACGAACAGGATGCGAAACTTGCAATTGTGAGTCCTGTGTGCCTATATTGAACTGTTTGATGAAAAAGACTGTTTACTGCATTTGGCGCCAAAATACCGCCATTTTACCGCCAAGTTGGCGCCCTGAGGCGCTGGTGAAGAAGGTGGGCGTGCATTCGTGGGCGTGTACCCCCCTGTGGCGCGAAAGATATGGCCGCCCCCAAAAAGAGCTGTACCTGATCCTCTATGTCATGGAGAAGGTGGATGCGGTGCTGAAAATTATGGCCCGCCACCGCAAAGGGATGAAGGAGATTGAGAAACGCTGGCGTACCCGGAAACAGCGGCTGCTGTGGGACGCCGTGCTCACCCCTCCAGGAACGAAGCCATTACCTGTACTCCCTGAGCCACCACTGCAAACGGCTGATGAAGAACCGGAGGCCGGCTCCAAAAGTGCTGATCCCGACTCCACCGATGAAGCGGCGGGAGAGAAGGAGGCTGAGGAGGCCCTGCTCGTTCCGGAGTACCAGCCAGGCCAGGAGGCCACAGCGGAGCACAGTCCCCCGGTAGGGACGCCGGAGGAAGCCCAGCCTCTGTGATGGAGCAGCGACAGCAGCAGGTTAGTGCGTCCCCAACTGAGCCATTGCGCACACCTGCTTCCTGCTCTGCATCACACCATCATTGTGCGACCTACTCTGCATCGCCCCCTGCATACTCATCGGCGACCTACTCTGCATCGCAATCTGCGGCCCAATTTGCAGCGCCCCCTGCGACTATCTCAGCATCGCAACCAGCATCGCAAGCCAGATCTTACCCTGTGGCACCATCAGCAACGCCACTTGCGTCATACATGACAGAGGTACCCGATGGGACCTTAGTAAGAATGAGAACTGTGGCCACTCAGACGCAGATAGCAGGTCACGACATATTTGTAATGCGTTCTAAGGAACATCGCGTCGTTCCAGCCCCAGGAGTGGAAGACGTAATTGAAGTCTGTAAGAAGAATGAAGGCCAGTAAGACCCAGACAGGGGTTTACTGCAACTAAAAATGTATAAAGTTTGAAATTTATATATATCTATGTGTTTTTCTCATGCATGGACTGCGTGGCTGTGGACTGTGCCAGCCCAAGAACTTGCTTTGTAAATAGTTGCACTACGGTGCATTATCTTGGTTTTACACGAAACCATTACTATCTACCTCTGAAGAAAAACCCGTATGGTGTGGCCTAGAGTGAGGTCTGCAGTCAGAAGTCCTGCAGCCCACCCAGGACCCACGTGGGAGGTTTTTTGTGCGGGTCCTCCACAAGAATATTGTCTTGTATAAAGAGAATGTTTTGATACTTTTGTATTTATCCATTGTACAAATTGTAACGTTCAAGAAGTCTTACCTCCCGGATGGGAAGTGTTAAAATGTTAATGTTTAATGCAAAACAAAAATGTTTTTCTTTTTCTCTTTTACAGCCCGGGAGTGCTGTGGTTAACCAAGGGGGGATGTGTAGCCCAGCTATGCAGGCACACATAAAGTCCAGGAGAGTGCACAGGAAGGTAACAGCAACGCTTGATATGCATTCACTGCCACTCACCCTTTCAGACACACCCATCTGAGATATAAGGGGGGAGTGACACGTAGCAGAGAGCAGATTAGTCTGGAGGAGTGATTAGTTTGGAGGAAGAGGAGAGAAAGGAGTCTGTTTCCTGTCAGAGGACAGTGCAGTTCAGTCTCAGTCCAGTCTGGACTTGGAGGATACTGAGAGCTATACAGTGAGCTCTAGGAGAAAGCTGACTTTTCACATCGAAGCTACAGGTGCTTATGTTAAGAGCGGGAAGCAGGGCGAAGGGCGCAGTGGAGAAGACAGAGAGAAGTGCTACAGGTATTGGATTACCTGCACTAAATTGCCGGACACCGGGGTCCGAAGCGTTGCTACTGTTTCAAGCATAGTAACAAGAAAACCGGAGGCATCTGGACTACAGGTCGCAGAGTGCAGCCCAAAGTGTCAATACGTAACCGGAGTCAGGGAGAACAGGGACTTTGATCAGGGCCCTGCAAAAGTAAGGACTTAGTTCTCACCACTTAGAAGGCTCCACCACAATGTTGGCCGGGCATTACAGCTACCGAGAAAGCTGGAGAGTTCAGAGTTAACTTCGCTTCAGGCAAGTTGGACTCACGTACATGTTGAAGTTAAGGAGGCCTCTAACCTGCTCAGCGGTTACCCGAATGTGCATTCTCCACCCCGACCAGCTCCCCGGGATCTGCCTGAACCATCTACCAGTAAAAGGTATGAAAAGAAGCTATTTCGTGTGTGACTGAATTATTATCTACACCCTGCATCACCACCATAGACTTCCAGGGACCAGTCTCACCTGTGGGAGACTTACCACCCAGCTGCCCCCATAACATCCCTGTGAAGACCCTTACAGCAGCGCTGGTCCAATTGACCAGAGACCACAGGTGGCGTCACGAACTACCTATCCTAATAATCCCCTGTAAATATCCCCCATTGTATGAGCGCCCAGGGCCACGGACCGAGTCCTGCTGCCAGTGACAAATCCCGTGGACTTTTATGGGCTCGGTGCCGAGTACCCCATTGCCCTGGTATCCACAATTGTGGTGCGAGTCATTTAATTTTTTGGCGTCACGAACAGGATGCAAAACTTGCAATTGTGAGTCCTGTGTGCCTATATTGAACTGTTTGATGAAAAAGACTGTTTACTGCATTTGGCGCCAAAATACCGCCATTTTACCGCCAAGTTGGCGCCCTGAGGCGCTGGTGAAGAAGGTGGGCGTGCATTCGTGGGCGTGTACCCCCCTGTGGCGCGAAAGATATGGCCGCCCCCAAAAAGAGCTGTACCTGATCCTCTATGTCATGGAGAAGGTGGATGCGGTGCTGAAAATTATGGCCCGCCACCGCAAAGGGATGAAGGAGATTGAGAAACGCTGGCGTACCCGGAAACAGTGGCTGCTGTGGGACGCCGTGCTCACCCCTCCAGGAACGAAGCCATTACCTGTACTCCCTGAGCCACCACTGCAAACGGCTGATGAAGAACCGGAGGCCGGCTCCAAAAGTGCTGATCCCGACTCCACCGATGAAGCGGCGGGAGAGAAGGAGGCTGAGGAGGCCCTGCTCGTTCCGGAGTACCAGCCAGGCCAGGAGGCCACAGCGGAGCACAGTCCCCCGGTAGGGACGCCGGAGGAAGCCCAGCCGTCTGTGATGGAGCAGCGACAGCAGCAGGTTAGTGCGTCCCCAACTGAGCCATTGCGCACACCTGCTTCCTGCTCTGCATCACACCATCATTGTGCGACCTACTCTGCATCACCCCCTGCATACTCATCGGCGACCTACTCTGCATCGCAATCTGCGGCCCAATTTGCAGCGCCCCCTGCGACTATCTCAGCATCGCAACCAGCATCGCAAGCCAGATCTTACCCTGTGGCACCATCAGCAACGCCACTTGCGTCATACATGACAGAGGTACCCGATGGGACCTTAGTAAGAATGAGAACTGTGGCCACTCAGACGCAGATAGCAGGTCACGACATATTTGTAATGCGTTCTAAGGAACATCGCGTCGTTCCAGCCCCAGGAGTGGAAGACGTAATTGAAGTCTGTAAGAAGAATGAAGGCCAGTAAGACCCAGACAGGGGTTTACTGCAACTAAAAATGTATAAAGTTTGAAATTTATATATATCTATGTGTTTTTCTCATGCATGGACTGCGTGGCTGTGGACTGTGCCAGCCCAAGAACTTGCTTTGTAAATAGTTGCACTACGGTGCATTATCTTGGTTTTACACGAAACCATTACTATCTACCTCTGAAGAAAAACCCGTATGGTGTGGCCTAGAGTGAGGTCTGCAGTCAGAAGTCCTGCAGCCCACCCAGGACCCACGTGGGAGGTTTTTGGTGCGGGTCCTCCACAAGAATATTGTCTTGTATAAAGAGAATGTTTTGATACTTTTGTATTTATCCATTGTACAAATTGTAACGTTCAAGAAGTCTTACCTCCCGGATGGGAAGTGTTAAAATGTTAATGTTTAATGCAAAACAAAAATGTTTTTCTTTTTCTCTTTTACAGCCCGGGAGTGCTGTGGTTAACCAAGGGGGGATGTGTAGCCCAGCTATGCAGGCACACATAAAGTCCAGGAGAGTGCACAGGAAGGTAACAGCAACGCTTGATATGCATTCACTGCCACTCACCCTTTCAGACACACCCATCTGAGATATAAGGGGGGAGTGACACGTAGCAGAGAGCAGATTAGTCTGGAGGAGTGATTAGTTTGGAGGAAGAGGAGAGAAAGGAGTCTGTTTCCTGTCAGAGGACAGTGCAGTTCAGTCTCAGTCCAGTCTGGACTTGGAGGATACTGAGAGCTATACAGTGAGCTCTAGGAGAAAGCTGACTTTTCACATCGAAGCTACAGGTGCTTATGTTAAGAGCGGGAAGCAGGGCGAAGGGCGCAGTGGAGAAGACAGAAGTGCTACAGGTATTGGATTACCTGCACTAAATTGCCGGACACCGGGGTCCGAAGCGTTGCTACTGTTTCAAGCATAGTAACAAGAAAACCGGAGGCATCTGGACTACAGGTCGCAGAGTGCAGCCCAAAGTGTCAATACGTAACCGGAGTCAGGGAGAACAGGGACTTTGAGCAGGGCCCTGCAAAAGTAAGGACTTAGTTCTCACCACTTAGAAGGCTCCATCACAATGTTGGCCGGGCATTACAGCTACCGAGAAAGCTGGAGAGTTCAGAGTTAACTTCGCTTCAGGCAAGTTGGACTCACGTACATGTTGAAGTTAAGGAGGCCTCTAACCTGCTCAGCGGTTACCCGAATGTGCATTCTCCACCCCGACCAGCTCCCCGGGATCTGCCTGAACCATCTACCAGTAAAAGGTATGAAAAGAAGCTATTTCGTGTGTGACTGAATTATTATCTACACCCTCCATCACCACCATAGACTTCCAGGGACCAGTCTCACCTGTGGGAGACTTACCACCCAGCTGCCCCCATAACATCCCCTGTGAAGACCCTTACAGCAGCGCTGGTCCAATTGACCAGAGACCACAGGTGGCGTCACGAACTACCTATCCTAATAATCCCCTGTAAATATCCCCCATTGTATGAGCGCCCAGGGCCACGGACCGAGTCCTGCTGCCAGTGACAAATCCCGTGGACTTTCATGGGCTCGGTGCCGAGTACCCCATTGCCCTGGTATCCACAATTGTGGTGCAAGTCATCCGCGTCTCCTCCTCCGACAGGCTCTGGTGGGCGAGTAGGTGGGAGACGGAGGCAGGCCCGGGTCTTTTGCTGCCCCTGATCACCTAACATGTGTTAGGGATTAGAGTGGGGGGTCCTGCCGAGACAGACATATGAGGATACGGGGTGGCAGTACACGCCGTACTCATAGTCTCTGTGTGGGACTACAGTAGTGACTTTTCACACTGTATCCCTCATGAAGGTACCTGAAAAGGAACGACGCACAATAGGTAGATATTGGTCTCCAGAGAGACCCGTGTCCACCTCCTACTGACACTAAGCTAAAACTGATTAGCTTGGTGCCAGTCGGTGGGGTGTACACTGCAGAGGAGGAGCCAACCTTTTTTGCATATGCATAGTGTCAGCCTCCTAGTGGCAGCAGCATACACCCATGGTTTCTGTGTCCCCCAATGAAGCGATAGAGAAAACAAAAATATCAGCCAGAAAAATAATCCGTATAATGATTGAACACTGGTCCAGCCGCTCATTCTCTCCTCATACTCATATTATACATATATACAGAATAATAACTAATACTATGTACTTACACCTTCTGGTCCGGTCACCAAACAAATTAATAACAAACGAATAAAATAAACAATAGCAAACAAACACTATATACATAATTTTATTTTTTTTTATTTTAAATAAAATTACCACAAACTATACAAATATATACAATATTAAGCTAATCACCACCCCACGCTCAAGCCCACCATTCCAAACCCCCGCTCTGACCTGAGAGCTGGTCCATGCTTTCCAGCACGGTACCACAACGCTCCCGAGGACAGTTCCTGTCCTCAGAGCTCCTACACTTCACATTGTCCCTCACACACAGTTTCCCATGGAAGCAGCGCCAAGCCAAGTCCCAAAACTTCGAGGGGATCCTGATAGAATTCAAAAGATGCAAACCCACCCCAAGATCCCGACTTGGGCAATCCCTGAGCGCCAGATGCCTCTGGAAATGGGTCAACAGAACCCTATTGTCAAGGAGTTTCCTTGGCAGATTCCTGATCTACCACATCCCCAGACCCCACCGGCAAATTATCTTCAGAACCAAGGTAGCGTAAGCCGGAAGATGTCCATGCAGTGTGCGAAGATACGTCACTTGCCCTCCTGTCTCCCATTCCTGGAAGAAAGGCTGAAACCATCCCCTACAGAAGAATACCCAGGGAGGAGCCCTCTCTTTCCAGAAGTTTGCAATATTGATCTTAATGAAGGTATCCACAAGGAATACCACAGGGTTGACCATACCCAACCTTCCTAATCTAACTAACCTCCCTCTTGACCAGATTCAGTCTATTCCCCCATAATAGTTGGAAGAACAAACTGTACACCAGAGTCCAGAGAGACACCGGCAAGATGCACACACTGCCCAGATAAATCGGTAAAGGGAGCAGGTAAGTTTTGATCAGGTTAACCCTTTCCCTTAGGGTCAAACACCAACCCTTCAATTGGTTCACCTTCTGAGTGGCAAACTCTAGCCTGCTGTCCCAATTTTGTTTGGGGTAATCCCCCTGGCCAAATTCGATGCCAAGGACTTTTGCAGAGACTTTGGGTCCTGGAAGGGTGTCCGGGAGATCAAATCAAGGATCTCCTCCTCCCAGCCAGAGACTCTCACACTTATCCCGGTTGATCTTGGACCCCGATGCCTCCGAGTAACGATCTACCTCTGACATCAGCCACCCTGCCTCCTCGTAAGAGGAAACAAAAACAGTGACATCATCGGCATACGCCACCACCCTCAGAGTGGCTTCCGGTGCTGCCCGGTCCATCCCGATCCCTGTCAATGGTCCACGCTCCACCCTCATAAGAAGTGGGTCAATGGCAAACACGTACAGCAGCGGGCTAAGGGGACAACCCTGGCGAACACCAGATCCAACCTCAAAAGAGCTGCCAATCCAACCGTTCTCAAGCAGGAAACTCTCCACCCCACTGTAAAAGGTCTTAAGCCAATCAACCCCTCCGGCAGACCATATCTCAGAAGGCTCTTGTTTCCGGCCCCCGCCTCCTCTCCGTCTTGCGATGTCACCGGTGCTGCGTGTAGCGGCGGCCCCAGATCCCGCTCCGCAGTGTGTTATGATGTATTCACACTGCAAGGCTGGGAATCTGGCACCTGCACAGTGAGGATCTCTGCGCCTGTCCCCCATCTCCCTCCGCTGCTTTCCTTACTGCGCAGATGCCAGATTCCCAGCCCCGCAGTGTGAATACATCATAGCACACTGCGGGGCCGGTGGTGTAGCAAAAGAGAGTACCTGCCCCTGCTCTGGCCCAGACATCTGCTCCGGTCCCCACATCTTCCCACAGCGGGTACCCAGACGAGACCCGTGTCCCTACAGTGAGAGAGGCTCCATGGGTGAGGAAGGTTATTGAGAAGAAGCGGCGGGAGCGCTGAATTGTAAAGAAGCTGTGGCGTACCGGTGGAGGAGCAGTGTCTGGCCGGATGACCCGCGGCCTGCTGAGATATTTTAACCAAACCCAAGGGTATGGATTCATATAGGAGGACGGGACACAAGGACAAAGTGTATGTGAATGTTGGGTCAATTACGCACAGGGGATCCTTGCAAGAGTGGTACCAGATGACCTTTGTGCGAGTGGAAGGACCATGGAGACAGTATGCTGTGGTGGTCACTGCGGTTGCTGGCATTGAGGAGAGACAGGAGGCACAGCATGATCGGCGGTCACCTGTAACGGCCGCAGCTCCCACAGAATGCCAGCGGGCAGAGGCGCCCTTAGAGGTATCAGTGGCCGCAGTCGAGCCAAGGGAGCAGGAGGCTCCAGGTGCCCTGAGTTAGCTGCTGACATAGGCAAAGAGTAAGAGGAACAGAGGAGAGTCCTCCTCCAGCGGGTCTAAAGGCTATAGGTTTATTATAATCCAGGGCCAGAATGCGGCCCACTATTCCGGTCGGAAGATTAGAGTAAGGAGTGAAGGCGGCCCCTTTAATTGGGCTGCTTGTACTAAAGAGGGAGTGGACTCTGCCAGGAAGGCAGGGAAAGCGCAGGATGCGTGGCTCTGTGTGTATTGTGCTGCCAAGGTGATGAGTGCCCTTTTGATAAGTAAAGTTGAACTGTTTGAAAAAGACCGTAAGTGTTCTGCTGCGTACGCTGCATGTGCAGCAGAAGGGACATTGTAATTTATCTATGGGGTGCCAAGGTGTGGGAACCATACAGCCCGTTGCCACGACTACCACCCTGGCAGCCTTATACTGAGATGACTCACGCGCAGGCAAACGCTAGGGAAGAGGAGATTCAGGCATGTTGGGCTTCATCATGTTGTGTTAGAAGCCACCATCCGTTTCAAGCATCTTATTCCTTCTCCCCTCTAAGAACTTAGAAACACTCAGCCAAACTGAGCATGCATGTGTGTATGTGGGGGAGAAAAAAAGCGGACTTGTGGAAGTTCAGGCTCTGGTACCCACTTTAGTCCAAAGTTCGTCGGGGACCAGAACTGTATCCAAACTAGAGTCTGAACCTGAACCCCATTGGGGACCCAAACTTCGCAGCTGGAAAATGAATCTCCCTCTCTGGTAGGTGTAATATTTTGGTTACCCCAATACTTTAGACCATATAGTGTAGTAAATAGAAGAGGAGAGGAGGTGGATGCACTTGCATGCAATGATTTAACTTAAAGAAGCATCCTCCTCCTCGTCCTCCTCTTCCTCCTCCTCACATCAAATTTTTCATCCTGTTAATATATTGCAATTATCATAACATTATACAGCATGGTACACTTACAAGTCATCATTTTACTTTTCTACCCAGATAATTCTTCTCTTTTCTCTTCTCTGTGTAGAAACAGAAGGTCTTTTTTCCTTGCATGAGTCATCCCCTTCTTCACCTCCTGACCCAGCGGCTCCTTTCTCCCCCTGCCAGGAACTTTTCAGCGATGTAGGATTGTAGTTCTAATGATTACTCATGCAGGGAAAAGAGACTTCTCCTCTCTACTTAGAGCTTAGAAGGATTCTGCTCCTCAGTTTTTAATCACGTAATGTCATAGACCTAATGGAAAAGAGAAGAATTATCTGGGTAGAAAGGCAAAGTAAGAAATTGTAAGTGCACATGACATGATTAAGAGGATAAACATTTTGATGGGCTTGCGTCTTTAATAGCTGGGGCGGGAGCAGCAGGGGCAGACATCGGATTGTCTCAGAACACATTGCACAGTAATTAAATCTCGCCCATTTACTAAAGTTAAAAAGAAAAAAAATGCACATATAAACAAACAAAAAGGAAAAAACAGGAAAATGCTCACATTTCTGACTATTCTGTAATACGTCTGATTTTTTTAGGCAAGCTTATAACTAAACGCTCTTTTAATCTGGTTTTCAGTTTATAAAGAATTGAGAACTAAACACAAAAAAATAAATCATAATAACAATTAAAGGCTAGAAAGAAAACAAACAGAGAAACTGACTGATAGATAAATGGAGCGGTGGAGGACAAGTTATTATCACCAACATAATAAACAGCTCAGATAAACACACATGTCGCCAGCTATAAAAATGATTAAGGCTAATTATGGAATCAATGAGAGATGACGACTGGGTGGAGGTTTATGTCCTGCAGTCACGCACTACATGCAATGTCTGACTTCATGGGTTACGACACTTCTCAGGCTCCTGGATCATGGAAGCTCCATGACAATAAGCGGATGGAGGTCATTCACCATCCTAATAAGAAGCTGTTAGGAGCTGACTTGGAGCGTTCCTGCTGTTTCAGGTGACTGTTAGGTTTGTACATGAGGAATAACGTTATTTATATATCTTATATTCTGCATCTTCAGCAGTTTCTCCTCTGCAGATTCTTTATCTCAGACCTTCAGTGTGTGGAGACTGGGGACTATGATGTCTCCTATAGACACAGCACACACTGATGTGATGGATTTCTGCTCTACCGTTGCTCTATAGCACAGAAATAGAAGCAGCAGAGACATAAAAGACATTCTATAGTAGTACTAAGCTGTGCAGCTGTGAATCCAACACAATAATGAAGAAAATTAGTTGCTTGGAGCTGCAGTAGGATCTCCCTTTCTCTCACTGAGCTGAGTGCTACTTACTTCTCTTCTCCACTTGTCTCTATAGTATACAGGATCTCTCACTGAGCTGAGTGCTCCTTACTTCTCTTCTCCACTTGTCTCTATAGTATACAGGAGTTGTAATGTGATACTTCTCTGAGCTTGCAGTGTTGCTTTATTAGAGTGCATGAGTTCAGGAGGCAGGGGAAGGATAAGAAGAGGCTCATAAATGGAGAAAGAAGCAGATTTCAGGTAACATGTTATATTTCATATATTTGCTTATTCTATTGATTTATGTAAAGTTTGTTGAAATGGAAATGACTATTTAAAGACTGTGCTTCCCCATAGTTTAAAAAGGTTATATCTCTAATTATTTTTCCTTATTTTATTTTCAGACCCCTGATAAGCAGTTTGCACCATGTTCTGAGACTTTTTTCTTGTGGTTGTGTCCCTTCTCGTAATGTATGTAGATGGGAGATCACCCCAAGAATGAAGCTGTGCTGATGCATGAGTGATACATGAGAGCTAGTGATTTAGACTCCTACAGCCCATAAGTAGAAATGAGTGAACACAAACTGTAAAGCTTGGGGGGAGAGGAAGAGAGAGTGAGAGGGATTGAGAACGGAGTAGAGAGGGAGAAAGAGGAGGAGAGAGAAAAGAGGAGAGAGAGAGAAGGGAGAGAGAGTGAGAGGCTGAAATGTCCGACCTGAAAAGAAGCATCAAGAGGCCGAGTAAACAATATCCCAACAACTGGTTTGACAAAGAATGTAAGACCATAAGGAAGGCCCTAAGAATGGCCTCAAATAAAAACCACAGAGACCCAAACAACCCCACTCTGAGAGAAGCCTACCACCAGTGGCGTAACTACAAAGTTATGGACCCCGGAGTGAACTTTCAAATGAGCCCCCCCATGATGCCAAAATATTTTCCACCAAAATTCACATTTTCCCTATTCATTTCTAAAACTATAGCTTTGTTACAATATTTTATAGTCTGACCTCATTGGTGTAACTATCCGCTGCCCCATCCTGGTATTTCTTCCTTCTAAAAGAAATCTTATTTCATGGGACTAATTTTTGGCAGTAGGTAGTGGTAGTTACACCACTGGTATAAATAATACCACTATACCGAGCAAATATAATACCTCCATGTAGTGCATACATAATACCATTATAGAATGCATAAATAGTACTAATATATTATTATACCACCACAGAGTGGATAAATAATACCTCTATAAAGTGCTGAAATAACACCTCTACATAATACCACTCAGTAACCAGGTAATGCTATAAATCAGAACTGAAATAATAATACCATTGCATTACTAAATGATGCCGCCATATGGTTCACACGTTGTCTTTTGGTGGGATTATACTGCAGTCATTGGGGTGACAGCCTCGGTCTGCTCCGTGAATGGAGGGTCTGCAATGAATGGACTATATGTTTCCTGGCAGCGATGACTTTTCCAGTCTTCATTATTGTGGCCACATCACGTCTCCTACTGACCTGCACTTTTCTTGTGGGGACGCAGGAGTTTGTGGTCCAGATTCCTGCAGCCTCCCACAACGGAGGAGACACCGACTGCAGATTTAAATCTGCATCAAATCTGCAAGGAAAAATAAGCAATGTGAGCATGAGACCTCAAGGTTCTCATTCACTTTTCTGTCTTCAGGAAACCCTTCAGGTTTGTTGACAAATTTGTGCAGAAAAATCTGCGACAATCTGCAAATTGTGCACAGGCCCTAAAGGCAGGATTCCACGGGGCGTAATCCCTCCGCTTTGGACGCAGTGGAAACCCCGCTCCGCCCAAAGCGCTGCCCCCTTTGTACACGCAGTGATACCGCATGTGTTTATTGAACACATGCGGAATCACCACATCCTATCCATACACTGAGTTATTTATCTTGCAGAGACGGAGCGTCTCCACAAGATAAATGGACATGCTGTGGTCTGAAAAGACGCACTGCATGTCCGGATACGCAGGGCCGCCGGACGCGGCCCTGTACGCATAGTGGAGGCGGGATTTCATAAAATCCCCTCCACTATGCTGTAACATCTGGACGCTGCGGATTGGACTCTGCGGCTGTACGCAGCTTTCAATCCGCAGCAAACACTGACCATGGAAACGTACCCTAACGCTGATACAGGACACAGCCCTGTACTTATAGGGAGGTGAGCAGCATCTTCCTCCTCACCACACAGAGAGCTGAAGCTCTTACTCACTGATGTCTCCGGTCTGAGACCCATCCACCAGCTCCTCTCCAGTAGGAATACGATGCAGCCGTGTTCCCTTTACCTTAGCAGAAGGCCGGACACAGGGAGCAGTGGGCGTGTCTGGTCCACTGTGATGCAGCTGGCCAGGACATATAGAACAGTGCCGGCCCGCCAGCAGGCCGAATCAGCAGCTTAGTGTCCCTCTGACCCCCCCCTCGGCCCAGCCCGCCTGCCCCTGCAAGTGTCCCGGCTGCCCCTTCCCCTAGACGCGCCTGTTGCCGTGCGGGAGACACAGAGAGGACGTCATCCGACAAGGTCCGCGGCTACTGTCTTGGGACACTGACTGTGAGGTGTTGGACAGGAAGGAAAGGTGGGAAGTCAGCACAGTGGGACGACCGAGAAAGGAACATATTGAAGGGAGTACTGGAAAGGTGCATCCTGAGCTACCTAGGAGTTTGCGGAACCCTTCACCTGGAGGACACGGCACTAAGCGGGCATCTATGTACACCAGAATTGTGAGTAAAGCTTTGGAAACTACTGTCCTCTTATCATCCCTGCATCTCCCATCCAACACTTCTACCTCTACCAACATTACCACCATCTTCTACACCCTATACATCTGCCCTGGGACTAAGCTCTGCCTGTGGAGAGCTAAATCAACTCTGCTGCATCACCACCAGTCACAGAGGATCTGCACTGCAGCACTGGTTACCTCTGACCAGAAACCACAGGTGGCGTCACGAACACTTTATTACAAAAACTTTATTTTTCCCTTGTAACTATCCCCCTTTTTTGGACGCCCAGGGCCACGGACTGGGTCACTGCCGCTGTGACACTTCCCCTTTAAGAAGCGGCCTGGTACCGAGTATCCCCACTGCCCTGGCGGGCGCTTCAGGATCCCTCCGGAAATGCTAAAATACAGCCCTCCAGACATTCAGGCTGCAATAACAAAACAATTTAATATCGTACTGCAGGCTGGCTGCTTCCCCAAAAACTGGAACCAAGGCCTCATAACCCCTATACACAAAAACGGGGACAAGTACGACCCAACAACTGTAAAGCACTGGCCGAGGGGTGGACTCACCAGAAGCAACTGTATTCTTCACACTGGCAACTGCTACATTCCTGGGGTGATTCTCACCCATTTCAGAGTATGAAGAATAATTAGAGTCAGAGTCCAGAAAAACATCAAACAGTTCAGCTTTATTTTCCTCCAGACACAGCACATCCAAGACACCATTAGCACGTCTGACACGATACCAGCAATGCATCTTCACAACTCCGCTTCTCTTCTTCAACTACATCAGAATAGACCACAAAGTAAAATCAGGACGAGGAGCCCAGTGAAAACGGCACTTCGATCTCTTTCCCTGGAGAATCCCTCAATCCAGTCACGGAAATACACATCTACTAGGTCGTCCACCCCTTTTGGTTATCCAGCCCGCGTACTCGTTGGTGGCCCACTCACTTCTGCTTAGCTCAAGCACTCACACTTCTGAGCGTTCCCACAGTGGTTCTTCCACTGGCACTACTGATACGTCAGCCCACAAACTCTGGCTAACGTTCCCACGGTGATTCTTTCACCGGCTTCACTACGGTTGCTGGTATCCTTTACACAACTCACTTCTTGTGTCGGTTGCACGGCCCGGGATCATGGACGTCCTCACAGTAGGAGGGTCCACCCCCAACTCTACTCTTTCTGGAAAGTCCCCTAAATCCCGACCGACACCTCACCCACTTAACCCCTTGGTGTCCTACAAGTCTTCACTACCCTGATGTGTTCAATGTCCCCACCTTGTGTCCTACCACTGTACTACACTAACCATCTAATAACTCTCTTACTGAATACACTAGTGTACCCCTATCTAGTGATCCCTTGCAAAGCTATATTTACCCAACTGCAACTATTATACTACCAGTGCCCTCCTCTAATGTTCCCAGAGGATGCACTACCTTATCTAACTCTATCATCACTATACAGTCAATGGCAGATAAACATATGTACATACATTTACACACAGCAGCATGAAACATTTAAAGGGTTAAAATCTTGACCCTCCTTACAAAACTACCAGAGAATATGTGTCAGCAGCAACCTGGGTAAACTCTTCAACTGCATTCTGAACAAGAGCATCCTCACCTTCCTCACTGAGCACAACGTCCTCCGCAAAAGCCAGGCAGGTTTCATGCTGAACCACGGCCCACTGACCACATCTACTCTCTGCACACCCTCATCAAGAGCCATGTCCACAATACAAAGAACTGGATGATATATGTCTGTTTTGTGGACTTCAAGAAGGCCTTCGACTCAGTGTGGCACCCAGGACTATTCCTAAAACTGCTGGGGAGCAAAATAGGAGGCTCCTACACTGAGAACAGTTGTAGCGTGAGGGTCAACGGAAGGAGGACGGCCTATTTCAACAGAGCCGAGGACTGAGACAGGGCAGCAGCCCAGGTCCAATGCTCTTTAACCTCTACATCAATGAGCTGGCGGTGGCCCTAGAGTCAGCACCAAGACTCACCCTCCATGACACCCAGGTGAAATTTCTGCTGTATGTTGATGACCTTGTGCTGTTATCACCAACTGAGAAATGCCTCCAAGATCATCTGAAAATCCTAGAAACCTTCAGCAGCACATGGGATCTGCCAATCAACCAGAAGAAAACAAATATCATGGTGCTCCAGAAAAGAAAGCAGAAACCTACTGCCCATACTACCTTTATGAAAGACAACTATCCACTTACAGAAACCAACAAGTACACCTACTGGCTGGGCCTAGAACTCAGCCAGTCAGAGAGCTTCAAGCAATCCATAGAGTTACTGAAAAGACAAGGCATCCAGAGCCTTCTATGCCATCAGAAGATGTCTTTACCATTTCATGGCACCAGTAACCATCTGGCTAAAAATCTTTGACTCCATCATTGCCCCAATTCTTCTGTGCGGCAGTGAGGTCTGGGGCCCAGTCTCATTCCCAAACTGGTCAAAGTGGGACGCTGGGCTGACTTTCCACCTAGATTTCTGCAAACATCTTCTCCAAGTCCATCGGAGCACATCAAACAACATCTGCCGAGCAGAGCTGGGCAGATTCCCACTACACATCGCAATCCAGAAGAAGGCGCTGTTATACAAAGCTCATCTACAAAGTAGTAGTCCAAGCTCCTACCATCACAAAGCCTTCCTACACCAGGAAGCCTCCCAACACAAAGTACCCAAAGCCAGCCTGACCAAGTCATCAACCTACATGGCCTGACAAAAGGCAAAATCCAGAAGATGGTACACATCTTTTACTGGTCTGTTCTCCGTGAGCTTCGTGGGTTTCCCCTCCACCTACACTCTCTGCTGATGGAACGCTACTGTCATAATGTGTCCGTTTTATTTTCAGCACATCAGTGGCTACCTCTGTGCTGGGGTTTGTCAGCGGCAATGTGACCTCCTTATCTAGGACATTATGTTTGTTTTCACCTGACCCTGCCTTTCTGACTTGCCATTTTTACTTGGGTCCTCCTTACCGCACTCTTTTTCCCTTGTGTTAGAGTCACAGTCTGAATTGGAGTCACCACCACTCACCCTGTCGTCCTGGAACAAGCCCCACTTAAACAGGTGTAGTACCCCATTCCTGGAGCTTCCCAGACTTCAACGGTCACACTTTTGGTCACATTTGCCAAGTCCCAGAGTTGGTCAGACCACACTTCCATCCAGTCATACTTTCGGGTATTGTTGCCACCGTCATGTCACTAAGTTGGGCCCGTCCACCATTTTCCTTGGTCATGCCTAACTTAGGGCTGTCAACTCTAAGGGGCGCATTCTCCATATTATTACCTCCTATATAGATTACCTCTACAGACACTTTCCACTTTATCCACAAGTCCCACAGGGCTTCCAAGTCCTGACCTATTACCATAGTATACAGCAAGTTTTGGACTATCCCCACTTCGTGGTACGTGGACACCTCAGCCGCATCAATGTAGAGGGAGGCTGTCGAAAGTCCTTAAACGTCCTCACATGTGCCACTTCCTTTCAATTTTGTCCCAGTCAACATAGAAAATTCAGGAGGGGTCCCCACTAACGACACTCCACTCCCTGGGTCTATCAGTCCCATCACATGTTCTCCACCCAGCCAGAAGGGAAACTGCCGTGACGCCTCCTTGGTCGAGCAATCCCAACTATAGCATGAACTTTGCTGTTCTCGCCTATAAACCCAATGCTCATTCACTGCCACCCCTTTTTGGGACTCCACTCCTATTTTAGTCACTGCCCCCTGTTAGGACTTCACCCCCTTTAGGGTATGTGCTCACTTTGCGGATTTAGATGCGTTTCCGTAGCGTTTTTGGACACGCGGAATTGCATGAAATCTGCAGTGTAGTGCCCAGCCAATGTAATTCAATGTGAAATGAAGAATTGCTGTGCACATGCTGCGGAAAAATCCGTGCACATTTGTAGCGTTTTTTTTCCAGAGCATGTAAATTCTTTTTGCGGATCCGCAGCAGCGTTTTCACTCAGGCAGGCAGGTTCTCTCTCTCTCTCCTCCCCTCCAAAAGCACTCCGAGCCACCATCAGCGGCTTGGAGTTTGTGGACCCGCCGATCCACAGCAATCACCTGCACACGTGCTTCCTGGACTGTTACCCACAGTCTAGCACCATATGTAAGACAGCGCTCTCTGTGCGTGTTGGGGTACACTTGCTTGGCAACGGGATTAAGGCACACAGGAACGGTTTCTCACATATACAGTCCACTCGGTTTATTATGCAATCATAAACCACTGTAGGCCCTGTTTACAATACAGATCTAATCTATAGTCCACTCTCAAATGTCAGCACAGTTCATTTGCAACGGGGGTCAGGGTGGTAGTCGTGGCTAACGGTGGCAGTTCTGGCAGACCCTGGCTCCCCACCACATTAACACATTGTAGTCAACTCACTTGTGAATTGGAGTCCTCTCCACACTGCTGAGGTGCCTGTTCTCTCAGCATCACACAATGATAGTCAAAGTCCAAGTTCATTTTCAGCAAGACAACTTTACTCAGCTTGTCCAGTTTAGTCACAGAAGCAGCACAAGATTCTTCGCAGAACATAACCATTCCATTCCCTGTACTGTCCCTCACTCCTCCAGGAATATCCCATTTTCGTACCGTGTTCGCCGGTACCGCAGCTTCCTGACTGGTCAGACTAACCCGCTTCAGGAGTTCCCCGCCCGCTTCCCTCTCCGAAGGCGAAGGCCGTAGGCCTCTGACGTTAAGGGTTGTTCCTACGAAGTTAGCTGCTACCATTCTTATGCTGCCCTGATATTTCTCACTAACTCCTGGAAGCTCCGCAACTACTCTTCCTTAACCCCTCCTAGCTAACCTAATCCTATTGGTCCATCTAATTCACTATTCTATTCTACTGTTCCCCCCAACTGGTCTAAGTCCTACACTGTTCCTATATCTTTACAGCACATAAACATATGTACAATGCAATACACATTATAAGTGTGCCCCACAAGAGACGTTAAGCTCCTGCGAGCTGACTGGGAGCCATTGCCTCTGTTTCTGCAGCCGATGCTGTGAATAGGGACAGATCAGGAATTGTACCTCCTTCTCTACATCCTCTTTATTAACCCTTCACCCCCAAGGGTGGTTTGCACGTTAATGACCGGGCCAATTTTTACAATTCTGACC
Source organism: Oophaga sylvatica (assembly GCA_033576555.1). Classification (NCBI taxonomy): domain Eukaryota; kingdom Metazoa; phylum Chordata; class Amphibia; order Anura; family Dendrobatidae; genus Oophaga; species Oophaga sylvatica. The sequence continues at coordinate 391,709,291 of JARQOD010000003.1, forward strand.
ACTGTCTCTTTATGAGGTTATAACTCTGGAACGCTTCAACGGATCTTCGCAATTCTGAGAATGTCTTCTCATGACATATTGTACTTCACGTTAGTGGTAAAATTTCTTCAATATAACTTGCGTTTATTTTGAAAAAAATGCAAATATGGCGAAAATTTTGAAAATTTTGCAATTTTCAAACTTTGAATTTTTATTCCCTTAAAACAGAGAAATATGTCACACAAACTAGTTAAGAAATAACATTTCCCACATGTCTACTTTACATCAGCACAATTTTGGAACCAAAATTTTTTTTTGTTAGGAAATTATAAGGGTTAAAAGTTGACCAGCAATTTCTCATTTTTACAACAAAATTTACAAAGCCATTTTTTTTTAGGGACCACCTCACATTTGAAGTCACTTTGAGGGGTCTATATGGCAGAAAATACCCAAAAGTGACACCATTCTAAAAACTGCACCCCTCAAGGTACTCAAAACCACATTCAAGAAGTTTATTAACCCTTCAGGTGCTTCACAGGAGCTGAAGTAACGTGGAAGGAAAAAATTAATATTTAACTTTTTAGTCACAAAAATGATCTTTTACAAACTTTTTTTTTATTTTCACAAGGGTAAAAGGAGAAAATGGACTGAGAAAGTTGTTGTGCAATTTCTCCTGAGTACGCCGATACCCCATATGTGGGGGAAAACCACTATTTGGGCGCACGGCAGGGCTCGTAAGGGAAGGAGCGCCATTTGACTTTTTCAAACCAAAATTGGCTGGAATTGAGATTGGACACCATGTCGCGTTTGGAGAGCCTCTGATGCGCCTAAACAGTGGAAACCCCCCACAAGTGACACCATTTTGGAAACTAGACCGCCTATGGAACTTAGCTAGATCTGTTATGAGCACTTTGAAACCCCAAGTGTTTCACAAAAGTTTATAATGCCTGGGTATGAAAAAAAAAAAAAAACAGATTTCCACAAAAATGATTTTTTTAGTCCCAAATTTTTGATTTTTCTCAAGGAAATTGGACCCCAAAAGTTGTTGTCCAATTTGTCCTGAGTACGCTGATACCCCATATGTGGGGGGAAACTGTTTGGGCGCACGGCAGGGCTTGGAAAGGAAGTAATAACGTTTTGGAATGCAGACGTTGATGGGGTCATGTTCCGTTTGCAGTGCCCCAGATGAGCCTAAACAGTGGAACACCCCCACAAGTGACCCATTTTGGAAACTAGACCCCCTAAGGAACTTATCTAGATCTGTGGTGAGCACTTTGAACCCCCAAGTGCTTCACACAAGTTTATAATGCCCGGGCATGAAAATAAAAAAATCCTATTTTTTTCCCACAAAAATTATCTATTAGTCACCAATTTTTTATTTTCCCAAGGGTAACAGGAGAAATTGGACCACAAAAGTTGTTGTCCAATTTGTCCTGAGTACGCTGATACCCCATATGTGGGGGGGGGAACCACTGTTTGGGCGCACGGCAGAGCTCTGAATGGAAAGAGCACCATTTGACTTTTTCCAACCAAAATTGGCTGGAATTGAGATTGGACGCCATGTTGCATTTGGAGAGCCCCTGATGTGCCTAAACAGTGGAAATCCCCCACAAGTGACCCTATTTTGGAAACTAGACCCCCTAAGGAACTTATCTAGATCTGTGGTGAGCAATTTGAACCCCAAACTGCTTCACACAAGTTTATAACGTAGAGCCGTAAAATTAAAAAATCATATTTTTTTCCACAAAAATTATCTTTTCACCCCAATTTTTATTTTCCCAAGGGTAACAAGACTCCAAAAGTTATTGTGCAATTTGTCCTGAGTATGCTGACACCTCATATGTGGGGGTAAATCACTGTTTGGGTGCATGGCAGAGCTTGGAAGGAAAGGAGCGTCGTTTGACTTTTTCAACGCAGAATTGGTTGGACGCCATGTCGTGTTTGGAGAGCTCCTGATCTGCCTAAACAGTGGAAACCCCCGACAAATGACACCTTTTTTGAAACTAGACCCCTCAAGGAACTTATCTAGATGTGTGGTGAGAACTTTGCACCCCCAGGTGTTTCACCAAAGTTTATAACGCCCGAGCATGAAAATAAAAAAATCATATTTTTTCCACAAACATGATCTTTTAGTCCCCAACTTTTTATTTTCCCATGGGTAACAGGAGAAACTGGACCCCAAAGTTGTTGTCCAATTTGTCCTGAGTACGCTATTACCCAATGTGTGGGAGAAAACTACTGTATGGGCACACGTCGGGGGTCGGAAGGGAAGTAGTGACGTTTTGGATTGCAGACTTTGATGGAATGGTCTGCGGGCGTCATGTCGCATTTGGAGAGCCCTTGATGAGCCTAAACAGTGGAAACCCCCCACAAGTGACCCCATTTTGGAAAATAGACCCCCCAAGGAACTTATCTAGATGCATGGTGAGCGCTATGAAGCCCAAGTGCTTCACAGAAGTTTATAACGTACAGCCGTAAAAACAAAAAAATCCTTTTTTTTTTTACAAAAATGATATTTTCGCCCCCATTTTTTTATTTTCCCAAGGGTAACAGGACAAATTGCACAATAACTCTTGGGGTCCAATTTCTTCTGAGTACGCTGATACCCCATATGTGGGGGTAAACTACTGTTTGGGCGCATGGCAGAGCTCACAAGTGAAGGAGCACCGTTTGACTTTTTCAACGCAGAATTAGCTGGAATTGAGATCAGACGCCATGTCACATTTGAAGAGCCCCTGATGTGCCTAAACAGTGGAAACCCCTAATTCTAACTCCAACCCTAACCCCAACACACCCCAACACTAGTCCCAACCCTAACCATAACCCTAACCACAAACCTAACCCTAACACACCCCTAACCGTAATCCTAACCCTAACCCTAACTTTAGCCTCAACTCTAACCCTAACTTTAGCCCCAACACTAACTCTAATTGGAAAATGGAAATAAATACATTTTTTTAATTTTATTATTTTTCCCTAACTAAGGGGGTGATAAAGGGGGGTTGGATTTAATATTTATAGCGGGTTTTTATGATTGACAGCTGTCACGCTAAAAGACGCTTTTTATTGCAAAAAATAGTTTTTTGCATCACCACATTTTGAGAGCTATAATTTTTGCATATTTTGGCCCACAGAGTCATATGAGGTCTTATTTTTTGCAGTACGAGTTGACGTTTTTATTGGTACCATTTTTGAGCATGTGACATTTTTTGATTGCTTTTTATTTCGATTTTTGGGAGGTTAGAATGAACAAAAATCAGCAATTCATGAATTTCTTTTGGGAGAGGCGTTTATACCGTTCCGCGTGTGGTAAAATTGATAAAGTAGTTTTATTCTTCGGGTCAGTACGATTACGGCGATACCTCATTTCTATCATTTTTTTATGTTTTGGCGCTTTTATACAATAAAAACAATTTTATATAAAAAATAATTATTTTTGCATCGCTTTATTCTGCGAGCTATAACTTTTTATTTTTTCGCTGATGATGCTGTATGGTGGCTAGTTTTTTGCGGAACAAGATGTCATTTTCAGCGGTACCATGTTTATTTATATCGTTTTTTTTGATCACGTGTTATTCCACTTTTGTTCGGCGGTATGATGATAAAGCATTGATTTTTTGCTTTGTTTTTTTTTTTTTAGGGGGTTCACTAAATGGGTTAACTAGTGGGACAGTTTTATAGGGGGGGTCGTTACGGATGCGGCGATACCAAATATGTGTACTTTTATTGGTTTGTTTTTTTTATTTACAGGAAGAAATGAATTTATTGGGGAATTTTTTTTTTTTTATTGGGGAATTTTTTTTTTTACTCTTGTTATTTTTATTTTTTTAACTTTTTTACTTTGTCCCAGGGTGGGACATTACAGTATAGGGTCAGATCGCTGGTCTCACAGTGTGCACAGCACTCTGTGAGACCAGCGATCTCACAGGCAGTGCTGCAGGTTTCCTCAGCGCCTGCTCTCAGCAGGCACTGAGGAAGCCGCCTCCCTACAGGACCCGGTGGCCATCTTGGATCCGGGGTCCTGCAGGGAAGAGGCCTTCAGAACAGCGCAGTCACATTGCGAGAGAGGTCCTCTCAGCAGATGGTTCCATGTATGGCAGCTCCTGATAGCAGCGCTCCTCCATTGCTATAGATTTAGCTCACAGCGCTTTCTCTTTGAACCAGGGTCCAGCGTTATACAGTGTGCATTATTCGTGGATCTAATAACAAAATAGATGTCTCTTTAGCAAGTATTTTTTGCTCAGTTCTAGCACAATATATTCTGATGAAGGTCCTTATTTGTGGGGCCGAAAACGTTCAACTATATTAAATCTATTTTGTTTGGATGCAAATAAAGAAATCATAAGCAATCATCCTCATCTCTTCGTAATCTCCATTGAGTGCCGAGTTACATTTACTATTGATTGTGGGCTGGAAACCCAACTTGTGCACCAGACACCGCTTCATTGAGTGCCGTGTTATCTATCCATACATAGTGCCGAGTGTCAGCTGTGATAATCAGCTGACACCCTGCGGCGATCAGCGCAGCTGATCGCCTTGGACGTACTATCCCGTCCATGGTCAGATTGTCACGGGTTTTATGGATGGGATAGTACGTCCAATGGCAGAGAGGGGTTAAACAAGCTCTATACCCTACCCTGGACATGTCCCTATTCCCCATCTAAAGAGCCTGATATGTCATGGACATCGATACCCCTCCCTGGACATGTCCCTATCCCCCCGACTAAGAGCCTGATATGTCATGGACTCCTATACCCAACCCTGGACATGCCCCTATTCTCTAAAATAAGCCTGATATATTCTTTATATCTATATGGCTCCCTACCCCACCCCCATATCCCCCTATTTTTGCCATTTGCTTTGGCAATGTTAACATGTACTTAGTCCTGCCAATAAAGCTCATTTGAATTTAATTGAATTGAGAGAGGGAGAGAGAGTGATAGAGAGGGGGGAAGAGAGCGAGGGGAAGAGAGCGAGGGGGAGAGAGAGAGGGGGAGAGCGGGATAGAGAGGGAGAGAGAGAGGGGGAGAGAGGGATAGAGAGGGAGAGAGAGACAGAGAGGGGGAATGAGAGGGATAGAAAGCAGGAAAGAGAGGAGAGAGAGAAAGAGGGGGAGAGAGGGAAAGAGAGGGATAGAGAGAAAGGGAGAGAGAGGGAGAGAGGGACAGAGAGAGGGATAGGGTCACTATCCTCCCCCAGGAGGCCGTGGAGGATGAGGCCCATTTCCTGCCGAGGTGCTTCAAATACTCCGCAGTGATGGACACTCACTTCAAGAGACTGTCTGATCTCCTTCCAGACTTCACCTCCATGGAGGAGGAAGAGAAACTGCCGGTAATACTGGGGGAAGAGGAACGTTACGCAGCCATAGCAGCAGAATAAGAGGAGCCTGATATGTCATGGACTTCTAAGCCCCACCCTGGACATGTCCCTATCCCCAGGCTAAGAGGAGCCTGGTTTGTCATGGACTTCTATACCCCACCCTGGACATGTCCCTATCCAGGGCCGGATTAAGAACATGATGGGCCTGGAGCTGAAGGGGCGGGGCAAGGGGCGGGGCAAGGGGTGGGGCCAAACACGGCAATTCACAAAGGCCAAAATGTAACGTAAAAGATATAAACAAAGTAAATATATGATACATGCCTAATATAAATACAGTGGATATAGAAAGTCTGTTATGGTTATCGCGCTGATAGTAACTTATGAGGCAAATAAGCAGGGTTATTCACTGAACGTTAAACTGTGTTTTATTGTAAATAAAGCTATAGAACAAAGTAAATATAAATATATGATACATGCCTAATATAAATACAGTGGATATAAAGTATGTTATGGTTATTACGCACGCTGATAGTAACTTATGAGGCAAATAAATACAGATTAAAATCCACAATCCAGGCACAATCTACACGTGCAGACATTGACTATGTGGGTAAATACAGATAATAATCCACAATCCAGGGACTAACAAGCAGCTGGTGGATCACAATCCCCAATCAACCTCCATATTAATGGCAATGGTCCAAGTAATGAGATTATGCGCCGGACAGGTGTGACAATCATCCGCTGCAGCAGTCACTGTCAGAACTCCTAGCATGATGGCGGCCACCATGCCAGAACTTCAGACAGTAGCCACTGATTGGCCACCTGTCTGTATATATGTCAGCAGCACATCTACATATAACATTAATACCTGCGTATATACCAGTACCACGGCTATATATACCAGTTCTGTGTCTGTATGTATGTCAGCAGCCCATCTATAACATTAGTACCTGCCTATATACCAGTATCACAGCCATATATACCAGTACTGTGTGTGTATATATGTCAGCAGCACATCTATGTATAACATTAGTACCTGCTTATATACCAGTACCACAGCTATACATAGCAATAACATGTCTGTATATATGTCAGCAGCACAAGATGTATTATAACATTAGTACCTGCTCCACAGGAACACACAACTCACACCTCAGTTTGACGTCCTCCTATAGCAGTTTTTCTCAACCTTCTCAGCCTCAGGGCACCCTGGGAAATAATTAAAGTCCGGCCGATCAGACAAGAATTTGGACAGTCTAAACGGCCCTTAATACTGCCACACATAGCCCTCTTATAGTGCCACACATAGCCATCTCAATAATACTGCCATACATAGCCACATTAGTAATATTGCGTCAGAGAGGCCCCATACACATATATGGCAACATTGAGAGGCCCATTCTAGTATATGGTGGATATAGAAAGTCTGTTATGGTTATCGCGCTGATAGTAACTTATGAGGCAAATAAACAGGGTTATTCACTGAACGCTAAACTGTGTTTTATCGTAAATAAATCAAACTGGTAGAAGAAAATTAAACTACACATTCACTTTTCGTGCTTTTTTGCTTGCAAATTCCTCAATTGCAGAATCAAGATTAAGCTCATTCAGCAATCTATTTTCAATACATAACAGAGAGAGGGCATTTAAACGCTCCCATTCTAGTATATGGTGCAGCATTGAATGTCCCATAGTAATATAGGGCAACATTGAGAGGCCCATTCTAGTATATAGCGCAGCATTGAATGTCCCATAGTAATATAGGGCGACATTGAGAGGCCCATTCTAGTATATAGCGCAGCATTGAATGGCCCATAGTATATATAATGCAGCATTGAATGGCCCATATAGTATATATAATGCAGCATTGCATGGCCCATAGTATATATAGCGCAGCATTGCATGGCCCATAGTATATATAATGCAGCATTGAATGGCCCATAGTATATATAGCGCAGCATTGCATGGCCCATAGTATATATAATGCAGCATTGAATGGCCATAGTATATATAGCGCAGCATTGCATGGCCCATAGTATATATAGCGCAGCATTGCATGGCCCATAGTATATATAATGCAGCATTGAATGGCCCATAGTATATATAATGCAGCATTGAATGGCCCATAGTTGCGCAGCATTGAGAGGCCCATAGTATATATAATGCAGCATTGAGAGGCCCATATAGCGCAGCATTGAATGGCCCATAGTATATATAGCACAGCATTGAATGGCCCATAGTATATATAATGCAGCATTGAGAGGGCCTCTAAATGCTGCGCTATATATACTATGGGCCATTCAATGCTGCCCTATATATACTATGGGCCATTCAATGCTGCGCTATATACTAGAATGGGCCTCTCAATGCTGCATTATATATACTATGGGCCATTCAATGCTACTGATGGAATTTGTCAGAAACCACACACTTTATAACACAAACCTGTGCAGAGACTTCAGGATTCTCCATCTGCTTTCACTGTAATATGGCTGGGATTCTTGTAACAGCACACACACCTCTGCCTGCCTGTCTCTAACTCTCTCCTCCAGACAGGGACCGTCACTACAACGTGACACTGAACACAGGGCAGGATGCCAATAGGCAAAGCTGTAAGAAGACAGTGCATGGATGAGGACAAGTGAAAGGTGAGCTGTGACTGGCTGCTCTGTGGTCACATGTTCTGCCTTCATTTACATCCTGCTTCTGGATTGGGTGAATGAGATAACACTGTGCTGCTGCCGACTCCTCTCCTATAGTACTTTCAGCACCAGGTTTCCTCTCTCCCCCTCCAGCACACAGTCTCTCCTGGCTCCTCACCTCCCCTCCACCACCAGTCTGACGTCAGCAGCACAGGGAAGGGAGGAGAGCAGAGAGCCATTAGATAACAAGCGGCTGGCTGGGCCGGGGGATGGGCCTATCTCTAACAAGGGGCCTGGAGCTGCAGCTCCATCAGCCCCTACGTTAATCCGGCCCTGCCCCTATCCCCCAACTAAAGAGCCTGATATGTCATGGACTACTATACCCCACCTTGGACATGCCCCTGTAAGGGGATTGAATAATGTTACTAGCTCCCGGTACCTTATGTGTTAATATTCATTATTAGAATGTGGTACTGCCACACTTAAATATGTATTACCATCATTCTCCACTGGTATTGCTACACTTGAATGTGTATTGCCATGTTGTAAATGGTACATAACGTATTCTTATTCTTATAAATATGTATTATTTGACATATTCTCTATCACTGTAATGTTTGTCTAGTATATTGTAAGTGTGCTTAAATAAAGGGTAAGTGTAGTGATTAGTTTCGGCCACTAGATGGGGCATTATAGAATATAGAACGGTTAGTTAGAATTTGGTATAGTAAATAGTTAAACATAGGAGGAGCTGCTGTGTGGTAAGTCAGAGACATTTCCGTAGTGTAGAGTTAGTTAGGGCTGGGCGCCCGAACCGTCCAAATGGGCTAAATGCCCTGGACTCCGCAGCAGCCACGTAACGTTGATAAGAAGAAAACTCAGCCATTCAGAGTCCCTTAGGGACTGTAGTTTGCAGCGGAATTACAGCAGTTTTGAAGTGAGAACAAGGAAGCGGTCAAGAAAGTACAGGGCGCAGATTGCTCAAGATGTGGTAGATTATTGCATGGGCAGACACACTTAGATCCGTGGTGAAACGGATGAAAGAGTCCCCAGAGGTAGTGAGACTGGACAAGGAGAAAGCTACGGTACTGCCTAAGGCGCTATTACCCTGTAATGCACTGGAGGATGTAGAAGGAAGCGCAGGGAAAGTGCAGGATGTGAACTGTATGGAACCTGATGTTGTTGCTGTATCTTACAAGAATGTGCTGCAAAGTGTACTGTTATGAATTGGTAGCTGAGGAGGACAGGAGCAAAAAGCAGCCAAGGCAGCAGAACACCACAGAGGTTGGGAACTAATGGGTTGCAGATCCCTAAACTAACCGCACAACTAGAAGCAGCCGTGTGACATACCTACCGTGACCTAGACACCTCGGCACAGCCGGAGAGCTAGCTACACCTAAAGATAGAAACAGGAAAGCTAACTGCCCCGGAGTAGAGCCCCAAAGGAATAGGTAGCCCCCACACATATAATGGCGGTTAGACAAGACGAAATACAAACGCAGGCAGAAAATAGAGTGAGCAAACGCTGGGGCCAAACACTGCCTAGATAGGACAGGACACGACACAATACTATCTGCAACCCAGCAAAACCCTAGAAAAACTTCCAACACTTCTGATTTCAAGAATGCTGAGATCACACGATCTCGCCACCCCTAAATCAGATCTCCGGTGTGAACAAGCGGCTAACCCGCAGCCACTCAAATAGCAGGGACAGAGCAATGAAACAAATAAACAGTGGCTACTGAAAAACAGAGAGTAGCACAGGCCCCTGAAGGGGAACCCAGCTAACCTCACACAAAAGTGCAGACAAAAAATGGAAATAGCAAACACGATAGAAACAAGCAGAAAATATCTTATCTAAAAGTAGCAGACGAAAGCAAGACACCAGCTGACTTCCAAATGAACCAGGAAACAACAATTGATCACTGGCGAGGATCATGGGAAGGCAGCTCACTTATATCAGCCCAGTCCATCTCTCCTGATTGCCAGTCATCACTCGCAGGTGATGGACTTCTACTATTCAACACTGGTTCAATACCCTCAGCAACCACCAGAGGGAGCCCCAACTCAGAAGTCATTTCCAACATGCTCACAACAGTACCCCCCCTTGAGGAGGGGTCACCGAACCCTCACCTGCGCCACCAGGCTGATCAGGATGAGCTCGGTGATAGGCATGCACCAGTCTCTCCGCATGAATGTCAGAAGCAAATACCCAAGAATTGTCCTCCTGACCATAACCTTTCAACTTAACCAAGTACTGGAGTCTCCGTCTAGCCAAACGAGAATCCAATATCTTCTCCACTTCATACTCCAGATTGCCCTCAACCAAAACAGGCTCAGGAGGCGCAGCCATAGGAACCACTGGCTCGACAAACCTTTGCAATAAAGATTTGTGGAAGACGTTATGAATCTTAAACGTCCCTGGAAGAGCCAAATGAAAAGAAACTGGATTAAAGACTTCCAAGATCCTATAAGGTCCAATGAACCTTGGCTTAAACTTTGGAGATGCAACCTTCATAGGAATATTCTTTGAGGACAACCAAACCAAGTCATCCACTTTAAACCGAGGACCATCAGTCCTATGCCGGTTGGCAAACCGCTGGGCCCTCTCCTGAGAGAGAGACAATTTATCCACTACTTGATCCCAAATCTGCTGCATTCTCTCCACCATAGAGTCAACACCCGGACAGACAGAAGCCTCCACCTGCCCCGAAGAAAACCGAGGATGAAACCCGAAATTGCAGAAAAAAGGAGACATCAAGGTGGCAGAACTAGCCCTATTATTCAGAGCAAATTCAGGCAAAGGCAAAAGAGAGACCCAGTCATCCTGATCAGCAGACACAAAACATCTCAAATAAGTCTCCAAGGTCTGGTTTGTTCTCTCCGTCTGCCCATTGGTCTGAGGGTGAAACGCAGAGGAGAAAGACAGCTGAACTCCCAGTTTAGAACAAAATGTCCTCCAAAATCTGGAAACAAATTGGACTCCTCTGTCAGACACAATGTTCTCTGGAATGCCGTGCAACCGAACCACCTGCTGAAAAAACAGTGGCACCAACTCGGAAGAGGATGGCAACTTCGGAAGTGGCACAAGATGGATCATCTTGGAAAACCTATCACAGATCACCCAGATAACGGTCATTCTCTGAGAGACAGGGAGGTCGGAAATAAAATCCATAGAGATATGGGTCCATAGCCTCTTGGGCACAGGCAATGGCATTAACAATCCACTAGAGCGAGAGCAAGGTTTGGACCGAGAACAAGTCCCACAGGACTGCACAAAGTTCCTGACGTCACAAAATAAATCTCTAGTACCAAAAATACCTGGATGACCAGCCAACGCAGAGCAATGGAACAAATAAACAGTGGCTACTGAAAAACAGTAGCACAGGTCCCTGGAGGGGAACCCAGCTAACCTCACACAAAAGTGCAGACAAAAATGGAAATAGCAAACACGATAGAAACAAGCAGAAAATATCTTATCTAAAAGTAGCAGATGAAAGCAAGACACCAGCTGACTTCCAAATGAACCAGGAAACAACAATTGATCACTGGCGAGGATCATGGGAAGGCAGCTCACTTATATCAGCCCAGTCCATCTCTCCTGATTGCCAGTCATCGCTCGCAGGTGACGGACTTCTTCTATTCAACACAGGTTCAATACCCTCAGCAACCACCAGAGGGAGCCCCAACTCAGAAGTCTTTTCCAACATGCTCACATCAGTGTACCAAGCAAAGTTCTTTGTTTTGATTGGAACCGGACTGTGTCTCAGTTATTGCGGAAGCGGCTATAGAAGTTCCCCAACACCGCAGAGAAGTCTCTGTTGGTGCAGTAAAATAAGACACAGGTATGCTGGAGAGAATGCTGTTTTCATGTAAGAGGAGGCCAAAGTCCTGATGCACCTTAGTGCTCGGCCATGACTACACCCCTGGTCGAATCATATACCCCTATCCTCTAAAAGGAGACTGATATATCCTGGACCTCTATATAAAAGTTCAGTCGAACCCGAACTTTCACGGTCCACTCATCGTTACCAGTTAGGCTACTTAATACCCTGAATGCTTCCCCCCTGCTGCTTTCTCTAAGGCCGGGTCACACTTATGAGTGTGATGCGAGAAAACTTGCTCGAGTCTCTCGCATCAACACCTGGCACTGCCGCCGGCACTCAGACCGGAGCATGCAGCTGCATATATTTCTATGCAGCCGCACACTCCGGTCCCAAGTGCCGGCAGCAGTGCCGGGTGTTGATGTGAAAGACTGGCGCGAATTTCTCGCATCACACTCGCAAGTGTAATACCGGCCTAACACTGAGAGAAGGGAGACAGCAGACGAAGCCTTCAGATCCAGGAGCAGATTTGTGCCAGATTTTGCAGACAAGCTAGGGAGGTAAGGGATTCTGCAGCAGAAAAATGTTAGGAAATGTTTAAAGGGGTTGTTCCCTTTCAATTACATTTCTCCTCTGCTTACTGTTTGTAATTAAATATTTACAAACCGTGCGATACTTACCTTCCCTGGTCCACCGGCAAAGTTACAGTATCTGGCATTGGGTGCGGTGCTGACTGACTGCTGCATGTTGTGATGTCAGACGTGATGTCAGCAGCCAATACCAGACACCGGGAACTCACTGTAGGATCGGGGGAAGGTGACCATGGCCCAGTTTGTTTGTTTCCAATTGCAAACAGCAACGAAATCTTACTAGATCATCTCATAGCTTCAAAATTTTAAGGTTGAAGATAAAGAGACTTCTATAATTAACATGTATCAGTGCTGAATGTACTGGTGCCGATCTCAGGAGAATGAACAGTCAGATCACAAGCTGCGGTGGTCATCGCGCCTCTGGTCTGTTGATTCGCAAACAGGTTTATTATTTGATTTTATTTTTACATCTTTAATATTGTACAGTAAAAAAGTGTTTGGTCTTCTAGAAGTATGTATGTGAGTCGCACATACCAGGGCTGTGGGGTACTCGGCACCGAGCCCGTTCACTTCACTGGGGGATGTCACGGGTAGCGCAGCTCGGTCCGTTGCCCTGGGCGCTCACTAAAAAGGGGATATTTACAGGGGATGATAGAAATGTTCGTGACGCCACCTGTGGTTTCTGATCAGGGTGACCAGCGCTGCAGTGTAGATCCTCTGAGGGTATGGGGCAGCAAGGTGTTAAGTCTCCCACAGGCGAGACTGATCCCTCGGAGTATATGGCGGTGTAGGGTGCAGGAGCAATAATGCAGACACACACAAAGAGTCTCTTTCTGTACCTTTACTGATGGTGAAGTTGCAGGCACATCCCGAGGAGCCGTCAGGGTGGAGGATGCATGTCCAGTAATCCACTGAGTAGGTGTAGGGCCTCCTTACGTCTTTATGTGTGTGAGTTTCTAACTTGCATAAAACAAAGTTTAACTCCGTTCTCTTTGCTACGCCCGGCTGATCTTGTGGTGGAGCCTTCTTTTGGACAGAACTAAGTCTCTATGTGCAGGGCCCTGCTAGACTCTTGTTCTCCTGACCCTGGTTACGTATCAGCACTATTGGGCCCCTTGGTGACCTGAAGTCCAGCAGGGTCTCCGGTTTTTCCCACTAGCCGTGAAGGTACTAGCAAGCTCGGACCCGGTGTCCGGTAGTGCAGAGTGGAGGTAAGCCATCATTGCTATTCATCCTCAGTTACTCTCTCTTTCTTCTTTTCCACTTGCCTGTCGCCCTACTCACACCTTTAACATAAGCACAGGCAGCAGTAGGTGTCAGCTTTTAGTTCAGACTTCCTCAGCCCTCAGGCAAATCTGACAGGAATCTCTCTCCGAGGTAAACGGACTCATCTCACTCCGGTGTTCTGAGGAGATCTAATCTACTCTGTCTCTCCACACCCTTATATACCTGCATAATCTAAAGGGCTCCCTCTGGTGGTACCAGGAAAATGTGAAGTGAATGAATATCGGGTGATTGTGAATTACCTTTCATGCATCCTCCAGGGTAACATGTGGCACCAAGCGCAGCTGGGCTACACATCTGCAGAATATGGCGGAGCCAAAATCTTCTCAGAATGAGGACATTTACTTGACATTTCGCAGGACATCTGTGCATTCCAGAGTGAAAGGAAACTTTTCACTAAATGTCAGTGTTTTCAGGGGTCTAAAATTAGTTGCTGGGAATATCACATCTAAATGCTGACCCAGTGTGCAGAATTCTGTACAACTGCTGCCATTCATCAACTAGATCATATCTGGAAAGCTAAATATTGCCAAAGCAGTATCTGACATATTATACGTACTGTATATTGCCTTCATATCAGGAATTTTTACAGACGATGATTCTCAAAGAAGGAAACAAACCTCTGGGAAATAAATCCTCCTTGTTTTCGGCAGCAGATTGTACCTTAGGGCTACTGGAACATTTGCAAGCAGATTTCTCTGTTTTAAGTATATGTACCTGCGCTGACCTCCGCAATCCTCTGTTTTAAGTGTATGTGTTTCGACCCGCCACCACAATTGTGGGTTACCAGGGCAATGGGGTACTCAGAGCCGAGCCCGTAGAAGTCTATGGGGAATTTGTCACAGGTAGCTGTGGCTCGGTCTGTGGCCCGGGCGGTCTGGCGTATGTTGGGGATATATTTACAGGGGATTGATTTATGTACAGTTCGTGACGCCACCTGTAGTATTCTGGTAATTAGTACCAGCGCTGCTGTAGATCTCTGAGGGGATGGTGAGGCAGCTAGATGTCGGGTCCCCTACAGGTGGGACTGGTCCCTCAAAGTCTATGGGATTTGTGAAGTCGAGTGCAGATAAAGAACACAGTCTCACACGGTCAGCGTCTTTCCATACCTTTACTTGCAAGATGATAAGGCAGGTCCCAGGGAGGCTGATCCAAGGAGAGTGTATCTTGAGACGGCAGCTGGACAAGTTAGGGGCCTCCTTTAACTCCAATCAAACGAGTACAACCAGCCTGAAGCGTAGTTCCCTCAAATCTCCAGCTAATCTTTAGCTGTACCTGCCCAGTCAGCTTAGTGTTAGGGGCCTTCCTGTGAAGGAGCTGAATTCTTATTTTGTCCTGCAGAACTCCAAAGTCTTCACTCCCCCTGACCCCAGTTACGTACTGACTATAAGGGGCTTGTCTGCCGCGACCTAGGGTCCGGTAGATTCCTGGTTTTCCTATCACCGTGCCTGAAACAACAGTGACCCTTCGGTCCCCAGTGACCGGTAGCAATGTGCTGGACTTCTGCAATCCTGTAGCACTAATCCTATAAATCCACTTGCCTTTCGCCTTGTCCACGCTGGTAACATAAGCACTCAAAACTAGCCAAGGGTCGAGCAGTCACTTCTTTCCTTTTTCCTTCCAATGAAGTTAGCCACAGATGCTCAGTTATCACAGGCAGGAGCACGTCTCTGAACCTGATACCGTCCTTTAGACAGGGATGCTGAAGACTTTCCGTGCTAATACTTCTTCTTTCCTCAGTATGTGTTGAGAAGGTGATACAGCTCTGACTAGACTAAGGTGTATTCCAAACACCTATACCAGACTCCACGATATGAACTGGTGAATAAGCAGGCTAGACTCTTTCCTCCCTCCAAACGTCTTCTCACAAAGAAGTCTAGACTCTACTCCACACGTCCTCACTGTCCAAAGACAGGAACTAGACTAATCACTCTAACACCTACTACCTTGACCACTCCCTCTAGAGTATCCTCCACTACCCTAGGGGTGTGTCTAGTGTGTGTTGAGTGAATGGATATTTAGCATTAAACTGCCGTCTCGCCATACACTCTCCAGGGTACTGCGTGTGCCTACCACCAGGGCTACACATTCCCCCATGGTAAACGACAGCACTCCCGGGCTGTAAAATACAAAAGACATTTTGTTTATGCAATAACATTTAACAATAACATCTTCCCATCCGGGAGGTGAGAACATCTTGAACGTTGCAAACTTTTATAGAAAAATACAAATAGTATCAAATAGCATTCAATAAATAAATATACAATATACTTGTGAAGGACCCGCACCAAACCTTCAACGTGGGTCCTGGGTGGGCTGCAGGACATCCAAATGCAGACCTCACTCAGTGCCACACCATACGGGTTTTGTTTTTCAGAGGTAGTTATGGATGGTTTTTGTAAAACCAAGATAGGGCACCGAAGCGCAACTATGTACAAGAAAGTTCTGGGTTAGCATAGTCCTTAACCTCAAAAGTCCATTTGTAAAGAAAGACATATTATATTAAATCGCATTATAAAAGTGCAACTGTTTATCATTTATCATCTATCATTTACCCAGCCGGGCATTCTATAATTAGAAATATATATTCACTATATATAACCTGTGCAAACTTTTTCAAAACATTTTAAACTTTTTGCTTTTTACTTTTGGGTAGATCCGATAGGGATCTCACCACATTTCTTACTATCTATTCATCTTCTAATAATACACCTTCCACTACATCTTTCACCCCGGGGGCTGGAATGATGCAATGAGCCCTAGATCCCAAGACCAGCAAATCATGTGCTGCGATCAGGGTCTGGGTCGCGACAGTTCTGGTGCGAACCTCTAGGGGCGCAACGGGTATACTCTCTCCGCGTGACACCGATTGCGTCTCCATCACAGTCAACGATATAGACCGCGTCAGGGTTTGCGATCTAAGCTGGGTCGCATGTTGCGATGTGGAGGTGGCTTTAACTTGCGATGAACTCTGGGTCGCTTGTTGCGATGACTTTGCAGGGGGCGATGCTGGGGCACGGCCGGATGCTGCTTGAGCTGGAAACGGGGACGCTGCGGTAATGGTGACGGTACCTGCGTCTGGGACGGGGTCGCGGACGATGGCGACGTTAAGGGCATACCACCCCTTCATTCCCCAATGCCGCGTATAGGTGACTATATCTCCGTTTGCTAAGTCCCTCCCGGGATGACCTTGCGGCAGGTGGGATTCTACGTCACGCCTGCTGACAAAGACCGCTGGGTAGAGGCCCGGTTCACGGATAAAGCCCCAGCCCTTCCGGAGCTGGAACTCAGTCACACACCCCTGCCGCCGCGGTTCCCGTAAGGTACCTTTGTCGCGACGGACAGTCTCCTTGTCAGCAATCAGCTCGGCATATTGTCGCTGGCGGTTCTTCTGAGTTTCCCGCTCTTCCTCCTGCTGACGCCTCTTCTTCTCCTCACGACTCTGCCATTCTTGTTCCCACTGGGCGGTGTAGGCGACGTCATCCAGGCGCGCCATTTCGTCCCAGTCCACATCTGGTAGTGACGGACAGGACCCCTCCGGTGTCCCTGCCGGGGACCGATAATCTGCTGCGGCCTCTTGGCCGGGCGGGCGTTCCGGGATTGGCTGTACCTCCTCAACCTCCTCCGCCTCCACCGCTTCACCAGTGGGATCGGGAACGGTACTTTCGGGGGCAGCCTCCGGTTGCTCCTTCGCCTTGGGCAGCAGACTCTTCGGTATTTGGAATCGTGGGGGTTCGTTGAGGGGAGAGGACGCCGTGTTCGTTAGTTGCCACTGCAGCAGGTTACATCGGCGTCTCTCAATCTCCTCCAGTCCAGGTTGGACCATCATCTTTAGGCGTGCGTTCTCCTCCTGAATCTCTAGCAACGCCTGTTGCAGGTGCAGGATCGCATAAGACTCTGATGCCGATGGCAGCTTGGCGGGGGCACGGGGCCTGCCTTCCTCCGCTGCCCCGCTCGGCTGCACACGTCCTGCCTCCATTATGTCCCAGAAGATTCTTTCTTCTTTCTGCGGAGACATCCGGTCTCTTCCGTGGAGGTGGGGTTTGCGTCTCCTCCTCCTCGCAGGGAAGGTGAAGAGGAGGCGGACCTCCTTTGCTGTAGGGCAGGACCGCATGTTGTAATAGCACTTTGAGAGGGCAGGCATTTTCTTCGCGCCACAGGGGGGTAGACGCCCACGAAGGTACGCCCACCTTCTTCTCCAGGGTCTGAGGGCGCGAATATGGCGACAAAAATGGCGATTTTGGCGCCAAAAGTGCAAACAGTCCTTTTCACAAAAACAAGTCCTTAGGCACACAGGGCTCGCAATTTCGCGAGTTTCGTATCCTGTTCGTGACGCCAAAGTTGTTTCGACCCGCCACCACAATTGTGGGTTACCAGGGCAATGGGGTACTCAGAGCCGAGCCCGTAGAAGTCTATGGGGAATTTGTCACAGGTAGCTGTGGCTCGGTCTGTGGCCCGGGCGGTCTGGCGTATGTTGGGGATATATTTACAGGGGATTGATTTATGTACAGTTCGTGACGCCACCTGTAGTATTCTGGTAATTAGTACCAGCGCTGCTGTAGATCTCTGAGGGATGGTGAGGCAGCTAGATGTCGGGTCCCCTACAGGTGGGACTGGTCCCTCAAAGTCTATGGGATTTGTGAAGTCGAGTGCAGATAAAGAACACAGTCTCACACGGTCAGCGTCTTTCCATACCTTTACTTGCAAGATGATAAGGCAGGTCCCAGGGAGGCTGATCCAAGGAGAGTGTATCTTGAGACGGCAGCTGGACAAGTTAGGGGCCTCCTTTAACTCCAATCAAACGAGTACAACCAGCCTGAAGCGTAGTTCCCTCAAATCTCCAGCTAATCTTTAGCTGTACCTGCCCAGTCAGCTTAGTGTTAGGGGCCTTCCTGTGAAGGAGCTGAATTCTTATTTTGTCCTGCAGAACTCCAAAGTCTTCACTCCCCCTGACCCCAGTTACGTACTGACTATAAGGGGCTTGTCTGCCGCGACCTAGGGTCCGGTAGATTCCTGGTTTTCCTATCACCGTGCCTGAAACAACAGTGACCCTTCGGTCCCCAGTGACCGGTAGCAATGTGCTGGACTTCTGCAATCCTGTAGCACTAATCCTATAAATCCACTTGCCTTTCGCCTTGTCCACGCTGGTAACATAAGCACTCAAAACTAGCCAAGGGTCGAGCAGTCACTTCTTTCCTTTTTCCTTCCAATGAAGTTAGCCACAGATGCTCAGTTATCACAGGCAGGAGCACGTCTCTGAACCTGATACCGTCCTTTAGACAGGGATGCTGAAGACTTTCCGTGCTAATACTTCTTCTTTCCTCAGTATGTGTTGAGAAGGTGATACAGCTCTGACTAGACTAAGGTGTATTCCAAACACCTATACCAGACTCCACGATATGAACTGGTGAATAAGCAGGCTAGACTCTTTCCTCCCTCCAAACGTCTTCTCACAAAGAAGTCTAGACTCTACTCCACACGTCCTCACTGTCCAAAGACAGGAACTAGACTAATCACTCTAACACCTACTACCTTGACCACTCCCTCTAGAGTATCCTCCACTACCCTAGGGGTGTGTCTAGTGTGTGTTGAGTGAATGGATATTTAGCATTAAACTGCCGTCTCGCCATACACTCTCCAGGGTACTGCGTGTGCCTACCACCAGGGCTACACATTTGCACCTGCCCTGACCTCCCCGATCCTCTCTTTTAAGTGTATGCACCTGCCCTGACCTCCCCCAATCCTCTGTTTTGAGTGTATGCACCTGCCCTGACCTCCCCCAATCCTGTTTTGAGTGTATGCACCTGCCCTTATCTCCCCCAATCCTCTATTTTGTGTATGCACCTGTCCTGACCTCCCTCAATCCTCTGCTTTAAATGTATGCACCTGCCCTGACCTACCCAATCCTCTGTTTTGTGCCACGCAACATTAAAGTAAAGGAGCCAAGCTCGTCCAGGGGCTAGGAGCAACGGTCATCTGGAAGGTGAAGGATTACAGGGCAGCTTCAACATGGTGGCAGTAAACTACACAGGAAGATGCCTAAATGTCCAGGGCGAAATAGACAGGGAACTCCTGAAGATAGTTAGGCTGGCCAGACAGAGTGCTGTAGTACCGAAGGCGATTGTGCAACCCTGCGATATCCTGAAGAAGTGAGGGACAGCACAGGGAAAAGAAATGCTACACTTTGTGAAGGAACTTGTGCTGTACCTGTGACTGAACTGGACGAGCTGTGTAAAGAACTAAGTAAAGTTGATTGTTTAAAATTGGATTTGGGCTCTGCCTGTCTTTCCCTGGTACTTGAAAGAAGAAACCTCCAGCAGACCAGGGAGGACCCTGATGGACAGGAGAGTGGACTAAAAGGTACACTACAGCAGGGACAATATGTTTATGTGGTGGGAGGCCAGGGTGCGACAAAGCACCCATCGAGAGCCACGACTGCTGACCTCCCCCAACACTCTGTTTTGAGCGTAAGCACGTCCCCTGAACTCCCCAATCCTCCGTTTTAATTGCATGTACGTGCCATGATGCGCCAGACAGAGTGCTGTGGTACCGAAGGCGATTGTGCAACCCTGCGATATCCTGAAGAAGTGAGGGACAGCACAGGGAAAAGAAATGCTACACTTTGTGAAGGAACTTGTGCTGTACCTGTGACTGAACTGGACGAGCTGTGTAAAGAACTAAGTAAAGTTGATTGTTTAAAATTGGATTTGGGCTCTGCCTGTCTTTCCCTGGTACTTGAAAGAAGAAACCTCCAGCAGACCAGGGAGGACCCTGATGGACAGGAGAGTGGACTAAAAGGTACACTACAGCAGGGACAATATGTTTATTTTGGTGGGAGGCCAGGGTGCGACAAAGCACCCATCGAGAGCCACGACTGCTGACCTCCCCCAACACTCTGTTTTGAGCGTAAGCATGTCCCCTGAACTCCCCAATCCTCCGTTTTAATTGCATGTACGTGCCATGATGTTGACTTCCCAGGTATTATTTTGCCGTCACATCTCGGATTCCAGTCTCTGTCAGCTGTTGCTTCTTACTCTGAGGCTGTTCGCTGCTTTTCAGATTAGGGATAATAGAGTAATATAGGGGGTTCTAGCATCCTCAGTGTAGTCCAACCCAAACTGTTTATTACAGGGTGGCCTTGTGACATAAGGCACTTATGAAATCTGTAACCCCTTCCTCTGCAGCCCCCCATATGATACCAGGTAACTCCTGTCCTTGTGCAGACGTTTCAGTGTAAATCGTTGGTCACTTGGACATTAAGTAGAAAGAAAACCTGTTTGTCTTGTGCCTTTATTCCCATTTATCATCAGTCTACTGAACCATCAAACGACCAGCTCTACCCTTTCCTAGTGTATTCTCTCCCATCCCTGTAGACTGTGAGCCCTTGCGGGCAGGGTCCTCTCTCCTTCTGTACTTATGTGTCCCTTGTCTAGCACATGTTTATTGTACCTGTCTATATCTTTCCCTTTTCATATGTAAAGCACCATGGAATAAATGGCGCTATATAAATGTATAATAATAATCATCAATGCATTTTTTGCTGCAAGATTGGAAAACGTTTCTAATCTGAACTTGTAATAAATGGGGAACAATACAGTCTACTGACATGATGTGGACGGAGCAGCCAATTTCGGAAGTAGTCTCTCACACGGCAGACTGCTCATTCCAAACTAATATTGAGTTTAGGACCTTTTTTAATTGACGTGGCATCTTAGGCTCTGCAGGACGTCGGAGGGATATTGTGGAAGAACATCTTCCCCAAGCCCCCTCCTATTAACTGTGACTACTACATTACGCTCCTGCTATATCTATGATCTGTATTCACACCCGACTATAGAAAGGTCATTATGGATATGAGAATGGTGTCAGATATGGAGACAGAGGTGGTAGAGCGAGGATCGTTGGGTACAGTCCCTCTACATTACAGAAGTATAGTCACGTTCACTATGGGGTGGAGAGTCTCCAGATCCCGAGTAACAACAAGTAAAGTAGCACTATAGCATGAAAACATTTAATATATGAAAATTGACATTTATGGGAAATGGATAAAGTGTAGGAAGAATAATAACAGTCGCCTTGTTAGCAGCAGGTTGTTATCACCTTGCGATTTCAGGCCCATTCTTTTCTATCGGGCCATCGATTACCCTCCGCTCCGCCAGCGCTCCCCATCACCCTGAGCGCGGACACAAGGCTTTCTTTTTGGAAATAATTCTTAGCAGAACTGTGAGATATAGATCCTTCGTCTCGGCGTGTCTAATCTGACTTGTCGTCCGTGAAAGGCTTTTTGTCTGAATACTTTAGAATCCATTTTTAATTAATTACAGTCATTTACCTAATTGTACAACTTCCCACTCTGAGACAGAAAGGAGGCGGTGTGGGGGGGAATTATTATTATTTTCCTAAAGAAGAGGCCGATCTTCAGTTTCATGATCAATAATAATGATTTGTTAGAAAACAGCACAACAATTTCACCTCCATCATCCTCTACCAGTAGGAATAAAGTAAAGGTAGTCAACGTTCAGTAGAGTATAAAACGTTACAAAGTGATTCAATATGTCTCGTTATAACAATATAGGTGTTATTATTTATCATGTTTCATAAAAGTAGGAGCGGATATAGGGTCCTTTAAGAGTTTACAGAAAATAAAGAAGTCTGCTGTTTGTAACACTCTGAACCTGGGACACACATGGCGGAAATGGTGCGGATTTTAGGTGCACATTTCACATCACAAGTCCTCAGCAATCACTCTGCAGTAAAGTCATGGCCAAAAGTTTTGAGAATGAACACAAATATTATATTTTCACATGATCTGCTGCCCTCTGGTTTTTATGTGTGTTTGATAAATGTTTTTATCACAGACAGAATATAATAATTGCAACATATGAGTAACAAGCTTATATTGACAGTTAGAATGAGTTAATGCAGCAAGTCAATATTTGCAGTGTTGACCCTTCTTCTTCAGGACCTCTGCAATTCTCCCTGGCATGCTCTCAATCAACTTCTGGACCAAATCCTGACTGATAGCAGTCCATTCTTGCACAATCAATGCTTTCATTTTGTCAGAATTTTTAGGTTTTTGTTTGTCCACCCGTCTCTTGATGATTGACCACAAGTTCTCAATGGGATTAAGATCTGGGGAGTTTTCAGGCCATGAACCCAAAATCTCTATGTTTTGTTCCCTGAGCCATTTAGTTATCACCTTTGCTTTATGGCAAGGTGCTCCATCATGCTGGAAAAGGCATTGTTGATCGCCAAACTGCTCTTGGAGGGTTGGGAGAAGTTGCTCTTGGAGGACATTCTGGTACCATTCTTTATTCATGGCTGTGTTTTTAGGCAAGACTGTGAGAAAGCCGATTCCCTTGGCTAAGAAGCAACCCCACACTGAATGGTTTCAGGATGCTTAACAGTTGGCATGAGACAAGACTGGTGGTAGCGCTCACCTTGTCTTCTCGAATGAGGCGTTTTCCTGATGTCCCAAACAATCGAAAAGGGGATTCATCAGAGAAAATAACTTTACCCAGTCCTCAGCAGTCCACTGCCTGTACCTTTTGCAGAATATCAGTCTGTCCATGATGTTTTTTCTGGAGAGAAGTGGCTTCTTTGCTGCCCTCCTTGAGACCAGGCCTTGCTCCAAGAGTCTCCGCCTCACAGTGCGTGAAGATGCACTCACACCTGCCTGCTGCCATTCCTGAGCAAGCTCTGCACTGCTGGTAGCCCGATCCCGCAGCTGAAACACTTTTAAGAGACGGTCCTGGCGCTTGCTGGCCTTTCTTGGGCGCCCTGAAGCCTTTTTGGCAACAATGGAACCTCTCTCCTTGAAGTTCTTGATGATGCGATAGATTGTTGACTGAGGTGCAATCTTTCTAGCTGCGATACTCTTCCCTGTTAGGCCATTTTTGTGCATTGCAATGATGACTGCACGTGTTTCTTTAGAGATAACCATGGTTAACAGAAGAGAAACAATGATGCCAAGCACCAGCCTCCTTTTAAAGTGTCCAGTGGTGTCATTCTTACTTAATCATGACAGATTGATCTCCAGCCATGTCCTCATCAACACCCACACCTGTGTTAATGGAGCAATCACTGAAAAGAGGTTAGCTGGTCCTTTTAAGGCAAGGCTGCAATGATGTTGAAATGTGTTTTGGGGATAAAGTTCATTTTCTAGCCAAATATTGACTTTGCAAGTAATTGCTGTTAAGCTGATCACTCTTTATAACATTCTGGAGTATATGCAAATTGCCATTAGAAAAAGTGAAGCAGTAGACTTTGTAAAAATTAATATTTGTGTCATTCTCAAAACTTTTGGCCATGACTGTACAAGGGCATTTCAAAACCTTTCAGACTGACACAAATTTTGGATTTCACAGTTTTCTGCTTGTGTTTTTCTATCTGTTTTTTCATAACTTTTTACACTTTTATGAACAAATACATAAAGTTTATGTAAAGACTTAATTCTGCCCCTTATTTCTTCACACCTCTGCCCTTCGCCCCAGCAGCAGGATATCGACTTTTGGCCCAAATACTAATCGATGACCGCCAATTCTTGCCTAATCAGTGCTCGGAGTTTATCACAATTTCTGCATTTTTACCGTATTTGTCTGTCCTCTTACTGAATCACACAAGTCTGCGTCCTTTATGACTGACTCATCCCACCTGTATGAGGACGACTGTTTTTTGCATATTGTCAGCGGCACATTCCCTCTACGTGAACTAAAACCGGTGATCATAGGAATATTCACTCCTGATCACCGGCCAGCGATCCGCCCGTCGGTAAACAAACTTGTTCATTGATTGCTGCAGTGAGTGATGTGCTGCCAACAGTCTTCACAGTGCATGGGGACTGAATGGCTGTATTAACTAGTTCACGGCCAGCATATTTTTCCCTCTTCAGGCAGTTTTGGGAATTGTCAAGGTTTTTTTTTCTCATTTAGTTATTAAAATATTTTTCCCCCCTACATTTTTCTGCAAAAATAAAAACAAATAGGCGTCTATTTCATAGTTTTATATTTTTAAGGTTGAAAGAAGTGACAAGTCCATGAGGTTCAACCTATAACCCAACATGTTAATTCAGAGCTAAGAAACCTCCCCCATGAGGCAAATGATTATCTCTCCATATTCCCTCCTGACTGCATATATGGCAATCACACTTGTTCGCTGGATCAAAGTCTTTACACTTTTTCTAATTTATTTTTTAATAACTCAAAGTTCTCCTGTAATATTTTCAATTCCCCCTTAATTTACAAGTAGTTTTATGTATGGGATATACTGTTAAAAGTTCAGTGACTGACAGTGACTTTATTTTTTTTCCTCATTTTGTCTTTGTTTCACACATTATATTCCCATATGGTCATAAAAGAACTTTGGAGGGCATTTTATCTCTACAATTTACTTTTTTATTGCCAATTTTCCTGTAACCAGGACGTTCACATTACCCAAAGTTACAGCCTCCTGAGTGCATTGCAAAACCGATTTGGGCCTCCTTCCTGACACCCTGCGATCACATAATCTCTGGAACAGTAGAGAAGCGCTGATACTGCGTCCTCACTTATTTAGAGCTGTGACTATAGCGACGGGAAAGGAAGAAATGGTATTAAATTGTTTCTATGTAGCCATTTTGATAGAGGTGCTAGCAGGAATCGTCCTCCAATTTTACATAAACTCTTAATTTTTTATCTATGCAAAATCTGTTCAAAGTACAGTTCCCTTTTAAATCTATAGTCCAGTCAATTACAGGAAACTTTGTAATATATCTGCTTCTTTCTTCATGTATGATCCATTTCTTTTTTCTCCCCTGCCTCCTAAACCTCACCATCCACTCAAAAACTGCTAAACTCTTTCTTACTCTTGAGCAATACGGACTGCTAGATCACTGTGATGTAAGTTTACAAATCCTATTATAGTTCATGGAGGGAGAGGAGGACAGTGATTAAAGATCATGCTGAGCTTTCTAACAAATCTTTACCTCACCCCAGAGCTGGATTCACATTTACACTGCTCTGTACTGCTGTATAATGTCATCCATGCTGCTGCTTCTCTCTGTGTACTAAGCTAATCCATCTCTCCGGCTACCAGATATGAGAGACATAGCAGCTAGTCTCACCCATCTACTTAGAGTCAATTACATATTGAGAGATGGAGCCTGCGGAAGGTAATACTAATTAAAATGCAGAATATAAGTCATATAATAACCGGAAATACAGACAAGTACAGTTCCCTAATGTCATATATTTTTTTTTAGCATAAATATTAGTGATGTGTGAGCTCGCTTGGATATCGTGCTATCTGAGAACGCTCGAGTGTTATCCAATTATTTCGGGCGTGCTCGTATATTATGTGCAAGTCCCCGTGGCTGCATAATTTGCACAACACGTGCGAGGACTGCCTAACAAACAGGTAATCCCCGCGTGTGTTCACGCTGTCTAAGGCTGGTTTCACATTTGCATATCTGTGCGCATTGTTTGATCCGCATAGATCCGCATGCGTCATGCATACATATCTTTAACATGGTGTACGCAGGGACATCTGTTTGCATGCGTTTGCATACACATGCGTCGTTTCGCGGTGTGCAACGGTGTCCGGTGAACGCAACATGTTGCATTTTTTGAAGCGTCAAAAATCCGTCAAAATGCGCAGTCATGCGCATGCGGATGAGTGCGTCAAAGCAATGCATTACTGTCTATGGGAACGCATTGGTACACAAGGACATGCGCATGGATGCGTTTGATGCGCATGCGGACTTCAGACTGTACATGTCCAGGAACTGATTACAGCACCTGGAAATATCGAATGCATGCGCGTAAATAACGCAAATGCATGTCAAAATGCATGCAAACGCATGCACAAGCAGCTTTTTTTGCGTCATGTGTAAGCTGATGCGGATAAAAAACGCTGCGTTAGCATTCCTTTGCATGCATTTTGGCATGCGTTTGTGCATGAAGATAATACGCTGCTCACACAAACGCTAATGTGAACCTAGCCTAACAGCCGCAAATCATGCAACCGCGCAGACTAAAACATAATATACAAGCACGTTTGAGATGCTTGGATAACACCCGAGTACACTCAGATAACACCGGAGCATGTTCAGATAACACCCAAGCACGCTCAGATAACACCCAAGCACGCTCAGATAACACCTGAGCACGCTCAGATAACACCCGAGCACGCTCAGATAACACCCGTGCGTGCTCAGATAACACCCAAGCACGCTCAGATAACACCCGTGCGTGCTCAGATAACACCCGTGGCGTGCTCAGATAACACCCGAGCACGCTCAGATAACACCCGTGCGTGCTCAGATAACACCCGTGCGTGCTCAGATAACACCCGTGCGTGCTCAGATAACTCCGGAGAATGCTCAGATAACACCCGAGCACGCTCAGATAACACCTGAGCACGCTCGCTTGTCACTGATAAAAAATCCCACTTCTTTTGAATTCAGACTGCATAGCACAAAGCTTATCCAGCGCTCATCATAACAACTTCATTTATTACTTCCTAATCTTTTATGTAGAGCTGACAGGGAAGAAAATAATAAGTCTTTTGTGCCTCCGCCTGGAACTCTCTACCCCCGGCAGGAGATAAACAGGTAGCCATGATGAAATGAAGCAAGAGTTACGCAGAGAACTTTTATCTCAGCACGACAAATCCGCACTTCTTACAAAGCAGTAATTTAATAAAATAAAATTAGAGCTGGAGGGAAACAAATTGTGACATCTGTATTCACTGCAAATGTTTAGAAGCCAAAGCAGATTTTAGATTGAGCACAGGACAAAATAAGTGAAAATAAGGAAAAAGCCCAATATATGGATGATGATTGCATGTAAATATACCAGTCGTGATCGTGAATCTTAAGGGCAATATGTTAATTTTAATAAATGAAAGAATAAATTAAAATAACTAACAATATTTTTGAAACCTTCATTTTTTTAATTCTGTATTTTCCCTTCCAATTTCTAAGATTAATGAGCCGATACTCTCATCAGTTCGCTGAGGTTTGCTTTGCATCAGCCATGGAGAAACCTAAGAAAATTACTTATAGTAGAACCTAGTACGCATGCTCCATAACCTGCCCAGAGGTCACTATGCAGGGAGGGTAAGTGTCATGGACTGAACTGGGTTGGAGTAGTGTTATTGCAACCACTCGGGGCAGCAGTGTCAGGTAACGTAATCAGGAAATAGCCAGGGGTCGGTACACGGAGAAGCAATCTAGGATCAACAAGTTGTGTAGTCAGGAAATAGCCAGGGATCAGTACATAGTGCATCATAATTTGTAATGAAAGCAGCAGGTGAAAAGGAAGCTAAATTAAAGGCTGTGAGCTCAATAATCTCACAAGAAATGAAATGCAATGCTGGGTTTAATTATGGTGTTCAATCAGGGTGGAGCCAATCAGGAACTCAGGGTGGAGCCAATCAGGAACCACACAGGTACTAGTATCTGGATTAGCACAGAACTGTCCAGAGAGCTAAATAGCCCTGAAGGAAGAGCTGCCACCTGGTGCAGAAGAGCTGATGGGTTCGAGTCCTGACAGTAAGATTCCTTGTTGGGTTCATAAAATTACTGTATTATCAATGTTGCTATTCTGTGTTCTTGACCTTAGGCTTTTAAAAATAGTCATGTCTTTGCAATCCTCACTGTTGTGAATGTGTTAGAAATGAATTCTGAGCAGAAGCTCCCTCTGGTGGTTACAAACAGTACTGAACCATTGAATGAGGATTGGCAATCAGGAGTTACAGACTGGTCTTATATAAGGGAGGTTCCCTCCCATCATGGTTGCCGGTGATCAATTGTTCTTGTCTCAACTGTGGTTCCTGGTTCACTTGGAAGCTTGCTGAGTCTTGCCTGCATCTTCTGCTATCAGATAAGATATTTTCTGCTTTTATTTTTGTGCTTGCTTTTTGCATTGTTCCCTGCACTTCTGTGGAGGTCAGCCAGGTCCCCTCCGGGGGCTTATGCTCCTCTCAGTTTATCTGAGCCACTGTTATTTGTTCATTTGCCTTTTCCAGTTTTTTCAGTGGCTGCGGCTTAGTTTTGTGACACCAGAGAACTAATTTAGGTGGTAGAGGTCGTGTGATCTCAGGTGTTTTTGCAATTAGTAGAGTTGGTATTTTTTAGGGTTTTTTGGATTGCAGTAAGTGTCCTTCCTATCCTTTTCTGTCCAGGTAGATTGGGCCCCAACGTTTGCTCATACTATTTTCTGTCTGTGTCTGTATTTCCTCTTGTCTAACCGCCATTACATGTTTGGGGGCTTCCTATGTTCTTTGGGGATCTGCTCCGGGGCTATCTTTAGGTGTAGTTAACCCTCAGGCTGTGACGAGGCGTCTAGGACCAACGTAGGAACGCTCCACGACTGCCTTTAGTTGTGGTGGTTAGTCAGGGTACTGCAATCCAGTAGATTCCAACCTCTCTGGTGTATTGCCGTTTTTGCCTGCTCTCCTCAGCTACCAAATCATAACACCTCACCGCATGATGAAAAGACTGCAGAAAAGTGACAAAGCAGCAATCATCTATGAAGATGGCAAGATTTCAGGAATTAAGTGTGTGGAGAATAATCTGGTTTGGCTAAATATCCTAATTTACGTAGCAAGGCTCCTGAAAGAGTAATAGATGGAATATGAGAGTTACATTTTTCTTCTGGAGAGAAGCCAGTTGACCTACTTTTTCCCAGGAAGCATCGCCGAGTCTTCATGTCTCCCTATACCAGCTGTCAATCTCCACGAGGAAAAACAGTATCGTCGAGACCAGGGGGGCACAACCTTTTTAGGACCACATTGTCAGATCGAATCAACCCCATCAGCTGAAAGATCACTAAAGTATCGCTACTTATCCTTTAAGCTAAGATTAAGTGTGGTATCTCTGGTATCTCTTGAAATGGCAGCTTCCGAGAGGAGCCAGGCACCCCAGGAGATGGATATTTCCTGCACACTGAGTACGGTGCACTGGGCACTACGCTTTGTGACTTATATAGTCAACCGTTGAAAACCCTGGCCCTCTGGAATCGATGCCATTAGGTTGAGTAGGTTGGAGAACCTAAGGCGCAAAGTGCTACAGGAGTGGTGACCCCGGGGTGTCCTAACTCTCTGGGCAGTGGCCTTAGGTATCCATAGTTATGGCCACCAGCAACTATTTAACTGTCACTATAACAGTGCCTGCACAAGAGGAAAGAGAGATGGTGAATCAGAAAAACTATACTACATTTCTAATAGGAGCCATTTGCTAATATTATTATTATTATTATTATACCTACTACATATCGGGATAGGATCTTGTAGATGTGAATACCCCTTTAATAACAGATTTCTGGGGTACATTTTTTTGTTTGTTGTGCAGTGTTTCCACTATAACTGGGGAATACAAAGGAGCCACAGTTACAGGGTAAAACAGTCCCTTGTAGTGATTCATGTCACTGGAAGAACTGATTTGGGTATGCTAGGACCCAGCAGGGCAGCTATAGAAGCATTGGCTGATGCTTCTAGTTGCTACATATTGCTCATTGAGAAGACAGAAGCTGCCATAAACCACTTCTGTCGTCTCCACCGTGTCCATGGCTCTCTCAGACCTGCTTGTGGTACATTACAAGGGCAGGATTAAAGCTGTGACCGCTTCCTGGAAATGTTAAATACATGGTCATTATTTGATTAATAAAACCAGATCCTTTTTCCTCGATGCCCTCACTGTACAGACCCGACATGCACCGACCTCCTCTGCAGCGTTCGCCTTATGCACCAGCCTCCTATTCAGCATTCGCCTTATTCACCAGCCTCCTCTGCAGCGTTCGCCTTATGCACCAGCCTCCTCTGTAGTGTTTGCCTTATGCATCGGCCACCTCTGCAGCATTCGCCTTATGCACCGGCCTCCTCTGCAGCATTCGCCTTTACAGCTTCCTTCCGCCTTTTATCAATATTCGCAGCATTTTCCGGCGCAGTCTCTGCATTTCTATCTCTTCAGCTCCGTACCCTCGGTTGTGATTTGTATATCCATCGCCCCTAGCCTTCCATTTAATGAACATGGATAACAGCTTATGGATGATGCATATTTTATCACAGCATTTTAATAGACCATAATAAATTTTTGTGACATGTTTGGCGGTGCAATAAAGAGATGCACTTTTTTTTCTTAGGAAAGAGATTTACTGTCAATGAAATTAAAATAATCATACATTAATAAAACAATTCCACTCCACTACGGCCAACGGGGGAAAGACAACAAAAAAACGGAGTTCGGTCCTCGCAAGTGAATTCAGGCTACCGGCTGTAAACCTTCAGAGACGGCAGCAAATTATTCAGAAAGATAGTTTATAAGGACACTAAATCCATGGGCTGCGGCTAGTCCAGCTAGTATACGGCTGCAAGTTATAGTCTGGGAACAGCTGGGCTAATCCAGGGAAATAGTCATTAGGCACAAGGAGTTTGAGATGTGCCCGTCTTATCTATTGCGGTCATCATGACCTCAATGTGAAGTTCATTCGCTTCACCCTCTGAAGGGTTCATCGCATCGAAGGGGAAACGCACATTAAAAATCTCAGCATAGAGTGGGGGGCTGTAAAAAGAAAAATGCAAGTTACATTACCCAGCAGTAAGACAGCTACCTCCTCCATTGTGCAAGTAGGAATAGGAGGAGCAGTGCCAGAGCCCTGCAAAATGACCTCCAGCAGGCCACTCACATCCATGTGTCTGCTCAAACTGTCAGAAACTGACACCAGAGGGTGGTATGAGGGCCTGACATCTACAAGTGGATGCTGTGCTTACAGACCAACACCGTGTAGGATGATTGGCATTTGTAGAGAACACCAAGATTTGGTAGATTAGACATTGGTGCCCTGTGCCCTTCATGGATGAGAGCAGGTACAGACTGAGCACATGTGACAGATGTGACAGTCTGGAGATTCCGTGGAGAACTTTCTGCTGCCTGCAACAACCTCCAGCATGAACGGTTTGGCAGTGGGTCAGTAATGGTATAGGGAGGCATTTCTTTGGAGGGCCACACAGCCCTCTATTTACTAGCCAGAGTTACACTGATTGCCATTAGGTACCGGGATCAGATCCTCAGACCCATTGTGTAGGGGCGGACATATCATTGGTGCAACCTGTGCAGCCACACAGGGGCCCAAGAGGTGAGGGGGCCCATTTATACATCCAAAGCAGTTACAATTTTGCATTTTTAGGAGATCTTGGGCTGCAAAGGGCCCATATATTGTTCTTGCACAGGGGCCCCTTTCTGTCTGTGTCCGCCAGTGCCATTGTGAGACCATATTCAGATGCACTGGGCCCTGGGTTCCTTCTGATGCATGGCAATGCTAGGCCTCATTTGGCTGAAGTGTGTCAGCAGTTTCTGACTGATGAAGGCATTGATGCTATGGACAGGCCTGCCTGTTCCCCAGACATGAATCCAATTGAGCACATCTTGGACATTATTATTATTATTATTCATGTTTATAGCGCCATTTATTCCATGGCGCTTTACATCATGTCTTGTTCCATCCACGAATGCCACATTGCACAACAGACTGTCCAGGAGGTGACTGATGCTTTAATCCAGGTCTAGGAGGAGATCCCTC
This sequence comes from Oophaga sylvatica, assembly GCA_033576555.1. NCBI lineage: Eukaryota > Metazoa > Chordata > Amphibia > Anura > Dendrobatidae > Oophaga > Oophaga sylvatica. Next base: position 391,741,489 of record JARQOD010000003.1, read on the forward strand.
AGGAGAACATCTGCCGCCTCATCAGGACCATGTGGATCGCCCGCCAGGGCAGTGGGGTACTCGGTACCGGGCCTCTTCTTAAAGGGGAAGTGTGACAGAGGCAGTGACCCGGTCTGTGGCCCTGGGCGTCCAGAAAAAGGGGGGTATATTTATAAGGGGTAATAGAGTTTGTAATAAAGTGTTTGTGACACCACCTGTGGTGCTTGGCAATGAGAGATGTTAGCTGACCCTGCAGTGCAGATCCTCTGGGACTGGTGGTGATGCAGCAAAGTTGGTATAGCTCTCCACAGGCAGAGCTTAGTCCCAGGGCAGATGTGGGATGTAGAAGATGGTAATGTTGGTAGATGTAGTAGTGTTGGATGGGTGATGCAGGAATGATTAGAGGACACAGTGGGGTGCAGTTTACAAAGATTTACTCACAGTTCTGGTGTGCACAGGTGTCCGCTTGGTGCCGTGTCCTCCAAGTGAGGGGCTCAGTAAATGCCCAGGTAGTTCAGGATACACCTTTCCAGGACTCCCTTCAATATGTTCCTTTCTCGGTCATCTCACTGTGCTGACTTTCCACCTTTCCTTCCTGTCCAACACCTCACAGTCAGTGTCCCAAGCCAGTAGCCGTGGACCTTGGCCGATAACGTCCTCTGTGCATTTCCTTGCTCCCTTATGGCTACCTTTTCAGAGAAGATAACTGTGGTTCTGTAGCTGAGGCACCAAAAGATGTAACTGCTTCCGGCTTGCTAGCTGAGTCTTGAAGTTCTCCACTAGGCTAGGGGCCGGTGTCCCTTCTGTGACCTGGTCCATCCACTATTGGATCGAGCCTCACGGATGGATCACTCACTATCCGTGCACCTAGGACCCCTTCAATCCTTCCAGAAGCTTCTCTCTGCTCCGTTCTTATCTAGCTTTCTCTGTCTGTGGATAAGCTGCTACCAGCTTCAGCTCCCCTCCTGTTCTATCTGACTCTACAGTCTCGTTCATGCTCTCTAAGCTTCACTTCCCCTCTTTCTTACTTTCTCCACCCACCGCCCAAACACTCTTTCCTACCAAGCCTGGGATGAGACCATCCTCCCATAGAGTACGTCAAGGATGCCCGGCTGCTATAGTCTGTGTTGGGTGTAAGTGTTAGAGTCCTGTGTGGTGCTCCCTTCTTACCTGAGAGTGGGGTATCACACCTCTGGATGAGGTGCAATACCTCTGTGGCGACTGAACCCTCAGGGGTGCCACATATGCCTAGGCATTGTAGGGAGGTCATACAGGCACGTGGAGGCCACACACACTACTGAGCATCATTTCCTTGTCTTGAGGCATTTCCACTGAAGTTGGATCAGCCTGTAATTTGATTTTCCACTTTGATTTTGAGTATCATTCCAAGTCTAAACCTCCATGGGATATTAATTTTGATTTACATTGATCATTTTTATGTTTCATTGTTCTCAATGCATTCCACTATGTAATGAATAACGATTTGCACCTGGAATATTTCATTCAGTGATATCTAGGATGTGGTATTGTAGTTTTCCTTAATTTTTTAAGCAGTGTATTTACGCTTCTGTTTTAATGTTTCCAATAAACAGAAATACATTTCATGCAGGCTGCGGCTCACAGAGCCGTTCTAGTAGACCGCCGCAGAATCCGAATATGAGGAGAAGCCGTTTATCATTACACAAACTCCCTCATAAAGACAATCAGATTTCAGCCACAGATTACGCGGCACATTATTATGTTATTACATTACACTTCAGCTGCCGGCCGTCTCTTTGCCTTTATGGTTATTTTTCTTCTATCCAGTCCTTAATTTCAGCAGCGACCTTTAATAAGTATAAAAAATAATGTCTCTGAAACCGCTCCATAAATTAGGGCTAATTCTAGGATGGCCCAGATATTACTAGCGATGCAGATGCTGCAGCAAGCTCCTTACCATCTGACCGGCTTCAATAACTGAATGTCACTGCACTGTGAAGTCTGATAGATTAAAAATTAATGGGCCTTACCAAAAAGATATCTACAGATGAGAATTTGGCAAAGAACTGTCAAGCAATCTCATCTTTCCCATTTATTACTGCCCTTCCTGCACCAGAGGGTATTTTACAAATGTATTTATTGTAGGCATTATGCAGCCGCGATGGACAGGCAGGAAAAGCTCGTCCACTAATGATGCGCACAGCCACCGGGCATGCATGCCATCAGATCCAGATATATAGTCCAAACACATATTCCAAATGATCCATCTTAATGGGAAAATCACTTTGGAAATGACTAGCACATTGCACATCTCATTTACTGTGGAAAGAAAACGTAATTTATTTTTGCTTCATCATGTAATCATTAAGAACTGGGTCAGCATCTGTGACCCTGGGATTTACGCTGGTTTTTATTCAATGCATTGTGCAGCCTCCAATACAATCTGCAATGCAAATTTCACAACTCTGTTGTCGGGTGTCCGGGACCATGGGCTCCTTCCCTGTCCTTAATGCTAGGATTACACCTGACAGTGAAGATGCCGGGGCCATGTTTCTTGCCTTAGCTTGTGAATCCGCCTTCAGTCTGTACCCTTCCCCATCCAGGGAAGAGGGGAGTAGTAGTGCACCATAATACACCAACCAGATTAACAAGGTAATACAAACAGGGATGAAGGAAAATATTAAACATACAAATATACTCATGCAAACAACAGAGGTATACACCGGGGAGTGGAGGATGGGGTAAAACCAAAGTAGGAGAAGGTAAATTATGACACATGCAAAACCTAGCAACAGTCTCAGATAAATCCACCAAACCCCTTCACCAAAAACCAACAACAACCTCCAGCCATGCAGCATAAGCTAACTCTGGCAATGAGTGCTAGCCAGGGCCAAGATTATATAGGAGATGGGAGTGGCTAACAGCGAACAGCTGAGAGTCTTAATGCAGGAAAGCTTCCAGTAATAATAATAATAATCTTTATTTATATAGCGCCAACATATTCCACAGCACTTTACATTTTAACAGTCTCAAAATACAAGTCATAAGTAACAACGTTAACAATACAATAATTAAAGCAAAATAAGACGACCCTGCTCGTGAGAGCTTACAATCTACAATGAGGTGGGGGAGATACAAAGTACAGGTGTGCATATACAATGATGTATTTACAATGATGGTCCAGCCATCTTGAGGGAGTGAGGGATGGAGATAGTGAACGGGCTACACACGCACACTTACACCTAGAATGACTTTAATTAGTGAACGTGATAGGCCGCTCTGAACAAATGTGTTTTGAGGGAGCGCCTGAAACTATGCAAATTGTGGATGGTCCTAATTTCTTGGGGTAAAGCATTCCAGAGGATTGGCGCAGTGCGGGAGAAGTCTTGGAGTCGGGAGTGGGAGGTACGGATTAGTGCAGAGGTTAGTTGAAAGTCGTTTGCAGAGCGCCGCAGTCGGTTAGGCCGATAGATAGAAATGAGGGAGGAGATGTAGGGGGGTGCTGCACTGTGGAGAGCTTTGTAGGTGAGAACAAGTACTTTGTAGCTCTCAGTAGCTCTCAACTGAGCAGATTAACCCATGCAGTGCTAAAATAAACTTTCACTGTTTGATATGAAGGTGAAGTGCTTCTAATCAATGCAGAAGTAGGAGAAATCAGATGCTGTGGTCTTCTGGCTCCTCTCTGTCGCCATAAACCCGTGACAGCAAAACTCTGGTCTAAACATTATCTACATACAGATATTACCTGCTCTGCTCTTCATACATACAATCTGGTAAGTTTTCCATAGAAGAATACGGCATTAGAAACTTCAACCCAATGCTCCTCAGTTGCTTTCAAAACTACAACTAATAATAATCTTTATTTTTATATAGCGCTAACATATTCCGCAGCACTTCCGAAGGGGCTTACAATTTAGATTCCCTATCTGTATGTTTTTGGAATGTGGGAGGAAACCGGAGAAAACCCACGCAAACATGGGGAGAACATAAAAACTCCTTGCAGATGTTGTCCTTGGTGGGATTTGAACCTAGGACTCCAGTGCTGCAAGGCTGTAGTGCTAACCACTGAGCCACCGTGCTGCCCCCAGCATGTCTACACCGCTGCAAGGCATCAGAACAGACTTGTAATTCTCCAGATGGATGAATCTACAATGTCAATTTTGGAGCAAGCTGTTTATATGTTGCCCCCTTTTATTACCCTATAAACAATCCGTTTAGCAAAAGCGTCGATAGATGTAACAACTAAATGTCCGACAGTAAATTTACTAAACTTGTTACGTCTGTCTATGGTATAGAACAGGAAGAAAGAGGCAAAAAAGGAATAAATAAGAACAGGTGGAAATAAAGTATTAAAAAGGGTTAAAGAGTGTCTGAAAGAGGTACAAAAGGAAATATAAAGTTGATATGATACAAGTGTAAAAACAGCAAAACCAAAGAAACAAGCTGGAGCAGATGTTGGTACACGTGCAAAGTGTAAGAGCACGTTCACACTGTGGCCATTTCACAGTCAAAACCCAATTAAAAGCAAAATGAGCAAATACCCCGGTAGTAAGTAAATAAGTAACTAGTACATGTAGTAACATAGAGGACTTTTAAATCAAAAAGCGTAAAATGCATCCGACCACGACAAGGTGTACCCAGTCAGGATGGTCCTATCCTATCTCTAGTATTAAAATCTTACATTGTGTCCACCGACCTCAGTGTGAATAAGACCAGAAAGAGACAGAGACCCCAACTGTTCGGACACCCATCCACGGCAAGCTATATAGATGAAGTGCCTAGCTCAGAAAGGGGGGCCATTTATACAAAGTACAAGAAACTACAGCAAAACCAAAGAAATGAGCGGGAACATGAGCGTGTTACGGTAAATATTTTACACTTTGCTTTGATTATTTAGACAATTTAATAATACCTATATAGCTTTGGTAATTTTCTATTTTAGTAATAGCTTTATAAGTGTTATTCATAAAAGCAATAACACAGGGAGTTGTCTCTGATATAGAGATGTCTGTGTTTTAAAGCTTTCCTTTGTTTCTAAAAGTATAGTAATCTGGACAGAGCCAATGTCAAGGAATTCAGCAGAATCCATCAATTATGACTTTGTTATTCCCAATTAAAATATTTTTTTTCTTAGGTAATGTAAAGCTATTCCCTTTTTCTTATCTCTGTGGCTGTAATAAAAACTTGTGAGTGGGTCTCTGAGACTCAGACACGCTCGTACACTATCAGACACTGGTTGTGTGCTCTTGTCTCCAATCGATCAATTCCCTGATTTGATCAAACCTGGCAAACATGTGAAGCCTTTTGAGTTTTTCCTGAAACTTTCCATACAGGTTTCCATATCAAGAATAAGAGCATGTTCATACTTTGGCCATTTCACAGACGAAACCCCAAAAAATAAATAAAATGAGCAAATACCCGATAGTTAGTAAGTAGTAATAGTCCATGTAAATAACGTAGGGCAATTTGTTAACACTCTGTTGATCCAAAAAGCGTAAAAGTCATCCCACCGCGACAAGGTGAACCCAATCGGGACAGTTCTATCCTGTTTCTAGTATTAAAACGTCTCCTTATGTCTGCCGACCTCAAAGTGTAAAAACAAGTATGAAACAGGGATATAAGCTGGTAGAAAAAGGTGTGAGACCTGTAAAAAAAGAAGGTATGAAATAGGGATAAAAGCAAGTATGAAGCATGAACAATCCTTGTGTAGAGCAGGTACTGTATGATGTAGGTAGGAAATATTAAAAAAAGGTGATGGAGAATGCAAGTCTAGAGCAGGTATTGTGCAAAGCAGGAATGAGACAGAACCTCATTTTCTTTCTTAATTTTCCAGGAGTGCTGGAAAGTCTTGGTTATCTGTATTTGGTTACCTCCTAAACTTCTTCTCCATATACCAGTGGCTGCAGAGCCCTGTTCTTTGGGTCTGTTGGATTTCTGTGGTTGGACGTCTAGCGATCAGCAAGATATAACTTTTACTTTAGATAGGTGATAACTTAAAAACTCAGGGTCAAAATTTGGAAAAAAAAAAGTATATACATTATATTTATTTTGTCCCTTGAAATGCCCATATATAATTTGGATTCAGATCCTGAGACCCCCAACGATCACCGAAAACCCCTGAGAAGTTCACAACTCGGAGCTCGTGCCCAAGTTTGTGCTTTGTATCGGATCGTTACTCCAGTGTATACGTGATCGGGCAGGAACTGTGAGCTCCTGTCTCCGGAGCGGTGCACTCCATCAGTTCTGGTCTCAGGACCCGGACCTCCACTGATCTGCAGGCAATTTAAAGAAACCCAAAAAAAATTACAGACATTTTTTGCAAAAATGTTGATGTCTGATTAATGAAGCTGAAAATCCCACGATATTATCAGGTGCAATGCAGATAATGACAAGATTGCAAAACTACACACTGGGAATTTGACCCAAATGCATGAAAATGGATTTTTACCAAGATGGAGAGATGATAATGTCTGAGCTCTGGGGGCCATCACAGATCAGGAGATTGGGGTCCAAAGCCCCCGATTCTCTCCTCTGTAGGACTGCATTGTAGAGGGGCTTGCTCGGGGCCGCGGTGACACCCCTGTACATCGCTGCCCTTTAATTGGCTGAGCTTGAAGAATTTATCACCTGGAATTACATGAACTCGGACTGACATGGAGGATAAAATAACCCCAATTCTCAGAGCCGTACATCTCCTCCACAATGCCATGACACGGATTAACGGGTCACTGGGGAAATCCTAATTGCTCCGTCCGATACCGCGGTCATAGCTTTTAAGTGTGTAAATGGAGCAGCTACCAGGAGGACGGCAGATATCACCGCCATTTACACAGCGCACAAAGAACCAAGCCTTTCCTTGGGGAAACAATGTATTTGATGCTGAAACCTTCGTCTCTCTTCTTCCAAGAGCAAATATTCTCTCAATGCCACAAAGAAAAAGCCAATTATCTCTCTTAACCTTGAAATTAATAATGGCCGTCCCACGGAGGCTTATGGGAATGAACGCTATGAAAAATGTAGAAGGTCGAAAATGTAATCTGCAATATCCGACTCTTCAAACTAACGAGTGCTGCGACTCTGAGATGGTGACGGAACCGCTGCAGGTCGGGGGGATCTGTCAGACCGCCTGTGGAGGGCGAGCCCAAGCCAGTGGCCCTCGCACCCAAACTGCATCATTCCCTGCACCCAGGGGAGTAACTAGAGGCCCATGGGCTCAGGGGCAAAATCTGTGCCTCGGCCTTCCCTAGGATTGTTTAGATAATGTATGTTAGCCCCTATAGAAAACACAATATATAAACCTGACAGAAAACACGGCAATAAGATAATATGCAAAGAAATAAATCTAAATCAGACATGGGGAAAGTGTGGCCCCCAAGCCACATCCAGCCCCCTGGAGATCCAGTCCGGTCCACAGATTGAGAAAACGGGCTGCACCATGTCCTCATTCAACCGGTGTCCCCATATCACCGCTATCTGCATCCTCAGGAAAACAACACAGTGGTGAGCTCTACGATTGGTGGAGGACGGAGCCGCCGCTACATTGAGGGAGGACGGAGCCGCCGGTACATTGGTGGAGGATGGAGCCGATGGTACATTGGTGTAGGACGGAGCACCCGGTACATTGGGGAGGACGTAGCCGCTGGTCCATTGGTGGAGGACGGAGCCCCAGGTACATTGGGGGAGGACGGTGCCTCTTGTACATTGGGGGAGGATGGAGCTGTCGGTACATTGATGGAGGATGGAGCCGCTGGACCCCTCTTCCACCAGTCAGCATGTGTGACAGACACGATGACATCACTACATTGTGTCAACTAAGACCGGAGCAGAGCGCCGGAGGAACGGGAGCAAGGAGCGTATGTGAGTTATGTGCATGGGATGTATCCTGTATATTGGGGGCTATATGAGGGCTGATACTGACTATAGGGAGACTATGTTCCCACAATCCAACAAATCAGTTGCAAAGTTGCTTCTCAATCACTTCACTGTTTTAATATTAGGTCAGTATCCCTTTAAAAAATAATGTTTTAGAGCTTATTTTTTTTTAAAGTTCCATCTAATTATCAGGAGCTTGAAATGCTTTGATTTTTCCCATTTTTGCTGCTATTGAGTAAATCTGATATGCATGAATTTGGTGAAGCGACCACTCCATGAGACACTCGTCATCTGGTGAGACGCCAGAGGGAGCTGATCCGGCAATTAGACAAGTACTGTGCAGAATCTCACCTCAGTGGTTGGCGATAATTAAAAACGACTTTACACGGATTTCAAGCCATATGTGTAAAAAATGTCATAAAAAGGGTCCGGGACCCCAAGAGTCGCTCACAAAGAAATCAATCCTGGTGGAAGCTGGCACTGCGCGAGATGGAGAAAGACATCGCGGGTCACCTCGGGCCAAGCTTCACCAGATGATTAAGCCTCCCACGGAGAAGAAGTAATGGAGAACGGGACAGAATGGCGCTCAGCAGGTAGAAGACGCCGCACTGCCACTACTAGGGTCAAGATGTCCGTGGCCTCCTTACTGAGAGCCACGAACGTTGCATTACAGCATGTCCGCTATATCCATCAAACAGGCAAGAAAAACAGGGTTGCACGTATCTGCAGATTGTACAGTAGTACCACACACAACCTGTGGTCAGGGGGCCGCTGCTTTTGGAAAATAAAACAGCCTGGACAACCTGTTTAGATTATCAAAATAAATGATCACTATCTGTTTGTGCACAAGTTGGAGTTTTAATATATTGTTTGAAAAGTACAACTATGTTTGAAAAAAAAATAGAAAATGTGTAGAAATAAAATAAATAAAAATATAAAAAGGGGCTTGTCCATTGAGACTCTGCTGATCATCCTACACTGGTTGTGCGCACTGAGCAACACAGCTGCAGAGGCTCCGAGTATCGTGCACACGTCCTATTGGCGTAAATCCTCGGCAATCGTGCACTCGGACTTCGGCCAGGCGGCAGAGAATGCCTGGAGGACCCCTTTAATTTCTTTAGGTGGTTAACTAACTGTCATAAGGAAATATTCAGCCATGACGAGTTTGGATCATGTGGATCCCAGAGATCTCGTGTCATGGGGTTGCCGCGACAGTGTGGAGCCAGAAGACCGCAGCATCTGATTGCTCCTACTTTGGCGCTGAGACGAAGCACTTCTCCTACATTTTAATGGTGTTTATTTCTTCTGACAGAACAGGGGTTAATCAGCCATGTTGGAAATCCCTGTGCTTGCAGGTGTGCTCGGTTAGCCACTCCTTTTCCCTTTACAATCTGAGCTCTGTTACTAATCCTTGTCAGAGCTAGCATTTGCTGCATGGCTAACGGAGGGAGAGGAGTACATTTGAGAAGGAGAGTTGTAGGAGTTTTCTGTGACTGTTGTTTGGTTTGTATGTGTGGTAATTCTTTATCCTTCTCTATTTTGGTTTATTCCTCTACCTTCACACACATCGGTGCAGCCCTCTGTTGTATGTGAAGGAATATTTTGTATGCCTGGAGTTTTCTGTTAACCCTTGTTTGTGTTGCCTTGTTTGTCGTGTTGGTGTACTACGGTGCACAGTAGCGTCCCCTCATCCCTGGGTGGGGAGGAGAACAGACGGAGGGCTAACTTAGGAGATAAGGCAAGGGTGAAGGCCCTGGCATCATCACCTTCAGAAGTATCCCGACGAGTAGGGTGAACTAGGACAGGGAAGGAGCCCCTGGTCCCGGGTCACCCGACAGCTGTGTCGTGACATCTCGGAGGCCTCCGTGGACTTAGACGGTTTTATATTTTCGTTATCACACAGATAATAAACCTTCCAGAAAGAGATGATAAATCTGCCCCGTAATAAGTAACAGAGAAGCTGATTGGACAACTATACAAATTTCTACTTTTCACTTATGTAAAAATTATTCCCGTGAGTAAAAAAAAAAATGGCAGAATGACCAAACTTCAGCTGTGGAGCAAACTTTTGATTTACAAATAAAATTACCAATTTTAAGATTTTGTTGAAAAATCTTTAAAAAAGGGGTGTTGATCCGCAAACAACACTTGTCACTTATCCACAGAATAGGGGATAATAAGATCCTTAGGGGTCCCACTGTTTGGATCCTATTCTCCTGATGAGTACGGGGGTCCCATGTCTCTTTTGGAAATGGACACCACCACTCCGCTCAACATCTATGAGGGAACTGTGGGCTACATCCACCACCTGTTAGTGCACTTGGGACAATGCCCGATCATACACTTCTCATATGGTCTATGGACAGGTGATAAATATTGTTCATGGGGATAGGGCTCAGGGGCGGACACTGACAGCTTGGGGCCCCTGTGCAAGAAATGTGTCTGGGCCCCTCTCCTTCTATGGTGACAAAGTTACACATATATATATATAGCCACACACATACATGTATATATATTACATAGTCCCCTTTATTATGTATATTGCCATCCCTTATTATATAGTGCCCTCTCTTGTTATGTACAGCACCGTCCCTTACATATTGGATTATATAGAGCCCTGTTTTTATTACATATCATCCTGTCTTGTTAGCTGTATAATGCAAAGATGGCTGATGGAGCATGGGAAAGCTTATTATCTAATGGAGGACCTGATGGGCTGGTAGTCTGGTCACCGGATCCTCCATCACCAGCCATTTTATATCTAACAAAAGAGGAGACTATGTAATAAAAGAGGGAGCTTTGAGTAACAAAAATAACAAGAATACACTATGTAAGAGACAGCACTGTACATAACAGCTGAGGAAGCTATATAATAAGGGATGGCGCTATACATAATAAGTGACTACATTATATACTAAGGGACTGTGTTAGACAAAATAAGCGATAATAACATCTTCCTCCACCTCCTCATGTTCTTAAATCCATTATAAATCCCCCTTCCTCCCATCCCAATCCCCCACATCCCTCATTGTCCTCCTCCCTCCGCATTCCATTATTGTCTTCTCCCCCACCCCAATCATTGCCCTCTTCACCACGTCCATGATTGCTCTCTCCCCACCACCCCAATCATTGCCCATTCCACTTCCTCCAATATTGCCCTTTCCGCAATGACCTTCATTGTCCTTTCAACCACCACCATCATTGCCTTTTCCCACCACCCCATCATTGCTCATTCCACCACCTCCATCATTGCTTTCTCCCCCACCCCCCACGTCACTGTCCTTTCCACCACCTCCATCATTGCTTTCTCCCCCACCATCTTCATCATTGCCCTCTCCGTCATCTCATCATTGCCTTCTCCCCCACCACAATCACTGCCTTCTCCCCACCATCTCCATCATTAACTCCTTCTCTGCCACCCCACCATTGTCCTTTCCACTGTCACCATCATTGCCTTCTCCCTCACCACCCCATCATTGCCCATTCCACCACCTCCACCATTTCCTCCTCCACCACCCCATCATTGTACTTTCAACTGCTACCATCATTGCCTTCTCCCCCACCACCCCATCATTGCCCATTCCACCACCTCCATCATTTCCTCCTCCCCCACCACCCCATCATTGTCCTTTCAACTGCCAACATCATTGCCTTCACCCCCACCACCCACATCATTGTCCTTTCAACTGCCACCATCATTGCCTTCTCCCCCACCACCTCCATCATTTCCTTCTCCCCACCACCCCATCATTGTCCTTTCAACTGCCACCATCATTGTCTTCACCCCCACCACCCCATAATTGTCCTTTCAACTGCCACCATCATTGCATTCTCCCCCACCCCCCCATCATTGCCCATTTCTACCACCTCCATCATTTCCTTCTCCCCCACCACTCCCATCATTGCCATCTCCTTCACCTACACACACAGTACCATTCTCCCCTCTGCACGTTCCCCCGCAGCGACACACACACACACACTCTCACCTCTCTGTACTCTTTCCTGCAGCATCACCATCACTGGCAGCTTCCTCTCTCTCAAAGCAGCGGCGCTGAATGATGATGTCATCCAGCAGCACTGCTGACTGTGTGAGAGATAGGAAGCGCAGGGAGGGAGCAAGATGGATCGCTACAGCTCCGCTCTGCTGCCATTTTCTCTTGCAGGCAGCAGAGCTGCAGGGATCTCTCCCTGCCCACCGCACATGAGGGCCTCGCGGCTGGATAAACAGGCCAGATTGCCCTCATTAGCCGTCCTGCAGGGGCCCCGCTCCACCTCCGGGCCCTGATGCAGCAACACTGGCTGCACATGCGGTAGGTCCGCCCCTGGGAGGATTGTGTGTTAGGGTGAGTTACTACATGCAAATAAACTACAGGTTGTCCTCTGTAAAGCCTGGAAGGAGAAGGGATGACAATACTTTTCCTATTACAGAAAAACCCCAAAACATAATATGGGGGGCAGCAGGGTGGCTCAGTGGTTAGCATGGTGGCTCAGTGGTTACCACTGTATGGCGGTCAGTGGTTAGCACTGTTGCTTTGCAGCTCTGGGGTCCTGGATTCAAATCCCATCAAGGAAACATCTGTACGGAGTTTGTATGTTCTCCCCGTGTTTGTGTGGGTTTCCTCCGGGTTCTCCGGGTTTCCTCCCTCACTCTAAAGACTGATGATGGGGAGTTTAGATTGTGAGCCCTAATGGGGACAATGATGATAATGTCTGTAAAGCGCTGTGGAATTAATGACGCTATATAAGTGAGTAATATAAGTGAATATTAAAGCCCCTGGACCGTGACTCCTTTACATTCTACTATTTGCTGGTGACCCAATGGTGACCGATTTCTAGCTTTCACCTCTGTAGGGCAGCTGCACATTTTCCTGGTGCAGCGTGATACACTTTTCTCTCCAGATACATTGTATACTCTCGTGTGTTCCTCTTCCATCCTCACACTGTGCCGCACTCCCCTCTGTTCTGGCAGAGCCTCTGTTGCAGCAGTTTATGGCCGTCTTCCAGGTATCTCTCCATTTTGGTGGCTATACTTAGCCACAGATCGACTGATCGTTGTGGTTAGTTCGGATTACAGCGGAGACGCCATGTACAAGACAGAACATGTCCATATACTCCTGATATTTCCAGCAGATGCTCCGCATTTTCCTTGCAGATCAAGTTATTGACCTCTTGTTGTCTTCCAGTGCAGAATACAACAAAGAGACTTTGGAGCGGAACGTCTCATGTGCTCGCACTTATTACTTATCAGGTGCAGTTTTCAGGAACGTTCCCGAAGTGAGATCTCCAGCAGGAGTTAATGTGACCTTTAGAAAACATCGTCTGCTCCTGCTGTGATCACCAAGGCGCACAAAGGGCTGCGCTCTACTTCACTAGTATTCCACTAAATCTAGACAATGCTCCAATTACCGAGCCAGCTACGTTACCAGCATTCAATCCTTCCCAGAAACTAAATGAAATGTCTTCAGACAGCCAAGATTCAGGCTGCGATCCCTCGTAAAGAACTCGCTGTGGAAACTCTGCAGTGTATAACATGACTATGGCACTGGAGAGTCAGGAGCGTTGTACACTTACTAGAAACAACCCCTCTCAATGTCAAACTACTGGGACAATTCTCCAATTCCAAACCTCTCACAACTTACATTTTCACTTTCCCTTCCCCATAAAGACACAAGAGACCACTGTTTTAGGATATATTGGCCTCTAGTTGCCAATTTGTGACCAATTCTCAATTAATCTCTGATAATATCACAAAGTAGTATCACACCCATTAAACCACACAATACTTTATTCAATATTCCAGTTTTTATCCAAAATCAAAAAAGAAACATCACTGGTGGACAAATATTGCCAACTGAACACCAGCTTGTAAAGAAGCCCCACATGCACCAGATTAGCCACATTGTTCCACAACGTTGTGTGATGTATACCCACAGTGAAACCTTCAGTCACCAATTCACCAACAGCACCAAGAACCTTCATCTGCCATCTCCCACCATGACCCAAATTTATTCGATGCCCCCAAGGTCACCAACTCTACAGAAACAAAAAGTAGCAATTGGCGTTTTCTACAATTTTGACTTTCTTCATGAAAAATCAGCAACAGATCCATGACTATTCAGTCTCATAAATTGTCCTATTGCTCATTTATAAATCCGTACCAATAGCGCTACTATGCACCACTAAGGATTCGTGGTCGGAAAATCTGCATCAGATCCACAACATGCAAACATACATTGCTGAGAAAGGAAACCAACTCGGACTTTTCTTAAGACCAGTTATGTATGAAGTTTTATTTGTGTTGCTTCATGGGAAATATACATGCAAATTAGCTAAAACAACCCTCACTGGTGCCACCTGTTGGAGATATCCAACTCTATAAAAGAAACCTTGCAGAGATAACCAGGGATCAGGTCACACCCGTCTGCAGACATCTGTTTTGGGGTTCTCGTCCCTCATTGCTGGCTTAAATTGGTGTAATCTTGAAATGTCAGCAGTCTCTCAGCGAGACTATAGAGTAGGGTATAGTATGTTTACTGCAGGGGGTGGCGAGATTATTCTGAAAGCTGTTAGCAAGGACTGTCTCATTAGGAGAATTGGAAACAGCCTTTGCCTTCTGGCTTTGCTGCCAATACAATGCCCCGATGAGCTGAACAGCAGAGCGAGCCACTGAACAATTCATTAGCGCATGTGACTAAAGCATCTATCGGCGCTGATTAAAAGTTTAAAGCAAATTGGAGGGGAAAAAAAAATATAGAAATATCATACGTATCGATGTGTTTTTATCTATGGCACATAAATCACATTTCAGACCGACGACCGGGTGCCAATTAAACCGAATCGCTCAAGGATCGGAGTGATGTACAATGCGGCAATGGTTACGGAGATGAGCAGATGTGCGCACAATGAAGATCTATAGACATGCTTTCTATGCAAACTCTTCCTAAGCAGCGGAACAACGTACCAGAATGGCCACTTGGAGACTTACAAACAAGCTTTGAAAGCACTTATACAGCACTTTATGTTGGCGATCGCGGTGATCTACTAACATTTCTTTGTGATAAAGATGCAGAAATTAACATATTACGGAGTGGCGGATCGGCAGACTGCACTCTTATTACACACCGAACCGAACGGGCAGAAATGATGTAAAAAGATAAGTTTCTTGCAATTGTTACATTCCAGTATTAATCCCCTGGACAGAGGGTCAGACTGGCCCACAGGAGAGCAGGAGAGTACTCCGGTGGGCCCCCATGCAGGAATGGGCTCTCCACTCCACATATATGAGAAGTAGTTGGCACAAAACATTAGTTTCACTATGTGCAGAAAAAGGGAATCATTTAACAAACTACCCTGTTTATTATTATTAGAAGCATAGGCAAATTTGTGAATGAGGGTAATGTGATATCTGAAGTCAGGGCTTTACTGCCCTGACTGGTGTATGGGGCCCGATGAGCAGAGGGGGCCCGCATCGGGCCCCGTCTCTTCTGCTCATCGGGCTCCAGCAGTAGGATTCTGCCGATGCAGAAAATGAACTTGCATCCAAGACTCTATTTCCGTGCGGGCCCGCACGGTAATAGTTAAAAGCCGCCAGCCAATCGGAGACTGGCAGCTGACGTCAGCGTGCACTTCGCCGGCGTATGACATCATTGTCCGCGCTTGAAATGCCTGGAGGGAACATCACCACAGGAACGCACCAGGTAAGGAGAAAGTTTTTGTTTTTATTTGGATTGAAAGTGGCAAGCCGCAATATGTTTCTATGGCAGGAAGGAGACACGGGCAGAATGGAGACACGGGGGCAGGATGGGAGGCACATGGGCAGGATGTAAACACATAGTGCAGAATGGAGACATGGGGCAGAATGGAGACATGGGGCAGGATGGAGACACGGAAGCAGGATGGAGACACGGGAGCAGGATGGAGACACGGGGCAGGATGGAGACATGAGGTAGGATGAGACACGGGGCAGGATGAGACACAGAGCAGGATGGAGACAGATGGGGCATGAATATGGGTCAAGATGGAGACAGATAGGTGTTGTGAATGGGTTTGAGATGAGTTCTGAGCAGAGGCTCCCTCTGGTGGTTACAGGCGGTACTAGTGAGGATTGTGAGGACTGGGAATCAGGTGTTACTGATTGGTCTTATATAAGGGAGTCATTTTCCCATCAGGGTTGCCGGTGATCAATTGTTCTGGTCTGAATCCTTCTTTCCAGTTTCCCTTGTAGCCTGCTGTGTCGTGTCTGCATCTCCTGCTATCAGATAAGACAATTTCTTATTTTGTGTTTTTGCTATATTTTTGCATTTTGTCCTGCACTTCTGTGGGGGCCTTCAGGGTCCCCTCCGGGGGCTTTTGCCCTCTCAGTTTAGTCCAGCCACTGTGTTTTGTACTTTTGCTTTTTCCAGTTTTTTTTCAGTGGCTGCTGTTTTGTTTTTGTTACACCAGAGAACTAATTTAGGTGGTAGAGGTCGTGTGATCTCAGGTGATTTTGAAATTAGTAGAGTTGGTGTTTTTTCAGGGTTTTCTGAGATTGCAGTAAGTACCCTTCCTATCCTTTTCTATTTAGATAGTTTGGGCCCAGCGTTTGCTCATACTATTTTCTTTCTGTGTCAGTATTTCCTCTTGTCTAACCGCCATTACATGTTTGGGGGCTTTCTATTATCTTTGGGGTTCTGCTCCGGGGCAGATAGCTTTCCTATTTCTATCTTTAGGTGTAGTTAGTTTCTCAGGCTGTGACGAGGCGTCTAGGACCAACGTAGGAACGCTCCACGGCTACCTCTAGTTGCGGTGGTTAGTCAGGGTACTGCAATCTCATAGATTCCAACTGCTCTGGTGTATTTCCTTTTTTACCTGCACTCCTCAGCTACCGTAACATAACAGATAGGGCAGGATGGAGACTGATGGGGCAGGATGGAGACTGATGGGGCAGGATCATGGTGCAGGATGGAGACATGGTGCAGGATCATGGGGCAGCATGGAGACAGATGGGGCAGCATCATGGGGCAGAATCATGGGACAGATGGGGCAGAATAATGGAACAGATGGGGCAGGATCATAGGACAGATGGGACAGGATCATGGGGCAGATGGGGCAGGATGGAGACATATGGGGCAGGATGGGGAGATCATATGGGGGCAGAATGGATACTCATGAGGGCACGATGGGAGAACATATGGGGCCAGCAGGGCTGAGACTAGGAAATTTGAGGCCCCATACTGGCAAAATTTTCGGGGCCCCCTTGAGACTCCACCAAGGCTCCACCCCAGCCCCGCCTCCACCCCTCAAACTGTCCACAGTCCCACCGCTCTCTCTTGGAAAAACTCCACTTCTCACCAATCACACATTAACAGTTCCCATCACCACATCACACATATAGATAGCAGCTTTTGTTTTGGCCAAAAGATTTTTTAATCTGTCACCACGAAAATGTAGACTCTTTTGGCAGGGCCCTACTCTACTCTAACCTATTAAACATTTGTTAAAATATGCTATACAATTTCGGTATATTTTTATTTATTTTTCAATTTTTAAAATGACCAATACTATCACATACAAGGGACAAATACCACCACACCATGTCCAGACCACATATTACCACCACAGTGACCAAATAATATCACATACAAGGGACAAATACCACTGCACCATGACCAGACCACATATTACCACCACATGGTGACCAATAATACCACATACAAGGAACAAATACCACTAAAACATAACTAGACCACATATTACCACCACACAGTGACCAAATAATAGCACATACAAGCAACAAATACCACCACACCATAGCCAGACAACATATTACTACCACATAATGACTGAATACTACAATACTGATCATCAATAAAAAAAAACACAATACTATCAAGATGAGTGCCATTATGCACAGGAGATCTGTACTTAGTATGCAGTGTCTGTGTACAGATAATACAGTGATCACCGGTGACATTATACACAGGAGTTCTGTATATAGTGTCAGTGTAAAGGTAATACAATGATCACCTGTGACATTATACACAGGAGAGCTGTATATAGTGTATAGTGTCAGGTAATACAGGGATCATCAGTGACATTATACACAGGAGCTCTGTATATATATTTCCTTTCCTGGCGCGTTCCTGCGGCTATGTTCCCACCAGGCATTTCAAGCTCGGACTTGCCTGCGAATGACGTCAGCTGCCAGCCTCCGATTGGCACCATATATCATGGTGTGGTGGTATTTGTCCCTTGTATGTGCTATTATTCAGTCACTGTGTGGTGGTAATATGTGGTCTGGTCATGTTGTGTTGGTATTTGTTCCTTGTATGTGGTATTATTGGTCCCCATGTGGTGGTAATATGGTGTCTGGTCATGGTGCAGTGGTATTTGTCCCTTGTATGTGATATTATTGGTCATTTTAAAAAAATTAAAAATAAATAAAAATATACCTAAATTGTATAGCATATTTTAACAAATTTTCCAAGAGAGAGCGGTGGGACTGTGGACAGTTCGAGTGGTGGGAGGCAGGGCTGGGGTGAAGCCTGGGTGGAGTCTTGGAGTCTTAAGGGGGCCCCGAAAATTTTGCCAGTATGGCGCCCCGAAATTCCTAGTGGCAGCCCTGTCTGAAGTAGCTGAGCAGCGGCCCACCAAAATCTGTGTTACTGATGGGACCTTGGCATCCCCGTCCGGCACTGCCTGGATGAGATGTAATCTTGGTTTGGTGGCAAGCAAAGGGTTACTTTTATTTTCCAAACCAAATCCCTGATATGAGGAAACACATTCGTTCCCTTCTTGGAGACAAAGAGATTAGTCTATATTGCTGACACAGTACTGTACACAGCGGAGAGCAATAAAACGAGCACTAATCAACTGTGTCCTGCGGGAACGCACCGTGTGGGAGGCAGGAAACAAGAAACTTGCAGCTTAAAGGGAAACTGAGCCCCCAAAACAAGCTCCAGGCAACGATTAATGCTAGTCAATGTACCAGAATGCAAATGAAATGCCAGAAAATGCGCAGAGCCGACTCTATCGTCCTTTTACTCAGGGAGGTTTAAAGAATTATACAGAGCAATATGTAACAATAAATAAAATACATGTGTGAACACAGCTGTAAAGGTCGCAGTTTTCTTTAACTCAGGATCAGTACAGGATCAGTAATGTAATATATGTACACAGTGACTGCACCAGCAGAATAGTTAGTGCAGCTCTTGGGTATAATACAGTATGTAACTCAAGATCCGTACAGGATATGTAATGTATGTATACAGTAACTGCACCAGCAGAGTTGTGAGTGCAGCTCTGGAGTATAATACAGGATGTAGCTCAGGATCAGTGCAGGATCAGTAATGTAATGTATGTACACAGTGACTGCACCAGCATAATAGGGAGTGCAGCTGTTCTGCCCATCTGAGTACAGGGCAGTATGTTTTGTACTGTGTGCTGGTTTGTTTGTTATAACACCATCTAGTGGTGGATGAATTTATAACCTGTGCCTTTAACAAGCAGATAGAGTATTGCATTGTGGGATTGAAGCTAGGTATGCTGGGAAGAAGAACTTCATTTTCTTCCATGTACTTCAGGGAATACACATGTTCATGTGCTCTCCTGTAACCTCTCCAACTTGAGTTTGCTATCCTGGTAAAGCATATCTGGTAAGATCAATATCTTCTCTAGCAATGCAGTGTTCAGGAGGTTATTAACTGTATAGCAGCCAGTGCATAGGAGATGTTATTAGAATCCTGTGTAAAGTTTACATCATACTGTATACTTTCCTGTTAATTGTAAAGTGTCAGCTGTGTGCCCAATACTTATCTATGTCATTTGTATTTTTATAGTTTTAACGCGCATGTTCTATACTGTTCACCAATAAACAAGTTAGACTACAGAGGACAGTCTGCTTACTTGGAAGATAGAATCGTGGTTTAGGCAGAACGAAAAAAACAGATGCTAAACGCCTGCGATAGTGAATACGACTTAAGGAGCCGCTCATACCCACACCGCACTGTTTGCAGATACTGCAGCGGCCGCCATACAGTCACAAGTACCGAGAGTGCAGCCCGCCATCAAGCGCTTCATCATTCCCGCCACGCAGAAGCCGCCGCGCATGGACTGTTTCCCGCTAATATACTCAGCAGTACGCAGCTAAGCGCACAATGTCTCAAAACAGCACATCCTCACTCAAAACGAGGTCATGAGCAAGCTCCAGCAGGTCGTCATTAGCAGAGCTCGCTGCTGTCGCCCGTGCCGAAGCCGAGGCAGCCAAAGCAAGATCCTCCTTTGCCGAAAGAGAGATGCACCTAAAGGTGAGACAGGCGGAGCAAGATACAGAAACTGCACGTCTGCAGGCAGAGAGAGAGGCCGAAACCGCATGCCTGCAAGCCGAAACTGCACGTTTGCAAGCGAGATAGAAAGACTTGCAGCAGACAAAGAGACAGCAGCTGCAATTGCTAAAGCAGAGTATTTGGAAGCTATGAAGGATACTGATTGTGAGAGACGCAGCAATATTCGCGAACCAGATCTAGGACAGCAAGATCCAGCGCAGCGCGTCGCAGAGTACGTCTGTCAACATTCCGGCATAGATGACAGCCCTGATACACCACATTGACCAGCCTACGCCGGCTACCAGCGATCCAACCCAAACTTCGTTACCACAAACAAGGAGTAGTCCAGATGTTGATCACAGCGGCTGTTCCACTGAGCAGAAGGTACAGCTGCCATCCCGCCTTAAAGAGACACCTCCTTCACCGAGAAGGTACTGCACAGACTATACGAAGTCAGAAGCGTCTCACAGGTATGGTGATACACCACACACTAGACATGACTATAACACACCAGCTTGTGCCGGCACTGACCAAGCCACCATAGACTTTGCAAAGTTCCTTGCCCGGCAAGTATTGGTTACAAAAGGACTTGTAAAGTTCACTAATAAACCCGAGAACTATAGGTCATGGAGAGTCTCATTCCGGAACGCCATTCATGGTCTGGACCTTTCTAATAGTGAGGAGTTAGATTTCCTAGTAAAGTGGCTCAGAAGTGAGTCGGTCGAGCATGCCAAAAGACTAAGAGACATCAATATAAAGCATCCACACATAGGTCTACGCAAAGTGTGGAAAAGACTTGATGAATGCTATGGGACAGTAGAAGTCATAGAGAATGCTTTATACAAAATAATTGATGATTTTCCTAAGATAGGACCTAAAGGTTATCAAAAGCTTAGAGAATTGAGTGATTTATTGATAGTTACAGGTTGCCCAGGAGGAAGGAGACTTGCCCGGATTGGCATTCTTAGACACCGCTAGGGGTGTCAATCCGATAATACAGTCATGGCCAAAAGTTTTGAGAATGACACAAATATTAATTTTTACAAAGTCTACTGCTTCACTTTTTCTAATGGCAATTTGCCTATACTCCAGAATGTTATAAAGAGTGATCAGCTTAACAGCAATTACTTGCAAAGTCAATATTTGGCTAGAAAATGAACTTTATCCCCCAAAACACATTTCAACATCATTGCAGCCCTGCCTTAAAAGGACCAGCTAACCTCTTTTCAGTGATTGCTCCATTAACACACGTGTGGGTGTTGATGAGGACATGGCTGGAGATCAATCTGTCATGATTAAGTAAGAATGACACCACTGGACACTTTAAAAGGAGGCTGGTGCTTGGCATCATTGTTTCTCTTCTGTTAACCATGGTTATCTCTAAAGAAACACGTGCAGTCATCATTGCAATGCACAAAAATGGCCTAACAGGGAAGAGTATCGCAGCTAGAAAGATTGCACCTCAGTCAACAATCTATCGCATCATCAAGAACTTCAAGGAGAGAGGTTCCATTGTTGCCAAAAAGGCTTCAGGGCGCCCAAGAAAGACCAGCAAGTGCCAGGACCGTCTCTTAAAAGTGTTTCAGCTGCGGGATCGGGCTACCAGCAGTGCAGAGCTTGCTCAGGAATGGCAGCAGGCAGGTGTGAGTGCATCTTCACGCACTGTGAGGCGGAGACTCTTGGAGCAAGGCCTGGTCTCAAGGAGGGCAGCAAAGAAGCCACTTCTCTCCAGAAAAAACATCATGGACAGACTGATATTCTGCAAAAGGTGCAGGCAGTGGACTGCTGAGGACTGGGGTAAAGTTATTTTCTCTGATGAATCCCCTTTTCGATTGTTTGGGACATCAGGAAAACGCCTCATTCGGAGAAGACAAGGTGAGCGCTACCACCAGTCTTGTCTCATGCCAACTGTTAAGCATCCTGAAACCATTCATGTGTGGGGTTGCTTCTCAGCCAAGGGAATCGGCTCTGTCACAGTCTGGCCTAAAAACACAGCCATGAATAAAGAATGGTACCAGAATGTCCTCCAAGAGCAACTTCTCCCAACCCTCCAAGAGCAGTTTGGCGATCAACAATACCTTTTCCAGCATGATGGAGCACCTTGCCATAAAGCAAAGGTGATAACTATTTAAATGGCTCAGGGAACAAAACATAGAGATTTTGGGTCCATGGCCTGGAAACTCCCCAGATCTTAATCCCATTGAGAACTTGTGGTCAATCATCAAGAGACGGGTGGACAAACAAAAACCTAAAAATTCTGACAAAATGAAAGCATTGATTGTGCAAGAATGGACTGCTATCAGTCAGGATTTGGTCCAGAAGTTGATTGAGAGCATGCCAGGGAGAATTGCAGAGGTCCTGAAGAAGAAGGGTCAACACTGCAAATATTGACTTGCTGCATTAACTCATTCTAACTGTCAATATAAGCTTTTGTTTTACTCATATGTTTGCAATTATTATATTTCTGTCTGTGATAAAAACATCTGTCAAACACACATAAAAACCAGAGGGCAGCAGATCATGTGAAAATATAATATTTGTGTCATTCTCAAAACTTTTAGCCATGACTGTACAAAAACTTCCTTACAACCTACAAGAAAAGTGGGTTACACATGTATCACGGTATAAACAAAATCATAATTTACCATTCCCTCCTATCACTGTATTCGTAGAATTTGTCACCCAACAAGCTAAGATCAGAAAAGACCCTAGTTTTGACTTCACTCTGTCATGTTCCACTGCCCCTGGTGTCAAACTCAGTAGGACACCCGTGGCAGTTCACAAAACTAACATTGTTTCCACAGGCCCTCCTCACAATGCAAGTAAACCCCCTCCAGACGAGAACAAGCCTCAGGATGTCAGTAAACATTGTCCTCTACACAAGAAACCACATCCTCTACTAAAATGCAGAGCCTTCAGGGAGAAGTCTTTGGAGGATCGCAAGGGTTTCCTCAAAGAGAACAACATCTGCTTCAAATGTTGTGCCACAACCCCTCACCTCGCCAGGAACTGTGAAGCTGGCGTGAAATGTGCAGAATGCAGCAGCACGAATCACAATACAGCCTTGCACCCTGGACCACCTCCACGAGTTTTGTCACAAGCAGAGGAGCACGATGGGAAGGAGAAGAACACTGATGAAGATACCCCTGTGGTCAGCTCTCAATGTACGGAGATCTGTAAGGGACTCACAGGAGGAAGGTCCTGTTCAAAATCTGCCTTGTCCAAGTCCACCCTGCAGGCCGCAAGGACAAAGCCCTCAAGATATATGCAATCCTGGATGACCAAAGTAACAGGTCTTTAGCCAGGTCCATCTTCTTTGACAACTTTAGCATTGTAGGCCCTGGTTCTCCCTACTCCCTGAGGACATGTTCAGGTACTGTTGAGACGGCGGGGAGAAAAGCGACCGGATACAAGATGGAGTCCATAGATGGTCAAACCTGCCTATCGCTACCAACCATCCTGGAGTGCAACCAGATTCCCGACAACAGGTCAGAGATACCATCACCGAAGGTGGCGACATATCACTCCCATCTGAAGCGTATAGCCAACCTGATACCTGAGTTGGATCCAGAAGTCCCAATAGCTGTACTCCTGGGAAGAGATATACTATGAGTCCACAAGACTAGAGAAATATAAACGGCTCCAAAAATGCTCCGTACGCTCAGAGGCTCGACCTTGGATGGGTCATCATAGGAGACATCTGTCTAGGAGGAGCACACAAGCCGGCCTCAGTCAACAGTATGCTCACCAGCACACTAGAAAATGGACGTCCGTCTCTCCTCCGGCCATGTCACAATAGTCTGCTGGTAAAGGAATTGTCAAACAGCGCTCTCCTACCTTGCCCTTTCTCAGTACCTACCAACGAAGACCACGCCTGTGAAGGTGAACAAGA
Organism: Oophaga sylvatica; assembly: GCA_033576555.1. NCBI lineage: Eukaryota > Metazoa > Chordata > Amphibia > Anura > Dendrobatidae > Oophaga > Oophaga sylvatica. The sequence continues at coordinate 391,765,513 of JARQOD010000003.1, forward strand.
CCACATGGGATTTACAGTTTTCCACAGGACAAAGGAAGACGACAAGGTAGCCATGTCCATAGAAGATAGGATGTTCCTGGATATCATGGATAGACAGTCAAAGACAAATCGAACAGTTGGGTCGCACCCTCAGCATTTCGACCTCAGAGAAGGCGCCTACCCAACAACAGGGAACTGGTCTACAGCCGGTTCATCTCCCTCAGACACAAGCTTAAGAATTCACCTGAGATGAAGGAACACTTCTTTACCTTCATGGGAAGGATATTCCAGAACAACCACGCAGAGATTGCACCTGCACTTCGGCCCTCAGAGGAGTGTTGGTACCTGCCCATCTTCGGAGTATACCATTCCAAGAAGCCAGATCAAATAAGAGTGGTATTCGACTCAAGTGCCAAATGTGAAGATGTCTCATTAAATGATGTCCTACTGTCGGGCCCAGACCTCAACAACAGACTTCTGGAAGTACTACTCTCTTTCCGCAGAGATACGGTGGCATTTATGGCTGATATACAACAGATGTTCTACTGTTTTCTCATCAAAGAGGAACACAGAAACTACTTGAGGTTCTTCTGGTACCGTGACAATGACCCAGACAAAGACATCACAGAGTACCGGATGAGGGTACACATCTTCAGGAACAGCCCTTCCCCAGCAGTCGCTATCTACGGCCTCCGTAATTCTGCCAAAGAAGGCGAAGAAAAGTATGGGTCAGACGTTAGATCCTTCGTAGAAAAGGACTTCTACGTAGACGACTGTTTGAAGTTCACACCAACAAATGAGGCTGCAATCAGTCTACTAAAAAGGGCTCAAGAAATGCTCGCTCAGTCTAACCTAAGGTTACACAAGATTTCCTCCAACAGTCGAGAGTTGATGGAAGCATTTCCCTCTCAAGACTATTCCAGCGATCTAAAGGACCTAAACCTAAGCATCGACACTCTTCCCATGCAGCGGAGACTTGGATTGCTTTGGGATCTGAAGACGGATGCCTTCACCTTTCAGATCAGTAAAGACGAGAAACCCTTCATGCGCAGAGGAGTTCTTTCTTTCGTGAATAGTCTATACGACCCCCTGGGATTCACAGCTCCAGTTACTGTCAAAGAAAAAATGATGCTAAGAGACTTCACCCAAGACACATCTGATTGGGATGATCCACTGTCAGCAGAAAAGGCAGACCTGTGGGCAGAGTGGAAGAGATCTCTCGAGGCCTTGACCGACCTTCGTGTGAAACGACCGTATGCTCCTGTGCCATCCACAGAAGTCAAGACACAAAGACTTTGTATCTTCTGCGACGCTCAGTCAAAGCAATCGAGGCAGTAGCATACCTCAAAACCATAGATGTCAATGAACAGAGCCACATCGGGTTTGTGATGAGCTGGACTAAACTGGCATCACTCCGTGAACACACGGTACACAGACTGGAACTCTACGCTGCTGTCCTCGCAGTTGAGTTGGCCAAGCTTATCTTAGGTGTGATGAATCTGGAGACCAAAGAAGCAGAGTTCTACACTGATAGCAAGGTGGTACTGGGATACATCTGCAATGAAACGCGACTCTTTTATGTCTACGTCAGCAACCGGATACTGGGGATAAGAAGATCTACCTGCCCTAGTCAGTGGCACTATGTACCTACTCACCTCAATCTTGTGGACCATGCGACTAGATCCGTTGCTTCAAGTCATCTTAAGGACACTACCTGGTTCACAGGCCATGCTTCCTTGTACCGTTCGATGCCCTACATCGACAGGCCTGAAACGTTCAAACTGGTGGATCCAGATGCCGACGAGGAGCTCCGTCCTCGAGTCTCTGCTCTGCATACAGGGATTTCAAGTCATTACCTGGAATATCATCGGTTCAGCAGGTTCTCAACCTGGAAGTCACTTGTTCGAGCCGTTGCTTGTCTACTTCAAGCCAGAGATCTTGTAAAGGTTGGCATCACTGCAAGCATGTTTTTACCGCCCTCAACTTGGAAAGAGCCAAGGTTACAATACTTTGTGTTGTGTAAAGAGAAGCCTACCCCAGAGAAATAGACAACCTCAACAAAGGTCAACCCATTTCTAGAGACAGTGCCTTGAAAAAGCTTGATCCGACCATTCTCACTCGCGCTATGCTACTCACTCAGAAAACCAACACTCCCAGCGCTCCACTGGGAGAATTCAGCAACAAGGACCTCTACAGACGTCAATGGAGACAAGTTCAAAGTCTCTCCAATACTTTCTGGGACAGATGGAGAAAACAATATCTCTTTACCCTACAGCCTAGGAAGAAGTGGCAGATCGACAAGTCGAACATCAAACCAGGTGATATTGTGCTCATGAAGGACAGCCAGTCACACCGAAATGAGTGGCCACTAGGCCTCATCACCAAGGTATTCCCAAGCAAGGATGAGAAGGTGCACAAGGTCGAGGTCAAAGTGTGGAAGGCTGGGGAGAGTAAACTATTCCTCAGACCAGTTGCGGAACTAGTTTTACTGCTTTCGCCAAAAGAGCCTGTATGTGGCATCAGTTGATGCCAAGCGGGGAGTGTTCTGCCCATCTGAGTACAGGGCAGTATGTTTTGTACTATGTGCTGGTTTGTTTGTTATAGCACCATCTAGTGGTGGCTGAATTTATAGCCTGTGCCTTTAACAAGCAGAGTATTGCAATGTGGGATTGAAGAAAGGTATGCTAGGAAGAAGAATATCTCAATTTTCTTCCATGTACTTCAGGGAATACACATGTTCATGTGCTCTACTGTAACCTCTCCAACTTGAGTTTGCTATCCTGGTAAAGCATATCTGGTAAGATCAATATCTTCTCTAGCAATGCAGTGTTTAGGAGGTTATTAACTGTATAGCAGCCAGTGCATAGGAGATGTTATTAGAATCCTGTGTAAAGTTTGCATCATACTGTATACTTTCCTGTTAATTATAAAGTGTCAGCTGTGTGTCCAATACTTATCTATGTCATTTGTATTTTTATAGTTTTTCCGCGCATGTTGTATACTGTCACCAATAAACAAGTTAGACTACAGAGGACAGTCTGCTTATTTGGAAGATAGAATCGTGGTTTAGGCTGTATGCTAGATTGCACACCTGTCAACGTGTATGAAGGCAGAACAGCAGCTCTGGAGTATAATACAGGATGTAACTCAGGATCAGTGCAGGATCAGTAATGTAATATATGTACACAGTGACTCCACCAGCAGAATAGTGAGTGCAGCTCTAGGGTATAATACAAGATGTAACTCAGGATCAGTACAAGATCATAATGTAATGTATGTACACAGTGACTGTACCAGCAGAATAATGCGTGCAGCTCTGGGTATAATACAGGATGTAACTCAGGATCAGTATTGTAATGTATGCACACAGTGACTACACCAGCAGAATAGTGAATGCAGCTCTGGAGTATAATTCAGGATGTAACTCAGGATCAGTAATGTAATGTATGTACACAGTGACAGCACAAGCAGAATAATGAGTGCAGCTCTGGGGTATAATACAAGCTGTAACTCAGGATCAGTAGAGGATCAGTAATGTAATGTATGTACACAGTGACTGCACCAACAGAATAGTGAGCGCAGCTCTAGAGTATAATACTGGAAGTGTCGTAAGTCAGGATCAGTAATGTAATGAATGTACACAGAGATTGCACCAGCAGAATAGTTAGTGCAGCTCTGGAATATAATACAGGATGTAACTAAGGATTAGTAATGTAATGTATGTACACAGTGACTGCACCAGCAGAATAGTTAGTGCAGCTCTAGAGTATAATACAGGATGTAACTCTGGATTAGAGATGGGCGAACCTGAGCAGAAACATTCGGGGTCTGTATCGTACAACTTGTGTCCATGCACGGACCCCAAACACAGACTTAACAAGGAAGTCCATGTTACTGTTTGGGTTTGTCACCGGCTGTTTCTATGCTGTCATCTGTGTGACAGGGGGAGAAATGCTGGCATGTGTGAGAGCATGAACCAGCAGCTTTGAACAGCGGTAAAATGGTTACAGGCTTCAGCTGATGAGAAAGTACTACTCTCATCAATGTACGCCTGCTGTCCCTGATAACAGAGAGAGCAGGGGTGGCTGATGGGAGTATTCATCAGTCGTTGCCTGCACTATAAATAAATAAAATTAAGAAAAAATTACGTGGGGTCTCTTCTATTTTTGAGAACCAGTGCAAGCAAAACCGACAACTGCAGGCTGCAACCCTCAGCTGTTAGCTTTATCATGGCTAGCTATCAAGAATAGAGGGGTCCTTCGCTGTTTTTACATGATTTAAATAAATAATTTAGCTAAACAACACAGGGTCCACCCCCAAGATATAAAAGCCATAAAAGAGAGATACATTTACGAATTCTATTGTATACAAATAAAAAGAGTGAATAAATTAAAAATGTGAATAAAACAAAACATTTTCCAAAACTGCCTAGTGTGAACCGTTGGTCAATGCCCTTGTTCTGGCCTCTAGTTAATGCAGGGAGGGACGAAGACCTTAATGTTTGATGTTGAATGTTGTCCTTGTTAGCCTGACATAAAGGCATGTACCTGGCACAGGGAGGAACACTTTGATGCACTAAATGGGCCGATAAACTTTATTAACATGAACATAATGTGTCACAAAGATCTCATTCTCCTTGACCAATAATCTGAAATAATCCTACAAGACAGACAGCCACGGGCCACGAGAGCCACTAACATCTTCCCAGCTTGTCAGTGCAAAAATAATTAAAGTCTGTCCTCTGGCAATCACAGCCGCTGTTTGTTCCCTGCCTACTTGTTTGTTTTTCAGCAATAGCACCATCACTTCATGAAATGCAGAAACCCTGCATGCAGGTAGCAGACAGGAGCGCGTCAGGGGACGGCGTTATCTCCACGGCTGCAAAAAGGGATTTTAATAAACACAGAAAATCGGAGTTTAAGATTTAAGATTTAACGGAAGGAAGATAGAAAGATACAAGAAGCTATAAAGCACAAAGCCCAAACTGCCATCAGACAATGCTGCAATGCCTCTATACCTGAGACTACAAAATACAATACTATATACATAAATGTGTTATAATTATCAGACAAAACAACTGGAAGCACTGTAGATTATAAGAAACAGAAAATAATTCATGCAAAACGGAGGAGATTCTGTATTTCCAACAACTGTTTTATGTGTTAATTATAAAAAGGTTTTAAATGCTGTAACTTATAATTTTGGCCCAAACTCTTCATGTATACAGTATTATCCACTGATCCAGAGTTACATTATTTATTATACTCCAGAGCTGCACTCACTATTCTGCTGGTGCAGTCACTGTGTACATACATTACATTACTGATCCTGAGTTACATCCTGTATTATACCCCAGAGCTGCACTCACTATTCTGCTGGTGCAGTCACTGTGTACATACATTACATTACTGATCCTGAGTTACATCCTGTATTATACTCCAGAGCTGTACTCACTATTCTGCTGGTGCAGTCACTGTGTACACACATTACATTACTGATACTAAGTTACATCCTGTATTATACTCCAGAGCTGCACTCACTATTCTGCTGGTGCAGTCACTGTGTACATACATTACATTACTGATCCTGAGTTACATCCTGTATTATACTCCAGAGCTGCACTCACTATTCTGCTGGTGCAGTCACTGTGTACATACATTACTGATCCTGAGTTACATCCTGCATTATATTCCAGAGCTGCACTCAATAATCTGCTGGTGCAGTCACTGTGTACACACATTACATTACTGATCCTGAGTTACATCCTGTATTATACTCCAGAGCTGCACTCACTATTCTGTAAGTTTCACAGCTGAAATCCCCATGATCTTCCCACTAGTTCTGTGTCTGCCTCTTGTATTCTGGAAAGTGTTACTTTACACCAGCAGTGTACAATAATTAGATTAGTGACTCTCCTCTTAAGGCCCCGTCTCACATAGCGAGATCACTACCGAGATCGCTGCTAAACAGTGATCTCAGTAGCGATCTCGCTATGTCTGACACGTACCAGCGATCAGGCCCCTGCTGTAAATCGCTGGTCGTGTCAGAAATGCCAGGACTTTTTTTTGATCGCTGGTCTCCCGCTGGCCAGCACGCATTGCTGCGTGTGACAGGCAGGGGACCAGCGATCTCCTGGTAACCAAGGTACACATCGGGTTTCCAGGCACCGCGCAGCGCCTGGAAACCCGACGTGTACCTTGGTTACCAGCTCCCTGCATCAGGGCGCTGGTATCCAACGTACACTGCGGGTAACTAGGCGACATTACCCGCAGTGTCGCTGTCCTGATCGCTGCCTGAGCTGCTTGTTTGGCAGCTCAGCAGCGATCATGTAGCGACACACCAGCGATCCTGATCGTTGTCGGGATCGCTGGTGTGTCGCTATGTGAGACGGGGCACTTAGGTGTGATGATCAAATATCTAAACTAATTGGGGTGTAAGCTGCATCAAGATTGTTTCCAATTACCAGTAGAATTATGAATGCTGCTCCAGATAAGCACAAGATAAGTGATACAATGTATTTAGAAAATTACTTGTTTCCTATAAATATTGTAATTGTAGTTTATCAGCACTATGGTGCTAAATTGCACACAGAAAGCGACTGTGTAAATCCAGGTTTATCTCGTTTAGAAATCGCTTTCTCTTTCTGAATTTCTTTATAAAAATATCCTGTATAGATTTGAAAGTAAAAAAAAAAAATCCAAGAATCTGCAGCTCTATTGGGGCCATTATCCTGCCTCTGTATTGTATCAGCAGTAATCAGAAATCTCCTGCTCCTAGGCGATGCCTGCAGCACTTCTCCTACCACATGTTCATTATTTATTTCTTTGTTTATAAAACTGGCAACTTTGTATCAAATACTCAGATCATTAATGAAAGCTGTATCCTCTGTATAGACACACGATGCTTCATGTCCTCATATCCCCTGCAATCCCAGATGCTTCATATTTCACACAAAGTATCAAAGTCAGTAAATATCACAGCTATCAATATAAGTGAAATCAGTGAGAAGTGCAGTGGAGGATCAGGATCACAGAGGTGACAGCCATACTCCCAGCCTGGAGGCATTCAAGCATTGCTGACATATACATCCGCAGTATGGAGATACCATGACAGATCGTGTTAATATGGATCTTCTGGCCCCTCCACAGAATGCACGTGGCAATTACCCCATCATCTTTCTCCCAAAGGATTTTGTTACATTTCCTATTCATCATTATGTCCTATCAGCATTTTCTGCTGAATATGCATAGCAAATATGGGGAGGGGGCGTCAGGGCAGCAGGTGGGATTTTAGACCACCGTAAACTCCAATATGCAAAGCCTTAAAGCTGAGATCAATGAAGGTGTGGTGCTAAAATACGTCGCAATTAGGGATTATTAAATAGTATCTAGTAATCTGTACAAGTACTGGGCATTATATGCAGCAGTTTGGTGATGGCCGTAGGATCGCTGCATTTGCTCCAGCAGCTGGAACTTATCGCTCTTAGGCCTCTTTCACACATCCGGTGTGCGCCTGACGGCGCCCCCGGGATTTAGCCGCAGCGCCGCATCAGAAAACCTGATGCGCCGCATGCGTTTTTTTGCCGGATGGTTTCTGATGCCCGGAGATATCAGGGGAATCCGGCAAAAAAAAAAAACGTTACATGCTGCGTTTTGTCCGGCCGCGGAATGTACATTTCCGCCGCATCCGGACAAAATCGCATACGACGCATTGACATGCAGCGCCATCCGGCGCTAATGCAAGTCAATGCAAAAAAACCCGCAAGCGGTGCATCAGGTTTTCTGATGCGGCGCTGCAGCTAAATGCCGGGGGCGCCGTCAGGCGCACACCGGATGTGTGAAAGAGGCCTGAGGCCGGAGTCACACTGGCGACAGAATCGGATGACTGCAATACGATGAAATACGCATTGCAGTCTGCCCTATGTTAATCTATGGAGCAGCTCCCAGTATCAGATTTTTTGTGGTCCGTTTTTAAACGTCCGAGTGCAATCGCAGCATGCTGCGATTGTCACCAATTGTGGGTCGACTATCGCCAATGCAAGTCTATGGGAGCGATGAAAAATCGGATTACAAACGGACCGCACGTGTGACTTGCGATTAAATCGCATCGGTGTCCTTTAGAAAAGCCGGCAATTCATCCCCAGCTATACTGTAAAATCACACTGACAGCTTTAATAAAGAATAGAAAGAATAGATATATACACATAGAACATATATATATATATATATATATATATACAGTGCCTACAAGTAGTATTCAACCCCCTGCAGATTTAGCTGGTTTGATAAGATGCAAATAAGTTAGAGCCTTCAAACTGCAAATGAGAGTAGGATTTATTAACAGAAGCATAAATCTTACAAAACAAAAAGTTATGTTGCTCAGTTGAATTTTAATAAATTTTAAACATAAAAGTGTGGGTCAATTATTATACAACCCCTATGTTTATATTTCGTGGAATAACCCTTGTTTGCAATTACAGCTAATAATCGTCTTTTATAAGACCTGATCAGGCCGGCACAGGTCTGTGGAGTTATCTTGGCCCACTCCTCCATGCAGATCTTCTCCAAGTTATCTAGGTTCTTTGGGTGTCTCGTGGACTTTAATCTTGAGCTCCATCCACAAGTTTTCAATTGGGTTAAGGTCAGGAGACTGACTAGGCCACTCCAACACCTTGACTTTTTCCCTCTTGAACCAGGCCTTGGTTTTCTTGGCTGGTGTGCTTTGGGTCGTTTTCTTGTTGGAAGATGAAATTACGACCCATCTTAAGATCCTTGATGGAGGAGCGGAGGTTCTTGGCCAAAATCTCCAGGTAGGCCGTGCTATCCATCCTCCCATGGATGCGGACCAGATGGCCAGGCCCCTTGGCTGAGAAACAGCCCCACAGCATGATGCTGCCACCACCATGCTTGACTGTAGGGATGGTATTCTTGGGGTCGTATGCAGTGCCATCCAGTCTCCAAACGTCACGTGTGTGGTTGGCACCAAAGATCTCGATCTTGGTCTCATCAGATCATAGAACCTTGAACCAGTCTGTCTCAGAGTCCTCCAAGTGATCATGAGCAAACTGTAGACGAGCCTTGACATGACGCTTTGAAAGTAAAGGTACCTTACGGGCTCGTCTGGAACGGAGACCATTGCGGTGGAGTACGTTACTTATGGTATTGACTGAAACCAATGTCCCCACTGCCATGAGATCTTCCCGGAGCTCCTTCCTTGTTGTCCTTGGGCTAGCCTTGACTCTTCGGACAAACCTGGCCTCGGCACGGGAGGAAACTTTCAAAGGCTGTCCAGGCCGTGGAAGGCTAACAGTAGTTCCATAAGCCTTCCACTTACGAATGATGCTCCCAACAGTGGAGACAGGTAGGGCCAACTCCTTGGAAAGGGTTTTGTACCCTTGCCAGCCTTGTGACCCTCCACGATCTTGTCTCTGATGGCCTTGGAATGCTTCTTTGTCTTTCCCATGTTGACCATGTATGAGTGCTGTTCACAAGTTTGGGGAGGGTCTTAAATAGTCAGAAAAGGCTGGCAAAAGAGATCATTAATCCACACATGTGAAGCTCATTATTCTTGGTGCCTGAACTACTTCTTAATACTTTAGGGGGACCAAACAGAATTCTTGTGGTTTGAGGGGTTGAATAATAAATGACACTCTGAATTAACTTTTAACGTTTTTAAAAAAATAAAAAATAAATTAAAACAAAAATTTTTGCAGCAGTGCATTTCCCACTTCCAGGCTGATCTACAGTACAAATGTCACAATGCCAAGTTAATTCCGCATGTGTCAACCAGCTAAATCTGCAGGGGGTTGAATACTACTTGTAGGCACTGTATATATATATGTCATTGTGACATATATATATACATATATTTATAGTTCTTACACTTCTACATACTGTAATAGCCGCTAATTCAATTGCCGGCTTTTGTGAAATCACAGAAGCCGACATGAAATGATACATTGTTTAGACACAGTTAAATTTATATATGTATTTTGATATATGGTTTGAACTTACAATTACAGAAGTGTATCTGTGCAAATTTTCAGACATGTAGGGGTTAATTAAAGGTGTAAATTCGTTGAAAAAAAATGCGTGGGCTCCCGCTGTATTTTCTCCACCAGACAGACAAAGCAAGCGAGTGGGGGCAGATAATAATAGCCTAGGGAGGTACATTTTTTTGTGCCCCCCGGCTACTAACATCTGCCCCCAGACACCCCAGAAAGGGCAAATCTCTAATTAGATTCGCCCTTTCTGGCACTTTGCCCGTCTATTCCCATTGCCCTGTAGCGGTGGCGAATGGGTTAATAAGGGGTTAAAGCCACCTTGCTATTGAAAGGTCACTTTAAGCCAGGTTAATAATTGAGAGCTGTCAATTAGACAACTATCAATTATTAATCCTATTGAAGGAAATAAAAAAAACACACACACTTTAAGAATAAATAATTTTAATGAAATAAAAACACATTTTTTTGACCATCTTTTATTTAACTCTTAATCCGTGCGAAGCCCTTGATCTTCTATAATAAAGAAAAAATAATAAAACAACATTATTATTACCTATCTGACGATCTGTCACGTCCCACGATGTAATCCTTCACAAAGGGTTAACTAGCAATCAGCTAAGCAGAGCAAGTAATCCTGCGTGCTCAGCTGATAGCTCCTGAATGAATGAGCTTATCTCCTGCCGACAGGAGAGGATGTGATTAATGAATGAAGCTTAATTGATTGTGTCCCACTTTCACTTTAGGTCAGGTCACTGAAGTGAAAGTGGCAATAAATCAATTAAGCTCCATTCATTAATCTCTTCCTCTCCTTTCGCTGGGAGAGGAAGTTATTCATTCGTGGTGTTACAGCTAGTAGACAGCATTAGCTCTCTGCGAGCTGTAACCTGTTAACCCTTTCTGATGGATTACAGCGTGGGACCTGACTGTGCATCGGATTGGTAAGAATAATGTTGCTTTTTTATTTTATTTTTATTACAGGAAATGGTTTTAGCAGGAAAATAAAATATGGTCAAAAACTGTGTGATTATTTAATTAAACTTCTTTTTTATTAAACTGTGTGTGTTTGATTTTTCTTTCATACAATAGGATTAATAATTGATAGTTGTCTAATTGACAGCTCTCAATTATTAACCTGGCTTAAAGTGACCTTTCAATAGCAAGGTGGCTTTAACCCCTTATTAACCCATTCGCCACCGCTACAGGGCAATGGGAATAGACGGGCAAAGTGCCAGAAAGGGCGAATCTAATTAGAGATTTGCCCTTTCTGGGGTGTCTGGGGGCAGATGTTAGTAGCCAGGGGGGGCACAAAAAAAATGTACCCTCCCTAGGCTATTATTATCTGCCCCCACTCGCTTGCTTTGTCTGTCTGGTGGAGAAAATACAGCGGGAGCCCACACATTTTTTTTCAATGAATTTACACCTTTAATTAACCCCTACATGTCTGAAATTTTGCACACATACACTTCTGTAATTGTAAGTTCAAACCATATATCAAAATACAGGAAATGACATGGTTAACTGTGTGGAAACAATGTATCATTTCATGTCGGCTTCTGTGATTTCACAAAAGCCGGCAATTGAATTAGCGGCTATTACAGTATGTAGAAGTCTAGGAACTATAAATATATATATATATATATACATGTCACAATGACATGTACAGGTCCTTCTCAAAAAATTAGCATATAGTGCTAAATTTCATTATTTTCCATAATGTAATGATTAAAATTAAACTTTCATATATTTTAGATTCATTACACACCAACTGAAATTTGTCAGGTCTTTTATTGTTTTAAAACTGATGATTTTGGCATGCAACTCCTGATAACCCAAAAAACCTGTCTCAAAAAATTAGCATATCAAGAAAAGGTTCTCTAAACGACCTATTACCCTAATCTTCTGAATCAACTAATTAACTCTAAACACATGCAAAAGATTCCTGAGGCTTTTAAAAACTCCCTGCCTGGTTCATTACTCAAAACCCCCATCATGGGTAAGACTAGCGACCTTACTGATGTCAAGAAGGCCATCATTGACACCCTCAAGCAAGAGGGTAAGACCCAGAAAGAAATTTCTCAACAAATAGGCTGTTCCCAGAGTGCTGTATCAAGGCACCTCAATGGGAAGTCTGTTGGAAGGAAACAATGTGGCAGAAAACGCTGTATAACGAGAAGAGGTGACCAGACCCTGAGGAAGATTGTGGAGAAGGACCGATTCCAGACCTTGGGGGACCTGAGGAAGCAGTGGACTGAGTCTGGTGTAGAAACATCCAGAGCCACCGTGCACAGGCGTGTGCAGGAAATGGGCTACAGGTGCCGCATTCCCCAGGTAAAGCCACTTTTGAACCATAAACAGCGGCAGAAGCGCCTGACCTGGGCTACAGAGAAGCAGCACTGGACTGTTGCTAAGTGGTCCCAAGTACTTTTTTCTGATGAAAGCAAATTTTGCATGTCATTCGGAAATCAAGGTGCCAAGTCTGGAGGAAGACTGGGTAGAAGGAAATGCCAAAATGCCTGAAGTCCAGTGTCAAGTACCCACAGTCAGTGATGGTGTGGGGTGCCATGTCAGCTGCTGGTGTTGGTCCACTGTGTTTCATCAAGGGCAGGGTCAATGCAGCTAGCTATCAGGAGATTTTGGAGCACTTCATGCTTCCATCGGCTGAAATGCTTTATGAAGATGAAGATTTCATTTTTCAGCACGACCTGGCACCTGCTCACAGTGCCAAAACCACTGGTAAATGGTTTACTGACCATGGTATTACTGTGCTCAATTGGCCTGCCAACTCTCCTGACCTGAACCCCATAGAGAATCTGTGGGATATTGTGAAGAGAAAGTTGAGAGACGCAAGACCCAACACTCTGGATGAGCTTAAGGCCGCTATCGAAGCATCCTGGGCCTCCATAACACCTCAGCAGTGTCACAGGCTGATTGCCTCCATGCCACGCCGCATTGAAGCAGTCATTTCTGCAAAAGGATTCCCGACCAAGTATTGAGTGCATAACTGAACTTTATTATTTGATGGTTTTTTTGTTTGTTTTTAAAAAACACTTTTATTTTATTGGACGGTTGAAATATGTTAATTTTTTGAGACAGGTTTTTTGGGTTATCAGGAGTTGTATGCCAAAATCATCAGTATTAAAACAATAAAAGACCTGACAAATTTCAGTTGGTGTGTAATGAATCTAAAATATATGAAAGTTTAATTGTAATCATTACATTATGGAAAATAATGAAATTTTGCACTATATGCTAATTTTTTGAGAAGGACCTATATATATATATATATATATATATATATATATATATATGTGTTCTATGTGTATATATCTATTCTTTCTTTTGTGATTTAAATACTATTCTTTTGGATCCATTATATGTCAGTTTTGCAAGCCTGCGAGAAATTCTCGCAAGTCGGATGAAAATCGGATGTTACAAGGTACACACACATGCGACTAAATCGCATCTTTGAAGGAAAATCGGATGCCAGGCGGATGTGTGATGTCTACATTTTGGTCCGATAATCGACCGACTAAAACGGTCCGATTTTTTGTAGTTGTGTCTGACTCCGGCCTTAGGGTATGTGCACATGTTGTGGGTTCGTCTGCGGATCCGCAGCAGTTTTCCAAGGGATGTACAGTTCCATGTTATCCTATGGAAAACAAAAAACGCTGTGCACATGCTGCGGAAAATTCCGCGCGGAAACGCAGCGGTTTATTTTCCGCAGCATGTCAATTCTTTGTGCGAATTCCGCAGCGTTTTTACACCTATTCCATTATAGGAATCCGCAGGTGTAAACCCGCAGGGCAAATCCGCACAAAACCCCCAGAAAATCCGCAGTAAATCCGCAATGAATCCGCAGGTAAAACGCAGATCATTTTACCTGCGGATTCTGTGCGGAAAAATCCGCACACGAATCCGCAACGTGTGCACATACCCTTAGGCTATGTGCATTTGGTGCTTTTATGTCGTGTTTTTTTCTGCTTGGATTTGTGACAAAACCGGAAGCAAAACCAGATGCCAACAAAAAAAGTGAATGAGAAACCTGAAGTGTCATACACACGTTGAGTATTTTTGACTTGCAGATTTGGTGCAAAAAAATAATCTGCTGCATGTCAATTCTCTGTGCATTTTTTTCAATTGACTTCACTCAAATCAATGCATCAAAAACGCGCCAAAAAAAGCACATTTTTGCAGGTGCGTTTTTCCTGCTAAGAGATGCAGAAATGGTGCAGACGTTACTCAATGTATGCACACACCCTTAGGGCTCGTGCAGACAACTGTATTTTCAGTCCGAGTGCAACCCAACAAAACATCAGATCACACTTGGACCATTGTTATTCTATGGGGACGTGCACATGTCAAATTTTTTCTTTGGACCACGCCAGTCCAGGGAAAAAAATCTCTGCATTCCCAAGGTTGATCCGATATTCAGATCACACTCAGCCGTGCAAGTGAACGATTGTGTGGAAATCATCAGACTGCAATCGGATGACATCTAAGTGCAGTCTGATTTGCATGGACTGACAGAAGGGACAAGATGGAGAAATTTTGTTGTGAGAGACTCTGATCACACTGCGCTGACACTCGGATCAAACTCTGATCACACACACGTTAGTGTGATCCAATTATCTCAGATGCGAGAATCGGAGCACAGGAGTGGAGAAGATGGAGAACTTAATTTCTCCATCTTCTCCATTGTTTCAGTCCATGGATGTCAAACTGCACTCGGATGACATCTGAGTGTGGTCCAATGTTTCACATGGACATGGGTGCGTGTCATCCGAATTCTGGAGCCACTTGTAGCATGCTGGGATTTTTTTTTCTCATGCCAAATCAGCATAAGAAAAGTAAACAATTATTGCAGATCTGCACAGCCCCATAGTATAAGATTGGTCCGAGCGCTATCCAATAAAACATCAGAGAGCACTTGGCCGTGTTATAAGCTCATGTGAGCGAGTCCAGAGACTTATACGAGGCTTTCGAGTTCAGATCAGAAGATCCACGGTTGTTCCATACTCAGATCATGAAGCATGGATGTGTGACTGGGTTCAGGCTGCCGTCACATTTGGATTTAGTGACGCTTTATTTTATTGCATTTTCCTAAAAAATGATAAATGCTCTTGTGCTTTATGCTCAAGCTTTAACAAAACGTACAAATTTAATAGCCGATAACTTTGGATACATTGAGTCCATTTTGGAATGGATTTTGGCATAAATTTGTAACATTTTCTGGCTTTAGGTTTAAGAAAATCCATCAAAAGTATTTAGCCGTGACACCTTTCCGTAAAATACACTCATCGGATAAACTTTTGACAAGTGTGGTGCAAAAAAGCAAAAACTTTTTGCAACTTTTTGCTGCTCCATTTATACTGAAATCTGGCATAAAACAGTGACAAAAAAAGTGTGTCTAAATGTAACCTCACACATGAAACCATCCAACGGACGAAAACTGATAGAAAAGGCGCAGAAGTTAGACCTGGTGTATCCAGATGCTGCTGCAGACAAGGGAGTGAGAAGAATATACTGGAGGGGGCTTCATTAACAAAGTGGTAAAAGCTTCATGAAGTGTTAGAATGTAATAGATGTGCACTGCTCCGAGGAAGCTGCACGGCCATCAGAGCGCAGAATTAATAGTCTGTGAAAATATCAATCAATAGATCAATAAGTCACCGGCCGCTCCAGCATTGGTCACGGGGGCTCTGGAGGCAGCGGGGGTCTTGTATTCGAGCCGCAGGGAGGGAAGTGTCCCCAATTACATATTCCTATTGCTGCAAAATATTTGGAGCCCAAGTAAAATAAAAGACAATTTCCTGGTAAATTGGAAATTTGCAATGTGCACATAAATCCTCGTGTGCTCATCTCCGCGGGCGCCGGGGTTTGGGAAGTAATCAATATAACATCTCATAAAAAATAACCTATGGGAAGAAGGAACCTAATTAATTTGTACATAATTTGTTATTCGTGGGAAGTCATTGGGGTCATCCTAAATGAGTGTAAAAAGAAAAAATACCCCCCCCCGACTCACCGCTTCCTGGTCATTAAATGTTATAAGGGGCCCCACATTACACACAGGTTACACGCTGAACCAAGCGGAATGGCTACAATCAAGTGGCTTGTATTAATTGCGCCATACATCAGATTTTATGGCTTCATAATAGTCATTAGGGCCATAAAGTCTGATTTATGCGCCTATAAAATGAGATGACTCCATCTAAACGCATGCAAAGATATCCCTCGTACACTCTGGTGCAAAGTTTGGACCTGCACCCCCCAAAAAAACTCCACCTGTTGATCAGATGTACGGGCCCCTGTAGCATTCTAAATCCTATAGGGACATACGTGATGCCCCCACCATTATATAGTAATGTCCCCCATCCTGGCCACTTCCTGGTATATATGTCCCCCATCCTGGGACCTTCTCTGGTATATCTATCCTCCATCCTGGGCCCCTCTCTGGTATATCTGTCCTCCATCCTGGCCCCTTCCTGGCATATACGTCCCTAATCCTGGCCCCTTCCTGGTATATATGTCCCGCATCCTGGGACCCCTCTCTGGTATATCTGTCCCCCATCCTGGGCCCCTCTCTGGTATATCTGTCCTCCATCCTGGCCCCTTCCTGGTATATATAATATATAACTCCGGCACTCCACTATGAAAATAGGAATAGACTCAGGTATACTCAGAAAATGAGGCAAAATTTTAATGAACACACAGTATCCACTAGTGTGTGAAATAAAGCAATCACTAGAGTAACGCAATATATACAGATTCCAAACATTCATTTGACGTTTCGGCTATATGCCTTCTTCAAAAATAGATCTGTTTCTGAAAAATATGAAAATAACAATATGCCAAATACATGAAAAAAAGGGAAAACAAAATTCATGATAACATTAATACATGAACAAAAAATATCTAATTGAGAACAAGTCCCAGGTCTAATGATATAATGCTAAGAAAGGTATACATAAGCATAAACCTAAATCGTGAGATCAACCTAAAATAATCAAGTAAACCTTCTGCGGTACACAGGGGTAGTTATAATACTAATATCTAATCTCCTTATATGAAGATAGTATAAGGGTAGAGAAGATAATATTATGTATGTCTAAGAAAAAAAAAACTTGAGACCAAGATAATATCTATTAATTAACTAATTAAACACCAAGATACTCAATGATAGTCATAAATGACATGCAGAGTGCAGACGCGGTATACATTACATAGAAATGGATAGCGTTGTTCCGGATGATGGGAAAGGCTGGAAACACCTTAAATAAAAAATGATTCTTAGAATCAATATATACGCTCCCGCTCGTGGTTTAGAAAAGCCAGGTTTCCATACCTTGAAGCAATGCAGTAAAACGACGTCTAAAGAAAACAGGTGGGAGCCTGGAGAGGTACGGACGTCTGGTGCCGCGGTGCAGATCCAGGGAGTGAGGACAGAATAACGCGATGTGCCGGTATTTGTAGTTCATGAGTGTCATGTAATGCACTTCCGGGTGTCTGCTGACGTGTATACCGCTGTAGTGCGCATGTGTCCAACGGAAAATGCCGAAGAGAGCCGAAGAGTCCTGAATTGGTGGAGAAAGAAGGAGCACATGCGTGGATGGTAACAGCGCCGTGTAGGACGAAAAAACAATCATTTCTGCTCTGATATGCCCTATTAAAAAGGGTGGAGAAGATTGAAATTAATTACAATCTTGATACAAGCAATGTCACATAATAATAGAACAGGTCATTGTAGAAATATTATATGTATACAACCAGTTTAACGTCCCTAAGGGAAACATGTCATATCATCATAATAGTATTTGCATAAACTTTCAAGAACAAATAACAGACTAGGATAAGTCATACTCCTTATTAAGACCAGATGGTGCAAGAGTCTGTAGTGTGTGAATCCAAAAGGATTCACGCTCTTTTAGGATTTTGACTCTATCACCCCCCCTCCTTAAAGCTGGAACATGGTCGATGACCTGAAATTTAAGCTGGGCTACATTATGTTTGTGTTGGAGAAAGTGAAATGGGATTGGGAGACATGTACGTCCACACCTGATTGTGGACTTATGTTGTGAGATTCTATCACGTATGTGTTGTGTTGTCTCACCCACATAACCAAGGCCACATGGACATTTTATAAAGTATACAACATATGAAGAATCACATGTGTAATGACCATTAATGGGAAAACGACGCCCAGACCGGGGGTGAGTGAAAGAGTCACCTTTACTAACATTCGAGCACTGGAGACATCTTAAGCATGGAAAAGTGCCTTTTCTAGGTGTTGATAAAAAACTTTGTGATGTATTCTTTCTAAGAGATCCTATGTCTGCTCTGACAAGGTAATTTTTCACATTATGACTTCTTTTGTTACACACCAACATATCATTGGAAAAGCCGGAATATTGGGATACGAACTGCAAAGAATTCCCCAGTGTCTAAAGAGGCATTTGTTGATGCGATAATTGTATGGATGAAACGTCCTAATAAAAGGTATACGCTCCCCAGGGTTGGTTCTAGCTGGTCTAATATTAGTTTGTTCCTGTTGTTGGACTAAAGAGGAAGGATAGCCTCTGTCCATAAATTTCTTGTCCATCTCTTGATGTCTCAGAGTTCGATGTTCCGGATTAGACACGATTCTATCTATTCTGTAATGTTGAGACTTAGGGAGTGCTTTTTTAATGTGAACTGGGTGACAACTAGAATGCAAGAGGAGACTGTTTCTGTCCGTCGGCTTTGTGTATAAGTCTGTCTCTATCACACCTTCACCATTAACAATGATGGTAGTATCAAGAAAATTAATCGTTTGATGACTATATTGGATGGTGAATGTTAAACCCAATCTCGAGGTATTAAGATCGTTAAAGAAGTGAAGAAGACTCTCTTCATCTCCTGTCCATATAAAGAAGATGTCATCAATGAAACGTTTCCAATATGTGACATGTGAAAAAGACGGGTGTGAGTAGACATACAAATCCTCAAAATCTCCCATATAGATGTTGGCATATGGGGGTGCCATGTTAGACCCCATGGCCGTGCCTCTTCTCTGCATATAAAATTGGTCACCAAAAAGAAAATTTTTTTTTGTCAGAATCAATGTCAAAATGTCTTTGCAAAAATTGATTTGATGATCAGAGAAATCAGTATGTTGAGAAAGAAATTTAACTAATGAGTTAATCCCATCTCGGTGTTCTATGCTGGTGTACAGACTGTTAACGTCCATAGTGACCAAAAAAGCGTCTGTGGGTAACTTGCCTAAGGTTTTCAAAGAGGTTAGGAAATGTGTAGTATCCTTCAAAACTGATGGTATTTTAGGAACCAGAGGAGATAGAATACTATCTAATGTGATAGCTAATGGTGACAGTATTGAGTTTGTTGAAGCAACAATTGGTCTACCTGGGGGTCTATGTAAGTTTTTATGTATTTTCGGAAGAGTATAAAACACCGGGATTACCGGGTGTGGGTTATGAAGAAAGTCCCCAAGCTTACCATCAATAATATCTAAATTTTTATAGTGGTTGATGACATCATCAATTTCTCTGGCAATGACAAAGGTGGGATTGCTGGATATGGGTGTATACGTATTGGAGTCTCCCAATTGTGACATAATCTCTTCCATATAGTAAGACCGATCCAGAACTACTATCGAACCACCTTTATCTGCTGGTTTAATTATCAAATTATGGTTAGTTTTTAGAGAGTTTAGAGACTTATACTCTTCGGTAGATAAATTGTTCTTAACATACATTTCACCTCTTTCAATACTATCCAGAACCAATTTTATATCTCTACTAACCAAATCAATATACGTTTCAATGGGATGATAAAACCGGGGTGGTTGAAAGTTACTAGACATTTTTAAGCCCAAAGTTCGAAGTGAAAATTTGGACTTTCCTGGTGGCAGATCAATGTCCACAGTCGGTGGACCGCAGGAAAAATGAGCCTTTAATCGTAATGTCCTAAAGAAACGTGACAGTTCTTGGTCAAGAAGAAATGTACTGAAACGTGGAACCGGGCAGAATGTCAATCCTTTCTGTAATAAAGTCATCTCGGAGGGGGAAAGAATTTGGGAAGAGATGTTGTACACAATGTTGGATGTTTCCATACCTGGGAACGAGTTGTCATCTTGTGTGGGTCCATGGTGGTGTTGAAGCCGCTTGTTCCGCCCCCTCCTCGTCTTCCTCTGTATAACCGGGATTGGCGTTGTTCTAAAAAAGACGAACGGGTAGGTCCGAAGTCGCTGTCCGAGCTGGTAGATATGGGACTATAGCCTCATCTTTGATAACGGCGATTTCTGAAGTTGCCAATACCTTGCCATCGGTAGACTTGATTGTTCTTGTAATCTTCTGTATCCCGTAAGAATTTGTTTCTCTTCTTGACTTCCAAACTTCCTCGAAGATCCAAGATAGATTTGTCCAATTTCTCTTTTAGTTTCTTGAAATCCTCTGTAGTGTAGGTACTAATCAGCTGTTGTTCTGTTGTGGCGATATTTTTCTTCAGATCAGCAATCTCTTTCTGCAAAAACAGTCAAAATGATCAAGTCCATGGAACATTTATTGAGGATAGCCTCAAATTTGGCACAAAATTCTAAATTATTATGAAATAACGTAGGTCTCAAAGGAACTCTGAGGCCCCTAGGGATCCGTTGTACGCGATGGTATTCAGCAAGAGTAATACAATGTAAGTCCAGGGCTGTTACCTTCCGAAGATCCTTCTCATAGTCCCTAGATTTAAGTTCCTCAGCCGGAGTGTGTAGAAAAGTACCTGATGAGGTTACTTGAGAAATAATACTAGAAATTTCATCAGGGTTGAATGATAGAGTGTTGAAAGACATGGGAGATGGTAGGAGCAAAAAACCCCCATACCTTCCTGGTATATATACATACCCATCCTGGGCCCCTTCTTGGTATATATGTCCCCCATCCTGGGCCCCTTCTGGTATATATATGAGTCACCCGCCAGGGCCGTGGGGTACTCGGACCTGAGCCCGTTGATTTCTATAGGGGTAGTCACGGTAGCCACGACTCGGTCCGTGGCCCTGGGCACTCACCCAAAAAGGGGGATTTATTTACAGGGGATAATGTTAGTGATTTGTGACGCCCACTGTGGTGTCTGGTGAGGATCACCAGCGCTGCAGCAGTCCACTGAGGCCGGTGTTGTGGCAGCTTAGATGGTATCGCTCCCCACAGGAGGAGCAGGCTCTCAGGGCAGCGTATATGGAAGGATACAGGACGGAGGGAACCCAGCCGGGTAAGAACAAGAATGGGAGCACACACACAAGTCACTTCTGTACCTTTACTGGAATTAGTGCAGGAACATCCCGGAGCACTGTAGGGTGAAGGGTGCACGTCCGGATTTTCCCCAGTGAGCAGGTGTAGAGCCTCCTGTTGCTTGCCTCTCTGTAGTAAGTTTCTGACCTGCCTGTAGCTAGGCCTAACTTTGTCTCTGTCCTGCACTGGCTGACTTTGTGGTAGGGCCTTTTCCTGGAGTACACACTCCCTGCTTGTAGGACCTCCGTGTCTCCTGGTTCTGTTACGTATCAGCTCTTGGGTGGTCCTGGGAGCTGTAGTTCTCCAGGAATTCCGGTTGTGTCTTACTGGGTCGTAGAGATCCCTGTAAGCTCGGACCCGGTGTCCGGTATATGCTTTCTGGGGTGAGCTGGTAAAGCTCCTCTGCCCCCAATTCTACTCTCTCCTCTAGCCCTCGGCCTACTCGGGCCCTCACTAGGCTATACACACTGGCAGTTAGCTGTCTGCCTCTTCTGCCGCTCTCTAGAGCGTCGGCAAGCTCCTAGCTCGCTGGTCTGAGCTAGTTGAGTCTAGCTTGCAGGAGACTACTTTCCACTGCTGAGCTGTTAGCTGTGCTCTCTAGACAAGACTTCTCTGCTAGACTTCCTGCCTCCACCCTGCTTTTATCAGGGTTAGTGTGTGTACTTGAAATGCTGTCCCAGCTAATTGCTGAGGGGCAGCTAATATATACTCACATAGCTTCTGAATCTTGCCATGTGTGTTGTGTGTTCCTGTACCTGTCCCTGCGCCTATCCTGGAGGCGATAAATCTAGGCTTGAACCCCTGATCCTGTACCCGTCACTGTGCGTATCTTGGAGGCGGTAATTCCAGGCTCGCCTATCCTGGAGGCGGTAATTCTAGGCTTGAATCCCTGACCCTGTACCCGTTCCTGCGCCTATCCTGGAGGCAGTAATTCCAGGCTCGCCTATCCTGGAGGCGGTAATTCCAGGCTTGAATCCTTGATCCTGTACCTGTCCTGTACCTGACTGTCTGAACTGTGTCTGCTGTGTTATGTTCCTGAAGTCCTTCTGTGTCCTGAACCCTGTGCCCAGTGACTGTGATCTTTTGCTAACTGACTTCTTTTGATACAACCTGGGTTTCTGTTATTCTGTGCTCAGCTTGTTTTTGGTGCAATCCCCGGCCGGCTCCAGTTGAGCCTGGCGGGGCTTGCACCAGACCGCTTGGGTTCCTTTTTAGATCGCTTCCAGATGTCCGGATCTGATCCTTCCCTGCCTTATGCCCAGAGCCTGCCGATCGTTGCTAGATGTCCGGAGTCCGATGCCAGTGTTGGTCTTTTGATCCAGTCCATGTTCCTGATGTCCTGTCCGTGTTCCTGATTCCGTGTTCCTGATGTCCAGTCTGTGTTCCTGATTCCATGTTCCTGAGTCTGTGTTCCTGAGATCCAGTCTGTGTTCCTGATGTCCAGTTTCCTGATGTCCGGTCCGAGTTCCTGGGATCCAGTCCGTGTTCCTGATGTGCTGTCCGTGTTCATGGTTCCGTGTTCCTGATTCCATGTTCCTGATGTCCGGTCCGTGTTCCTGATTCCATGTTCCTGTGGCCGTGTTCCTGATGTCCGGTCCATGTTCTTGAGATCCAGCCAGTGTTCCTGATGTCCAGTTTCCTGATGTTCGGATCGTGTTACTGAGATCCAGTCCGTGTTCCTGATGTCCAGTCCGTGTTCCTGATGTCCAGTCCGTGTTCCTGATTCCATGTTCTTGTGTCCATGTTCGTGAGGTCCAGTTAATGTTCCTGAGTTCGTGATCCTGATGTCCTCATGTGTCCTGTCTACGTTCTGATGACCTCGTGTACCCTGATGTCATGCCTGTGTCCTGATGTCCCACCTATGTGTGCCGCGGTGATTCGTTGGTGCCTTGGAGTCCTCTGGGTGATACCCTTCTGGAAGGTGTGGAATCGGGAGCCTTGCATAGTCATGTTTGATTTATGTACTGTGTGTCTTCACTTATTTACTTTAGTAAACTTTACTTCCCTATACCTGAAGTTGTGCGGTGTAATCAAGTTCTACGTGTCTCTTCCTTGTCCACATGCTCAGCTGCCACAGAACCCCGGTCTCTGCCCTTTCCTAGTTCGGGTAGGCCCGGGTCCCCCTCTGTGGTATGGAGGGTCCATATTGTGTCCCCGGGGGATGCCCGCCCCACGCCATGGTGGTCGGTCAGCGTGGAGGCGATTATGGGCTGGGCCACTTCTCGGCGGCTGCAGCCAATCGTGACACAATCCAGCACACAATACAGTGCAGCTCCCCCACACACAATACAGTGAAGCTCCCCAAACACAGTACAGTGCAGCTCCCCTCCAACACACATTACAGTGCAGCTCCCCCCGCACACAGTACAGTGCAGCTCCCTCCTCAACACACAGTATAGTGCAGCTCCCCCAACACACAGTACAGTGAAGCTCCCCAACACACAGTACAGTTGTCACGCGGTCTTATGATATGTGTACGATGTCAGTAAACTATTCTTAAAAGAACAACACTCTATACAACATATAGATTAGCAACATCAGCATGTAAATATAGAATAGATTTACCTGACACGATATCCGTTGAACTCAGGGTTAATCTTGAGGACTTGATACACTGTCACAGGAAAGAGGAGGACCGAGGGTCTAACCTGACCCTAAACTGGGGTCCTAACTAATCCCTCACCTTGGAGGTACTGATAATGGTTCAGAGGTCCAAGTCTCCAGCCTAACCCTGTCTCCTATCAGTCCCTGAACCCTGTAATCAGTCCTAAGAAGGATTCTGATTACCACCAAAGGGATATGGGCTGATCTCTGCTAAATACACAGATTAGACATATAAGACAGACTGGAGAAAACACAGACTTGCATACACACTCAAACACAGAAGGAACATAAATGATCTGGGATATTAAACTCTAAGCAAGGTGAGCTTAAAACAACTAAGGAGCTCTTTAACTTAAGTCTATACAGATACAATCCTATCTGTGGTCTGCATGAAGAATTTCACTGGCAACTCCCAACACAGACAACCAGAGATTTAAAGGAAACCAATCAACAAATAATTAATTGCAGCCGGGAGAAAACTGCACCCAGTCCCAGAACTGAGCACAGACAGAATTAACTCCCTAACTGCCAAACACAAAGAAACAGCAACTCAGCTGTGAGAAGTCAGAATGTGCAACCGCGACGATCTTCGTGGCGATGCACACATGACAGTACCCCCCCTTCTACGAGGGGCCTCCGGACCCTCAGGGCCAGGTTTGCCCGGGTGAGTTCTGTGGAAGGTCCGCACCAAACGATCTGCGTTAATGTCAGACGCAGGAACCCACGTCCTCTCCTCTGGACCATACCCCTTCCAATGCACCAAGTACTGAAGGGACCGGCGATTCAGACGTGAGTCAATGATCTTTGACACTTGAAACTCCAAGTTACCATTGACCACCACTGGAGGAGGAGGTAGAGGTGATGGTATGACTGGTGCCACGTACCTCTTAAGTAATGACTTGTGGAACACATTATGAATTTTAAACGTAGGAGGGAGGTCCAGACGAAATGCCACAGGATTAATTATGGAACTGATCCTGTACGGCCCGATGAATCTGGGGCCCAGCTTCCAGGAGGGAACTTTAAGTTTTATATTCCTGGTAGACAACCATACCAGATCGTTCACATTAAGATCTGGACCAGAAACTCTCCTCCTATCAGCCATACGTTTATAACGGTTCCCCATAGCACTCAGATTATTCAATACACCTCTCCACACTGAAGCAAGTGACGACGAGAATTGTTCCTCCTCAGGAACCCCAGAAGGGCCCCCCCCATTGAATGTACAAAACGGGATGAAAACCATATGCCCCAAAAAACGGGGACTTACCAGTGGACTCGCTCCGCCTGTTGTTAAGAGCGAACTCTGCCAGAGGCAAGAAAGAAGACCAGTCCTCCTGGTTCTCTGAGACAAAACACCGAAGATAAGTCTCTAGGCTTTGATTCAGACGCTCTGTCTGACCATTGGTCTGCGGATGAAAAGCCGAGGAAAATGACAATTGCATCCCCCGACGTAAACAAAATGCCCTCCAAAACTTGGACACAAACTGAGACCCCTATCTGACACCACATCAGAAGGCAACCCATGAAGTCTCACAATCTCCCCAATGAACACCTGCGCCAGAGTTTTAGCATTAGGGAGGGCAGGAAGAGCAATGAAATGTGCCATCTTACTGAACCTGTCAACAACCACCAGTATGACAGTCTTCCCTGACGACTGAGGAAGGTCCGTGATGAAGTCCATAGACAAATGAGTCCATGGACGCTCCGGAAGTTTCAAGGGTAAGAGGGTCCCAGACGGACGGGTATGAGGGGTCTTAGAGCGAGCACAAACCCCACAGGACGCAACAAAAGTTAAAACATCTTTATTAACGTTAGGCCACCAAAACCGGCGAGAAAGGAGATCTAAAGTAGCCTTACTCCCTGGATGTCCTGCTAAAGCAGAATTATGATGTGCCTCAATAACCTTTTGTCTCAACTGATTTGGGACAAACAGTCTCCCTGGAGGTCCTGCAGGGGCGTCCCCCTGAGCCTCTAACACCTCCTCCTCAAGCTCAGAACATACAGCCAACACTACCACCCCCTCCTGAAGGATGGGAATCGGGTCATCCATTTTCCCGGCCCCTGGGAAACTGCGAGACAAGGCATCCGCCTTAACATTCTTAGATCCAGGGCGATAAGTGACAACAAAATTAAACCTGGTAAAAAACAACGACCATCGAGCTTGTCTGGAATTCAGACGCTTAGCAGATTCCAAATACAGCAGGTTCTTGTGATCAGTAATGACGGTGACCGGGTGGACTGCCCCCTCCAAAAAGTGACGCCATTCTTCAAAAGCCAACTTAATGGCCAAAAGTTCCCTATTGCCGATATCATAATTCCTTTCGGCGGACGACAATTTTTTAGAAAAGAAAGCGCACGGATGCCATTTACCAGGGGACGGACCCTGGGACAATATTGCACCCACCCCTACGTCAGACGCGTCCACCTCCACAACGAACGGCTGTGATGCATCTGGTTGGATGAGAACGGGTGCCGAAGCAAAACATTTTTTCAAAGAGGAAAAAGCTTGGCAAGCTTTGTCCGACCATTTAGAAAAATCCGTCCCTTTTCTTGTCATGTCAGTGAGAGGTTTGACAACAGATGAGAAATTACAAATAAATTTCCGGTAGTAGTTAGCAAACCCCAGAAAACGCTGCAGAGCCTTAAGATCCTCTGGCTGATCCCATTCAAGCACTGCTCTCACCTTTTCAGGGTCCATACGGAAACCGGAGGCTGACACCAAGAAACCCAAAAACTGAAGTTCCTGTACGGCGAATACACACTTTTCCAGTTTGGCGTATAGTTTATTGTCTCGCAAGATCTGCAACACCTGTCTCACATGCTCCTGGTGAGACACAAGATCTGGTGAGTAAATTAAAATGTCATCCAAATATACGACCACAAACAGCCCCACCAGATGACGAAAAATGTCATTAACAAAATGTTGGAATACTGCTGGTGCAGTAGTCAGACCAAAAGGCATGACAAGGTTCTCATAATGTCCCTCCGGCGTGTTAAACGCCGTTTTCCACTCATCCCCCTCTTTTATCCTAATCAGATTATACGCCCCCCTGAGATCCAATTTAGAGAACCATTTGGCGCCAACAATTTGATTGAAGAGATCAGGAATCAGAGGGAGTGGATACGGATCTCGAACAGTAATCCGATTAAGTTCGCGGAAATCCAAGCAAGGGCGTAGGCCTCCATCTTTTTTCTTCACAAAGAAGAACCCCGCGGCCACTGGGGAAGATGAAGGTCTAATATGCCCTTTGGCCAGACTTTCCGAAATATAATCTTTCATAGCCTGCCTCTCAGGACCAGAAAGGTTATATAACCTAGCTTTAGGTAACTTAGCATCAGGAAGTAAATTAATAGAGCAGTCATACACGCGATGAGGAGGCAACTCCTGACACCCCTCCTCAGAGAACACATCCCCAAAGTCCTCCAAAAAAGGAGGCAAAGTACTAGGCACGAACGCACTGATGACTGTGTTCATGCAGTTACTTTTGCAAAACTCCCCCCATTGGCTTATATCTCTGGACTGCCAATTAATCACAGGGTTATGTTTAACCAACCAAGGAAGTCCCAACACAATAGGAGTAGGTAGACCCTCCAACACATAACAAGATAATAGTTCCCTATGTATTGCCCCTACCCGAAGGTCAATGTTATGAACCTCATGAACAAAGCTACCTTGGCCGAGAGGCCTGGCGTCAATGGAGAATATAGGGATCGGTTTGACCAATACACTCAGATGCATACCTTGAGCCTGAGCAAACTGAGCGTCAACCAGATTAGCCCCGGACCCACTATCAAGAAGAACAGAAAATCTCTCCACTCTCGTACCAACCACCACCTCCACTGGTACAAGGAACTGAGAAGAACTAGCGGACGAAATACATACTCCCAGGTTGTCGTCCACCACACAACCTGGGATTAACAGTTTTCCGGCGACTTTTTGCTCAACAAGGCACGGGATGGACATCCCCCAACAAAATGTCCCTCTTTCCCGCAGAAGAAACACCTTCTAGTCCTGCGGCGTACCGCCAATCCCCTCCTACGAAATGATGTCCCTCCCAACTGCATAGGCTCCTCCGAACAGACAAGGGGAACCTCAACATAAGGGACTTTAGTAGTAGGTGGAGTAACAACAGGGGGCGGAGTTACCTCGCACCTCTCCCAGAGCCGTCTATCAGTACGGATAGCTAGGGCCATAGCAGCCTCCAGTGATGGAGGAGAATCATACTGAGCCAAAACGTCCTTTAATTTGTCAGAAAGCCCATGACAAAACTGGCTCCTAAGAGCTGGGTCATTCCACTGAGTATCTGTGGCCCATCTACGGAACTCAGAAGCAAATTCTCCGCCGGACGATCTCCCTGCTGTATCTTACGTAATTTTGTCTCAGCAAGAGAGACCCGATCTGGGTCATCATATACCAAACCCAGGGCAGTAAAAAATCGATCTACTGACTGTAGAGCCGGGGATCCCGGAGGAAGGGAGAAGGCCCAGGATTGAGGGTCCCCTTGTAGGAGCGAGATAACAATTCCCACTCTCTGCTCTTCACTCCCTGATGATCGAGGCCGAAGCCGAAAATACAATTTACATGCTTCCCTGAAGGTAAAAAATTTGTCTCGCCCACCAGTGAACCTGTCCGGGAGAGCTACTTTAGGTTCAAATCTGGTTTGCTCCGAGGGAGACAAAACTTTGGACTTAATGTCCGTCAGCTCCATGGATAATCCCTGCAACTGCAGAGCCAGCTGGGCTACTGGATCCATGGCAACTGGGAATAATTTTATGGGCCAGTGAAAATGTCACGCGGTCTTATGATATGTGTACGATGTCAGTAAACTATTCTTAAAAGAACAACACTCTATACAACATATAGATTAGCAACATCAGCATGTAAATATAGAATAGATTTACCTGACACGATATCCGTTGAACTCAGGGTTAATCTTGAGGACTTGATACACTGTCACAGGAAAGAGGAGGACCGAGGGTCTAACCTGACCCTAAACTGGGGTCCTAACTAATCCCTCACCTTGGAGGTACTGATAATGGTTCAGAGGTCCAAGTCTCCAGCCTAACCCTGTCTCCTATCAGTCCCTGAACCCTGTAATCAGTCCTAAGAAGGATTCTGATTACCACCAAAGGGATATGGGCTGATCTCTGCTAAATACACAGATTAGACATATAAGACAGACTGGAGAAAACACAGACTTGCATACACACTCAAACACAGAAGGAACATAAATGATCTGGGATATTAAACTCTAAGCAAGGTGAGCTTAAAACAACTAAGGAGCTCTTTAACTTAAGTCTATACAGATACAATCCTATCTGTGGTCTGCATGAAGAATTTCACTGGCAACTCCCAACACAGACAACCAGAGATTTAAAGGAAACCAATCAACAAATAATTAATTGCAGCCGGGAGAAAACTGCACCCAGTCCCAGAACTGAGCACAGACAGAATTAACTCCCTAACTGCCAAACACAAAGAAACAGCAACTCAGCTGTGAGAAGTCAGAATGTGCAACCGCGACGATCTTCGTGGCGATGCACACATGACAACAGTGCAGCTCCCCAACACACATTATAGTGCAGACACGCACGCACATACAGTATAATGCAGCCCGCGGATTCTCACACATACACAATAATGCATATATATTTATATATACACACTCTCGCACAATATTCACCCCTTTTCCTTGTTCCTCGCGCTGCTCCAGGCTCTGCTCCGGTCTCATCGGCTCCATTGCTGGCACAGCGTGGCGCACGATGAAGTGACGTCATCACGTGCCTGCTGATTCACAATCAGAGGGGGGTGATGGGAGAAGGAGCATCATCTGACGCTTTCTCCTCCATCACTGCTTTCAACTGTCTCGGCTTCTATGATGCCGATAAGTTGAATCAGCAATGGGGGCGCCGCCGGGCCCCTCAGCGGCTGTGTGAGGTGCCGCTATTAGCTGCACGCCACTGGCTCAGCTGGGGGCCCCTGGAGAACCGAGGACCCTAGCCAGCTGCCTGGTCTGCCTGCACCTAACACCGGCCCTGTATGTCCCCCATTCTGGCCCCTTCCTGGTATATATGTCCCACATCCTGGGCCCAGTTCTGGTATATATGTCACTCATCCTGGAATATATGTCCCCCATCCTGGCCCCTTCCTGGAATATATGTCCCCCATCCTGGCCCCTTCCTGGTATATATGTCCCCATTCTGTCCCCTTCCTGGTATATATGTCCCCATTCTGTCCCCTTCCTGGTATATATGTCCCCCATCCTGGTATATATGTCCTCCATCCTGGGCCCCTTACTGGTATATACTGTATGACCCCCATCCTGGGCCCTTTCCTGGTATATATGCCCCCACATCCTGGTATATTTGTCCCCCATCCTGGTATATATGACCCCATCCTGGGCCCATTCCTGGTATATATGGCAGCCATCCTGGTATATATGCCCCCATCCTGGGCCCCTTCCTGGTATATATGTCCCCATCCTGGGCCCCTTCCTAGTATATATGTCCCCCATCCTGGTCCCCTTCCTGGTATTTATGTCCCCATCCTAGACTCCTCTCTGGTATATATGCCCCCTTTCTGGTATATATGACCCCCATCCTGGGCCCCTTACTGGTATATTTGCCCCCATCCTGGTATATATGACCCCACCCTGGGCCCTTTTCTGGTATATATGTCCCCCATCCTCAACATCTTCCTGGTATATATGTCCCCCATCCTGGTATATATGTCCTCCATCCTGGGCCCCTTACTCGTATATACTGTATGTCCCACATCATGGTATATTTGTCTGCCATCCTGGCCCCTTTCTTGTATAAATGTCCCTCATCCTGGTATATATAATGTCCCCCATCCTGGCCCCTTCCTGGTATATATGTCCCCATCCTGGCCTCTTCCTGGTATATATGTCCTCCATCCTGGTATATATGTCCCCCATCCTGGTATATATGTCCCCCATCCTGGGACCCTCCCTGGTATATATGGCCCCATTCTGGCCCCTTCCTGGTATATATGTTCCCCATCCTCGACACCTTCCTGTTACATATGGCGGCATTAATTTCCATTATGATATTCATCATTGGACTTTGCTGGTTTTTGTAAATTATTACTAGAAATAGTAAAAAAACAAAGCTATAAACAAGGAGGTAAAGTCCAAGACATGAAACAATTCAATAACTGCAGCACTAAGATGTCGCCACGGCAGGGTCAGATAATAAAGCCCCCAGAAAGAAAGCAGACAGGAATTTACAGGGATATTTGTGCGAGAGCTGAAATGTTTCTTCCAGCCCACAGACACACAAGGGCATGGCCATAATGCACAGTCGGGAGGATTAATGACAAATGCTCCTTCCAGAAATCCTCAGTCTTGGGGTAAGCTGAAGGCTACGAGATCTGTGATGGGCCTGGATGATATGTAATGTCCAGGTGTAAAGGATAAAGGAGTCACTGCTGCAATATAGGAATAAAGAACGGCAGAGGCAGATGGGGGATGAGGACAAGGTCTACACCTATAAAGTGCAAATATTGTTTCTAAAAGGGTTTTTTCTCTTCTTCATAGATGGATGTTATTGGATAGAGCTTGTAAATACAAACACTTCTGCAATTTACTGTTTATTAAAATTTGCAGCCGTCACTGAGATATTAACACTTTTGTTTAGAATTTGTTGCCTAGGAGACCAACCACCGCTGCTGTCTAGCTTGTTAGCATAGCATTGGCACTGGCCAGGATTAGGAGGTAACTGTGCTCCAGTCATCCTGGCCAGCTTCAAAACATTGCTTACACATTCTATAGAAAAGAGCTCATAGGCACTTCGCATGTATGCATACCTCCCAACTTTTGAAGATGGGAAAGAGGGACAAAGGGACACATTTAGGCCACGACCCTGACCACACCCATTTCATAACTAGTCACACCCATGTCCACACCCCATGCTCCATGCTGATCACATTGACTGGTACTGAGATTCACAGTGGCTGGCATTATGGGCACAGTGGCTGGTACTGAGGAAAAGAAAGAAAGAACAGAGAGAGAAAAAAAAGAAAACAGAGATAAAGAAAGAACGAGAGAAAGAAAGAAATGGGAAAGAGAACAGAGAGAGAGAAAGAAAGAAACAAAGAAAGAACAGAGAAAGAAAAGGAACAGAAAAAAAACAGAGAGAAAAAAAGAACGACGGGAAAGAAAGAACAGAGAGGGAGAGAAAGAAAGGGGAAAGAAAGAACAGAGAGAGAGAAAGAGGGGAAAGAAAGAACAGAGAGAGAAAGAAAGATGGGAAAGAAAGAACAGAGAGAGAAAGAAAGAACAGAGAGCAAAAGAAAGAAACAGAGAGAAAAAGAAAGAGGGGACAGAACAAAAGAACAGAGAGAGAGAGAAAAAAAGAAAAAGGGTAAAGATTATGAACAGAGAGAAAAAAAGAAAGAAAGAGAGTAAAGAAAGAGAACAGAGAGAAAAAAAGAAAGAGGGGAAAGAAAGAAAACAGAGAGAAAGAAAGAAAGAACAGAGAGAAAAAGGAAGAACAGAGAGAGAAAGAAAAAAGTAAGAACAGAGAGAAAGAAAGAACAGAGAGAGAAAGAACAGAGAGAGAAAAAAGAACAGAGAAGGAAAGACAGATTAGAGAGAGAAAGAAAGAGGGGAATGAAAGAGAAAGAAAGAAGAGAGAGAGAAAGAAAGAGGGGAAAGAACAGAGAGGGAGAGAGAAAGAAAGAGGGGAAAGAAAGAGAACAGAGAGAGAAAGAAAGAACAGAAAGAGAAAAAAGAAAAAGGGTAAAGAAAGAAAGAACAGAGAGAGAGAAAGAAAGAGCAGAGAAAAAGAAAGAGGGGAATGAAAGAGAACAGAGAGAATGAAAGAACAGAGAGAAAAAGGAAGAACAGAGAGAGAAAGAAAAAAAGAAAGAACAGAGAGAAAGAGAGAACAGAGAGAAAAAGGAAGAACAGAGAGAAAGAAAGAAAGATTAGAGAGAAGAAGAAGAGGGGAGAAAGAAAGAAAGAAGGAGAAGAAGAAAGAAAGAAAGAAGAAGAAAGAAAAAGAAAG
This sequence comes from Oophaga sylvatica, assembly GCA_033576555.1. NCBI lineage: Eukaryota > Metazoa > Chordata > Amphibia > Anura > Dendrobatidae > Oophaga > Oophaga sylvatica. Next base: position 391,798,405 of record JARQOD010000003.1, read on the forward strand.
AAGAAAAGAAGGAAAAGAAAGAAAGAAAAGAAAGGGAAAAAAAGAAAGAAAGAGAAGAAAGAAGAGAGGGAAAGAAAGAACAGAGAGAGAAAGGGAAGAAAGGACAGAGAGGAAAGAAAGAACAGAGAGAGAGAAGAATGAGAGAAAGAAGGGGAAAGAAAGAGAACAGAGAAAAGAAAAGGAAAAAGAAGACAAGAGAGAGAAAAACAGAGAGAGAAAAGAAAAGACAGAACAGAAAGAAAGAAAGAGAGGACAGAAAAAAAAACAGAGAGGAGAAAAAAATAAAGAGAAAGAAAGAACAGAAGGAGAAAAAAGAGGGGAAGAAAGAAAGAGGGAAAGAAAAGAACAGAGAAAGAAAAGAAAGAACAGAAGAGAAAGAAAGAGAGGGACAGAAAAAAAAAGAAAGATAGAGAGAAAAAAAGAGGGGAAAGAAAGAAACAGAGAGGAGGAAAGAAAGAGGGGAAAGAAAGAACAGACAGGGATGAAAAGAAGAAAGAAGGAGGGAAAGAAAGAACAAGAGAGAGAGAAAGAAGATGGGAAAGAAAGAACGGAGAGAAAAGATAAAAAAGAACAGAGAGAGAAGAAAAAAGAGAAAGAAAGAACAGAGGAAGGAAGAAAGAGGGAAAGAAGAACAGAAGAATGAAGAAAGAAAGAAGAGGGAAGAAGAAAGAGAGAGAGAGAAGAAAGAAAGAACAAGGAGAAAGAAGAGAAGAAGAAAGAGAGAGAAAGAAAGAAAGAAAGAACGAGAAAGAAGGGAAGAAAGAGAGAGAAGAAAGAAGAGAGAAAAGGAAGGAGAAAAGAAAGAAAGAGAAGAAAAGAGAAGAGAAAGAAGAAGAACAGATAAGAAGGAGAAAGAAAGAGAAGAAAGAGAAAGGAAAGAACAGAGAGAAAGAAAGATGGAAGGAAAGAAAAAGAAAGAGAGGGAAGAAAAGATAGAGAGAGAAGAAAAGAACAGAGAGAAAGAAAAAGAAAAAAAGGATTAGAAAGAGAAAGAAATAAAGATGCTATAAAGATACTACAGCAGCCCGGATCACATTGTAGTGCCCACCTGAGCTCCCAATGCAGGACAGATCATGATCCGCTCACATGACCGACATCCCCGATTCCAAGGTGATCCCGCTGTCCGCGCAGTCGGAGGAGGACACGGTGATGGATCTGAAGCATTCCCTGAAGTGCCTCCATGGTTCCGTCACAATCTCCTCCCAAAATTACCTAATTTCCGGCTAGCTTCTAGCACATCACTTCCGGTGGAACGTCACGTGTGAGTTTTAAAGTTATCCTCGGGGCTCCGCCGTGTACTCCTGTGTCCACGGGAAAAGTAAGCTCCTGCCAGGGGCAGTGGGGCTCTCCAAATCGGGACTGTCCTGCTGGATCTGGGATGGTTGGGAGGTATGAATGCTCCCCACCATACACCTTTTACACGCACGGCTCCGCACACCTCATACACACACGGTTCCGCTTTGTATTCCTCGTACACACGGCTTCGCTCCGTACACCTTGCGCACACACGGCTCCACTCAGTACACACATGGCTAAACTCCGTAAACTGTGTACACATGCGGGTCCGCTCCGTACACCTCGCGAACAAAGCTCCGCTCTGTACAACTCACGCACACACGGCTCCACTCAGTACACACATGGCTCCACTCCATAAACCTCATACACATGCTGCTCTGCTTTGTGCACCTTGTACACACATGGCTCTACTCAGTAAACATTGTACACATGCGGCTTTGCACCATACACCTCGTACACACACGGTTCTGCTCCACTCTGTACACACACGGCTCAAGCACTGAGCCCTGTGTGTACGAAGTGTACGTAGCTGAGCGGCTCAGCTCCGTACACCTCGTACACACAGGGTTCCGTTTCGTACGTCCCCTACACACACAGCACTGCTACATCCACCCGTACACACACTGCTCCGCTCTGTACACCTCGCACACACACGGCTCCTCTCTGTACACCTCGTACACACATGGCTCTGCTCCATACACCTCATACACACATGGCTCCGCTCCGTACACCTCATACACACACGGCTCTGCTACGTACACACAACAGCACTGCTACATCCACCCTGTAAACCCATCCTGACCTCACATAAACTTCCATCATTCAGCACCATGACAACCAGAACACCAGAGACCTGCACAGAGAACCTTGATCATGTGACCCCCTGACTTCTCCCCTCCTGTGACCTCATCACAGGTCCTGTGCTCACAGAAGAGGAGACGTCGTTGCTTGCTGTGAGAGGCAGAGGTGGAGAGACAGGGAGGGTGAGGATGGGGTGCATGCAGGGGCATGGCAGCTTCTCACTGCGGGAAACATAGCGTCCCGCCCGGGACAGCGGGTGGGAGGGTCTGAATCGGGACTATCCGGCTTAATCTGGGACAGTTGGGAGGTATGTGTATGGTCACCTGTCGTGAATGCTCTGGATCTGACTTCTGAGTTTGGGCTCCCCTGGTGGCTGCTGATAGTAGTGAAGCTGCTTTGGCTAACACAAGTCTATCAGCTGGGGGCGATGATTGGCAATCAGGTGTTTCTGACTGGGGAGATATAAGTGAGCAACCTTCCCATGATCCTTGCCGGTGATTTGTTTCTTCCTGGTCCCATTTGGAAGTCAGCTTGCTTGCTGCTTTGTCCTGCAACTTTCAGATAAGTGATTTGCTGTTTATTTCTGTGGCTTTTGTTTTTTGTCCACCTCAGGTTTCTGCCCTTCTGGAGTTGGTCAGCCAGGTTCCCCTGCGGGGGCCTGCGCTGGACTCTGTTTCTCATTTGCCACAGTTTAGGTATTTCCAGCTCTCTGTTATTTCAGTGTCTGCTGGTTTGCTACCAGTACACCCCAGAGTACTGATCTAGCGGGGGCGAGATCGTGTGGTCTCAGTATTTTTGTATATCACACGGGTTGGAATTTTTCTTATTTTTTTTGCTGGACTGCAGACAGTATTCTTTCTTGTCCTGTTCTATCTAGACAGTTTGGGCCCCAGCATTTGCTTACTCTATTTTCTGCCTGTGTTTGTATTTTCATCTTGTCTCACTGCCAATATATCTTTGGGGGCTACCTATCCCTTTGGGGCTCTATTATGGGGCAGTTAGCCTTCCCCTTTCTCTCTTTAGGCTTAGTTAGCTCTCCGGATGTGTTGAGGTGTCTAGGGCACCGTAGGCACGTCCACGGCTGCTTCTAGTTGTGCTGTCAGTTTAGGGGTCTGCAATCCGCTAGTTAACCTCTCTGGGTGTCTGGTTGCCTGGTCTATTTTTGCTGCTGCTGTCCTCCTCGGCTACCAAATCATAATAGAATCACCGGCCTGACTGTAAATTTTATGGTACTCAAAAGAAGGAAAGAATAGTAAAAAAAAAAAGAGTTGTCAGAATTTTTTCTATATTTTTTTCCTCTTTTTCTCTGGGGGCCGTAGGAGGATTTTTTCTTCAATGGAGATTAGGCAGTTGTCTGATCGTGTTGAGCTGCTCGCTGCTGAAGTTCGGGGAATTTCTGTCCATCTCACTCAGTCGTCTGATGTGGAACCTAGGATTCCTATTCCTGATTTATTTTCTGGGGGTAGGTCTAAATTTGTTAGCTTTAAGAATAATTGTTAGTTGTTTTTTGCCTTGAAACCTAAGTCCTCGGGGAACGCGGCACAGCAGGTTAAAATTGTCATCTTCCTGTTACGTGGCGACCCTCAGGACTGGGCCTTTTTTCCCTGACACCTGGGGATCCTGTTTTGGCTAATGTTGATGCGTTTTTTCAGGCTCCGGGGTTGCTATATGATGAACCTAATGTTATTGATCAAGCTGAGAAAACCTTGTTGGCATTGAACCAGGGTCAGGAAGCGACAGAGTTATATTGTCAGAAATTGCGAAAGTGGGCAGTCCTTACTAAATGGAACGATTATGCCCTAGCGGCTCTTTTTCAGAAGGGTCTGGCAGAAACCGTAAAAGATGTTATGGTGGGATTTCCTGTCCCCTCTGGCCTCAACGACTCTATGTCAATAGCCATTCAAATTGACAGACGTTTACGTGAACGTAGAAATATGCGAGAGGTGGTGATACCTTTCGAACAAACCTCTGAGCCCATGCAGTGTGATGGGGTTGTGTCTGGGGCTCAGCATCGAGAATTTTGAAAGCATAATAAGTTGTGCTTCTATTGTGGGGACGCTTCTTATACTATTTCCGTCTGCCCCAGGAGGGGAAGACGTTTTGCGCGCTCATTTGTTTTGGGCAATGTACAGTCTAAATTTCTCTTGACTGTTACCTTGATCTGCTCCTTATCCTCATTTTCTGCTCAGGCTTTTGTCGATTCAGGAGCAGCCCTGAACCTGATGGATTTTGACTTTGCCAAACGTTGTGGTTTTCCTATGGTACCCCTGCGGACTCCTATTCCTTTGCTAGGTATTGATTCTACCCCTTTGGCTGAGAAAAAACCCCAGTTTTGGACCCAGGTGATAATGCAGGTAGCCCCGGACCACCAAGAGAATTGTAAATTTTTGGTGTTACATAATTTACATGACATTATTGTACTGGGTTTTCCTTGGTTGCAGACCCATAATCCTGTTTTGGATTGGAAGTCTGTGTCTGTGGTCAGTTGGGGGTGTCAATGTGTTCGTGGTGACACTCCTGTTTTTTCTACCTCTCCCCAGTCTCAGGATATCCCCGACTATTTGGCTGATTTTTCTGATGTGTTTAGTGAGAGTAAGTCTGCGTCCTTGCCTCCCCACAGTAGTTATGATTGCGCGATTGAGTTAGTGCCCGGTTGTAAATTTCCCAAGGGTCGGCTCTTCAATTTGTCTGTACCTGAGCATGATGCTGTGCGATCTTATGTCAAAGAGTCATTATTAGACTGTCCTCTTCACCTTTAGGTGCCGGCTTTTTCTTTGTAGCCAAAAAGGATGGTTCATTGAGGCCATGTATTGACTATCGTCTCCTTAATAAGGTCACTGTTAAATATCAGTATCCTTTACCCCTGGTTTCCGATTTATTCTTCAGAGTGAAAGGTGCTAGTTGGTTTACCAAACTTGACTTAAGGGGGGCGTATAATCTTATTCGCATTAAACACGGGGATGAATGGAAGACAGCGTTTATTACCCCTGAGGGGCATTTTGAGTACCTAGTGATGCCTACTGGACTAGTCTAAGGAAATCAACGCTCACTGGACTAGTCTGGGGAAGTGCTGCCCACTGGACTAGTCTGGGGAAAGTGATGCTCACTGGACTAGCCTGGGGAAAGTGCTGCCCATTGGACTAGTCTGGAGAAGAGTGCTGCCCCATGGACTAGTCTGGGGAAAGTAACGCCCACTGGACTAGTTTGGGGAAAGTGATGCGCACTGGATTAGTCAGGGGAAATTGATGCCCAATGGACTAGTCTGGGGAAAGTGACGCCAACTGGACTAGATTAGTAATGGATAGGTGTCTTACAGACGTTTCTCCATTACTAATCCATGGGCTTGATGTCACAGAACAATACAAAGGTGACATCAACCCCAAAAATATGAACCTCACTTGCCACCGCTACAGGGCAAGTGGGAAGAGCCGGGCAAAGTGCCAGAATTGGCTCACCTAATAGATGTAGGCAGCTATTTTCAGGCTGGGGGGAGCAATATCCAGAATACTAGCCCCAGTTGTCTGCTTTAGTTTGGATTGTTGTCTAAAGTGGGGGGGACCCACAATGTTTTTTTTTAAATGTATTTAAATAATTTTAAAAAACAGCCTGGCTAGTTATAAAAATACAGAGGAATTCACTCCTTTTTTTAAAAAAAAAAATTATTAATTTAGAGTGCTGGGGCCAGCTGATGAATACCCCATCAACCACTCCTGCTTTTGCTATTAGCAGCACCAGACATAGACTGATGGGAGTAGTAGTTCCATCAGCTGACACCAGTGACTGGAGGTAAACTTTTTACCTCCAATCACTGCTGCAGATTCATGCTGTCATTTGACAGTGTGGGAACCGCTGCTGTCTGACTGGCGGTGATTTTACTGCCGATCAGAAGCGGTGTTTGCCGCGATGTCATGAACATGACAGCGTGGTAAACACTGGATGTTCGGGCCCCAATGGGGTCCAGGGACTGTACTGGTACCCAAACCCAAACTTTTTTTAACTGTTGGTAACTGAATATGAACTTGTACTTTAAGCAGTGTAAATGTATATTAGTAAGATGATCCCTGACTACTGGTTTATATGGAGCAGCGCTGTATAAAGGAAGAAAAAGAATAGCCCTACACAAAGCAGCCAAGTAGCGTGCCGTCCTATTCTACTGCCATTGTATTCCAAGGATACATATTATCATAACTTGTCAGAGGTGAAGTGTGGAGCCGCTCTCGCAGCGCACCGTGCATCGCTGCGGATGACCCAGCTTACAATGTTACCGCTGTTTGCCGCCCTGATCCGATGTCTCCTATAATTGTTACACCCTCGGCAGGACTATGCTACCAAATAATAATATCCCAGCAGAGGATCAGTGGCAGATTCATTGCTATTCCAAATAATAACGGCGACATTGTGGAGCCGCACAACATCCTTGAATAAAGCATGAAGACCCGTGTAACACAGGAAAGCCCTGACACCCACATTTTCCATGAAAGCGATGAATCAGAAATGAGGCCGTAACCTTGTTGGACAAATACTCTGGGAGGAGGAGGAGGACGAGGAGGAGGAGGATGAGGAGAACAATGAGACCGCTTGGCCTGTCAGTGGGAATCAACATCAGAGCATCGAGAAATAGACTCCAAATATATCTGAAAAATCTCGATAATTAAAAAAAAGCCAAAATAACATTTCTGATGCGCAGTGCAAAAGTAAAAATCAGGATTTGCTCACACTCCATGGAATCTCCAGAAAATCTAGGCTATGTGCACATGAGGCAATCACAATGCATTGTTTTTTTTACTTTTTTTTACTGTGATTTCATATAATTAAAAAATAAATCGCTGTAAAAAACGCAGTCAGACTATAAGCTGGTATAAGTGCAATGTGTAAGAGCGCATTCACACTGACCATTTCACAGACAAATTTCAAGAAAAAAAACCCCGAAAATGAGCAAATGCCATAGAGCAAGTGAAGAAGTGAATAGTAATGATACATGTAAGTAACACTGGGAACTTTGCTAACGTATTTTTAAAGAAAAAAGTATAAAATCCATCTGACCGTGACAAGGTGTGCCCATCGGGACAGTGCACCATGTGAGCTTTGCCTTATATGTGATGGTCAGTATCATTTCTGGAGGTGACAGCCTAATTTTTAGTATTGGAATTACCCCATAAAAGGTATGGCCTAACATCAGAGCGGGGCAGTACCGCACATGTGCACCACCGCGGTATTCATTGCCTGTGGGATTGTGGAGGTGGGCAGATTGAGGCAGTTCAGAGACCCATTTTCAGGATCAGCGGGGGTCATGGCCGTGGGACAACCCAACGGGTCCTCAGGTTATTATCTTTCCTGTAGATGACTTTTAATGCTGGGAATAACTTTTCAGGCTCGCAAGGCAAAGACAATGTTCTACAGATATAAGAAGTTGCACCAAAGTTATCATTCAGCATGTCACTGTAATGAAAGGATAAGGGATTACAAATCACATTCGCTTCTATAGGAGCCGAGTTGCAGTACTGAGAACGGCCACTAGCTGTATACAAGCTGTGCTGTTCTGGATCTCTATACTGTAAATTCAGCTGCCGCACGAGCTGTAGACAGCTGATTGTTGGGGGTGGCGGGTGTAGTCCCATCCGATCTGATAATGATGATCTAAGGACGGGTCATTAATGTCTACACCCCTTTACTGCACCAAATTAATTTTACTTTGCTTTTATCTGGTCTTCATAAACTTCCGTCAGACCCAATTCCATCGATGCGTCTTTATCCTCCGCAGACAGATGTATTTACTAACATTACAATAAATGAGAAAAACAACAACCAAATAAGACGCCATCCTCCGGGAGACGAGATAAAGCAATTTGCACTGGGATAAAATCAGAGGAAGCCGCGCCGCTCTCTATAACATCCAATTTCAAGAACCTATTTAAAGTCTGGTCTCTGAAAAGACAATTTCTATCAATAGTAAAGTCAGATAAGTGTAAAGCTGATGAGGAGATACAATCCCACGCTGTGCGTCCTGCACCTCCGTAACCCCGACAGGGAGAGGGAAGCGAAATAGAAATGGCTGCCTGCAAGCAACGAGGAGCCGACTGGGCTGCAATATCAGAAGTAAAGCAGCCACATCAGCACATGATGGCGGCGTACAGAGTGATGTCACCGTGCAGACAGTGATGTCACCACACAGTGATGTCACCGTACAGAGTGATGTCACCGTATAGACAATGATGTCATCGTGCAGTTCAGTGATGTCACTACAGCTTTATAATTGTCGCTTTGTGTCTGCTCATCTCAGATGGGCGCCAGTCTAAAGAGAGGAAGACAGAAGCTGGAGGGGCAGAGACGGCCCCTACTACACCAACACCTCTCAATATTTATGTGATAGAGGAGATTATACTGGAAACATACTGCAACCATCATCCTGGCACCAACGGTAGTCAGGATACCACTGGTGTCATGTGGAGAATTTTGCAACTCTCCCCAGAACCAAACACTGGTTGTTGTGTGCCTTCCAACATCTGGGCAAGTGATTGTGTGGAAATTGTAGGAGAAGGGCCAAGCCTTTGTCATTCCACAGCAAGCTTGAGGGTTGGGCCTTTGTCGCTCCAGAGGAAGCTCGGTGGCTGGGCCTTTGTTGCTCCACAGGAAGCTCAGAGGACCGGTCCTTTGCCGCTCCACAGGAAGCTCGGGGGCTGGGCCTTTGTCGTTCCACAGGAAGCTTGGGAGACTGGGCCTTTGTCGTTCCACAGGAAGCCCGAGGGCTGGGCCTTTGTTGCTCCACAGGACGCTCTGGAGCCAGGCCTTTGTTGCTCCACAGGAAGCTCTGGGGACCAGGCCTTTGTCGTTCCACAGTAAGCCCGAGGGCTGGACCTTTGTCTCTCCACTGGAAGCTCTGGGACCAGCCCTTTGTCATTCCACAGGAAGCTTGGGGGGCCAGGCCTTTATCGCTGCACAGGAGGGGCGGGGCTGGGTCTTTGTCGCTCCACAGGAAGGGCGGGAGCCGGGCCATTGTAGCTCAACAGGAAGGGTGGGAGCCAGGTCTTTGTAGCTCAGTTTCTGCTTTGTTTGTTAAACTGCATTTAGGGGTTTTAAGTACAGGGCAGCCATTGGACAATGACTGATGCAATGCATGCTGGAAAAGCAAGTCCTTACACCTATTATATTGGCAGAATACTGATGAAGATTAACTACCTGCTTGGATGGCAAAGCACAGATTATGCCAGTTCCTCAACACATTAGACTGGTCTGTGCGCTATAGGCAGTTTTTACCTTGTTGTGGAGATGTGTGTAGTGAGATCCTGCTTGTCTATAAGTTTGTATGACAGGACAGGTGGGCTGTAAGTCTTGCCCCTCTAACAGCTGGAGCCGTCATGAGTTGCACCTTCTCATGAATATAACATTGCATTACCATTTAACCCCGGCTGTTACACCCATTATTAAACATAATTGCGATATTTCGGCACAGGCATTCTCCATCCTCCCACCCACACGTCTTCAGAGAAGCCCCCTCGGGAATATAGTATAAGGGTCTTTCCAGCCATATGACAGCTCGTTTCTCCAAGTGGCGCGGCCACGCTTTCCTCCACCGCTCTCTGCCCTTCCTGCTCAGAGGGAGCTGGGGAGGAAAAGTGAGTTTTCCGTGTATTCAGGAGCCATGACGTTAATGTGAAGTGACACCACCAGTCGGAGAATTCAGAAAAATTCCTTCACGCCTTACTGAGGAGAGCGCTGTTCACAAAGCAGCCTTTATGGCTTTAAGATTTAATGGCTCTTTCTTCCCCTCGTTCAGGTTTGGATCTGCGAAACATCACAATCTGCCAGAATAACGCTCGCATAATTATATTTAACCTAATAGAGTGGCGGCTACCTTCAGCACCGTCACATCCTCTGATGGACCTGACAACATGTCCAGGTACTCGCCTCTGTATCTAGAGTTGTCAATCATGCACTAAATTATTCTGCACCATTACAGGCGACCCGCTATAGAACATGAAAATGGCGTAGATTGTCCAGTAAGCGACTACCACCTAATTAATGGCGCCTGCCCGGCCATTGTTTTATACATCGGCAGCTGCGGTGGGATAGAAATCCCACTGGTTGTGATCGGTTTTGTTCTGGTGCGGTTTCATAGGTTTTCAATTTTCAGATATTTTAGCCCCACCCTTTCTCCCACAACCCACCTATGACCACCTATTTGTGGGTGAGGTTTGGATAAACCCAACTTTTCAACATGGAAAAATCTAAAGACCATTCCCAAAATAATCCGTACAGTCCCGTCACATCCAGGACTGTTGGCAAGTGTGCAGCCCTGTACAGACAGCGCACAGCCCCATACAGATGGTGTACAGCCCCCTTACTATATTTAACCCTTTCCTGCAATGGATTTTAGTCTGAAGCTGCTTATTGGCCGGAGGCGAATTTATCAAAACTGGAATTTTAAATATTGGTCCTGGACTTAAGGTGTGCCAAAATTAAGACGTGCGAGCCATGGGCCAAAGATCACTTTTTTGGGTTATAATTATTTTGTCTTGGAGCCAGTAATTATTATATCAAAGTCTGTGATGGCGGAAAATAACAAGCCCGGCTCTGATCAGGATAAGTAACCTGCGAAGCATTAAACACACATTCTGCTCCCTGATCGATGCCTCTCCAGATACAGCCGGGATTCTCCTATGGGGTTAATTAAAGACCCATCCTCTACTGATCTCATTAATGTCAACCTGCAATCCATGATAAAGGAGCTTAACGTATTGATCGACATCTTCTACAGCAATGGAATCAATTTATGAAAGCAATCCAGCCCTACGTCATCCGAAAAGAAAAACTCTGATACTTCCTGCATCATTAACGGAAGCCAGAAAAGAGCTTCACCCAAGTCCCAAATCTGCAACCGTGTCAGCAACGCAGCGGCATTAGCTGTATCGGCAAGCAGCAAACCTGTCACTGCCGGCAGGGCTGCCGATCCTCTGATCAGATACAATATTCACCTTCATTCCTGGATTACACAAGAATGGAAGCAAATGATTGTGCTAATTCTCAGAGTCAGCGACCCTTCGGCTACAAATCACGGATTCTACATTTGTGGTCAATGTCTATATTTTCTTTCACGGACCACCATTGACTTTCAAATAACATCTGGGGTTTTTGTTTTTCATTGATCAAATTCTATTATTTCTTTTCTTTAGATGCCTTAAAAATACTCCTAAAGGGTCAAACTAAGAGTGAAAAGTCCTTTCTGTCACACATGCATGTGGCGCACGTGGATCGTGGACCTACTGTGCCACGGGGCCGGGCTTACCTAGGAGGGGTGTGGTGAAGTGGCCACCTTGTCTTTGCTAGAGCTCCTGATAGTGGAGTTAGACTTGAATGGATACTGACACAGAGTCACAGGCTAGGCTGGATTTGGAAACAGGAAAAAGCTCTGATGGTACAGATTCTGGAACGCTAGAAGGGACAGACACTGGTGCTGGTTCAAGTACCACCGGAATGGTTTCTGTTTTGGGTACCACCAGTGCAGCTTCAGTGTTCAGGTACCACCAGTACGGCTTAAGGGATCAAGTGCTGCCAGTGCGGCTTCAGGGTTCAGGTACCGCCAGTACAGCTTGAGGAATAAAGTACCGCTAGTACGGCTTCAGTAATCAAGTACTGCCAGTACGGCTTCAGGGTCCAGGTACCGCTAGTGCGGCTTCAGGGTTCAGGTACCGCCAGTATGGCTTCAGGGATCAAGTATCGCAGGAATTGCTTCAGGGATCATGTACCGCCAGTGCAGCTTCAGGGATCAGGTACCGCCAGTATGGCTTTAGGGTCCAGGTACCACTGGTGTGGCTTCAGGGATCAAGTACCACCAGTACGGCTTCAGGGTCCTGGTACCGCTGGTTGAGCATCAGGGTTCAGGTACTGCCAGATGCAGCTTAAGGTTCAGGCACTGGCCACACAGGGACCAGGGGATCAGGTTCATGTTCAGACTACTCGGGATACTAGAACAGGTGAACTGGTAACATACAGTTTCACACACAATGTAGGGAACTACAGCGGTTGCTCAGGCCCCTCCCTACGGCGGAGGTTGCCTTTTATATAAGATGCCTCATAGCTATTGGATGGGGGCATTTTCAAAATGCTCGCGCTGCCTCTTTAAGAACAGGGGAGCGTGCACATTAGGCACGCTGCTGGGAAGCCTGTGCAGTGTGCACAGGAGCTGGGCAGGAAACAGAAGACAGGGAGCTCACCATGGCCGGGGTGATGAGTTCCTGCATGGAGGAGGATGGGAACCTCGCAGAGGCACCGGCATTACCGTTACACTTTTCGGCTGGATGCCAGACAAAGCATAAAGTATCAGGATCTAGGAGCTGGATACAATGATAGCAAACTTCAGAAAAGATCTGTAGATGCATAGAGAATGGCTTACTAATGATGATGGCTATTTATTGGTTATCCACTTATATTATAAAACCTCCACTAATTTGACCAACAAGCCCACGATCGCCAAAGAAACCATCACCAATTCCACCATGACCATCACCGAAACCATAAACAAGATCACCACAACCACGTGTTGCTAGGGGAAATCACAATGGACGCAGCCTGCGCACACGACGCTCGATCAGGACAATGTCCTCATATGTGATAAAAATGGAGAACAATCTATATACATCTCGCTGACGGGACAGTAAAACGCACCGGTCGTACCATGGAGGAGACCATCACGTGTGATTATAAGTCATAATTTATGACATATCGCCAGTTTTCTACCCTTTTATCAGTCTGTTCTTCTCACAGACCATTTCATCAGTTCTGTTTATTAAAGGTTTTAATAATTTACAATACCGCCACACAGTTCAGAGAAGAGTCAACCCTGTTGTAAATGAGAAAAATAAACCTGTAATCTATGCTTGGGTCTAAAATTATACTGAATTACCATTAAAAAAAAAGTGCCAACATCTCGATTCCACCACACGTCCTGAAATGTCCAAACCAGGAGAAGTGATGTCCCCATAATACTTGTTTACACCGAGAGTTTCATCTTCTAGACCTCAGTCTCACTTGGTGTAACAATTACAAGTGCTTCTCACTTAATTAGAATATCATCAAAAAGTGAATTTATTTCAGTTCTTCAGTACAAAAAGTGAAGCTCATATATTATATAGAGTTATTACAAACAGAGTGATCTATTTCATGTGTTTATTTCTGTTAATGTTGATGATTATGGCTTACAGCAAATGAAAACGCAAAAGTCATTATCTCAGTAAAGTAGAATACTTTATAACACCAGCTTGAAAAATGATTGTAGAATCTGAAATGTTGGTCTACTGAAATGTATGTTCAGTACATGCACTCAATACTTGGTCAGGGCTCCTTTTGCAACAATTACTGCATCAATGCGCGTGGCATGGAGGCGATCAGCCTGTGGCACTGCTGAGGTGTTATGGAAGCCCAGGTTGCTTTGATAGCAGCCTTGAGCTCAACAGAAAAATAGGAACAGCATCCAGTCCAGGTAGAAGTATGAAAAAACTTTATTCAGCCACCATAAAACACGACGTTTTGGCTATTATTAGGCCTTTATCAAGTATACAAAATAGGGCAAAATGGTGTCCTTAAATGGTGTGGAGAAGCCAATCACCATCCAGGAACCGCCCACAGTGCAAATAGACAAATATAACATTTTATACAGCAATATACAATTTAAAACAGTGATCAAAGCTGAAATAGTGACATCACAAAGAAAATACTGCAAAGTACAAAAACAGCATGAAATATTCAAGAGATTACTACATGTAAACAGTATCACAATATCTGTCTGCCAATAGATGATCTGTTCTTATACACACCCATCATAATGCTGTACCAATCATGTGCTCACTAACTGCATCGTCCTCCATGTCCAATCAGTATCTGTTCATCAGCACTTACTCAGAGCTCTCTTCCAATCGCCCACAGGAACACAGTTCAGAAGACACACTTAGCACACCCCCTTCTGTGGTAAACAAAGGCACATGTTCAGAGGTCGTCACAGCAGAACGCTGAGTGGATCATGTGACCACCAGCGTCAGCAGACATCCGACCATGTGACCGCCAGCATCATCAAAGGTCCCGTCGCATGATGACCACATCATAGAACTCCATTTAAAGAAGTCACGGCCAAAATATCACGTGATCACAGGCATCATCCGACACCCGGTCACATGACTTGATATGGGCAAAAAAAAAAAAAAAACGGCGCATGCGCAATGGGTTGTACCAGGGCTTCAGCTGGTCACATGACCATCAATGTCACAAAACCAACGGAACTATAATCAGAGCTGGCTAAAAGTGTATACCACACACAAACCGCAGCAGAGGAGTGCTTAATACTCTAAAGGCGAGGAGACATTGAGAACTCCCAGCAAAATACAGCCAACTACAGTGTGCAGTTTAGTAGTTTATACAGAAAAGGGGAGATTAACTAAATGTACAAAAAACATAAGTGATGTCATCATCAGGGATTATTAGGTCACCATATGCTCCGATCATTCCAGATTATATTCCTAAAAAAACAACAAACATAAATAAAATATATATCTAAAAACAAACACAGAATTCAGATGCAAGAATTACCTAGCACAAATATGTAAATTATATTCTATATTCAACCCCTTTGGTTGTAATGTCCCCAAAACGGAAATCCAACGGAGTTCCTTCTGTTTGAGCAACTTAGTCCTGTCACCACCTCTCCTGAGGGGTGGAACCCCATCGATAACCCTAATACTTCCTGCAGTTGCGTGGTACCGTCATGGGGTCCAATGTGGCGCCCACTTATGCAAACATCTACATGGCGGTACTCGAGGACCAGCATGTGTACAGTTCCATCCACTGGCGCCATGTCAGAGCCTGGTGGCGCTACATTGATGATATTTTTTGTGTTTGGGAAGGGAACATGAATGATCTGGTATCTTTCCATAGTTATCTGAACATGATTTTTCCTGAGCTGAAGTTCACCATGACACATTCCTTTGACCGGATTCAATTTCTTGATACTCTAGTGTATAAATATAATGGAAGGTTATGCACTGATTTGTTCATAAAGGACACAGATAGGAACAGTCTTCTTGTTTTCGATAGTAATCATCCAAGAAAAATGATAGAGTCTCTGCCTTGGAGCCAGATGCTGAGAGTATGTAGGATAGTTAAGGATGAGACTGTTTTGGATAGAAGGCTTGAACAGATGTGTGAGAGATTTATTAGAAGGGGTTATCCTGAAAGGGACCTTAGAAAATTCAAGGAGAAGGCCTTGAAGACAACATTGGAAGATGTGAGAACAAAACGTACTAGGGTTCTCCCTAAAAGAGTCCCTTTTGTCTCTACTCTCTACCTATTGCCCTATTAGTGGTAAAATAGGGAATATCTTGAACAAGCATTGGGGCCTATTGCATAGGGGTTTACCGGAAGTAACTGAATTTGCGCACAAGCCATTGCTTTCATATAGGCGAGGACGTAATTTGAAAGATAGGCTAGTCAAATCTGACATTGGATCTTCAAAAATATCTAGACAGTTGACATTGGGCCCTCCGAGGAATGGGAATTTTCCATGTTTGAATTGTGCTTGTTGTGGTAATATGATTAAGGGAGATAGTTTCGGGCACTCATATACTGGTCAACGCTTTCGGATCCAGGAACGGTATTCCTGTACATCCAGCTATGTAATCTATATGCTTGTGTGCCCGTGTGGACTCATGTACATAGGTGAGACGACGATGGAAGTCAAGGCCAGGATAAGCAAACACAAAAGTACTATCAGGACGAAAATGATGGAGCTGCCAGTATCTAAGCATTTTGTAGAATGTGGGCACCTGGTTAGTCAGCTGAGATTTAGGGTTATCGATGGGGTTCCACCCCTCAGGAGAGGTGGTGACAGGACTAAGTTGCTCAAACAGAAGGAACTCCGTTGGATTTCCGTTTTGGGGACATTACAACCAAAGGGGTTGAATATAGAATATAATTTACATATTTGTGCTAGGTAATTCTTGCATCTGAATTCTGTGTTTGTTTTTAGATATACATTTATTTATGTTTGTTGTTTTTTTAGGAATATAATCTGGAATGATCGGAGCATATGGTGACCTAATAATCCCTGATGATGACATCACTTATGTTTTTTGTACATTTAGTTAATCTCCCCTTTTCTGTATAAACTACTAAGCTGCACACTGTAGTTGGCTGTATTTTGCTGGGAGTTCTCAATGTCTCCTCGCCTTTAGAGTATTAAGCACTCCTCTGCTGCGGTTTGTGTGTGGTATACACTTTTAGCCAGCTCTGATTATAGTTCCGTTGGTTTTGTGACATTGATGGTCATGTGACCAGCTGAAGCCCTGGTACAACCCATTGCGCATGCGCCGGTTTTTTTTTTTTTTGTTTTTTTTTGCCCATATCAAGTCATGTGACCGGGTGTCGGATGATGCCTGTGATCACGTGATATTTTGGCCGTGACTTCTTTAAAT
The DNA here is from genome assembly GCA_033576555.1 of Oophaga sylvatica. NCBI lineage: Eukaryota > Metazoa > Chordata > Amphibia > Anura > Dendrobatidae > Oophaga > Oophaga sylvatica. The sequence continues at coordinate 391,814,958 of JARQOD010000003.1, forward strand.
GGAGTTCTATGATGTGGTCATCATGCGACGGGACCTTTGATGATGCTGGCGGTCACATGGTCGGATGTCTGCTGACGCTGGTGGTCACATGATCCACTCAGCGTTCTGCTGTGACGACCTCTGAACATGTGCCTTTGTTTACCACAGAAGGGGGTGTGCTAAGTGTGTCTTCTGAACTGTGTTCCTGTGGGCGATTGGAAGAGAGCTCTGAGTAAGTGCTGATGAACAGATACTGATTGGACATGGAGGACGATGCAGTTAGTGAGCACATGATTGGTACAGCATTATGATGGGTGTGTATAAGAACAGATCATCTATTGGCAGACAGATATTGTGATACTGTTTACATGTAGTAATCTCTTGAATATTTCATGCTGTTTTTGTACTTTGCAGTATTTTCTTTGTGATGTCACTATTTCAGCTTTGATCACTGTTTTAAATTGTATATTGCTGTATAAAATGTTATATATGTCTATTTGCACTGTGGGCGGTTCCTGGATGGTGATTGGCTTCTCCACACCATTTAAGGACACCATTTTGCCCTATTTTGTATACTTGATAAAGGCCTAATAATGGCCGAAACGTCGTGTTTTATGGTGGTGAATAAAGTTTTTTCATACTTCTACCTGGACTGGATGCTGTTCCTATTTTTCTGTTGGACTTTGTTCGTTTGGATCCCCGAACGTCTGAACGTGCATCCTTGATAACTCCCGAGTGCTGTCAGCTGCTTGCATATTAGCAGCCTTCAGCTCGTCTGCATTGTTGGGTCTGGTGTCTCTCATCCTCCTCTTGACAATAGCCCATAGATTCTCTATGGGGATAAGGTCAGGCGAGTTTGCTGCCGATCAAGCACAGTGATACTGTTGTTTGTAAACCAGGTATTGGTATTTTTGGCAGTGTGGACAGGTCCAAGTCCCACTGGAGAATGACATTTCCAACTCCAAAATACTTGTAGGCAGAGGAAAGCATGAAGTGCTCTAAAATTTTCTGGTAGATGACTGCGCTGACTTTGGTCTTGATAAAACACAGTGGACCTACACCAGCAGATGACATGGCTCCTCAAAACATCACTGATTGTGGAAACTTCACACTAGACCTCAAGCAGTTTGGATTGTGGCCTCTCCACTCTTCGTCCAGACTCTGGGACCTTGATTTCCAAATGAAATGCAAAATTTACTTTACATCTGAAAACAACACCTTGGACCACTGAGCAACAGTCCAGTTATTTTTCTCCTTGGCCCAGGAAAGACGCTTCTGGCATTGTCTATTGGTCATGAGTAGCTTGACACAAGGAATGCGACACTTGTAGCCCATGTACTGGATCCATCTGTGTGTGGTGGCTCTTGAAGCAATGACTCCAGCAGTAGTCCACTCCTTGTGAATCTCTCCTGTTGTGAATGTGCTAGAAATGAATTCTGAGCAGAAGCTCCCTCTGGTGGTTACAAACAGTACTGAACTATCCAATGAAGATTGTGAAGATTGGCGATCAGGTGTTACTGACTGGTCTTATATAAGGGAGGTTCCCTCCCATCAGGGTTGCTGGTGATCAATTGTTCTGGTCTCATCTTTGATTCCTGTTCACTTTGCAGCCTGCTGTTTCGTGCCTGCATCTTCTGCTAACAGATAAGACATTTTCTTCTTTTTGTTTTTTGTGCTTGCTTTTTGCATTTTTTTCCTGCACTTCTGTGGGGGTCTGCCGGGTCCCCTCCGGGGGCTTGTGCTCCTCTCAGTTTAGTTCAGCCACTGTTGTTTGTTCTTTTGCCTTTTCCAGTTTTTTCAGTGGCTGCTGTTTAGTTTTTGTTACACCAGAGAACTAATTTAGGTGGTTGAGGTCGTGTGATCTCAGGTGTTTTTGTAATTAGTAGAGTTGGTACTTTTCAGGGTTTTTTGGGGTTGCAGTAAGTGTCCTTCCTATCCTTTTCTATTTAGGAAGTTTGGGCCCCAACTTTTGCTCATACTATTTTCTATCTGTGTCTGTATCTCCTCTTGTCTAACCGCCATTACATGTTTGGGGACTTTCTATGTTCTTTGGGGATCTGCTCCGGGGCAGATAGTTTTCCTCTTTCTGTCTTTAGGTGTAGTTAGCTTCTCAGGCTGTGACGAGGCGTCTAGGACCAACGTAGGTACGCTCCACGGCTGCCTTTAGTTGTGGTGGTTAGTCAGGGTACTGCAATCCCATAGATTCCAACCTCTCTGGTGTATTTCCTTTTTTGCTTGCTCTCCTCAGCTACCAAATCATAACAGTATCACCGGCCATAAAAACTGATATTTGTATGGTACTCACAGAAGGGAAAAATAGTGTTAAAGAAAGAAGATTGTCAGAGTTGTCAGAGATTTTTTTTTTTCCCTCTGTATCTCTGGGTGCTGAGGGGGATTTTTTTTTCTCTCAATGGAGTTTGCACAGTTGTCTTGCCGTGTGGATCAGCTTGCCACTGAAGTTCGGAGTATTGCTATCTATCTTGCAGGGTTGCCTGTTGTGGAACCTAGGATTCCCATGCCAGATTTGTTTTTAGGGGATCGAGCTAAATTTCTGAATTTCAAAAATAACTGTAAGTTGTTTTTTTGCCTTGAAATCTAAGTCCTCAGGGAACGCAGCGCAGCAGGTTCAAATTGTCATCTCTCTCCTGCGCGGCGATCCTCAGGATTGGGCTTTTTCCCTGACACCTGGGGATCCTGTTTTGAGTAATGTTGATGCATTTTTTCAGGCTCTGGGGTTATTGTACGATGAGCCTAATGTCACTGATCAAGCTGAAAAAGCCTTGTTGGCATTAAATCAGGGGCTTGAGGACGCTAAGTTATACTGTCAGAGATTCCGAAGGTGGGCAGTCCTGACCAAATGGAATGACGATGCTTTGGCAGCCCTTTTTCGGAAGGGTCTGTCAGAGAATGTAAAGGATGTTATGATGGGTTTCCCTGTCCCCTCTGGTCTCAATGATTCTATGTCATTAGCGATTCAAATTGACAGACGTTTGCGTGAGCGTAGAGGTATGCGTGGAATAGTGTTGCCTTGTGAACCAGCTTCTGAACCCATGCAGTGTGATAGAGTGGCTTCTGGGTCACAGCGTCATGAGTTTCGAAAACGCAATGGGTTATGTTTCTACTGTGGTGACGCCTCTCATGCTATTTCAGTCTGCCCTAAGCGGGGAAGACGTTTTGCACGCTCAGTTGTCTTGGGTAATGTTCAGACTAAATTTTTGTTTACTGTTACCCTGATTTGCTCCCTGTCCACATTTTCTGCTCAGGCTTTCGTTGATTCGGGAGCAGCTATTAACCTGATGGATTTTGATTTTGCTAAACGTTGTGGGTTTCCCTTGATACCCCTACGGAGGTCTATTCCCCTACTGGGGATCAATTCTACCCCTTTGGCTGAGAATAAACCTCAGTTCTCTACTCAGGTGATAATGAGGGTTGAACCTGATCATCAGGAGAGTTGCAAATTTTTGTTGTTTGCTGTATAATCTGCATGACATTATCGTACTGGGTTTCCCTTGGTTACAGACTCATAATCCTGTTTTGGATTGGAAATCTGTGTCTGTAACCAGTTGGGGCTGCCAATGTGTTAATACCAACACTCCTGTTTTTCTGCCTCCCCCCAGGCTCAGGATGTTCCTGACTTTTTGACTGATTTTTCTGATGTGTTTAGCGAAAGTAAATCTGCATCCTTGCCTCCCCATAGGAGCTATGACTGCGCTATTGAATTAGTGCCTGGTAGTAAATTCCCTAAAGGTCGCCTTTTTAACTTGTCTGTACCTGAACATGACGCTATGCGGTCTTATATCAAGGAGTCATTAGAGAAGGGTCATATCAGACCATCCTCTTCACCCTTGGGTGCCGTTTTTTTCTTTGTGGCCAAAAAGGATGGTTCATTAAGGCCGTGTATTGATTATCGTCTCTTGAACAATATCACTGTGAAATATCAATATCCGTTACCCTTGATTTCTGACCTGTTTTCCAGGGTGAAAAGTGCTACTTGGTTTACCAAGCTTTACCTCAGGGGGGCATATAACCTTATTCTCATTAAGCACGGGGATGAATGGAAGACGGCATTTAATACCCCAGAGGGGCATTTTGAGTACCTAGTGATGCCCTTTGGGCTCACTAATGCCCCTTCTGTCTTCCAGTCCTTCATGAATGACATTTTCAGGGATTTTGTGGATAAATTTCTGATTGTTTATTTGGATGATATCTTGATTTTTTCCAATGACTGGGACTCTCATGTGAAACATGTTCGGACTGTGTTCCAGATTTTGAGAGAGAATGCTCTGTATGTGAAGGGATCAAAGTGTCTTTTTGGCGTACAGAGGATCTCATTTCTGGGATTCATTTTGTCCCCATCTGTTATTGAAATGGACCCGGTCAAGATTCAGGCCATCTGTGATTGGGTCCAACCTACTTCATTAAAGGCTCTTCAAAGATTCTTGGGTTTTGCCAATTTTTATCGTAAATTTATTGGTAATTTCTCTGTTATTGTTAAACCATTGACTGATTTGACCAAAAAGGGTTCTGATGTGGTGAATTGGCCTCCTGAGGCAGTCTCTGCGTTTCAGGAACTTAAGCAGAGATTCACTTCTGCTCCTGTTCTACGGCAGCCTGATGTTTCTCTGCCATTTCAGGTGGAGGTTGATGCCTCTGAAATTGGGGCAGGTGCCGTTTTGTCCCAAAGAGATCCAGAGACCTCTAAAAGTAACCCTTGTGCCTTTTTCTCTCGAAAATTTTCTCCAACTGAACGTAATTATGACGTGGGTAATCGGGAGTTATTGGCCATGAAGTGGGCTTTTGAAGAGTGGAGACATTGGCTGGAGGGAGCCAAACATCAGGTGGTGGTCTTCACGGACCATAAGAATCTGGTTTATCTGGAATCAGCCAAGCGACTTAATCCTAGACAGGCCAGGTGGGCCTTGTTTTTCACACGTTTTAATTTTGTGGTTTCCTTTCTTCCTGGCACTAAGAATGTTAAGGCGGATGCCCTCTCGAGGAGTTTCCTTGCGGACTCTCCTGAGTTATCTGATCCTGCTGTTATTTTGAAAGAGGGTGTAGTTCTTTCCGCCATCTCGCCCAATTTGAGACTGGCTCTGGAAGGGTGTCAGGAGGATAAACCCGAGCGCTGCCCTATTGGGAAATTGTTTGTCCCAGTCCGATGGAAAAAGAGTGTGATGTCTGAGATTCATTGTTCCACGTTGGCCGGTCATCCCGGAATTTTTGGTACCAGAGACTTGGTTAGTCGGTCCTTCTGGTGGCCTACTTTGTCTCGTGACGTCAGGGAATTTGTGCAGTCCTGCGGGACTTGCTCTCGCTCCAAGCCTTGCTCTCGCTCTAGTGGTTTGTTGATGCCATTGCCTGTGCCCAAGAGACCATAGACCCATATCTCTATGGATTTCATTTCTGACCTCCCTGTTTCTCAGAGAATGACCGTTATCTGGGTGATTTGTGATAGGTTTTCCAAAATGATACCTCTTGTGCCATTACCTAAGTTGCCTTTCTCCTCTGAATTGGTGCCTTTGTTCCTTCAGCACGTAGTTCGGTTACACGGCATTCCTGAGAACATTGTGTCTGACAGAGGAGTCCAGTTTGTTTCCAGATTTTGGAGGACTTTTTGTTCTAAACTTGGTGTTAGAACCCTCTTGTTAGATTTTGTTTCAGTTTCTGGTCACATGACCTTTTTTCCCTATTTAGTCTGGCTCCGCCCTTCTGGCTTTGCTGGACTTCATTGTATTATCTACTCTTAAGCTAGCCAGGTGCTTAGGTGCCTTACTCTGTCAGTTTTGCTTGATCTTAGGATCTCTTAGTATTTGTTTTCTGTTTTATATTCCCTGCTACACTTTCTGTTAGGAGGTGTCCACCTTTTCACCCAGTCCCTAGATCTTGTAGGGATTCCTTCCTCGCAACTATAGGTCTTCGTTCAGACTAGCTGAGGACTTTAGCGGGTCTGGTCGCAGGATCAGGTCCCCCGTTACATCGTAGGGATCCAGCTCAGTCCTATTGTAGGGACAGAATTCCCACCTTTCCTTAGTGCTTGTAGCAGATCATAACAGTAAGTCCAGCCCAAAAAAAAAGAAAAATCTCTAAGGAAAGATTTTCAGTTTCTATTATGGTGTCGGTTCAGGATTTGGCTCAACAACTGCAGCGACTCTCTCTGGAGGTGGCTGAAATCCAGCAACACGTGAGTAGTTGTTCTGGAGCTGATTTCGTGGAGCCAAAGGTACGTTTGCCTGATTTATTTTTTGGTGAACAAGATTTTTTTTCTTTTAAAAATGCTTGCTTGTTGTATTTCCGTTTGAGACCCAGATCCTCTGGTGATGTATCACAGCGCATAGGGTTCATAATGTCACTTTTGCGCAAAGAACCTCAGGACTGGGCCTTTTCTCTGCAGCCTAGTGATCCATGCTTTAGATCAGTGGATAGTTTTTTTCTGCTTTGGGGTTATTGTATGACGATCCGGATCGTGTTTCATCAGCTGAGACAGAATTGAGACGTTTGAGACAGGGATCAGGTAATGTGGAAAAATATTGTACTCACTTCCGAAGGTGGTCCGCTCAGGTGGGCTGGAACGATTCAGCTTTGAAAAGTTTATTTCTTGCAGGGTTAAGTGAAAGGGTTAAAGATTTGCTGATTGCTTATCCCATATCTGGTAACTTGCAAGAGGCTATGCAATTAGCCATACGGGTGGATAGGAGACTGCGTGCAAGGGTTAATGAGAGTAAATCTGCCTTGTCAGCTCCAAGTTTGGAGAAGGAATGTACTGACATTGCAGAGCCGATGGAAATTGGAGCAATGACACCCCACTCTCGAGAAAAAGAACGCAGATTTGCTCAAGGTTTGTGTTTCTACTGTGGTAAATCTGAGCATTTCATTAAGAACTGTGCGCTTCGAATGAATAAAGAGAGAAAAAAAAATGAGGTCAGTTTTGCCCGCATAGCTTGTTTAAACAATAAAGGTGTCTTTCTTCTGCTACCACTGCTGTTGAGGAGGAATTAATGGAGTTTTGGGTATTTGTGGATTGTGGTTCAACTCTCAATGTGATTGATGGGAAATTTTTGGAAAAACTAAAATTAAAACCCAAACTTCTATCTTCTCCTATTAATGTGGTGTCTGTGGATGGTTCTCACTTGAAAGATGTCACTCACCATATCTGTGAATTTCCTCTTACTATTAATGGTGTTCATCAAGAGAATTTGGATTTGGTAGTTTTGAATAATTTACCTTCTCCGGTGATTTTGGGGTTACCCTGGTTAAAATTGCACAATCCGGTACTGGATTGGTCTACCAATGAAATTAAGTCCTGGAGTCCTAAGTGTTATGACAAGTGTTGTAACGGGCGTATTGCTGCTGTAGTTAAGGGGGAGTTACCTGTACCTATTCAGGATTTTTGGAAAGTTTTTTCTGATAAGGAATCGCAGGTATTGCCTCCTCATAGAGATTATGAGTGTGCAATTGAATTTGTCCCTGGAGCGACTCTTCCTAAAAGTCGTTTATTTAATTTGACTATTCCTGAGAGAAAGGCTTTGGAGGAATACATACAGACAAGCTTGGCCACCGGTCACATTAGGCCTTCCAAATCTCCTGTGGCGGTTGGATTTTTTTTTGTTAAAAAAAAGGACGGCGGTTTACGGCCTTGTCTAGACTTTTGTGAGATTAATAAGATTACTGTACGCAATCCTTACCCTCTGCCATTGATTCCTGATTTGTTTAATCAGTTAGTGGGGGCCAAGTGGTTCTCGAAAATTGATCTTCGAGGGGCATACAATTTGTTGCGCATGAAGGAGGGGGATGAATGGAATACTGCGTTTAACACTCCACTGGGTCATTTTGAGAATCTGGTCATGCCCTTTGGACTTTCCAGTGCTCCGGTATTTTTTCAGAATCTTATTAATGACATCCTTAGACCTTTGATCGGCAGAAGTGTGATTGTGTATTTGGATGACATTTTGATTTATTCACCGGATTTGGAGTCTCATTGGAGGAGTGTGCGTGAAGTATTACAGTTACTGAGTGATAATTCACTTTTTGCCAAACTAGAAAAATGTGAGTTCGCTGTACAGAGACTTAGTTTTTTGGGCTACATTGTCTCCAGTGAAGGTTTTGAGATGGACCCGGTGAAAGTGCAAGCTGTGCAGGATTGGCCTAGACCTATTGGTGTGAAATCAATACAGAGGTTTTTGGGGTTCGCCAATTATTATAGAAAATTCATAAAAAAAATTTCTGTGATTGCCAAACCTCTGACCGATCTCACCAGGAAAGGTGCTGATGCGGTTCAGTGGACTACTGAGGCCATTGAGGCTTTTGTGTTGCTAAAGGAGAGGTTCAGCTCTGCTCCCATCCTTACGCAGCCTGATGTGACTAAACTATTTTTGGTTGAGGTTGATGCTTCTTCTGTGGGGGTCGGTTGTCTCAGGCAAAGACGGATGGAGTACATCCCTGTGCTTTTTTTTTCAAAGAAATTTTCTGAGTCTGAACTAAATTATGATATCGGTAATCGGGAATTGTTGGCAATTAAACTCGCATTTGAACACTGGCGTCATTTTTTGGAGGGAGCGGAATTTCCCGTTCAAGTCTTCACCGATCATAACAATCTGATCTACCTTGATGCTGCCAAACGCTTGAATGCCCGTCAGGCTAGGTGGGCACTGTTTTTCTTTAATTTTACCGTTACTTACATCCCAGGTACTAAAAATGTTAAAGCTGATGCTTTGTCTCGCAGCTTTTCTCCTATGGTGGGTACTGAGGAGGAGGAGGAAAACATCTTGCAAGAGGGGGTTGTTATTGCTGTTTTGGACTCCGTGTTGGAAGATGAGATTCTTAAAGCACAGGAGAATGCCCCATCTAACACGCCACATGGGAGGTTGTTTGTGCCTGGTACCCTGAGGAGAGATTTGTTTGATGAATGTCATGACTCTCGGTTGGCAGGTCATCCTGGAATCTCTGAGACCAAGAGACTTGTGGGTCGCAGTTTTTGGTGTCCAGGATGGCAGAAGGAAGTCATTAAGTGGGTGCGCCAATGCACTGTGTGTGCTAGATCTAAGTCTTCTCATTCTCCTGCTGCGGGGTTGCTTTGCCCTTTGGAGGTCCCTAGTGCACCTTGGACACACTTGGCTATGGACTTTATTACTGACCTTCCCCCCTCTGAGGGTTTCACTGTCATCTGGGTGGTCGTGGACCGTTTTAGCAAGATGTGTCACTTGGTTCCTTTCATCAAACTGCCCTGCACTAAGACTCTCGCTAAGGCCTTTGTCAAGGAAATAGTCAGACTACATGGTGTTCCTACTGACATTGTTTCTGATAGGGGACCTCAGTTTGTGGCTCGTTTTTGGCGCGCCTTTTGTGACAGGTTGGGAGTTCATTTGTCGTTTTCATCCGGATATCATCCTGAGTCTAATGGCCAGACAGAAAGGAAAAACCAGGATGTTGAGCAGTTCTTGCGTTGTTTTGTGACTGATAATCAAGAGAGGTGGTCTGAGTTTCTGCCACTTGCTGAGTTTGCTCTTAACAATCATACATCCGCTTCTGCTGGTTGTTCGCCTTTTTTTTGTTGTACTGGGAGACATCCGTCTTTTGGGTCATTTTCCAAGTTGGGATCGGCTGTACCTGAAGAGGAGAATTTTTCTGGTGTTTTGGAGAGAGTTTGGACTGATGTACGTGGTAATCTTCAGGAGGCTAACAAAAGATCCAAAGTGTATTTTGATAGAAAACGACAAGAGGTTTTGTTTGCTATTGGTGACATGGTTTGGTTGTCCTCTAAGAATCTGCGCTTGAGGATTCCGTCTAAGAAATTGGGTCCCAAGTTTGTAGGGCCCTTTAAGGTGCTTCAGGTTATTAACCAATCTGCTGTTAAGTTGGAGCTTCCTACCTCCTGGAAGATTAATCCGGTGTTTCATGTTTCTCTCTTGAAAAAAGCTGAGGTCTCAGATGGAGACGTCTCGGCCACTGTTCCCCTGGTGGTGAGGACGGGCAATATGAGATTTCCCGCATCCTAAATTCTAGACGGTATAGAGGGAGTTTGCAGTACCTCGTCGCTTGGAGGGGTTATAGACCCGAGGATAACTCATGGGTGAGGGCGGATGATGTTTCTTCATCTAGACTTGTCAGAGCGTTTCACAAGAGGTTTCCGGATAAGCCTAAGTCCTAGGGGATCCGGAGGATCCTCTTAGAAGGGAGGGTACTGTTAGAACCCTCTTGTTAGATTTTGTTTCAGTTTGCTGGTCACATGACCTTTTTTCCCTATTTAGTCTGGCTCCGCCCTTCTGGCTTTGCTGGACTTCATTGTATTATCTACTCTTAAGCTAGCCAGGTGCTTAGGTGCCTTACTCTGTCAGTTTTGCTTGATCTTAGGATCTCTTAGTATTTGTTTTCTGTTTTATATTCCCTGCTACACTTTCTGTTAGGAGGTGTCCACCTTTTCACCCAGTCCCTAGATCTTGTAGGGATTCCTTCCTCGCAACTATAGGTCTTCGTTCAGACTAGCTGAGGACTTTAGCGGGTCTGGTCGCAGGATCAGGTCCCCCGTTACATCGTAGGGATCCAGCTCAGTCCTATTGTAGGGACAGAATTCCCACCTTTCCTTAGTGCTTGTAGCAGATCATAACACTTGGTGTTCAATTGTCTTTCTCCTCGGCTTTTCATCCTCAGACCAATGGACAAACTGAGAGAACAAACCAGACATTGGAGACTTATCTGAGATGCTTTGTGTCTGCTGATCAGGATGACTGGGTCTCTTTTTTGCCTTTGGCTGAGTTTGCTCTTATTAATAGGGCTAGCTCTGCCACTTTGATGTCTCCATTTTTCTGCAATTTTGGGTTTCACCCTCGATTTTCTTCAGGACAGACGGAGGCTTCTGTCTGTCCAGGTGTTGACTCTGTTGTGGAGCGTATGCAGCAGATTTGGGACCAGGTAGTGGAGAGGTTGTCCCTCTCTCAGGAGAGGGCCCAGCGGTTTGCCAACCGGCATAGGACTGATGGTCCTCGGTTTGAAGTGGGGACTTGGTCTGGTTGTCCTCAAGAAATATCCCTATGAGAGTTGCATCTCCTAAGTTTAAGCCTAGGTTCATTGGACCTTATAAGATCATGGAGATTCTTAATCCTGTTTCCTTTCGTTTACTTCTTCCAGGGACATTTAAGATCCATAACGTGTTCCACAAGTCCTTATTGAAGAGGTTTGTCGAGCCAGTGGTTCCTATGGCTGTGCCTCCTGACCCTGTTTTGGTTGAGGGCAATCTGGAGTATGTGGTTGAGAAAATATTGAATTCTCGTTTTTCTAGACGGAAACTCCAGTATTTGGTTAAGTGGAGAGGTTATGGTCAGGAGGACAATTCTTGAGTGTTTGCTTCGGACATCCATGCTAGGAGACTCATCCGTGCGTATCACAGAGCTCATCCTGACCGACCTGGTTGCTCAAATGAGGATTCGGTGACCCCTCCTCAGGGGGGGTACTGTTGTGAATGTGCTAGAAATGAATTCTGAGCAGAAGCTCCCTCTGGTGGTTACAAACAGTACTGAACTATCCAATGAAGATTGTGAAGATTGGCGATCAGGTGTTACTGACTGGTCTTATATAAGGGAGGTTCCCTCCCATTAGGGTTGCTGGTGATCAATTGTTCTGGTCTCATCTTTGATTCCTGTTCACTTTGCAGCCTGCTGTTTCGTGCCTGCATCTTCTGCTAATGAGTCGCACACACCGAGTGGTGTGGGTACTAGGGCTATGGGGTACTCGGCACCGAGCCCATGGAAGTCTATGGGGAATGTCACTGGCAGCAGAGCTCGGTCCGTGGCCCTGGGCGGTCATGCAATGGGGATATTTACAGGGGATTATAGTAATAGTTTGTGACGCCACCTGTGGTATCTGATCTGATTGACCAGCGCTGCAGGGTAAATCTCTGAGGGGATGTTATGGCAGCTAGATGTTAAGTCCCCCACAGGTGGGACTGATCCCTCAAAGTCTATGGTGGTGCAGGGTGCGGATAAGAAGTCAGTCACACACAAGTCAGTCTCTTTCCATACCTTTACTTGTAGATGTTGCAGGTATGTCCCGGGAAGCTGGTCAGGTTGGAGAATGCACATTCAGGGAATTGCTGAGCAGGTTTAAGGCCTCCTTTCTCCTTAATGTGTATGTGAGTCCTAACTTGCATAAAGTCAAGTTTAACTCCTGCTGTAGCAGCTACGCCCGGCCGACATTGTGGTGGAGCCTTCTCTGTCTCTGATTATCAGATGTTGGAAAGAACTAAGTCCTTACTTTTGCAGCGTCCCGCTCAAAGTCCCTGTTCTCTCCTGACTCCGGTTACGTATCAGCGCTTAGGGCTACCTTCTGCGACTTGAAGTCCAGCAAGGCCTCCGGTTTTCTTATCAATAGACGTGAAGTTCTAGCAACACTTCGGACCCCGGTGTCCGGATAACTAAGTGAAGGTGATCTGTCACCTAGGTCACTTGTGCTTCTATCTCCACTCGCCCGTCGCCCTGCTCTCGCCCTTAACATAAGCACGGGTAGCAGTGAGTGTAGTTGTCAGCTTTCCTTCAGTGCTCACTGACCTGATCTCAGTTGACTCAATGGTATAACTGCTGTAGTCCCTTTCCTTCTTTCCTTCACAGAACTCTGTCCAGAGCAGCTCACAGGATGCTTCGTCAGACTGTATACACGCTGTAGCTCTGAGAGTCACTTTCCACGTCCTTAGGAACACAGCAGCTTGTTCTGAGATAGCAGTTCTGATGGTAGTTCTGACTAGGCTGGAGTAAGTCCGTCTACTCGTACTAGCCTCCACGTCTGTAAAATGAACTATCGGAGCTCCGTCAGGAATCAGTCTCCACTCCTCTCCCTCCGTCTGTCTCTGACTGAAACAGAAACTAAACTGATCTGAAGATGGATGGGATGACTCACTCCTGAGCCACCCTAGGCTTGACTGACTAACTTTGCTACGTCACACTACTTAAATAGTCTAAAATGCCTCTAGTGGCAGTGTTGAGAAGTGTGTGTTGTGAATGAATATCAGGCTTTACAATTACCTTTCCTGTGCATTTTCCAGGAGACATGTGTGCCTTACGCAGCTGTGCCACACATCCCCCCCTAGTTAAACTCAGCACTCCCGGGCTGAAATAGAAAAGAAAAACATTTTTGTTTTGCATATAACATAAACATTTTAACCTCATCCCTTGCGGGAGGTAAGGACTCTTGAACGTTACAATTTGTACATAGGTCAGTAGAAAATTATCAAAATACTTTTCAATAAATATACACAGTATAAGACAAGATTCTTGTGGAGGACCCGCACCAAAAACCTCCCACGTGGGTCCTGGGTGGGCTGCAGGACTTCATTGCTGCAGACCTCACTCTAGGCCACACCATACGGATTTTTCTTCAGAGGTAGTAAAGGCTTTGTGTAAAACCAAGATGGGGCACCGAAGTGCGAACTATTTACAATAAAAGTTTTTGGGCTGGCACAGTCCACAGCCACGCAGTCCTTGCATAGTAAAACACATTTCAAGAAATCACATTCAATTGACTCACTTTACCCAACCGGGGTATTCTACTTTAAATATGCAGAGTAAATAAACATCATCAGACATATTATCAAACATTTTTCAATAAAGTGCAAATTTTTCATAAAACTTCTTCAAACTTTATACAGTGGCAGTAAACCCTGTCTGGGTCCTACTGATTTTCTTCTTTCTTGCAAACTTCAATAACGCTTCCACTCCTGGGGCTTCTTCCTTTCAACCCAAAAAAACCCCACCCCCATATTTCCCAAAACTTATACTTCCCCCACCCAAATCATGGGGTTAAAACCACAACCCCCCCCCCCCCACAATAATTACAAAAAATTTTTAACCCCCGGGATCAAACTTTTAAACACCCCCAAAAAATTCTGGGGGTTTTTATCCTTTTGTGTTGCCCCCCCGGGGTGGCTGTCCCTCAAAGTCTGGGGTTGTGCGGGTGCATAAGAAGTCATAAAAATAGTTTTTTAAAACCTTTATTGTGTTTTTGGGAAAAGTCCCTGGGCTCGGTTGGGGCACATTCAGGGAATTGCGGGCCCCGGTTTAACCCCCTTTCTCCTAATTTTTGGGGCCTAACTTGCAAAAAGAAAATTTAACCCCGTGCGCCCCCCCGGCCGGGTTGTGGTGGAGCCTTCTTCTTGAAAAATTTGGGAAAGTCCTTATTTTGCACCCCCCGCTAAAACCCCTTTTTCCCGACCCTTACTCCGTTGGTCCTTCGGCTTGAATAAAGGGGCCTGGGTTTTTTTAACACTAGGTGAAGTTTAGAAAAGGGGAGGGGAAATAAGGGGAGGTGTTGAAAAGGGGTCACTTTTTTCTTTTCCCATGCATGTGTCCCCTTTTTTCCAGATTTTTAGTTCGTTCCCCCTTCATCCCTACCAATCCATTTGACTCAAAAAACCACCCTTTTTCTTTCCTTCACAAATTTTTCCCCAAAAACTCACAACCCCAAACACCCCCTTAGCCTAATCACTTCCACCCCCAAACACCACTTTTCAATAAAACAACACCAAACCCCCCACTACCTCCCTCAAAAAACTATCCCCCAAACCCCACCCCCCCCCGCCTACAAAACAAAACAAACAATCAAATAAAACCCCCTCCGAGCCACCCTATTTTTGACTACTAACTTTCAATAACCCCTACAAATGCCCAAAACCAAGGGCAGTGTTGAAAGTGGGTTTGGGAATGAATTTATTTTTTACAATTACCTTTCCGTGCTTTCCAGGAGAAGGTGCCTTACGAGGGGGCCCCAACACTAACGATAAGATTTTTTCTTTTTTTTTTTTTTGGTTTTTTTTTGCATTTTTTTGACTTCGGGGGGTTTTGCGGCCCCTCCGGGGGCTTTGCCCTCTCTTTTTTTATTCACCCACGTTTTTGTTCATTCCTTTTTCCCCCATTTTTTCAGTGTCTGCTGTTTAGTTTTTTTTTAAAACCCCGAAACAATTTAGGTGGTTGGGTCGTGTGATCTCAGGTTTTTGAATTAGGGTTTTTTGGGGGGGGTTTTTTTGGGGGTTGCGAAGTGTCCTTCCTATCCTTTTATTTAGGAAGTTTGGGCCCCAACTTTTTCATACAATTTTCTATCTGTGTCTGTTTTCCCTTGTCAACCGCCATTAAATTTTGGGGGGGCTTTCTATGTTCTTTGGGGTTTGTGGGGCGATAGTTTTCCTCTTTCGTTTTTTAGGTGTATTTAGCTTTCAGGCTGTGACGAGCGTTAGGCCAAGTAGTATGCCCCAGGCCCTTTAGTTTGGGGTTAGGGGGACTGAAACCCCCATATTTTAACCCTCGGTGTATTTCCCTTTTTTTGCTTCCCCTCCTCACTACCAAACAAACACTCCCCAACTTTTTGAATTTCTTTTCTTAACAACCTTTTCAATTGAAAAAGACAAAGGTATCCACACAAAAAATCGCTAACGGGATCCTAAAAAAAAGTCATATTTAGCGACCCTTAGCGATTTGTTTGTGGGGCAGCAAAACGAGGCCCCTGCTGTGATTCGCGTCGCCTGACTTTTCCCGGCCCTATTTTGATTTCCGCCCGGGGTTTAAAATTTATCGTGATGTGGCACCTTTTTTTTGAATTTTTGCGGTATTTTTTTCCCCCCCAAAGTCGTAAGGGAACGAACCGGAAAAGCGTCCTTAACGACATGCTAAATGGGCCAAAACTAGCGATATTGAAACGCCCGCTAGCGATCTCATAATGCAGAAAGGTCGTTAGCGGGACGTGTATTTGGGAGATTTGCCTTTTTTGGGTTTTAGGAACCTTTTCGGGGTTTTTTTGTTAATCTACTTTGCAGAGATAAAATTATGGGTTTTCATGGCTGTAACCATAGTCATCAACTTAACAAAATAAACACTTAAAAAGTCACTTGGTGAAAGCTTTAAATATATGATTTCCCCTTTTTTGTATTGAAGAACAAAAAAAAATTAACTTTTGAGATTTTAAAATTTTGTGAGAAGCAGCTTTTTATATTTTTTTAAAAAAAATGATGTGCCATTAGGGTTTTAAAAGCCAAATTAAACTACAAATTCTAGAAAAATCAACGTCCAAAGCCAGCCAAATTCTCTTTCTTTTCTTGAATATTTGTGCAGCACGGGGCCAAATTACACACAGCGTGGGCCTTTTATTCAAACCACCAAGGGGCAAATCTGCAAGGGTTTTTTTTTTTCCCCACTGTTTGCGGGGGTTTCCCCCCGGGTTTTCCCCTTTTTTTCCCCACTGCCAAGACATATAAAGGGGGAATTTTAATTTTGACCCCCCTCGGGGAAAAGCGATTATATTTATGGCAAATAAAAGTGCTCGTAATATGTTAGGCTATATAAAAGTTTTTGTTCCCGGGGTTTCACAGGATACTTTGGGATATTTTTACATGGGAAAAAACCCAAAATGTGAAGGTTGGGGGAAATGTAAAAAAACCGGGGGAAAAAAAAAAATAAACAAATGTCCTAGAATGGAAAAGGTGGGACCCTTTTTCCTTTTAAACAATTTGAATCATTTCCTTCCTACGCGCTAAAAGTTAAGGGGGGGTGGCAGAAATTAAAAACCGGGCATCTTCTCGCCAAAGGAGAGCCAAAACCTTTTCCCGGGGGAAAAGCCTCTTTTTTCCTTTACGTCATTTAAAAAAAAATAGAAAACTTCGATAAAAAATCGGGGAGTTGGCCTTCAGGGTTCTCCATCTTTGCTTTTTGGGCCCACATAATTTTCATAGTCTTGAAATAAATTAATTGAATCTTAAACGGGGAAATTAAAAAATTTACTTTTTTCAGTAATAGTAACCAATAAAAAAAGGGAAATCCAAGTAATGATACTTGGGAACCCCGGGAATGAACCTTCAAAAAGGGGCTCAAACCAAAAAAGAGGCTTGAGGTGACCACACACAAAAACCAAAAAACTCTTTTTCCCTCATTTGCCTTTATTCCCTCACACACAATTCTTTTTTCGGACTTTTGTTCAGGTTTCAAAGGGGAGAGAGGAAAAACCCCCCTACCAGAAGCTCTCCCTTTTCCAAAACCCCCCGTCAAACCCCCTCAAGAAACTTGTCTCCACCCAAAAGCCTATCCTTTTTGGTTTTTCCTTAAACCCCAATTCCCCACAAAACCCCGTGGCCCCCTATAGACCTCTCTTCCACCCGTATCCACCAAAACCCTTAAAAACCCCCCCAGACAGGAAACTTCCCCAAGAACTAGCCCCCCGGTTTCTAAGATTTTTCTGCCATCGATTCCCTTCCCACCCCAACCCTCTGCCGTTGGACCCAAAAAATTCCCCTATATTGCCATAGTCCTCTCCTGACCCTCTATCTTAAGATCACTTCCTCCCCAACCACCTTTTCCCTCTTCACCCCGGGGCCGTATTTAAGTTTAGTGCCCTAGCATTTTTCGCTCCTCCCCCATGGTGATGTGACTAAAAGACACTGTGTCAGTGTTTTAGGTTTTTGCACATCACGATTTTTTGCCTTCGCGGCAGATCCGGCTTTTTTTTCCGCATCCCATGTAAGGATCATTATCAAACGCAGGGTTACATTCCCATGCGACTTGCAGAATGGCGACACTTGCATTTTGCGCGACCCGAAATCCGATTTGCCAACAGAAAAAAAAAACACTAAAGCAGTTTTTTTTTGTCCACCGCAAGTGCGCACATGTTTGCAAGCCCCAAAGGGGGGAATGAAGGGGCCGAATTAGTGTGTCCCTGTACTCTTTCAAAGACAGTGGAATCCTACACACTCAAAAACTACAAATAGGATTTTAGATTGTGAGCCCCAATGGGGCAGGTTGATGATGCATGAAATTTTGCGGGTTTTAATGCGCAATTCAATAATTAAAAAAATTTCTTAAATAGGTTAAATACCGGGGATTGAGGATTTTCGGTTTCGAGGTCAGCGCTCTCTGTCGTTTTTTGGCCGTCCGCTTCTTCCTCTTTGACACGCAGTGGGTTTACAAGAAAATTTTAACTTTTAAACAGCAAAAATTTTGGTGCCTGTGTACAAACTGAACTAGAAACTCTCCCCATCCTTCCACAGACTTTTGGGGGGTTACAGAGGGGTTTTTTATTCTATTTCTCCCCCGGTCTCTGACAAGGCCTTATTCATATGTTGGGGTTTTAAAAAATTTCATACATATAAATTTGGAAAATTTTATTATAGTCTCCCGGAATATTATTTATTTAAACCTAAAAAATAATGAACAAGAGACCTTTCCAGGGGCAAAGTTTGAGAATGACAAAAAAATTAATTT
This sequence comes from Oophaga sylvatica, assembly GCA_033576555.1. Taxonomy (NCBI): domain Eukaryota; kingdom Metazoa; phylum Chordata; class Amphibia; order Anura; family Dendrobatidae; genus Oophaga; species Oophaga sylvatica. The sequence goes on from JARQOD010000003.1 coordinate 391,833,158, forward strand.
TAAAAAGTTACTGCTTTACTTTTCTAAGGAAAATTTTGCATATACCCCAATGATCACTTAACACAATTACTTGCAAAGAAAAATTTTTGGGAGAAAAAGAACTTTCCCCCCAAAAAAATTTCAACATAAAAGCAGCCCGCCTTAAAAAGGGCAAAAATCTTTTCAGTGATTGCTCCATTAACACAGGTGTGGGGTTGTGAGGACACTGGAATCAATCTGTCATGAAAAGTAAGAATGAGCCAGGGCATTTAAAGGGAACGTCACACAAATTAGCGGGATTTTAAAATGTTGGCGTCAGGGCAAGGGGGGGTTTTGGTACTTGCTTTAACAGTTGTTCACCCTGTCCCATTATTTCTGGGAATTTGTACTTTTTGCCCTCCATAAACGCCAAACCCTTCAATTTTTAATTCCACGCGATTGCTTTCCCGCAGATTGAAAAACGCAGGCGTTATATGGAGGGAACACTAAAAAACCCCGAAAAAGGAGACAGGGGCGAGCAACATTTTAGGCAATCCCAAAACACCGCCCACCCCTGACTGACTCATTTAAAAACCCGCCAAAATTTTTGGGGGACGTTCCCTTTAAAAGGGGGGTGGTGCTTGGCATCATTGTTTCTCTTCTTTAACCTGGTTATTCAAAAAAAAACGTGCAGTCATCATTGCAATGCAAAAAAGGCCTAAAGGGAAAGTATGCACTAAAAGATTTCACCTCAGTCAACAACATCCTCATCAAGAATTCAAGGGAGAGGTTCCCCCTTTTTGCCAAAAAGGCTTCAGGGGGCCCAAAAAGACCGCAAGCGCCGGGGTCCTTAAAATGTTTTTCTGTGGGATCGGGCTACAACAGTGCAGAGCTTGCCGGAAAAGGGGGCAGGCAGGTTTATGCATCGCAGCACTGTGAGGTGAAGACTCTTGGAGAAGGCTGGCCCCCAAGGGGGGCACAAAGAAAGCCCTTCCCCAGAAAAACACATGGACAACTTATTCGCAAAAGGGCAGGCAGTGGGGTGCGAGTACGGGGTAAAAAAATTTTTTGATATCCCCTTTTCGATTGTTTGGGGCCAGGGGAAAACCCTCATTCGGAGAAAAAAAGGGGGGCGCTACCCCATCTTTCCATCCAAGTTAAGCATCCTGAAACCTTCATGTTGGGGGGTTCTTTTTAGCCAAGGGGGAACGGCTCTCTACAGTCTTGCCCAAAAACACAGCCTGAAAAAAGATGGTACCAGAAGCCTCCAAAAAGAACTTTTCCCAAAACCCCCCAAAGCATTTTGGATAACAATGCCCCTTTTCCAGATGGGAGCACCTTCCATATATATAGAATATAGAAGGTGGTTTCGACTTGGGGATTGGTGTCCAACTAACTGTCTAAACAAAAGAAAAAGAAAACCAAGGAATGGTGGTGAGTTATGAAGGAAAAAAAATTACATATCAATCACCATTCTGGCCAAGGTTGAGATTGTTGAGAACTACAAATATTTGGGGGTTTACCTTGACATAAACTCGATTGGAGGTGTCATACAGAAAAGGTTTTACAAGAAGGGAAGAGCAGACTGTACTTTCTGCGGAAGCTCAGGTCGTTCAATGTGTGCAGTAAAATGCTGGAGAGTTCTACCAATCCGTTGTAGCAAGCGCCATCTTTTTTGCTATCATTTGCTGGGCAGTAGTGTGTGAGTAGCTGACGCTAATAAACTCAACAAACTTATCAAGAAGGCAAGCGCAGCTGTTGGCCCCATCTTGACTCTTTTGAGGAGGTATTGGAGGATAGAATTCGAAGAAGTGTAGGCAATAATGAACAATAACACACACCCATATACGAGCTGTTCTTGAATCAGAAGAGCACATTCAGCAGCCGTCTAATCCTACTAAGGTGCAAGAAGGAGAAATTCAGGAAATCGTTTGACCTACTGCTATGGGGATGTATAATAATTTCCTAAGGGTGGTAGAAAATAATGACTGATGGGCTGGGTACTAATGCAATTAACATTATCTTATTATACCTGAAACTACACACTTTATTTATTATGTAATGTTGGCAGACCTGTGCAAGATTTGTTGTCCTAATATTTTATGTACTGTGTTTGTATTGCTGCTGTAATACTGTAATTTCCCCCCGGGATCAATAAAGTGTATCGTATCGTATCGTATCGTATAAAGCAAAGGTATAACTAAATGGCTCAGGAACAAAACATAGAGATTTTGGGTCCATGGCCTGGAAACTCCCCAGATCTTAATCCATTGAGAACTTGTGGTCAATCATCAAGAGACGGGTGGACAAACAAAACCTAAAAATTCTGACAAAAATGAAAGCATTGATTGTGCAAGAATGGACTGCTATCAGTCAGGATTTGGTCCAGAAGTTGATTGAGAGCATGCCAGGGAGAATTGCAGAGGTCTGAAGAAGAAGGGTCAACACTGCAAATTGACTTGCGCATAAACCATTCTAACTGTCAATATAAGCTTTTGTTACTCATATGTTTGCAATATATTTCTGTCTGTGATAAAAACATCTGTCCAAAACACATAAAAACCAAGGGCAAGCAGATCATGTGAAAATATAATATTTGTGTCATTCTCAAACTTTGGCCAGTACTGTATAAAATGACGGTAGAATGCTTAAGAATGCAAAAATAGTCAGTATTTATTTCAAACAGTGAAATCTCATTGAAGAAAAAAATCCAACGGACGTTCATTAATATAGTACGTATATACAACGTTTCGGCATAAGATGCCTTTTCAAGTGGTACCTTTTTACTATACAAAAAAATAAAAATAAGAAATACATAAATGTAAAACAGACACAAGTATACGAGCAAAAAAGCACAATTGAATGTATACAACAACTAAATTGTGTACAGAAGACACGGTATACTGGGGCATAAGAAAGGAAAAAAAGGGGAAAAAAGGAGAAAATAAAAAAGGAAAAATAAAAAGCAAGAATAAAAAACAGAAATATAATATAAAATATATATATATACACATACACATATATGTTCATGTTCATATATTAATACATACAACGAAAGGGCAATGAAAAAGTTGTGTGATAGACATATGATGATATGACCTCTTATCGGAGGTATCACATATCCTTTTTTATTTCTCTTTTTTCCCCTTTTTTTTCCTTTCTATGCCCCAGTATACCGTGTTCTTCTGTACACCAATTCTAGTTGTTGTATACATTCAATTGTGCTTTTTTGCTCATATACTTGTGTCTGTTTTCATTTATAGTATTTCTATTTTTTTTTTTTGTACAGTAAAAAGGTACCACTTGAAAAAGGCATCTTATTTTCTTCAATAGCTTTCACTGTTTGAAATAAATACTGACTATTTTTTGCCATTCTTAAGGTACTGCCACACTAAACAATCCCCTAGCGATCACGATAACGACGCATACAATGCGATCGCTAGCGGGATTTTTTATATCGCTAAGTGCGGCCACATTTAGCGATATAGTTAACGACGCTATCGCCGTTATCGATCTTCTTAACGACTTTAGCGGTACAAAAGTACCGCTAAATCGCTAAAAAAGGTGCCACACTAGCGATATATACTTACCAAGCGGGAGCACCGACGGAAAATAGGTCCGGAACGATTTCCAGCGACGAGCGAGATCACAGCAGGAAGCTCATCGCTGGCAGCTGCCGCACTGAACAACATCGCTAACGGGATCGCTAAATAGTGACGTTTTTTAGCGATCCCGTTAGCGATATTTTCAGTGTGGCATACCCTTTAAGCATTCTACCGTCTTTTGTGTGCCGGAGTAACTATTGGAGTTATTTGTTTTGTTCTCCTGAGCACCTACATATTTGGTGAGCATCCCCTTTATACTCTTCCTCTGTAGTATAAAATGTCCAGAAATTATCTGAAATATACTATTATATATAATGTCCAGGGTGATCTATAATATATAATGCTCAGGTAGTAGATTTATAATAAACGTACAGTCCAGGCAAATAACTATATATTAATGTCCAGAGGCAGAGGTATATTAGGGTATGTTTCCACGTTCAGGAAACGCTGTGGGTTGGACGCTGAAACAGCCGCAGAGTCCAATCCGCAGCGTCCAGATGTTACAGCATAGTGGAGGGGATTTTATGAAATCCCATATCCACTATGCGTACAAAGATGCAGGTGGCAGACCTGCATATATGCACATGTGGTGCGTCTTTCTAGACCGCAGCATGTCTATTTATCTTGCGGAGACGCTCAGTCTAAGCAGATAAATAACACCGTCCTATGTATAGGATGCGGTGATTCCACATGTTCAATGACACATGCGGAATCACCGCGCGTGCAAAAGCCGGCAAAGCTTTGGACGGAGCTGTGTCCTCTCTGCAGCGTTTCCTGAACGTGGAAACATAGCCTTAGGGTATGTGCACACGTTGCAGATTTGTCTGCAGAAGTTTCCGTACATAATCCGCATCTCTTGGCAGAAAACGCAGGTGCGTATTTGATGCGTTTTTTACATGCGGATTTGTATGCCTTTTTGTAAGCTAAATAAAGATGTTATTTAACAAAAAAAAAAGATTTGTGATGTAATTTCTGTCCAACCTCCTCTTTTACATTAGTCCAGCGCTCATTCCCCCCAGCGCTCATTCCCCTGAGCACTCATTCCCCAGTGCTCATTCCCCACCTCAGAGCTCATTCCCACAGCGCTCATTCCCCACCTCAGAGCTCATTCCCCCCAGCGCTCATTCTCCCCAGCGCTCATTCCCCACCTCAGCGCTCATTCCCCACCTCAGCGCTCATTCCCCACCTCAGCGCTCATTCCCCCGAGCGCTCATTCCCCACCTCAGCGCTCATTCCCCCAGTGCTCATTACTCCCCAGCGCTCATTCCTCCCCAGCGCTCATTCCTCCCCCCATGCCCATTCCCCCCCAGCGCTCATTCCCCACCTCAGCGCTCATTCCCCACCCCAGCACTCATTCCTCACCCCAGCGCTCATTCCCCACCTCAGCGCTCATTCCCCACCTCAGCGCTCATTCCCCACCCCAGCGCTCATTCCTCACCCCAGCGCTCATTCCCCACCTCAGCGCTCATTCCCCGTGCGCTTATTCCCCACCTCAGCGCTCATTCCCCCAGTTATCATTACTCCCCAGCGCTCATTCCTCCCCCAGCGCTCATTCCTCCCCCATGCCCATTCCCCCCCAGCGCTCATTCCCCACCTCAGCGCTCATTCCCCACCCCAGCACTCATTCCTCACCCCAGCGCTCATGCCCCACCTCAGCGCTCACTGCCCCCCCAGCACTCACTGCCCCACAGCGCTCACTGCCCCCACAGCGCTCACTGCCCCCCCAGCGCTCACTGCCCCTCAGCGCTCACAGCCCCACAGCGCTCACTGCTCCCACAGCGCTCGCTGTCCTAGAGTGCTCACTGCCCCAGCGCTCACTGCCCCCACAGCGCTCACTGCCCCACAGCGCTTACTGCCCCCCCCAGCCCCAGTGCTCACTGCCCCCCCAGCCCCAGTGCTCATCCAGCCCCAGCGTTCACTGCCCCCCAGCTCCAGCGCTCACTGCCCCCCCAGCCCCAGCGTTCACTGCCCCCCAGCCTATGAGAGTGGAGTGGCGTCCATATTCATGAGCTTAATGAGCGGTACCACCAGTGACCGCGTGCTCATACAGGAAGATGTCGGCGCTGGACCATTGGAGCTGCAGGCAGCAGGAGGAGGTGAGTATGATGACGGAGGGTATTTAGGGGGTGAGGGAAGCAAGGAGAGGGCCGACCCCCTGGAGTTAAAAAAAAATCATGCCCTCGAGTGCCTAGTGGCAAATACGGCCCTGCATCCACTCTTTCTCTCCAGACCCCTCCGTTTCCCATCTACTTTCCCCACCAAACCCCGACAGCCACTTATTTCCCTGAGAAGTAGAGGATCTGTGGCGCCCTGAGGGTCCAGTCGCCACAGAGATGTTGCATCGCACCCAGCGGTGTGACACCTGACTCTCAGGTAAGGAGGAAACACCCCATTGACTTCAAGTTAAAAGGCGGTTGGGGCTTCATCCAGGAGCCCGGGGTATACCTTGAAATTTTTGTGAACCGCCGGGATGTAGAGGCTCACTTGCCAGAAGGACACCCGGGGAGGGACCTGTTGGTGGGAGACCTAGTTATGTACACCCGACACTGGGGTTACAAGGGGTGGTATGCCCTAAATGTTAACCGGTATGACCCCTCTCTGCCAGTAAGCAGGGAATTCAGTATGCCCTCAGCAACCCAGTCCTCTCCCGACCAGGCCTCTGCCAGTGCACCAGCCCCACTCCGCACATCTCTTCCGACTCCCTCAGCGGCCTCCTCGGCAATCCCAGCAAGGGAAGTAGTACAAATAAAAGGCCCATACCCGGTACCCGTTAGGCCCCCAGGGGTCCGTACAGTTCGGGACATTGGGATCCAGACCCGTCAGGAAACGAGTGAAGAGGACGTCCAGACTCACATAGCGGGCCATGATCTGACCGTACAGGCCACCCGACGTCATCAGGTCCGGGTGAGCCCTGGTGTAATGGATGTCTGGGAAGCTCCGGCCGAGTACCAGATGGTACCTGCCACTCCACCCAGCCAAGAATAATTAGGAAACCCGGACAGGGTCATTGCGTGTAAATAGTTGAAATATTGCTGCACCTGGACAGGTGAATGTTCAAGAATTTGATAAAAAGTTCTATAAGTGTTTGTTGAAAGAACCCTGGTTGGGCAATAGTATTAATATAAATTGTGTCTGAAGTGAACTTAGAAGCCATGAACTGTGCTGGCTCACAAACTGTGATATGTAAATAGTTGGCACTTCGGTGCTCCATCTTGGTTTTACACAAAACCTTACCGTGCACTAATTGCAACTACCTCAGAAGTTAAAAACCCGTTTGGTGTGGCCGAAAGTGAGGACTGCCAAAGGAATGTCTTGCAGCCCACCCAAGACCACCGTTGGAGGTTTGGAGCGGGTCCTCCACAAGCACTAAATCGGACACTATGAAGTTACCCCGTTGGGGGTAGTCCTAAGAAGTCTCAGTGAACTTCGACAGAACCATTATTTATACTTTTTAATGTTATTATTAAAAATGTTATTTATGCAACGTTAACCTGAAGTTCCTCCCATAAAGGGAAGATGCGTTTTGATATTGCCTTTCTAATGTTGAATGCATTCATAAAATTTTTGTATGTTTCTTGTATAACATCTCTACTCTTTTACAGCCCGGGAGTGCTGTGTTTAACCAGGGGGGAATGTGGCGCCCTGAGGGTCCAGTCGCCACAGAGATGTTGCATCGCACCCAGCGGTGTGACACCTGACTCTCAGGTAAGGAGGAAACACCCCATTGACTCCAACCACTGCATTCAACAGTACACTATGCCAGCTGAGTGTAGGCGGACCCAATGGGATGGTCTAGCTCAAGTTGGTTAGAATAGGGTGTGGCTAGTTGGATGGGAGGGGCTGGAGCAGCCTTATGCTGCGAACGTTAGTTTTTGAATTTCAGTTGGAGACAGGCGGCCAGCCTGAGTACTGGCCGGTCCTGCAGCTCTCTGAGTTTACCTCAGAGAGCCTTGCTGAGAGAAATGAAGGGGTCCGGGTCGGTACAGCAATTGACGCTGTCCCCCATCCTCACTGGAGGAAGGACCAGGCAACACATCGGGGAGACGGTTCCCAGGCTAGTGGGTCAGTTCAGCGCCATTAGCAAACACCACATCTAGTGGGACTCTTCAAGAGCCACTAGCTACCATAATCTCGTCCGGAGGCAGCTTAGTGGTCAAGTACGTCCAGGTTTCCGTCGGTGTCTCGGTCTCCGTGAAGAGGAGGTGATCAACCGGGGCATCGGGCTGCACCTGCAAACTGAAAAGGCCTAACACTGCTTCGCTGAGGGCTCTGTGGTAGGGAGGTGCAGGTAGAAGTAAGGAGTATTGCACAAACGCCGGAAAGGAACATAAAAGGGAGTCATTGAAAGTGTGACCAATTTATCTGAGAGTTACTGGACTACTCACTGGAAGGACACAGTGCCCGGCTGGACTCTGTAAAGCGCTTAACAGACTGTGAGTAAACCCTTGAAACTGCATAAGAACTGTCTCCTGCCTTATTACTCCGTCGCATACTCCACTCTGCTACATCACTCTGTACCATTGCTTCATCTTACATCTATCTGCTCTGGAAGGACACCGTCTTGCCTGTAGAAGACTCATCACCTAGCTGCACAACACCATCCCTTCCAGAGGATCTGCAAAGCAGCGCTGGTCACCTTGACCAGGTACTACAGGTGGTGTCACGACAACTTACACGAACATTTCCATCATCCCCTGTAAATATCCCCCCTTTTTAGTGAGCCCCAGGGCCACGGACCGAGCTGGCTACCCGTGACATCCCCATAGACATCAACGGGCTCGGTGCCGAGTATCCCAGGGCCCTGGCGGGTGGCTCATTTTTGGCGTCACGAACAGGATTCTGAAGCTCGTGAAACGCGAGTCCTGTGTGCCTAATTTGAACTGTTTTTGTGCTTGAGAACTGCCAAAAATCATCAGAGACTGTATTGCCATTTTTGTAAAACAACAACCGCCATTTTATTGCCATATTCGCGCCCTGAGGCGCTGGTGAAGAAGGTGGGCGTGCACTCACCTAGTGGCGCGAAAACTAGTGGGTGTATCCCCCCCAGTGGCGCGAAAACGATGACCGCCCAGTCTAAATGCTATTGCAGTCGGAGATCATGCCCAACAGCCCTGGAATACCGCCTCCTCATCCTCCTAAGTGGGTGGAAAAGACCACAAAGGTCCCGCCCCTCTACAAAAGATGGGACCTCTCCAGATGCTAATGACACATGTGACTTGGCAGAGATGGCGAACGGATGTGAGCAGATGTGGGAAGGGATGGAGGAGCCAGAGCTCTCCCCCCACGGAAGCGACCCGATCGCCACAGAGCCACCGGTGAGCACCCGGCCTGGAAACCCTCCTACGCTGGAAGAAGCGGAAGATACCCTGAGAGGTCTGGCCCGGCACCGGGAGGAGGTCGCCAGAATGGATTCGAGCTGGCGGACCCTAAAGCTGCATTTGGAGCGGCGACAGTCTGTCTTACCTCCAGCAGTGTCTATGCCGGAAAGTGAGGCACCCGTTTCAGCGGAGGAGGCCGCGCAGACTTCTCCGATCCTACAACCCTAACCGGTTGCCAGTACTGAAGCGGAGGCACCTGTTCCTTCAGAGGACGCCGCACCAGCATGTCAGTCTCCGCTGCCTGCAACCGTTACTGATTCGGAGAAGGCGACACCCGGCCTCGAGGAGGAGGCCGCGCAGGTCCCAGAGCCTTACCTGACCGCACCGGAGTCTCAGCCATCATCAGTTCTGGAGACGGCTGCATCTGCCTCAAACGAGCGCCACCAGGCCTGGTGGGCGCCGGAGAAGCTGCAACAACATGCAAGCTGCGAGCAGCTTTATGATAGCGGGCACCTGGAGGTGCTCGTGGAAGAAAACTATGATCGGCGCCAGGAGGAAGAATGGAGACGCAGGGAACGAGAAGCAGAGCGGCAGAGGGAACAGAGAGAGTTCCAGCGACTCCGGCAGCGTCAGCAGGAGCAGGACCTGGCGGACAAGAATAAGATGCGAAAGGACAAAGGTACGCTGAGGGAGCCGCGGCGTAAGGGGGCAGTCAGGGACTTCAAGTTAAAAGGCGGTTGGGGCTTCATCCAGGAGCCCGGGGTATACCTTGAAATTTTTGTGAACCGCCGGGATGTAGAGGCTCACTTGCCAGAAGGACACCCGGGGAGGGACCTGTTGGTGGGAGACCTAGTTATGTACACCCGACACTGGGGTTACAAGGGGTGGTATGCCCTAAATGTTAACCGGTATGACCCCTCTCCGCCAGTAAGCAGGGAATTCAGTATGCCCTCAGCAACCCAGTCCTCTCCCGACCAGGCCTCTGCCAGTGCACCAGCCCCACGCCGCACATCTCTTCCGACTCCCTCAGTGGCCTCCTCGGCAATCCCAGCAAGGGAAGTAGTACAAATAAAAGGCCCATACCCGGTACCCGTTAGGCCTCCAGGGGTCCGTACAGTTCGGGACATTGGGATCCAGACCCGTCAGGAAACGAGTGAAGAGGACGTCCAGACTCACATAGCGGGCCATGATCTGACCGTACAGGCCACCCGACGTCATCAGGTCCGGGTGAGCCCTGGTGTAATGGATGTCTGGGAAGCTCCGGCCGAGTACCAGATGGTACCTGCCACTCCACCCAGCCAAGAATAATTAGGAAACCCGGACAGGGTCATTGCGTGTAAATAGTTGAAATATTGCTGCACCTGGACAGGTGAATGTTCAAGAATTTGATAAAAAGTTCTATAAGTGTTTGTTGAAAGAACCCTGGTTGGGCAATAGTATTAATATAAATTGTGTCTGAAGTGAACTTAGAAGCCATGAACTGTGCTGGCTCACAAACTGTGATATGTAAATAGTTGGCACTTCGGTGCTCCATCTTGGTTTTACACAAAACCTTACCGTGCACTAATTGCAACTACCTCAGAAGTTAAAAACCCGTTTGGTGTGGCCGAAAGTGAGGACTGCCAAAGGAATGTCTTGCAGCCCACCCAAGACCACCGTTGGAGGTTTGGAGCGGGTCCTCCACAAGCACTAAATCGGACACTATGAAGTTACCCCGTTGGGGTAGTCCTAAGAAGTCTCAGTGAACTTCGACAGAACCATTATTTATACTTTTTAATGTTATTATTAAAAATGTTATTTATGCAACGTTAACCTGAAGTTCCTCCCATAAAGGGAAGATGCGTTTTGATATTGCCTTTCTAATGTTGAATGCATTCATAAAATTTTTGTATGTTTCTTGTATAACATCTCTACTCTTTTACAGCCCGGGAGTGCTGTGTTTAACCAGGGGGAATGTGGCGCCCTGAGGGTCCAGTCGCCACAGAGATGTTGCATCGCACCCAGCGGTGTGACACCTGACTCTCAGGTAAGGAGGAAACACCCCATTGACTCCAACCACTGCATTCAACAGTACACTATGCCAGCTGAGTGTAGGCGGACCCAATGGGATGGTCTAGCTCAAGTTGGTTAGAATAGGGTGTGGCTAGTTGGATGGGAGGGGCTGGAGCAGCCTTATGCTGCGAACGTTAGTTTTTGAATTTCAGTTGGAGACAGGCGGCCAGCCTGAGTACTGGCCGGTCCTGCAGCTCTCTGAGTTTACCTCAGAGAGCCTTGCTGAGAGAAATGAAGGGGTCCGGGTCGGTACAGCAATTGACGCTGTCCCCCATCCTCACTGGAGGAAGGACCAGGCAACACATTGGGGAGACGGTTCCCAGGCTAGTGGGTCAGTTCAGCGCCATTAGCAAACACCGCATCTAGTGGGACTCTTCAAGAGCCACTAGCTACCATAATCTCGTCCGGAGGCAGCTTAGTGGTCAAGTACGTCCAGGTTTCCGTCGGTGTCTCGGTCTCTGTGAAGAGGAGGTGATCAACCGGGGCATCGGGCTGCACCTGCAAACTGAAAAGGCCTAACACTGCTTCGCTGAGGGCTCTGTGGTAGGGAGGTGCAGGTAGAAGTAAGGAGTATTGCACAAACGCCGGAAAGGAACATAAAAGGGAGTCATTGAAAGTGTGACCAATTTATGAGAGTTACTGGACTACTCACTGGAAGGACACAGTGCCCGGCTGGACTCTGTAAAGCGCTTAACAGACTGTGAGTAAACCCTTGAAACTGCATAAGAACTGTCTCCTGCCTTATTACTCCGTCGCATACTCCACTCTGCTACATCACTCTGTACCATTGCTTCATCTTACATCTATCTGCTCTGGAAGGACACCGTCTTGCCTGTAGAAGACTCATCACCTAGCTGCACAACACCATCCCTTCCAGAGGATCTGCAAAGCAGCGCTGGTCACCTTGACCAGGTACTACAGGTGGCGTCACGACAACTTACACGAACATTTCCATCATCCCCTGTAAATATCCCCCCTTTTTAGTGAGCCCCAGGGCCACGGACCGAGCTGGCTACCCGTGACATCCCCATAGACATCAACGGGCTCGGTGCCGAGTATCCCACGGCCCTGGCGGGTGGCTCAGATCCATCATCCTTCACTCCCCCAATATCTTCCATTGGGGTTGTGTCAGGAGACCCCCAAATCCATTAGATGGTCGGCTCCCTGAAGATCTGCAGGTTTGGCTGCCATTGATGTAACATATTTGGGGGTCTTCAGCCCATTTGTCATTAGTGTCCTATGGAGGAGAAGATGGCCAACCGGCTTCTCTGACAAACAAAGCTGATATCATGGCTATTATTAGAACTACACAGAAGAATATTTTTACATTTCAATCGTACAAGCCGCCTCGAGTTGAGAGGACGTATGGCTCTGATTGCATAAGTCCAATAACATTTACCTAAATAAAATAAGTTTGCTGAAGTTCCCCAAAGCGAACGAGGAGGAAAAATGGTCGATTAGCGCAGTTATGCATTAAGCACTCGCTAAGAGCGAATCGTCTCGGCTGCATCTTAATTAAACAAAGTGAACCTTTCAGGAATGAATACTTGATTAATCTCACGGGGGTTCATAAATTTCATCCCCAAGGACTGGAAGAAAGTAGATCGGCTCGCACAACCTTCCTCCTCTCGTGTTTCATAACATTATGTTAATTGCTTGGAATCACAGTCTGCCGCGTATGTCCTCATCCATTTATTCTGTGTGCTCACTGCAGTCTCCGGGAAATGCGCACTCGTCCAAACTGAAACTAAAATGGTTAAATGAGGGGAAAAAAAGGTCATTTGTTTTTAGTTCTAGAAACAGCGCCAACCCTTCTCTTAGGCTGTATCAGGTATTGCAGTTTAATCCCATTCAGGGACAACAATTACAGATACGGGCCTTGGAGAGGAGGGCACTGTTTGTTTAACACTCTTGATCAAAAAAGCATAAAAGCCATCGCATTGCCACAAGGTGTACCCAATCGGAACGGTCCAATCTCCAGCATTAAAACCTCACCTTGTATCAGCTGACCAACATGTACATTGAGCAAAGCAGGACTGGGACCCGACTGTTCAGACTCCCGCCCGAGGGAAGCCATATAGATGGGATGCCTAGCTCAGAAAGGGGAGCCCTGCTTCCGCCAGTACAAAATACTAGAAACTACAGCAAAACCAAAGAAATGAGCCGGAACAAAAGTACTGTAGGTATACAGGTGCTTCTCACAAAATTAGAATATCTTCAAAACGTTAATTTATTTCAGTTCTTCAATACAAAAAGTGAATCTCCTATATTATATAGAGTCATTACACACAGAGTGATCTATTCCAAGTGTTTATTTCTGTTAATGTTGATGATTATGGCTTACATGTAGTGAGAATTTCCCAAGAAGTCATCAAATATAGAAACCTTTAATTTTTTTTTTGTTTTCCTTATTACATTAATTTTAAGCTAAAAGTGATTGTTGCAATTGGATTTCATTCCCAGGGTGGAGGCAAACAAAGAATCCATCAGCGAGCTCATTGTAGGGTGGAGTTTGTCACTTTTATCTGTCTTTTACGAAGCTCCTCTCAGCTGATATTATTATTATTATTATTTATTTCTATAGCACCATTGATTCCATGGTGCTGTACATGAGAAGGGGTTACATACAAATTACAGGTATCACTTATGGTAAACAAACTAACAATGACAGACTGATACAGAGGGGAGAGGACCCTGCCCTTTCGGGCTTACATTCTACAGGATTGTGAGGCAGGAGACAGTAGGTCGGGGGGTTGCAGCAGTTCCGGTGTTGGTTGAGGCAATATCTCCGGTAGTGGTGAGGAGGTAGCAGGGTCATTGCAGGCTGTAGGCTTTCCTGAAGAGATGGGTTTTCAGGTTCCGTCTGAAGGATCCGAATGTGTTTGATAGTCGGACGTGTTGGGGCAAAGAATTCCAGAGGATGGGGGATATTTGTCATGGGTGTATCGCCACAAGGATCGTCGCGATTACACACTCTGACTTCTCACAGCTGAGTTGCTGTTTCTTTGTGTTTGGTAATGAGGGAGTTAATTTTACCTAGCTCTTTGCTAAGACTAGGTCCAGCCTCGCCCGGCTGCTTTTGATTATGTTCTAATTAGATTCCTTCATATACCTGCCAGTCTGCTTGTTAGATGCCGGTGAAAGCATTCATGTAGTCTAGCAGACTGGATTGGTTCTGAGAATACTTAAGCTAAGAGCTCCTTAGTTGTTTTTACTCTTACAGCTTATAGTTTATCTCTGAGACCTTAGGTGTTCCTACTGTGTGTGAGTGTTGTATGTAAGACTTTATTTACTTTATTTCTTGTCTTTCTTGTATGTCTTTCTGTTCATTAACCGTTACCTGTTCATTCCCTTTGGTGGTAATCAGGGTCCTTCTTAGGACTAGATTACAGTTGGCAGGGATTGATAGGAGACAGGGTTTACGCTGGTGGCCTGGACCTCTGTACCTTTAACAGTACCTCCAGGTAGAGGGATTAGTTAGGACCCCAGTTTAGGGTCAGCATAGACCCCGGTCACCCTCTAGCCGGAGACAGCGTATAACGGATTCCGTATTGACCCACTGGACTTTCTGTCAGGTAATTCTATGTTATCATATATTTATGCGCATGTTATATTGTATGTTGCCCTTTTGATATAGATTACTGTCATCACATATATATATATCTGCTATACAGCGTGACATTTTCACCGGCCATACTAAAGATTCTCTCCAGCTGTCATGGATCCAGTAGCCCAGCTGGCCCGGCAGTTGCAGGGGTTGTCCATGGAGTTTGCAGACATTAAGTCCAAGGTTTTGTTCCCCCCGGAGCAAACCAGATCTGAACCTAAGGTTGCTCTCCCGGACAGGTTCACTGGTGGGCGGGACAAATTTTTTACTTTCCGGGAGGCATGTAAATTGTACTTTCGGCTGCGGCCTCGGTCATCTGGGAGTGAAGAGCAGAGGGTGGGAATTGTTATCTCGCTCTTACAAGGGGACCCTCAATCTTGGGCGTTCTCTATTCCTCCAGGCTTGCCAGATCTCCAGTCAGTGGATCGATTTTTTACTGCCCTGGGTCTGGTATATGATGATCCGGATCGAGTTTCCCTTGCTGAAACAAAGTTACGTAAAATACGGCAAGGAAATCGTCCAGCGGAGGAATATTCTTCTGAGTTCCGTAGATGGGCAACAGATACTCAGTGGAATGACCCAGCTCTTAGGAGCCAGTTTTGTCAAGGGTTGTCTGACAAATTAAAAGATGTGTTGGCTCAGTATGATTCTCCTCCATCACTGGAGGCTGCTATGGCCCTCGCTATTCGCATGGATAGACGAATTCGGGGAAGACGCGAGGTAACTCCGCCTCCCGTGATGACTCCACCTACTACTAAAGTCCCTTATACTGAGGTTCCCCTGGTCTGTTCTGAGGAACCCATGCAGTTGGGAGGGACATCTTTTTGTAGGAGGGAATTGGCGGTGCACCGCAAGACTAGAAGGTGTTTCTTTTGCGGGAGATAGGGACATTTTGTTGGGGGGTGTCCATCCCGGGCCTCTTTGAGCAAAGGAGTTAACCTGGGAGTGTGTATTTCGTCCCCAAATCCCTCTCAGTTTCTCGTGCCTGCGGAGGTGGTGATTGGTACTAGAACTGAGAGGATTTCTGTTTTTCTTGATAGTGGGTCCGGGGCTAATCTGGTGGACGCTCGGTTTGCCCAGGTGCATGGTATGCAACTGAGTGTATTGGCCAAACCGGTCCCTATAGTCTCTATTGATTCTAGACCTCTCGGTCAAGGTAGCTTGGTACAAGCTGTTCATAACATAGATCTTCGAGTAGGGGCAAGACATAAAGAGCAATTGTCTTGTTATGTGTTGGAGGGTCTACCTACTCCTATTGTGTTGGGACTTCCTTGGTTGGCTAAACATAACCCAGTGATTGATTGGCAATCCGGAAAGATAAGCCAGTGGGGTGAATTTTGCAGGAATAACTGCATGAGCACGGTCATCGGTGCGGTTGTGCCTAGGACTTTGTCTCCTTTTCTGGAGGACTTTGGGGAGATGTTCTCAGAGGAGGGGTGTAAAGAGTTACCTCCTCATCGCGCATATGACTGCTCAATAAAGTTGCTTCCTGATGCCTTATCTCGTACTTTCCCAAGGGCCGGGAAGACGGATGATCCGGTTCCTATTCCTCAGGAGGGAGTTGTAGTGTCAGCTGTATGCTCTGAGCTTGAGGGGGAGGTATTGGGGGCTCAGGGGGATGCCCCGGTGGGACTTCCAGGGAGACTGATAGTTCCAGATCGGTTAAGACTGAAGGTTACGGGGAACCGTTACAAACGGATGGCTGATAGGGGGAGAGTTTCTGGTCTAGATCTGAAGGTGAACGATCTAGTTTGGTTGTCTACCAGGAATATAAAACTTAAAGTTTCCTCCTGGAGGTTGGGTCCCAGATTCATCGGGCTGTACAGGATCAGTTCCATAATTAATCCTGTGGCATTTCGTCTGGACCTCCCTCCTACGTTTAAAATTCATAGTGTGTTTCACAAGTCATTACTTAAAAAGTATGTGGCACCAGTCATACCGTCACCTCTACCTCCGCCTTCAGTGGTGGTCAATGATAACGTGGAATTTCATGGGTCGAAAATCATTGACTCACGTCTCAGTCGCCGATCCCTTCAGTACTTGGTTCATTGGAGGGGGTATGGTCCTGTGGAGAGGACGTGGGTCCCTGCGTCTGATGTTAACGCAGATCGATTGGTTCGGACCTTTCACACAACTCACCCGGGCAGACCTGGCCCTGAGGGTCCGGAGTCCCCTCGTAGAGGGGGGGGTACTGTCATGGGTGTATCGCCACAAGGATCGTCGCGATTACACACTCTGACTTCTCACAGCTGAGTTGCTGTTTCTTTGTGTTTGGTAATGAGGGAGTTAATTTTACCTAGCTCTTTGCTAAGACTAGGTCCAGCCTCGCCCGGCTGCTTTTGATTATGTTCTAATTAGATTCCTTCATATACCTGCCAGTCTGCTTGTTAGATGCCGGTGAAAGCATTCATGTAGTCTAGCAGACTGGATTGGTTCTGAGAATACTTAAGCTAAGAGCTCCTTAGTTGTTTTTACTCTTACAGCTTATAGTTTATCTCTGAGACCTTAGGTGTTCCTACTGTGTGTGAGTGTTGTATGTAAGACTTTATTTACTTTATTTCTTGTCTTTCTTGTATGTCTTTCTGTTCATTAACCGTTACCTGTTCATTCCCTTTGGTGGTAATCAGGGTCCTTCTTAGGACTAGATTACAGTTGGCAGGGATTGATAGGAGACAGGGTTTACGCTGGTGGCCTGGACCTCTGTACCTTTAACAGTACCTCCAGGTAGAGGGATTAGTTAGGACCCCAGTTTAGGGTCAGCATAGACCCCGGTCACCCTCTAGCCGGAGACAGCGTATAACGGATTCCGTATTGACCCACTGGACTTTCTGTCAGGTAATTCTATGTTATCATATATCTATGCGCATGTTATATTGTATGTTGCCCTTTTGATATAGATTACTGTCATCACATATATATATATATCTGCTATACAGCGTGACAATATTCGGGAGAAGTCTTGGAGGCGGTTGGGTGAGGAGCGAATAAGTGTGGAGGAGAGAAGGATGTCTTGGGAGGATCAGAGATTACGTGAGGGAAGATATCGGGAGATTAGTTCAGAGATATAAGGAGGAGACAGATTATAGATGGCCTTGTAGGTCAGTATTAGTAATTTGAACTGGATGATATATCACCACGTAGAATGGAAAGTTGAACTTTCATGTGGTCCTACTTCAGACAGTGGACGTCAGAATAAAAGATAAGAGTTAGGGTACGTTTCCACGCTCAGGAAATGCTGCGGATTGGACGCTGCATACAGCTGCAGCGTCCAATCCGCAATGGCCAGATGTTATAGCATAGTGGAGGGGATTTTATGAAATCCGATCACCACTATGCGTACAAACACGCAGGTGGCAGACCTGCGTATATGCACATGCGGCGCCTTTCCAGACCGCAGCATGTCAATTTATCTTGCTGAGACGCTCCGTCTCCGCAAGATAAATAGCACCATTCTATGTACAGGATGGTACAGGAGGGTATCCACTGCGTTCAAAGTGCTGCCATTCTGAAACGTGGAAACATACCCTTACAAATTCCCCCATGAGAACAAGCTCCCTGATGGATTCTCAGATAACTCATTCTGCAGCCAGCACTAGAGAGTGCAAAACAGAGGATATAAAAGGTAAACGGCCCCCCTACTCCCATCACCACCCAAAAGGTGTACAAATAAGTCCTGGAAAATTTCTTTAATTTTGCAGATTGCAAACAACAGAGGTAGCATTGCCCTCCTCCATTGTATTCATATGCATGGATAATGAGTGTATGGAAATGAGCGCGCGCGCGGGACTGCAGGACCTCACTGGATTGTGATCATCATCTGCAATCCTATTCTTACTGGCACACAACCGGAAGCCACGTCGGATCCTTCATTTATGTTCAATTACTTTTTTAATTACCTAATTCCACATCAGAAGATTGGTATCTATATTGTGAAGGTCTCGAGACCCCCAATGTCTGTACAACACACGGGTAAATAATAGTCCTGGAGCGAGTCGCCTGATACGATTTCCGCTGCCATATGCTGCGGCTAGATAGTACAGGGAATGAGCCATCTGATACAGGGGCATGACAGCCAAATATGTAGATAAAAAATCTAATTAAAAGATCGTTTTCTTATTTTCCAAGCATGCAACCGACTCGACAATGAGAGATCTGATGTGCGAATCCTCTACTTATAGGATGGCGACATTTCCCTAATTAGTATGTGGCCAGCAGCAAAAGGATCGCTCTCCGGGTCACTCTACATGAGGATATAAAGAAGTCTAATAGGAAATTAGATCTACAGCAGAAATTTAGGAAGAATATTATTATTACAATGGTAACTACTTACTGACCAGGCAATTTTTTGTTTGTTTCCTCCTCTTCTTCCAAGAGACATAACTTTATTTTTCCGTTGACATCCATAAAACGGCTTGTCATGTTTGCAGGATGAGACGACGTTTTGATTGATACCATTAATTTTACCACATAATCTATTGAAAAAGGGGGAAAAAAACAAATAATGCGAGTGAAAGGGTGAAAAATAAAAGCATTTGAGACATTATTTTTCGGGTTTTGTTTTTATGGCTTTCATTGTGCAGTAAAAATGACCGGGTAAAATGATTCTACCATGATAGGATGATAGTTTTTTTTTTCATTTTTAAAAAGTTGATGGAAAAAATATTTAAAACCTTGTTTATATTTAACTGTGGGAAACGGGGGTGATATGATTTTTTTTTTATTAATTAATTTTTTAAATTTACAAATCTTTTTTCAAGTTCCCATAAGGGACTTGCACCTGTGATCATTTGATTGTTGGCTCTATATACTGCAATATTCAAGTATTGTACTAAAGAATGAAAATCACGGCCTTTATATAAGAACCAATATGGTGACGATGGGGGTCTTCAGCAGGACCGTGGCATGGCAATCCATCATCCGTCATAGGGGAGAGAAGGTGGGAGCAATGGGCACCGGAACAAATGCATCGTTTGCATACCGTAAAGGCGGCTGTCAGAGACTGTTCCTGTGTAACTACTTAAATGCCGCTGTCAATTGGAGTTGGCTCTGGTCGCTTCTGCTAGGGGCAAATTCTGGCTGTGTAAGACATCTGGCACCGGCTCCTGAGCCCGCAACTAATATAGAAAGTAATAGGATGAAGTATATCAAGAAGGGGTTAAAGTCTGGAAAATCCCTTAAGCACATGCACAGGATCATGGGATCTAGAAGTCTGTCAGTTTGGACATTAGTCCTATGATTATGCTGGGATTTGCAGCAATGTGTTCTAGCGGTTGTCACTTTTTTACTGTAGCGACCGCCATGGCGCAGAATATCGCCAGTGCAGATAAATATCAGTCAAAAAGATTCTGATCCTCGTGATATGACTGTGGATTTATAATCCATCTGTATCTGCCATTTAATATGAATCAACCCTCCCTGCACGCACTGCTGCCATTTGGCTCCTTTGTATGCAAAGTACATCTGCAAAATGCAGAGCGGCAGTGTAAAGCATGGAGGATGGGCAGGGCAGCAGCTCAAGCCTTGATGGGGCTGACTATTGATTTCGGGTCCTTTATATATGCGGCTGACAATCAGAGCGATAAAGCAGCTGAACAATCAACACCGTTCTTAAAATGTGAGAAAACATAAATATAATTTTCAGGATCCCAAAATGTAAATTTCTCTCACAGGTAAAAGCCTAATTGTCGGTCTGACGAGTTGCCGCAAAAATGTGAATTTACAAAAAGATCAACGACCTCTATTATCAGAGCCGCTCACCTGTCAGTAACTGCGAGAAGATGGACAATAGCACGACTGTAAAGAAGCGCAATGGTGGCCACTAGCATCCAGAAAATCAGAATATGCCAGTATGTCGGGCCACGGTGCCCGGCGTCACTGACATCCGGAGCGGCTTAGTCACATTTTGGATTATTTAGGCCTCAGTTATAATTACAGAATCAGACGGCAGTGGCTGGTCTTGGATTGAGAATTTTCCTAGTATTGCTCCACATTTACTACGAGTAGCAGTAGATTTATCACAGCCGGGCAGCCTGGGCCTCATTTATCACAGTTGTCCTAAGAAAATCTGGTTTTGTCCTTAGCAACCAGGGAGTAGCTTCCATTTTATCATAGCAACCAGAGAATAGCCATCATAACCAAGGCTGTCACCAGGAATTTCAGGGACCCACACTGGCAAAATTTTCAAGCCCCTGTGACAGTGTCACTGGTTTTATATGTGAGGGGAGGTATGTGTCACACAGGATGCTCTCCTGTGTGAACTAAGACCTGCTTTATTTATCTGCCAGCATGTTATATGCTGGTAGGTTTACTCTGTCAGAGGGTGTGGCTGAGCAATGTATAAAAGCTCAGTCCTGTTTTTTTTTCTCTGGTGTGGTCTGGAGAGGAAAGTCTCCAGACAGGATAGTGGAAGCTGCAGAGCTTTCCACAAGGACTTTAGCAGTGCAGATTATGCTACCGAGAGCAGGCGAAACCCACTCATCTATGGACTGAGTTATTGTTTGTTTTTTTTATGTTTTTCCCGTTTAACCCAGAGGGGTCATGTTTACTTTTCCTGCGAAACCTGCATGAGTTTATGACTGATAATAAACCAGCAGAAAGAAAACCCAGAGAACGTGTGTCCTGAGTCTGCCTTCAGGAGAGCCAAGCGAGTCGTCTTGCCACAGTTGGTGTGAGAGTGCGTGCAGGATTCCAGGAACACGTGTACCTGCCACAAAGACCGGTGGATGTCCTGGGTGAAGGCTGCCAGACAGCTGGAGAAGTCCGGCAGCATGGAGGAGCTCGTTAAGCACCTGGTCCAGGCCCAGCAGAGCATACAGCAGCAACACCTACAGAGCCAGCAGAGCATACAGCAGGCCCAGCAGAGCATGCAGCAGCAGCACCAGGAGACGACCAAACTGTTGCTTCAACAGATCCAGTTGCAGCAAAAGTCGCAGCAGCAGCACCAGCAGGAGGCGCAACAGCAGATACAGCTTTTGGCAGAAGCCATCCAGAGCCGGGCGGCCACCCCAACCCCAGGGCCGACTGATGATTCTCACGTCAGGAAGGCGGTAAGACGGGCCATGCAGAAGATGACCCCTGGGGATGATGTAGAAGCATTTATGACTGTTTTTGAGAGGGTGGCTGATCGGGACGAGACTTCCACCAGCACAGTGGGCAGAGGTTCTGGCGCCATATTTATCGGGTGAACCCCAAAAAGCGTATTTTGACTTGGCGCTGCAAGATGCTAAGGAGTATCCCAAACTAAAGACAGAGATCTTAGCACGTCTGGGAGTAAATATGGCAGTAAGAGCCCAGCGAGTTCATCACTGGGCGTATGCTAGCAACAAACCCCCTCGTTCGCAGATGTTTGACCTATTGCATCTTGTTCAGAAGTGGCTGCAACCGGAGTCCTCCACTCCGGCCCAGATGGTTGAGCGGGTGGTGATTGATAGATTCATGCATTCCCTTCCCAAGTCAGTACAGACCTGGGTTGCCCAGGGTGATCCCCAGAACGCAGATGACTTTATCGGCCTGGTAGAGAGGTACCAGGTAGTTGAGAGATCTCTTGGGAAACCGGATGCAGTCATTTCTCCCTACTGGGATACCCAAAAGGGGGTGGGTTCACCACGGAAGGGGTCTAGAGCCACCACTGGGGGGCGTCCCACTCCTATTGAAGGGGCCTTTAGAACAGTTGGGAAAAATATAGTTTGCTGGCGATGTCACAACCCTGGACATGTAGCTGCCAAGTGTCAAATATCCCCTGAGCCCATGGACTGCAGCCTAGGCAGACGGGTCTCCTATTATGCCTATCCAGCCTGTAGCGTGGACTGTCGACCCGGCAAGGGACCGCAGGCGTGTGCAGTATCCATTAATGGAATAAAAGTACTTGGGCTGTTGGACTCCGGGAGTCTGGTGACCTTGATCAGAGCATCCCTTCCCCACCAGTTGATCCCTTCCAAAACCTGGGTGTTCGGTGCATCCATGGTGACGCCAAGGACTATCCCGTGGCCACAGTAACAGTGGGGACAGACTGTGGTGCCCAGTCCCATGAAGTCGGGGTGGTAAAGGACCTGATACATCCCGTCATATTGGGCCGTGATTTTTCCTTATTCTGGGACTTGTGGGGGAAGGGAACTGGACTAAGTAGCATGGGGAAAAGCGAGATCCTTGAAGAAGAACCCCCGACAGAGTCTCAGAGAGAGGAGTTCCCACTGTGCGTCCTTGTCGGTGATGAGGGTGAGACGGTGACCGAGGAGGCCGACCTACCTGCGTTAGATATGTCCAGAGAGAACTTTGGGACTGCTCAAATTCGAGACCTGACCTTAAAAGGGGCGTTCGACCAGGTTACCGTATGTAATGGGGTTGCCCAAGAGCCGGGGGCCGACACCAGATTCCCCCACTTTGCAGTACAGGGGAGTTGCTATATCGGGTGGCCAAACTGAGGGGCGGTGAGATAGTGGAACAGCTGTTAGTGCCGGGGCCATACAGACGGCGGGTGCTAGACATGGCCCATTCACATGTTCTGGGGGACACCTAGGGGTCGAGAAAACTCAGGAGAGGATACTGAGGAGGTTTTATTGGCCAGGGTGTTATCGAGAAATTCAAAATTTTTGTAGGTCCTGCCCCACCTGCCAAATAACCGCTTCCTCCTCCCACTTCCGTAGCCCCTTAGTTCCACTACCTGTGATAGAGGTTCCCTTTGAGAGGATTGCCATGGACCTCGTGGGCCCCATAGTCAAATCAGCTCGGGGCCACCAATATATCCTGGTCGTCATGGACTATGCGACTCGGTATCCAGAAGCGGTTCCCCTAAGGAACATGTCTAGTAAAAGTATAGCCCGAGAGTTGGTCCATATTTTTGCTCGGACAGGTCTACCAAAAGAGATTCTAACAGACCAAGGAACCCCCTTCATGAGCAAGGTGATGAAGGAGCTTTGCAGAGTCCTTCAGATAACTCAGCTGCGGACCTCGGTTTATCATCCACAAAGGACGGCCTAGTGGAACGCTTCAACAAGACCTTAAAGGCGATGCTCAAGAAGGTCGTTGAAAAGGATGGGAGAGACTGGGACTACCTGCTCCCATTTTTGCTTTTCTCGGTCAGAGAAGTTCCTCAAGCCTCCACGGGCTTCTCTCCATTTGAGCTCCTATATGGGCGGCATCCAAGAGGTCTCCTAGACATCGCCAAGGAAACTTGGGAGGCTGAAATCACGCCACACCGGAGTATCATCGAACATGTCGCCCAGTTACAGGAGAGAATGTCAAAGGTGATGCCCATCGTAAAGGAACATCTCCTCCAGGCGCAGGAAGCCCAGGCGAGAGTCTATAACCGGTCGGCGAGACTAAGACAGTTCCAGCCCAGAGACCGTGTTTTGGTGCTGATCCCTACCGTCGAGAGCAAGTTCCTCGCCAAATGGCAAGGTCCATACGAGGTGGTGGAGAAAGTCAGCGAGGTTAATTATAAAGTCCACCAGCCTGGCCGAAGGAAGGCACATCAAATATATCATATAAACTTGCTCAAACCGTGGCGGGACCGTGAACCTGTGGAAACTCCTTGCCTGGGAGCCGCACCAGAAGGCAAGGTGGAGGAGGTCACTATTGCAGAGACTCTATCACCGGCCCAGAAGCAACAGTGTCGAGAATTACTACAGCAGAATCGGGACCTGTTCTCAGAGTTGCCAGGGCATACACAAGTGATAGAGCATGACGTGCTGACAGAACCTCATGTACAAGTGAATTTGAAGCCGTATCGGATTCTGGAAGCACGCCGGGAGGTGATCTCGGCTGAGGTGAAGAGGATGTTAGACCTCGGGGTAATAGAGGAGTCGAAGAGTGGGTGGTCGAGCCCAATCATCCTCGTGCCAAAACCCAATGGAGAGTGGAGGTTTTGTAATGACTACCGTCGGCTAAATGAGGTATCCAAGTGTGACGCGTACCCGATGCCCGCGTCGACGAACTCATCGAGAGGCTTGGACCGGCGAGGTACATCACCACTCTTGACCTGACGAAGGGCTACTGGCAGATCCCCATGTCCCAGATGGCTAAAGAGAAGACGGCTTTCTCAACACCGGATGGCTGTTTTCAATACACGCGGATGCCGTTCGGACTACAGGGGGCCCCAGCCACTTTCCAGAGGGCTATGGATCGGATCCTAGCCCCACATAAGAAGTATGCCGCAGCCTACCTCGACGACATTGTGGTCTTTAGCTCAGACTGGGCTAGTCACCTACCTAAACTACAGGCCGTTTTGGACGCGCTAAGGAAAGCAGGATTTACCATAAATCCGAGAAAGTGTGCCATCGGAAAAGAGGAGGCCAAATACCTGGGCTATGTTGTTGGGAGAGGCGAAATAAAGCCGCAGATCAAGAAAGTGGAGGCAATTCGAACCTGGCCGCAACCGCTCTCAAAGAAGCAGGTGAAAGCATTCCTCGGAATGGTGGGATACTACCGGCGGTTTATCCCGAATTTCGCCACGATTGCCGCCCCACTAACAGATCTTCTAAAAGGCACCAAATCAACCATGGTGAAATGGACGGAAGAAACGGAGACCGCGTTTCAAAAGCTGAAGCTAACACTGTGCAAACAGCCTGTATTGGTCGCGCCAGACTTTAAGAAATAATTTGTGGTCCAGACTGACGCATCAGAGGTTGGTCTAGGGGCCGTACTCTCCCAAGAAATAAATGGGGAAGAACATCCCATTCTCTATCTAAGCCGAAAGCTGTCCTCCTGCGAGAAGAACTACGCCATAGTAGAGAAAGAGTGTTTAGCCATGAAATGGGCCGTGGATACACTGAAATATTACCTACTAGGCCGGAAGTTTAAATTAGTATCAGACCATGCCCCGTTGAGATGGTTGAGGGAAAAGAGGGGAAAAAATGCTAGGGTAACTAGATGGTTCCTAGAGCTTCAAGAATTTAACTTTCACGTGGAGCATAGGCCAGGGAAGTTACATGGGAATGCAGATGCCCTCTCTAGGATTCCCTGTCTGGTGTCAGAAGGTGCCCAAACCCCCGACTTTGGGCAGAGGGGGGGAATATGTGACAGTGTCACTGGTTTTATATGTGAGGGGAGGTATGTGTCACACAGTATGCTCTCCTGTGTGAACTAAGACCTGCTTTATTTATCTGCCAGCATGTTATATGCTGGTAGGTTTACTCTGTCAGAGGGTGTGGCTGAGCAATGTATAAAAGCTCAGTCCTGTTTTTTTTTCTCTGGTGTGGTCTGGAGAGGAAAGTCTCCAGACAGGATAGTGGAAGCTGCAGAGCTTTCCACAAGGACTTTAGCAGTGCAGATTATGCTACAGAGAGAAACCCACTCATCTATGGACTGAGTTATTGTTTGTTTTTTTTATGTTTTTCCCGTTTAACCCAGAGGGGTCATGTTTACTTTTCCTGCGAAACCTGCATGAGTTTATGGCTGATAATAAACCAGCAGAAAGAAAACCCAGAGAACGTGTGTCCTGAGTCTGCCTTCAGGAGAGCCGAGCGAGTCGTCTTGCCACACCCCCTTGAGACTCCGCCAAGGCTCCACCTCAACTCTCAAAACTTCCAGAGTCCCACCACCCTCTCTTGGAAAAATTCCACTTCTGCACCCCGTCCTCACCAATCACACATTAATAGTTCAAATTGAACACCATAACAACCAGAGAAAAGTGTTCATTTTA
Organism: Oophaga sylvatica; assembly: GCA_033576555.1. Lineage (NCBI taxonomy): Eukaryota > Metazoa > Chordata > Amphibia > Anura > Dendrobatidae > Oophaga > Oophaga sylvatica. Next base: position 391,859,336 of record JARQOD010000003.1, read on the forward strand.
CCATAGCAACCAGAGGACAGCTTTCATTTTACCATAGCAACCAATTGGAGCTCAGCTTTCATTTCTTACACTCCTCTAATAAAATGAAAGAGGAGCTCTGTGTGCTTTGGGCAGCAAATACAGCTTTTCTCTGGAACTTTTGATAAATGAGGCCTAGTGTAGGCCACTGGGATAAATTTGTTGCATTTTGTAATGACCAGTTCCAAGACTACACTCTTATTTTTTAGCAGCAAGCAATCAAGGCAGGCCGATAGTAACACATTCCCAGACTTGGATTTTACTAAAGGAGAATTGTCAGGACAGTGATTTTTCACATTCACAAAAAAATAAATAAATAAATAAATAAAAATAACTTTGCATTATGGTAGCAATAATCAAAATTGACTATGACTGATCACATGCAAACAAGTGAAGCAAAAAGAGTGTAGAAGACACAGGAAAGGAATATGTAATGTTAAGGACTTGCAGCAGCATTTGTAGTGTGAACAGCTCCAGAGAAGAGTTGGTTATGATTGCAATAGTAGATAATAGTTCATTGCAAGTCTGAGCCAGGAAGTAAACACAGCTTGTAGGATTTGATGAGATGATTGCCAGTGGAAAGAACATTGTAGGCAAACTCCAAAGCACAAGAAAACAACATCGATGTGAATACTTCTCCGTCCAATTATGACAAGAGCATTCTTAAAGTGATACCTTTTCTGGCTAACACGGTACCACAATATAATTTATTATTGTACACCAAGAAAACAACATAAAATTTATCAAATACTCAGACACCACATGGGTGTAAGCTTCGGCCTTAAAAACCTTTGGGTGATGAGGTCACTGGAGAAACTTGTGAAACCTGGCATAGGCGACAGGAAAAGTAGGTGTCTATAGGGGAAGGGGGCAGAGCCTGACCCTGGGGCAGTGAGGCACTCCTGTGTCTGTGCAGAATATGGCCGCTCTTGTGCATCTCCCTCTGCACATGTATACCTCCATGCACAATATCTACAAATGTCTTCTGCTTTCTGCCTCTGCACATTCACCATGATTCCAGCCGGTTTGCACTCTTCTCTTTTCTCACTACTGTAAGTGAACGAGTGAAGAATTGTGTAATGCCACAGCCCGTCGTTAGTGCTGTACATGATGCGCGTTGCCAGGATATTTCATTATTGCACCATTCTGAACAGATTTCCAACAAGAAGGTGCGGGAACAAACCCACGGATCTGCTTAAAATATTCCCAGCTCATCTCTCCATTTTCTTCTTTAGTAAGGATAACATTTCAACCATGGCGTTGATGACAAGTTAGTGGAAGATTCTCTTTGGTGAGATTTATTATCAATAGAAGACGCCGTATTACTCCCATCAGAGAGATATAAACGCTGTTTAAGTGCAGAGTGGTTCTAGTGATATATAAGATGTGACCTTTAAAAGTCAAGTAGCCAGAGAGGAGTGAATTTAACAGGAGAAGCTTTAACGCGCGATCACGCTGAATGCTGGCTTCAGGCCTTGCCAGGAGACTTTGTCCCACTCATGGCCGAATGTATCAAAGCGGAGGAAAACATGAACCTAAAATGTGACACACGTCTCATACCTCATCACTATGGACGTGCTACATCTGAGGATACCGAGGCCGGCCGCCGGCAGCTGGAGGTCCCGGGGGCAAAAACACAAGAGTGGCTGGTATTTCTCCAAGACTAGCTGCACGTTGGCAGAAATCAGCCATTATAGGAAGTAAAGTAACCCAGAGGAAGCCAAGGACGTGAGGAGTTCAGTCTCGTCTTCCATTTAGTAAAGCAAAGAGTAATGAGCAAAACTGAATGAATGGAAAGCTAAGAATAGTCTGAAGTTCAGAGAGTCGCAGCTCCGCAACGGAAAGAATGGAAAAGAAGCGAAGGCTCGAAGAAAAGTGTGATCGCCATGGAAAAAGTTGCACCACTTGTAAAAAGATAGAGTTTGTCATGATATTTTCCTCAGATTCTTTATGTGACCAAAACGAGAGCTAAAGGATTCTGGAAAAATAATATCAAAACATTAATATGACCAAGTGGAATGAGAAAGAGACACAATCAGTGGTCTGATCTCAAAAGAGACCCCAGTTATCAGGAGTATTTTAAGGGATTTTCCAGTTGCGGGAAAACACTTTCCCTAGTTAGTTTAACATAACGAAAAAACAAAAACCTGTGCTTTCCTTCCCCTCCTTAGGTCCTGCACTGATTCGTACCCGCTGATTCTAATGTCTGTTATTGTCTGCAATGCCCAAGTTGATGGCATGAATCACTAAACTCACTGTTTGGCTGCAGCACTGTCAATGCTGCAGGCAAGAGCAGACACTGGGAACAGAGGCGCTGGACACACAGAGGTTGACTAAAGTGCAGTTTCTTATTTTAGGGGAGAAAGTTTTCAAAATTGGAAAACCCTTTTAGTGTTATTAGTCTTCTCATGTGAGCCAAAGGGACCCTTTCATACCCACTATTCTCTGGGGTCTAGGTGCTTCTGCAGCCCCTGCACCCACTAAAAGGTACGCCCCTGTAAAGAGAGGCCCACTTATAGCAAAGACAGCTAAAAGAAAGATGGGTCTTGCTATCTTTGCGTGAAAAAAACATATTAATAATAAATCTCCTCCACTGGGTTTTAGGCTTTGGGACTAGGGTTGAGCGGACCTGTGGAAGTTCCCGACCCCAATTTTATTCCAAAGTTTGGTTCATGTACCAGAACTTCAACCAGATTCCCAAACTTTGGGTAAGAAAAACTTTCTGATCAGTAAGGACATCGTCAATATATCTACGGCAGAGACATTTGTCACACAATCTTTCTCTATATCTGGCATAGATTCCTCTGTAATAAGAGCAGTGTTGTGTACAACCTCAGAGGAACTGAGTGATGGAACTTGTTCTCCAATGTCCCAAAAAAGTCAGAATAGTGAGATGTAAGTAGGGATGCTTTATCACAATGCACAGGGACTAGAGGTCTCCAGGACAATGCGTATTGTATCCACCTCACTGTAATAAAAAGCTGACGTGATGATTTACTCTACAAATGACAAGCCAAAAAGCAAACATGGGGAGCAAGGAGCTGCGGTTATCCAATTAAAAGCACACTCTTACTGTTAGGCTCAACCAGGTGAGGTGGATTCTTTAAGGACTAGGTCTATATATGAGGAGCAGATGAATGCAGCATGGACTGATGACGCAGTGAGGAAAACTGGCAGGAGCATAAAAGGGTGAAGTTTGTCACAGTGGAGCTTGAGATTCAGGAAAGCAGTGGAGCAGTATAGTTAGATATGACTTCAGACTCAGTCATGGTAAGGTAGCAGAGCCTGGGGAGCTAGCAGAGCAAAGCTTAGCATGTCAAAATTCACATTGATTTAGCAAGTTCAGTGGCACTGCAGAGCTGGGTATGTTAAGAGACACTCTTTTGGCAATATAGCAGAGCCCAGTAACATATCAGAGAATGTCAGGAGGTACACTTGTAAAGAGAAGCAGAGCCCAGTATTGGGGTAATAGTGAGTATGCCAAGCTTCCTGAATACCCAGGCAGTGCATCTCCGCCTGAGCTGTCGTATTATTACCTTAACGTATGACATCAGAGGTTCGTGCCGAATTGCCAACGTAACCCAATGCATATGTGAGTAAAGGAACCCAGTCATTCGCAATGGAGAACATAGAGCCCAGCACTGGAGAGGAACAAGCGTTTCCCGCAGACTGGCGAGAAAAAGAATTTTAAAAAAAAAGTCATTATATATATATTTATAAACTGACATTGTTACTAGTAGGCAGTTACATACTCATTGTCCTACTTCTGCAAACCCAAGTAATTTGACAGAATGTTAATAATTAAAAAACGAGTAATAATAGAGCATCAAATTACCCGTAATTTGTGCTGGTTGCTCATATCCTGGCATGGAACAAGTCTGTACATGAATACCAGGAATCCAAAGTAAAATGCTGCCAGAATAAAATATTCCTACCATCATCCTCCTCATTGCGTCATTTCTGTAAAATCTCACATTGAGTTCTTGGACAGGTAAAAAGAAATAGGAAACATAAAAAAGACCTGACATTGAAGCCCAATGATATGATGACAACTGCACATATGGAGAACAGGGGAGACAAGCTGTTTTTTTGCTCTCGCGCCATGGAACCCCTTACAGAATGGGAACAGGAACTGTAAGTATAACACAACAGATGGACATTATTTCCGGTCTTTGCACAATCGTGATGTATGGATAACAAAAAACACGGATAACTATTGATAAAATGTAGCCAACAGGCGGGAATGTATCACTGCTCTCCTAAAGGATAATGCAGGATAATTCCCTCTGAAGCTTAAATAATAACACAATTTAATGTAATGACCCCTGCATCAAAACAGGTTGTGTATCACTGTGTAGCCCAGCTACGCAGGCACACATAAAGTCCAGGAAAGTGCACAGGAAGGTAACAGCAAAGCTTGATATGCACTTCACTCACACTTCTAGACACACCCATCAGGGGTATAGGAGGTGGTGACATGTAGCAGAGCTCAGTCGAGCTTCCTGTCTCAGGACAGGTCAGTCAGTTTCCTGTCTTCGGACAGTGCAGTTCAGTCCAGTGGAGTCTGGACTTGGAGAGAGAGAGAGAAGGGAGGACTGGATCCTCGCAGAGCTAACGTAGCTCACCTGACAAGCAAGTGGAGGCTAGTACGGGTGAAGTGGATCATCCTAGCCTAGTCAGAGCTACCCTTAATCAGTACCTCAACAGAAGCTGGAGGGAGGAGGATACTGAGAGCTGCTCGGCGAGCTCTAGAAGAAAGCTGACATTACCATCGAAGTTACCATTGCTTGTGCTAAGAGCGAGAGCAGGGCGAAGGGCAGTGGAGAAGATAGAGAAGTGCTTTAGGTATTGGATTTCCTGCACTAAATTGCCGGACACCGGAGTCCGAGGCGTTGCTACAGCTTCAAGCTTAGTAACAAGATTACCGGAGGCATCTGGACTACAGGTCGCAGAGAGCAGCCCTAAGTGTCAATACGTAACCGGAGTCAGGTGGAACAGGGACTTTGAGTCAAGTGCACGACAAAAGTAAGGACTTAGTTTCATCACTTAGAAGGCTCCACCACAACGTTGGCCGGGCAGTACAGCTATAGAGAAAGCTGGAGTTTCAGAGTTAACTTCGCTTCAGGCAAGTTGGACTCACATGTACATTGAAGTTAAGGAGGCCTCTAACCTGCTCAGCTGTTACCGGAATGTGCACTCTCCACCCCGACCAGCTCCCCGGGACCTGCTTGAACCATCATCAGTAAAAGGTATGAAAAGGAACTACCTTGTGTGTGACTGAATTCTTACTACCCCTGCATCATCACCACCATAGACTTCCAGGGACACGTCTCACCTGTGGGAGACTTACTATCAAGCTGCCCCATAAAATCCCTGTGAAGACCCTTACAGCAGCGCTGGTACAAATTACCAGAAACCACAGGTGGCGTCACGAACTATCCTAATAATCCCCTGTAAATATCTCCCCCTATTGCACGACCGCCAGGGCCACGGACCGAGCCACCGCTACCAGTGACAACTCCCATAGATTTCCATGGGCTCGGCTCCGAGTACCCCATAGCCCTGGTATCCACAATTGTGGTGCGTGGTCGGAACAATTTTTGGCGTCACGAACAGGATCCGAAAACTTGCAATTGTGAGTTCTGTGTGCCTATATTGACTGTTTGTGCGGAAAAGACTGTTTGCTGTGTTGGCGCCATAATACCGCGATCTTTAGCGCAATATTCGCGCCCTCAGGCGCTGGTGAAGAAGGGGGGCGTACCTGTAAAAGCGCGCTGTTGCCTGGCTCCGCCCCCAGCTCTGACACGGCGGCAGGTCCTGTGAAACAGGAAGTGAACGCTCTGACATCACAGTCCAGCGACGAAGGTCCTGTCTCCACCGCTGTGCCTGCTACGAAGGTCCTGTCTCCACCGCTGTGCCTGCGACGCTGCAGCCTGCAAAAGAGGTAGGCTCAGGTTAACCAAGGGGGCACCAATATGTCGCAGCAACCGGCAGACGGAGCGGCCCCCGCCGGTGGCCCCAATAACCCACCGCTTGGCGTTGTAGTGCAGGATGGAGGTGCGGGCCCCTCACCTGGTCCGGTGGTCCCGCTTATGCCCCTAGCGCTCCCATACATGCCTGGAGCGAAGTGGCTTCCCCAGTATAGCGGCGAGCCAGACACCCTGCCAGGGTTTAAAAGGAAAATATGTAGCATCTTAGATATGTACTCCATGACTGAGAAGCAAAAAGCTGCTGTGGTAATAGGACAGTTAGCTGGTGCGGCTGAGAGAGAAGTAGAGACTTGGCCCACTGCAGACCAGGAGTCGGTACCTGCGATTCTCTTAAAGCTACAGGCCATCTTTGAGGACCGCACAGAAACGGATCTCCGGATGGCATTTTATCAGTGCTTCCAGAAATTGGGTGACAGTATAAGGGACTACGCCTGCCGACTACAGGGGGCCCTGCGAGCTCTTAAACAGGCTAACCCTGCAAGTCCCATTGATGAGAGCCAAATGTTGAAGGAGCAATTCGTGCGGGGACTGAGGTCTCCAGAGGAAAGCAGGACTGTAAACTGGTGGTCCTTGGATCATCCAGATGCCACCTTCGATGCCCTCAAGGACATGGCAAAAAAGGACTGCGACCCCTGGAAAAGCCGAGGTGGCAAATCAGTATCACCCGGGTGAAGCCACTCTTAAGCCGGCAGTACCCACCTTTTCCCCGCAGGTGGCAGAAGCTAAAATGCAGGTGGCGCCCCCTAGTGAGTTGGAATGTCTGCGCTCAGAAGTGCGCCAGCTGACTAAGAATTTGGCCACTGTAATGGAGGCCCTGCAACTGCGGAAAGAGGAAGGAGGGAAGATCCTACTAGCCGACTGTCCGGAGGATGTCCCTTGGATGAACCGGAGGAAATGGAGGACGTCGCCTCACCGGAGGAGGACCACGCCACCCCAGGAGCGACTCCTAAGCAACACCATCCTCGCCGGGAGATCGTCTGCTACCGCTGCAACCAAAAAGGTCATATGGCTCAGCAATGTCCTTTAAACGAGCCGATCCTGTGTCAGATGGCCAACACCCAGGAGTAGACTCATCAGGCCCCTTAGACTGGAACCGCAGGTTCGTGGGTGGACGGCCCTACCTGTCCATGATTCTGGACGGGATTGCAATCCCTGCACTGCTGGACACGGGATCTCAGGTGACCATCATACCTGACGTCCTTTACAATAAATTTGGGTCCATGGACAGCCTCCAGCCCCCGAGCCCTGACTTGACAGTGTACGCTACCAATGGTCTCCCTGTTGAAGTAATTGGAGCCAAAAACGTAAATGTAAAAGTGGGCAGGGTGGAGCTGAAGGATCAGGGACTCCTAGTAGTCAGGACTGTAAATGAGGAAAATGGTCTAAATGTGATACTAGGTACTAACATTATCAGTAACTGTCTGGGAGAAGTTGTGTTTTTGCTCCAACAGCTCGCTGAAGTTGCCAAGCCAAAGCAGAAGGGAGTGATCCAGAGGGAGATCCGGGCCCTGATGTGCCAGCAGCAAGCGAAGCTTACAGATGGTGAAATCGGTAATGTACGGGTCACAGACTCGAACCCCATTGTAATACCCCCAATGAGTGAAATGTTAATATGGTGTAGAGCAGCTATGGGTCTGAGAGGACAGAACTACCAAGCAGTAGTAGAACCCCATCGCTCAGAACACAGACCTACACTCATGATTGCTAGAGGGGTAGTGGAAGTAGTAAATGGGAGAGTACCAGTACGACTTCTCAACTGGGGGGACGATGAAGTAAATTTGCCACGTTATGCTACAGTTGCTAAATTACATGCCGTAGATAATAATTCTATCCTCACAACCGAGTCCTTAGCCTCCCGCCAGCCAGCGGAGGATAATGATCCGGCAACCCCGGTAGCGGACTGGTGTCAGCAGCTTCATATAGGGACAGACACCACTTCCGTCCACCAGAAACAGGGGGTACTACGGGTGGTACAAGAGTACGCACAAGTATTTAGCAAGCACCCACTTGATTTTGGGACCATTAAGGGAGTACAGCATCATATCCCTACAGGCAGTCATCCTCCCATCAAAGAGCGGTACAGGCCTATTCCTCCAGCCCATTATCAGAAAGCTAAGGAAATGCTGCATGACATGAAGAAAGCCGGGGTGATAAGGGATAGTTGTAGCCCCTGGGCAGCACCTCTGGTTCTAGTGAAGAAAAAGGATGGTAGCATGCGAATGTGTGTAGACTATAGGCAAGTAAATCGTATAACACATAAAGATGCATACCCATTACCACGTATAGAGGAATCCTTAGCTGCTCTGAAAACGGCTAACTACTTTTCTACCCTCGACCTTACTAGTGGGTACTGGCAAGTGGCTGTGGCTGAGGAGGACCGGGAGAAAACTGCTTTCACCACCCCAATGGGACTCTGCGAGTTCGATAGGATGCCGTTTGGTCTCAGCAGTGCCCCAGGAACATTCCAGAGGGTGATGGAGAGCTGTCTGGGACATCTCAACTTCGAAACTGTGCTGCTGTACTTGGACGACGTAATTGTGTACTCTAAGACATATGAAGATCATCTGAAGCACCTGGCGAGGTATTTGAGTCATTGTCCAAGTTTGGGATGAAACTAAAGCCCTCTAAATGCCACCTGCTCAAACGGAAGGTACAGTACTTGGGACACATTGTCAGTTCCGAAGGAGTAGCGCCGGACCCGAGAAGGTCACAGCTATTCAGAAATGGCCAGAGCCGAAGAACTTAAAAGAGGTGCGTCAGTTCCTGGGATTAACAGGTTACTACAGGAGGTTTGTAAAAGATTACACTAAGAAAGCGGCACCTTTGCAGGACCTCCTGGTAGGACAACCTCTTAAGAGCAGAAACCTTCCATTCAATTGGGGAAAAGAACAAGCTGAGGCATTCAAAGAGATGAAAGAGATCCTTACCGGCGATGAAATCTTAGCCTACCCAGATTACAGCCAACCGTTCCTGCTATACACAGATGCCAGTAACGAAGGATTAGGAGCGGTCCTCAGTCAGAAGCAGAACGGCCAAGAAAAAGTCATCGCATATGCCAGCAGAAAACTCAGGCCAACTGAGAGGAATCCGGAAAACTATAGCAGCTTCAAACTGGAGTTCCTGGCGCTGGTCTGGGCCATTACCGAAAGATTTAAACATTACCTTGCCTCCAACCGGTTCACTGCGTTTACAGACAACAACCCCTTGACGCATCTGGAAACAGCCAAGCTGGGAGCCATGGAGCAACGTTGGATGGCTCGGTTATCAAACTACCAGTTTACCATCAAATACAGAGCGGGCCGTAAAAATGCTAACGCGGACGCCTTGTCCAGAATGCCGCATGAATCTGACACGGAGGAAGAGTCAGACGATCTGGAAGAAATCGAGCTACCTGCGTTCCACCGAAATGGGATGGTCCAAGAGCAACGAGTCTACAGGAAGCGGTGTGGTGAGATGTTGAACCCTTTACCTCATCACAGCTGGAAGGAGACTCAGGACAGCGATCCCGTGGTCAGCCGTATCAAGGAGTTGATAAAACAGGAAGGTTCCTCCTTGGAGAAAGATGCATCCATGCCAGCAAAGCTCCTGTGGAACGAGAGAAGCCGGTTGTTCATATACCGTGAGAAGTTGTGCAGGAGATACGTCGACCCAAGGACCCATGAGATGGTTTGGCAAATAGTGGTCCCGAGAGCAGACATCCAAATGGTGCTGGAAGCATACCACGATCAAGCAGGACACTTTGGCTGGAGAAAGCTGGAGACCCTGTTGAGGTGCCGGTTCTACTGGGTAGGGATGCGCAGCTCCATCGAGAAGTGGTGTCGGAACTGTGGACCCTGTGGCCTCAGGCGAAAAGACTACAGTAGCCAGAAGGCACCCTTGCAGCCTATCCGGACGACTCGTCCCTTGGAGATCGTGGCATTGGATCACGTCAAGTTGTCCCCAAGCAGGTCAGGATACACATATGCCCTGACCATGGTGGATCACTATTCCCGGTTTCTGGTGGTCGCCCCTGTCAAAGATATGACAGCATAGACAGCAGCAAGAACCTTCCAAGCAAGTTTCTGCAGACCACACGGATATCCGGAGCAGGTACTGACTGATCGAGGTCCTGCATTCGAAGCTGAACTGTTTCAGGAATTTTGTCAATTGTATGGATGTAAAAAGATCAAACGACACCATACCACCCTCAGACCAACGGCCTTTGTGAAAAAATGAATCACATTGTCATCGACTTACTGAAAACTGTACCACTGGAAGAAAGAAATCGGTGGCCAGACTTGTTACCCGACCTGGTTGACTTGTACAACCATATCCCAGTTAGTTCCACCAACTGCACTCCAGCCTACCTTATGAGAGCAAGGCCGGGAAGGCTGCCAATGGACTTAGAACTCGGTGTGGTAGAACCAGAGGCTGATAATAACGCTGAAGATTGGGACAAAAATCGACAAGAACAGTACAAGAGAGTACAAGCCTGCGTAGAAGATAGTCTCAACAAAGTAAGAGAAAAGCAAGAGATGAATTATAACAAAAATGCTCCCGCTAAGCCTTTAATGCCTGGAGAGATGGTGCTCAAAAGGAAAAGAAGAACACACAAGTTGGATGATCAGTGGGAACAGGAGCCCTATGTCGTGCAAAATTCCAATTTCGATAACAGCAAGGTCTGTACCATCAGCAAGGATGGAGGAAAAACGACGGCAACTGTGTCTAGAGATCATTTGAAGTTGTGTCCTGGCCCATTAAAGCTCCGTGAAGAAAACCCTGTTGTTCATCAAGAAAAGAGTGCTGAAGCGGTCATACACACGGATTTGGGAGATTTACCTGCAGATTGGCCCAGATTAGGAGACGCTGTAATTATTCCTGTGCTGCAGTTTTATCTACCGCAAGAGGAGTCTCTACAACCGGTCATACCAATTGTGCCAGTAGAGCCAGTCCCAGAGGAACCTCAACCAGAGGAACCCCAAGAAGCGGACCCGCAGGAAGCAGCGCCACAAGAAGTGGAGTCCTCTGGTGAAGCTGGTGAAGCAGTACCGCCTCGTCCAGTCACTAGCACGCTTGCCAGATCCATAGAAAGGTTGAGACAGTATTATAGTTTGCCGTTACGCAGAACAGAAAGGTTAGAGAATACCATACCTGATGCTACCCCACGTAGGTCAGAACGTATCACTAAAGGTAAACTACCTATTCGCTATCAGGAGTAGTCCTAGTAGACTAGTTAGCAAGACCCAGATAGGGTTTATTGCATCTGAAAAATTGTATAAAGTTTGAAAAAAAAGTATTAATGTAATTATTTGAAATGTGTTTTAACCATGCCAATGGACTGCGTGGCTGTGGACTATGCCAGCCCAAAAACTTTCACTTGTAAATAGTTGCGCTACGGTGCATTATCTTGGTTTGACACGAAACCATTCCTATCAACCTCTGAAGAAAAACCCGTATGGTGGGCCTAGAGTGAGGTCTGCAGTCAGAAGTCCTGCAGCCCACCCAGGACCCACGTGGGAGGTTTTTGGTGCGGGTCCTCCACAAGTATCTTGTATTTATGAACATGTTTGATATTTTGATACTTTTGATACTTTTGTATTTTTTCCATTGTACAAAATGTAACGTTCAAGATTTCTTACCTCCCGGATGGGAAGAGTTATAATGTTATGTTAATGCAAAACAAAATGTTCTTTTTGTCTTTTACAGCCCGGGAGTGCTGTGTTTTACCAAGGGGGGATGTGTAGCCCAGCTACGCAGGCACACATAAAGTCCAGGAAAGTGCACAGGAAGGTAACAGCAAAGCTTGATATGCACTTCACTCACACTTCTAGACACACCCATCAGGGGTATAGGAGGTGGTGACATGTAGCAGAGCTCAGTCGAGCTTCCTGTCTCAGGACAGGTCAGTCAGTTTCCTGTCTTCGGACAGTGCAGTTCAGTCCAGTGGAGTCTGGACTTGGAGAGAGAGAGAGAAGGGAGGACTGGATCCTCGCAGAGCTAACGTAGCTCACCTGACAAGCAAGTGGAGGCTAGTACGGGTGAAGTGGATCATCCTAGCCTAGTCAGAGCTACCCTTAATCAGTACCTCAACAGAAGCTGGAGGGAGGAGGATACTGAGAGCTGCTCGGCGAGCTCTAGAAGAAAGCTGACATTACCATCGAAGTTACCATTGCTTGTGCTAAGAGCGAGAGCAGGGCGAAGGGCAGTGGAGAAGATAGAGAAGTGCTTTAGGTATTGGATTTCCTGCACTAAATTGCCGGACACCGGAGTCCGAGGCGTTGCTACAGCTTCAAGCTTAGTAACAAGATTACCGGAGGCATCTGGACTACAGGTCGCAGAGAGCAGCCCTAAGTGTCAATACGTAACCGGAGTCAGGTGGAACAGGGACTTTGAGTCAAGTGCACGACAAAAGTAAGGACTTAGTTTCATCACTTAGAAGGCTCCACCACAACGTTGGCCGGGCAGTACAGCTATAGAGAAAGCTGGAGTTTCAGAGTTAACTTCGCTTCAGGCAAGTTGGACTCACATGTACATTGAAGTTAAGGAGGCCTCTAACCTGCTCAGCTGTTACCGGAATGTGCACTCTCCACCCCGACCAGCTCCCCGGGACCTGCTTGAACCATCATCAGTAAAAGGTATGAAAAGGAACTACCTTGTGTGTGACTGAATTCTTACTACCCCTGCATCATCACCACCATAGACTTCCAGGGACACGTCTCACCTGTGGGAGACTTACTATCAAGCTGCCCCATAACATCCCCTGTGAAGACCCTTACAGCAGCGCTGGTACAAATTACCAGAAACCACAGGTGGCGTCACGAACTATCCTAATAATCCCCTGTAAATATCTCCCCCTATTGCACGACCGCCAGGGCCACGGACCGAGCCACCGCTACCAGTGACAACTCCCATAGATTTCCATGGGCTCGGCTCCGAGTACCCCATAGCCCTGGTATCCACAATTGTGGTGCGTGGTCGGAACATCACAACTGTTGTCGGGTGTCCGGGACCAGGGGCTCCTCTTAGCTTGCCCTGTACCTCGGGTTACTTCTGATGGTGAAGACAACGGGGCCACATACCTTGCCTTAGCTCCTGAATTTGCCCTCAGTCTGTACCCTTCCCCCACCCAGGGAAGAGGGGAGTAGTAGTGTAACGTAATACACCAACCAGGCTAACAAGGTAATACACACAGGGATAAAGGAAAATACCAATCATACAAATATACACACACAAACAATAGAGGTAAACACCAGAGAGTGGAGGATGGGGTAAAACTAAAGTAGGAGAAGGAGGGGAATTAGCACACACCCAAAACCTAGCAACAGTCTCAGATAAATCCCTTCTCAAACAACAACCACAAACCACCATCTCCTAACCATGTGAGTCGCACACACCAAGTGGTGTGGGTACCAGGGCTATGGGGTACTCGGCACCGAGCCCATGGAAGTCTATGGGAGATGTCACTGGCAGCAGAGCTCGGTCCGTGGCCCTGGGCGCTCATACAATGGGGAAATATTTACAGGGGATTGTAGTTATAGCTTGTGACGCCACCTGTGGTTTCTGATCTAATTGACCAGCGCTGCAGGGTAGATCTCTGAGGGGATGTTATGGCAGCTAGGTGTTAAGTCCCCCACAGGTGGGACTGGTCCCTCAAAGTCTATGATGGTGATGCAGGGTGCAGATAAGAAGTCCAGTCACACACAATGCAGTCTTTTTCCATACCTTTACTTGTAGATGTTGTTGCAGGTATGTCCCGGGAAGCTGGTCAGGTTGGAGAATGCACATTCGGGATATTGCTGAGCAGGTTTAAGGCCTCCTTTCTCCTTAATGTGTATGTGAGTACAAACTTGCATGAAGTCAAGTTAACTCTTTCAATAGCAACTGCGCCCGGCCGACATAATGGTAGAGCCTTTTCTGTGGTAGAACTAAGTCTATTTCTGCAGCGTCCCGCTAGACTCCTGTTCTCCTGACTCCAGTTACGTATCGACACATTGGGCTGTGTTATGTTACGGTAGCTGAGGAGTGCAGGTAAAAAAGGAAATACACCAGAGCAGTTGGAATCTATGAGATTGCAGTACCCTGACTAACCACCGCAACTAGAGGCAGCCGTGGAGCGTTCCTACGTTGGTCCTAGACGCCTCGTCACAGCCTGAGAAACTAACTACACCTAAAGATAGAAATAGGAAAGCTATCTGCCCCGGAGCAGAACCCCAAAGATAATAGAAAGCCCCCAAACATGTAATGGCGGTTAGACAAGAGGAAATACTGACACAGAAAGAAAATAGTATGAGCAAACGCTGGGGCCCAAACTATCTAAATAGAAAGGACAGGAAGGGTACTTATTTCAATCTCAGAAAACCCTGAAAAACACCAACTCTACTAATTTCAAAATAACCTGAGATCACACGACCTCTACCACCTAAATTAGTTCTCTGGTGTAACAAAATCAAAACAGCAGCCACTGAAAAAACTGGAAAAAGCAAAATAACAAAACTCAGAGGCTGAACTAAACAGAGAGGGCAGAAGCCCCCAAAGGGGACCCTGAAGGCCCCCAAACAAGTGCAGGACAAAATGCAAAAACACAGCAAAACACAAAAGAAGCAAAAGTCTTATCTGTAAGCAGGAGATGCAGACACGACACAGCAGGCTATAGGAAAACTGGAATGAAGGATTCAGACCAGAACAATTGATCACCGGCAACCCTGATGGGAAAATGACTCCCTTATATAAGACCAGTCAGTAACACCTGATTCCCAGTCCTCACAATCTTCACTAGTACCGCTTGTAACCACCAGAGGGAGCCTCTGCTCAGAACTCATCTCAAACCCATTCACAACAGTACCCCCCCCTTGAGGAGGGGTCACCGAACCCTCATTTGAGCAACCAGGTTGGTCAGGATGAGTTCTATGATACGCACGGATAAGTCTCCTAGCATGGATGTCCGAAGCAAACACCCAAGAATTGTCTTCCTGACCATAACCTCTCCATTTAACCAAATACTGGAGTCTTCGTCTAGAAAAACGAGAATCCAATATTTTCTCAACCACATACTCCAGATTGCCCTCAACCAAAACAGGGTCAGGAGGCACAGCAGCAGGAACCACTGGCTCAACAAACCTCTTCAACAAGGACTTGTGGAACACGTTATGGATCTTAAATGTCCCTGGAAGAAGCAAACGAAAAGAAACAGG
Organism: Oophaga sylvatica; assembly: GCA_033576555.1. Lineage (NCBI taxonomy): Eukaryota > Metazoa > Chordata > Amphibia > Anura > Dendrobatidae > Oophaga > Oophaga sylvatica. The sequence goes on from JARQOD010000003.1 coordinate 391,874,514, forward strand.
ATTAATAATCTCCATGATCTTATAAGGTCCAATGAACCTAGGCTTAAATTTAGGAGATGCTACTCTCATAGAATATTCTTTGAGGACAACCAGACCAAGTCCCCCACTTTAAACCGAGGACCATCAGTCCTATGCCGGTTAGCAAACCGCTGGGCCTTCTCCTGAGAGAGGGACAACCTCTCCACTACCTGGTCCCAAATCTGTTGCATACGCTCAACAACAGAGTCAACACCTGGACAGACAGAAGCTTCAGTCTGTCCTGAAGAAAATCGAGGGTGAAACCCAGAATTACAGAAAAACGGAGACATCAAAGTGGCAGAGCTAGCCCTATTATTAAGAGCAAACTCAGCCAAAGGCAAAAAAGAGACCCAGTCATCCTGATCAGCAGACACAAAGCATCTTAGATAAGTCTCCAATGTCTGGTTTGTTCTCTCAGTTTGACCATTGGTCTGAGGATGAAATGCCGAGGAGAAAGACAATTGAACACCCAGTTTAGAACAAAAAGTCCTCCAAAATCTGGAAACAAACTGGACTCCTCTGTCAGACACAATGTTCTCAGGAATGCCGTGTAAACTAACCACGTGTTGAAGGAACAACGGCACCAATTCAGAGGAGGAAGGCACTTTAGGTAATGGCACAAGATGTATCATTTTGGAAAATAATCACAAATTACCCAGATGGTGGTCATTCTCTGAGAAACAGGAAGATCGGAAATGAAATCCATAGAGATATGGGTCCATGGTCTCTTGGGCACAGGCAATGGCATTAACAAACCACTAGAGCGAGAGCAAGGCTTGGAGCGAGAGCAAGTCCCGCAGGACTGCACAAATTCCCTGACATCGCGAGACAAGGTAGGCCACCAAAAGGACCGACTAACCAAGTCTCTGGTACCAAAAATTCCGGGATGCCCAGCCAATGCGGAACAATGAATCTCAGACATCACACTCTTTTTCCATTGGTCCGGGACAAACAATTTTCCAACAGGGCAGCGCTCGGGCCTATCCTCCTGACACCCCTCCAGAGCAAGTCTCAAATTGGGCGAGATGGCGGAAAGAACTACACCCTCTTTCAAAATAACAGAAGGATCAGATAACTCAGGAGAGTCCGCAAGGAAACTCCTCGAGAGGGCATCCGCCTTAACATTCTTAGTGCCAGGAAGAAAGGAAACCACAAAATTAAAACGTGTGAAAAAACAAGGCCCACCTGGCCTGTCTAGGATTAAGTCGCTTGGCAGATTCCAGATAGACCAGATTCTTATGGTCCGTAAGGACCACCACCTGATGTTTGGCTCCCTCCAGCCAATGTCTCCACTCTTCAAAAGCCCACTTCATGGCCAATAACTCCCGATTACCCACGTCATAATTACGTTCAGTAGGAGAAAATTTTCGAGAGAAAAAGGCACAAGGGTTACTTTTAGAGGTCTCTGGATCTTTTTGGGACAAAACGGCACCTGCCCCAATTTCAGAGGCATCAACCTCCACCTGAAATGGCAGAGAAACATCAGGCTGCCGTAGAACAGGAGCAGAAGTGAATCTCAGCTTAAGTTCCTGAAATGCAGAGACTGCCTCAGGAGGCCAATTCACCACATCAGAACCCTTTCTGGTCAAATCAGTTAATGGTTTAACAATAACCGAGAAATTACCAATAAATTTACGATAAAAATTGGCAAAACCTAAAAATCTCTGAAGAGCCTTTAATGAAGTAGGTTGGACCCAATCACAGATGGCCTGAACCTTGACCGGGTCCATTTCAATAACAGATGGGGACAAAATGAATCCCAGAAATGAGATCTTCTGTACGCCAAAAAGACACTTTGATCCCTTCACATACAGAGCATTCTCTCTCAAAATCTGGAATACAGTTCGAACATGTTTCACATGAGAGTCCCAGTCATTAGAAAAAATCAAGATATCATCCAAATAAGCAATCAGAAATTTATCCACAAAATCCCTGAAAATGTCATTCATGAAGGACTGGAAGACGGAAGGAGCATTAGTGAGCCCAAAGGGCATCACTAGGTACTCAAAATGCCCTTCAGGGGTATTGAATGCCGTCTTCCATTCATCCCCGTGCTTAATGCGAATAAGGTTATACGCTCCCCTGAGGTCAAGCTTGGTAAACCAAGTAGCGTTTTTCACCCTGGAAAACAGGTCAGAAATCAAGGGTAACGGGTATTGATATTTCACAGTAATATTGTTCAAGAGACGATAATCAATACACGGCCTTAATGAACCATCTTTTTTGGCCACAAAGAAAAAACCGGCACCTAAGGGTGAAGAGGATGGTCTGATATGACCCTTCTCCAATGATTCCTTGATATAAGACCGCATAGCATCATGTTCAGGTACAGACAAGTTAAAAAGGCGACCTTTAGGGAATTTACTACCCGGCACTAATTCAATAGCGCAGTCATAGCTCCTATGGGGAGGTAAGGATGCAGATTTACTTTCGCTAAACACATCAGAAAAATCAAACAAAAAGTCAGGAACATCCTGAGCCTGGGGGGAGGCAGAAAAAACAGGAGTGTTGGTATTAACACATTGGCAGCCCCAACTGGTTACAGACACAGATTTCCAATCCAAAACAGGATTATGAGACTGTAACCAAGGGAAACCCAGCACGATAATGTCATGCAGATTATATAGAACCAAAAATTTGCAGCACTCCTGGTGATCAGGTTCAACCCTCATTATCACCTGAGTAGAAAACTGGGGTTTATTCTCAGCCAAAGGGGTAGAATCGATCCCCAGTAGGGGAATAGACTTCTGTAGGGGTATCAAGGGAAACCCACAACGTTTAGCAAAATCATAATCCATCAGGTTAATAGCTGCTCCAGAATCAACGAAAGCCTGAGCAGAAAATGAGGACAGAGAGCATATCAGAGTGACAGTTAATAAAAACTTAGTCTGAACACTACCCAAGACAACTGAGCGTGCAAAACGTCTTCCCCGCTTAGGGCAGACTGAAATAGCATGAGAGGCATCACCACAGTAGAAACATAACCCATTGCGCTTTCGAAACTCATGACGCTGTGCCCCAGACACCACTCCATCACACTGCATGGGCTCAGAAGCTGGCTCACAAGGCAACACCACTCCACGCATACTTCTCCGCTCACGCAAACGTCTGTCAATTTGAATCGCTAATGACATAGAATCATTGAGACCAGAGGGGACAGGGAATCCCACCATAACATCCTTTACATTATCCGTCAGACCCTTCCGGAAAAGGGCCGCCAAAGCGTCGTCATTCCATTTGGTCAGGACTGCCCACCTACGGAATCTCTGACAGTATAACTCAGTGTCATCAAGCCCCTGATTTAATGCCAACAAGGCTTTTTCAGCTTGATCAGTGACATTAGGCTCATCGTACAATAACCCCAAAGCCTGAAAAAATGCATCAACATCACTCAAAACAGGATCCCCAGGTATCAGGGAAAAAGCCCAATCCTGAGGATCGCCGCGCAGGAGAGAGATGATAATTTGAACCTGCTGCGCTGCGTTTCCTGAGGACTTAGATTTTAAGGCAAAAAACAATTTACAATTATTTTTGAAATTCTGAAACTTAGCTCGATCCCCTAAAAACAATTCTGGCATGGGGATCCTAGGTTCCACAACAGGCAACCTAGCAAGATATGCAGCAATACTCTGAACCTCAGTGGCAAGCTGATCCACACGGCCAGACAACTGTGCAAACTCCATTGGGAGAAAAGATCCTCCCCAGCACCCAGAGATACAGAGGGAAAAAAATGCAACAAACAGAAAAATATCTCTGACAACTCTGACAACCTTATTCTTTCACAATATTTTTTCCCTTCTGTGAGTACCATACAATTTTCAATTTTTGGCCGGTGATACTGTTATGTTACGGTAGCTGAGGAGTGCAGGTAAAAAAGGAAATACACCAGAGCAGTTGGAATCTATGAGATTGCAGTACCCTGACTAACCACCGCAACTAGAGGCAGCCGTGGAGCGTTCCTACGTTGGTCCTAGACGCCTCGTCACAGCCTGAGAAACTAACTACAGCTAAAGATAGAAATAGGAAAGCTATCTGCCCCGGAGCAGAACCCCAAAGATAATAGAAAGCCCCCAAACATGTAATGGCGGTTAGACAAGAGGAAATACTGACACAGAAAGAAAATAGTATGAGCAAACGCTGGGGCCCAAACTATCTAAATAGAAAAGGACAGGAAGGGTACTTACTGCAATCTCAGAAAACCCTGAAAAACACCAACTCTACTAATTTCAAAATAACCTGAGATCACACGACCTCTACCACCTAAATTAGTTCTCTGGTGTAACAAAATCAAAACAGCAGCCACTGAAAAAACTGGAAAAAGCAAAATAACAAAACTCAGAGGCTGAACTAAACAGAGAGGGCAGAAGCCCCCAAAGGGGACCCTGAAGGCCCCCAAACAAGTGCAGGACAAAATGCAAAAACACAGCAAAAACACAAAAGAAGCAAAAGTCTTATCTGTAAGCAGGAGATGCAGACACGACACAGCAGGCTATAGGAAAACTGGAATGAAGGATTCAGACCAGAACAATTGATCACCGGCAACCCTGATGGGAAAATGACTCCCTTATATAAGACCAGTCAGTAACACCTGATTCCCAGTCCTCACAATCTTCACTAGTACCGCTTGTAACCACCAGAGGGAGCCTCTGCTCAGAACTCATCTCAAACCCATTCACAACAGTACCCCCCCCTTGAGGAGGGGTCACCGAACCCTCATTTGAGCAACCAGGTTGGTCAGGATGAGTTCTATGATACGCACGGATAAGTCTCCTAGCATGGATGTCCGAAGCAAACACCCAAGAATTGTCTTCCTGACCATAACCTCTCCATTTAACCAAATACTGGAGTCTTCGTCTAGAAAAACGAGAATCCAATATTTTCTCAACCACATACTCCAGATTGCCCTCAACCAAAACAGGGTCAGGAGGCACAGCAGCAGGAACCACTGGCTCAACAAACCTCTTCAACAAGGACTTGTGGAACACGTTATGGATCTTAAATGTCCCTGGAAGAAGCAAACGAAAAGAAACAGGATTAATAATCTCCATGATCTTATAAGGTCCAATGAACCTAGGCTTAAATTTAGGAGATGCTACTCTCATAGGAATATTCTTTGAGGACAACCAGACCAAGTCCCCCACTTTAAACCGAGGACCATCAGTCCTATGCCGGTTAGCAAACCGCTGGGCCTTCTCCTGAGAGAGGGACAACCTCTCCACTACCTGGTCCCAAATCTGTTGCATACGCTCAACAACAGAGTCAACACCTGGACAGACAGAAGCTTCAGTCTGTCCTGAAGAAAATCGAGGGTGAAACCCAGAATTACAGAAAAACGGAGACATCAAAGTGGCAGAGCTAGCCCTATTATTAAGAGCAAACTCAGCCAAAGGCAAAAAAGAGACCCAGTCATCCTGATCAGCAGACACAAAGCATCTTAGATAAGTCTCCAATGTCTGGTTTGTTCTCTCAGTTTGACCATTGGTCTGAGGATGAAATGCCGAGGAGAAAGACAATTGAACACCCAGTTTAGAACAAAAAGTCCTCCAAAATCTGGAAACAAACTGGACTCCTCTGTCAGACACAATGTTCTCAGGAATGCCGTGTAAACTAACCACGTGCTGAAGGAACAACGGCACCAATTCAGAGGAGGAAGGCACTTTAGGTAATGGCACAAGATGTATCATTTTGGAAAATAATCACAAATTACCCAGATGGTGGTCATTCTCTGAGAAACAGGAAGATCGGAAATGAAATCCATAGAGATATGGGTCCATGGTCTCTTGGGCACAGGCAATGGCATTAACAAACCACTAGAGCGAGAGCAAGGCTTGGAGCGAGAGCAAGTCCCGCAGGACTGCACAAATTCCCTGACATCGCGAGACAAGGTAGGCCACCAAAAGGACCGACTAACCAAGTCTCTGGTACCAAAAATTCCGGGATGCCCAGCCAATGCGGAACAATGAATCTCAGACATCACACTCTTTTTCCATTGGTCCGGGACAAACAATTTTCCAACAGGGCAGCGCTCGGGCCTATCCTCCTGACACCCCTCCAGAGCAAGTCTCAAATTGGGCGAGATGGCGGAAAGAACTACACCCTCTTTCAAAATAACAGAAGGATCAGATAACTCAGGAGAGTCCGCAAGGAAACTCCTCGAGAGGGCATCCGCCTTAACATTCTTAGTGCCAGGAAGAAAGGAAACCACAAAATTAAAACGTGTGAAAAACAAGGCCCACCTGGCCTGTCTAGGATTAAGTCGCTTGGCAGATTCCAGATAGACCAGATTCTTATGGTCCGTAAGGACCACCACCTGATGTTTGGCTCCCTCCAGCCAATGTCTCCACTCTTCAAAAGCCCACTTCATGGCCAATAACTCCCGATTACCCACGTCATAATTACGTTCAGTAGGAGAAAATTTTCGAGAGAAAAAGGCACAAGGGTTACTTTTAGAGGTCTCTGGATCTTTTTGGGACAAAACGGCACCTGCCCCAATTTCAGAGGCATCAACCTCCACCTGAAATGGCAGAGAAACATCAGGCTGCCGTAGAACAGGAGCAGAAGTGAATCTCAGCTTAAGTTCCTGAAATGCAGAGACTGCCTCAGGAGGCCAATTCACCACATCAGAACCCTTTCTGGTCAAATCAGTTAATGGTTTAACAATAACCGAGAAATTACCAATAAATTTACGATAAAAATTGGCAAAACCTAAAAATCTCTGAAGAGCCTTTAATGAAGTAGGTTGGACCCAATCACAGATGGCCTGAACCTTGACCGGGTCCATTTCAATAACAGATGGGGACAAAATGAATCCCAGAAATGAGATCTTCTGTACGCCAAAAAGACACTTTGATCCCTTCACATACAGAGCATTCTCTCTCAAAATCTGGAATACAGTTCGAACATGTTTCACATGAGAGTCCCAGTCATTAGAAAAAATCAAGATATCATCCAAATAACAATCAGAAATTTATCCACAAAATCCCTGAAAATGTCATTCATGAAGGACTGGAAGACGGAAGGAGCATTAGTGAGCCCAAAGGGCATCACTAGGTACTCAAAATGCCCTTCAGGGGTATTGAATGCCGTCTTCCATTCATCCCCGTGCTTAATGCGAATAAGGTTATACGCTCCCCTGAGGTCAAGCTTGGTAAACCAAGTAGCGTTTTTCACCCTGGAAAACAGGTCAGAAATCAAGGGTAACGGGTATTGATATTTCACAGTAATATTGTTCAAGAGACGATAATCAATACACGGCCTTAATGAACCATCTTTTTTGGCCACAAAGAAAAAACCGGCACCTAAGGGTGAAGAGGATGGTCTGATATGACCCTTCTCCAATGATTCCTTGATATAAGACCGCATAGCATCATGTTCAGGTACAGACAAGTTAAAAAGGCGACCTTTAGGGAATTTACTACCCGGCACTAATTCAATAGCGCAGTCATAGCTCCTATGGGGAGGTAAGGATGCAGATTTACTTTCGCTAAACACATCAGAAAAATCAAACAAAAAGTCAGGAACATCCTGAGCCTGGGGGGAGGCAGAAAAAACAGGAGTGTTGGTATTAACACATTGGCAGCCCCAACTGGTTACAGACACAGATTTCCAATCCAAAACAGGATTATGAGACTGTAACCAAGGGAAACCCAGCACGATAATGTCATGCAGATTATATAGAACCAAAAATTTGCAGCACTCCTGGTGATCAGGTTCAACCCTCATTATCACCTGAGTAGAAAACTGGGGTTTATTCTCAGCCAAAGGGGTAGAATCGATCCCCAGTAGGGGAATAGACTTCTGTAGGGGTATCAAGGGAAACCCACAACGTTTAGCAAAATCATAATCCATCAGGTTAATAGCTGCTCCAGAATCAACGAAAGCCTGAGCAGAAAATGAGGACAGAGAGCATATCAGAGTGACAGTTAATAAAAACTTAGTCTGAACACTACCCAAGACAACTGAGCGTGCAAAACGTCTTCCCCGCTTAGGGCAGACTGAAATAGCATGAGAGGCATCACCACAGTAGAAACATAACCCATTGCGCTTTCGAAACTCATGACGCTGTGCCCCAGACACCACTCCATCACACTGCATGGGCTCAGAAGCTGGCTCACAAGGCAACACCACTCCACGCATACTTCTCCGCTCACGCAAACGTCTGTCAATTTGAATCGCTAATGACATAGAATCATTGAGACCAGAGGGGACAGGGAATCCCACCATAACATCCTTTACATTATCCGTCAGACCCTTCCGGAAAAGGGCCGCCAAAGCGTCGTCATTCCATTTGGTCAGGACTGCCCACCTACGGAATCTCTGACAGTATAACTCAGCGTCATCAAGCCCCTGATTTAATGCCAACAAGGCTTTTTCAGCTTGATCAGTGACATTAGGCTCATCGTACAATAACCCCAAAGCCTGAAAAAATGCATCAACATCACTCAAAACAGGATCCCCAGGTATCAGGGAAAAAGCCCAATCCTGAGGATCGCCGCGCAGGAGAGAGATGATAATTTGAACCTGCTGCGCTGCGTTTCCTGAGGACTTAGATTTTAAGGCAAAAAACAATTTACAATTATTTTTGAAATTCTGAAACTTAGCTCGATCCCCTAAAAACAATTCTGGCATGGGGATCCTAGGTTCCACAACAGGCAACCTAGCAAGATATGCAGCAATACTCTGAACCTCAGTGGCAAGCTGATCCACACGGCCAGACAACTGTGCAAACTCCATTGGGAGAAAAGATCCTCCCCAGCACCCAGAGATACAGAGGGAAAAAAATGCAACAAACAGAAAAATATCTCTGACAACTCTGACAACCTTATTCTTTCACAATATTTTTTCCCTTCTGTGAGTACCATACAATTTTCAATTTTTGGCCGGTGATACTGTTATGTTACGGTAGCTGAGGAGTGCAGGTAAAAAAGGAAATACACCAGAGCAGTTGGAATCTATGAGATTGCAGTACCCTGACTAACCACCGCAACTAGAGGCAGCCGTGGAGCGTTCCTACGTTGGTCCTAGACGCCTCGTCACAGCCTGAGAAACTAACTACACCTAAAGATAGAAATAGGAAAGCTATCTGCCCCGGAGCAGAACCCCAAAGATAATAGAAAGCCCCCAAACATGTAATGGCGGTTAGACAAGAGGAAATACTGACACAGAAAGAAAATAGTATGAGCAAACGCTGGGGCCCAAACTATCTAAATAGAAAAGGACAGGAAGGGTACTTACTGCAATCTCAGAAAACCCTGAAAAACACCAACTCTACTAATTTCAAAATAACCTGAGATCACACGACCTCTACCACCTAAATTAGTTCTCTGGTGTAACAAAATCAAAACAGCAGCCACTGAAAAAACTGGAAAAAGCAAAAGAACAAAACTCAGAGGCTGAACTAAACAGAGAGGGCAGAAGCCCCCGGAGGGGACCCTGAAGGCCCCCAAAGAAGTGCAGGACAAAATGCAAAAACACAGCAAAAACACAAAAGAAGCAAAAGTCTTATCTGTAAGCAGGAGATGCAGACACGACACAGCAGGCTACAAGGGAAACTGGAATGAAGGATTCAGACCAGAACAATTGATCACCGGCAACCCTGATGGGAAAATGACTCCCTTATATAAGACCAGTCAGTAACACCTGATTCCCAGTCCTCACAATCTTCACTAGTACCGCTTGTAACCATCAGAGGGAGCCTCTGCTCAGAACTCATCTCAAACCCATTCACAACAGGGCTGCCTCCTGTGACCTGAAGTCCAGCTAGGCCTCCGGTGTTTCTTATTACTAGGCGTGAAGCACTAGCAACGCTTCAGACCCCGGTGTCCGGTTTACTAAGTGAAGGTGATCTGTCACCTGAATCACTTACTTCTCTCTTTCTCCACTTGCCTTTCGCCCTGCTCTCGCCCTTAACATAAGCACGAGTAGCAATGGTGTAAATGTCAGCTTTCCTTCCAGCGCTCGCTGACCTGTCCTCAGTTAACTCGATGTTGTGACTGCTGTGATTCCTTTCCTTCTTTCCTTCTTAGACCCCACTTCGAGTGGCTATCAGGAACTTCTGTCAACTGATTTCAATGCACGCTCTGAGAGTCGCCTTCCTCGTCCTTAAGGAACACAGGCAGCTTGTGCTGAGGTAACAGGTTTAGGAGTAGCTCTGACTAGGCTAGGATGATTCATCTCCACCCGTACTAGCCTCCACTTCAATATATGGTGAGCTACAGGAGCTCCTTCAGATCTCAGTCTTATCTCCTCTCCCTCCAAGACTAGAACTACGAATCTCACTCAAGATGGATGGGATGACTCACTCCTGAGCCTCCCTAGGCTTGACTGACTAACTACTGCTACGTCACACTACTTAAATAGTCTGAAAATGCCTCTAGTGGCAGTGTTGAGAAGTGTGTGATGTGAATGAATATCAGGCTTCACAATACCTTTCTTGTGCATTTTCCAGGAGACATGTGTGCCTTGCGCAGCTGGGCCACACAGATGCAGCATAAGCTACTCTGACAATAAGTGCTAGCCAGCACCCAGATTATATAGGAGAGGGGAGTGGCCAACAGCGAACAGCTGAGATCCTTAATGCAGGAAGGCTTCCAGTAGCTTTAAACTGAGCAGATTAACCCCCCACACTGCTAAAAGAAACCTGCACCGTTTAATATGAAGGTGAAGTGCTTCTAATCAGTGCAGGAGTAGGAGAACTCAGACGCTGCAGTCTTCTGGCTCCTCTCTGTCACAGTAAACCCATGACAGTGTGGATCCCTAATCTAGAGAAAAAGGGGTACGTCGGCAAAGCCTGAGTTTAGTAGAGCAGAAAATTGCAAAAAAGTCTTCGATAAATTACACAAAAGGTTAATATTTACTTAGAGTGACCCCTTTAATAAAGTGTGTTGTAGTTCAGGGGGTGATTTACTGCATCTTATGCCACATATGGTGCCTTCTCGTGTGATCAGGTGTAAGGCAGAGAGGGGTCAGGGCTGCGACTTATCTCTGCACACAAGTGCAATGTCCAGGATGCCGTTCATCAAGTCTGGAGCCAATGTAAAAGCGCACAAAATCCCCACTGCATTATAAAAATCCTCTTATAGATGATCACTAAAAATAGACGACAGAACCAGATTTATCCAATGTCTGACATCAGCGACATAAGGCAAAAAGAATATAAAATAGCCAAAAAGGTCCTAAAAGCAATGACATGATGGTCAGTGCATATAATAGCGGACTGGTATATTATACCCAGGCCATAGATGGAAAGAAAAGGGTCATTAATAAAAGCAGCAAAGTTCAGGAAAATGTCACAGAAAAGCAAAGTATATAAGAAAGCGCAAACATCTCACTATTCAATGAGCTCTCCTTATTTACATGAAACCTCGACACAAAAAGAACATAAAGTGATGCGTATTTCTGCCCGGAGAACAACTCTGAGTCTTGTTACCAGGATATGATGATCTGAGAAAAGTTATAGACCATGATCTCCGCAGCAGAAAACAAAGACTGTGTGACACACGGCAGACGAGTCAACGTGAATCGTTCAATCAGCTAGAGATGTATCCAGTGCAGTGCTGTCCAGTAAGTTACTCAGCAGAAACTGGACAGACGCGGACAAGGAAATCCCACAGCATGTATTAAGCAACTGCAGTAATAAAAATGTGTATAGAAACCATTAGCAGCAATATCTGGACAATCTTGTGCAGGCGAAACCACCTACGTCATTAGGAATCAAGAGAAACAATTGCTACAAAATACAGAAAAATAAGATGCATTTACTTCTGATGGCAAAGAGCATCTCCCGTCACTTCTGAGAGCAACGATGATGAAAGGCCTCATCTCCGGCATCGTATATCACTAAAACTATAAACCGACTAATTCACATGATGGATGAGCAAGACGCCAGCTCCCCTCTTAGTGTTGTAACGAGTCCTATGGGTCCTGGTGCCAAATTTGCCCCCACCCCCGCATGTTGGTCAAATTATGGGCCCCTGTAGCATTTTAAATCCTATAAGGACATACAAGTTGCACCCCCTCCCCCCTCAATTTAGTAATGTCCCCCATCTTAGGCTCATTCTTGTATATATATCCCTCATCCTGGCCCCATCTTGGCGCATATATATATGTCCTCCATCCTGGTATATATGTCCCTTATCCTCGTATATATGGTCCCCATCCTGGTACACATGTCCCCCATCCTGATATATATGTCCTCCATCCTGATAAACAGTGAAGGAAATAATTATTTGATCCCTAGCTGACTTTGTAAGTTTGCCCACTGTCAAAGACATGAACAGTCTATCATTTTAAGGGTAGGTTAATTTTAACATTGAGAGAATATCAAAAATAAAATCCAGAAAATCACATTGTATAAATTATATCAATTTATTTGCATTTTGCGGTGGGAAATAAGTATTTGATCCCCTACCAACCATTAAGAGTTCTGTCTCCTACAGACCAGTTAGACACTCCTAATCAACTCATTACCTGCATTAAAGACAGCTGTCTTACATAGTCACCTATAAAAGACTCCTGTCCACAGACTCAATTAATCAGTCAGACACTAACTTCTACAACATGGGCAAGACCAAAGAGCTTTTAAGGATGTCAGGGACAAGATCATAGACCTGCACAAAGCTGGAATGGGCTACAAAACCATACGTAAGACGCTGGGTGAGGCGGAGACAACTGTTGGTGCAATAGTAAGAAAATGGAAGAAATACAAAATGACTTTCAATTGACATCGATCTGGGGCACCATGCAAAATCTCACCTCATGGGGTATCCTTGATCATGAGGAAGGTGAGAGATCAGCTTAATACTACATAGGGGACTTGTTAATGATCTCAAGGCAGCTGGGACCACAGTCACCAAGAAAACCATTGGTAACACATTACGCCGTAAAGATTTAAAATCCTAGAGTGCCCGCAAGGTCCCCCTGCTCAAGAAGGCACATGTGCAGGCCCGTCTGAAGTTTGCCAATGAACATCTGGAAGATTCTGTGAGTGATTGGGAGAAGGTCCTGTGGTCAGATGAGACAAAAATTGAGCTCTTTGGCATTAACTCAACTCGCCATGTTTGAAGGAAGAGAAATGCTGCCTATGACCCAAAGAACATCGTACCCACTATCAAGCATGGAGGTGAAAACATTATGTTTTGGGGGTGCTTCTCTGCTAAGAGCACAGGACTACTTCACCGCATCAATGGGAGAATGGATGGAGCCATGTACCATAAAATCCTGAGTGACAACCTCCTGCCCTCCACCAGGACATTAAAAATGGGTCATAGCTGGGTCTTCCAGCAAGACAATGATTCAAAACATACAGCCAAGGCAACAAAGGAGTGGCTCAAAAAGAAGCACATTAAGGTCATGGAGTGGCTTAGCCAGTCTCCAGACCTTAATCCCATAGAAAACTTATGGAGGAAAACCTATGGAGGGAGTTGAAGCTCCGAGTTGCCACACATATCTGTGTGTGGTGGCTCTTGAAGCAATGACTCCAGCAGCAATCCACTCCTTGTGAATCTCCCCTAAATGTTTGAACGGCTTTTTCTTAACAATCCTTTCAAGGCTGTGGTTATTTCAGTTCTTGTGCACCTTTTTCTTCTACACTTTTTCCTTCCACTCAACTTTCCATTAATATGCTTGGATACAGCACTCTGTGAACAGCCAGCTTCTTTAGCAATGACCTTTTGTGGCTTAACCTCCTTGTGGAGTGTGTCAGTGACTGCCTTCTGAACATCTGTCAAGTCAGCAGTCTTCCCCATGATTGTGGAGCCTACTGAAACAGACTAAGGGATCTTTTTAAAGCTTAGGAAGCCTTTGCAGGTGTTTTTTGTTAATTATTCTAATTTACTGAGATAATAACTTTTGAGTTTTCATTGGCTGTAAGCCATAATCATCAACATTAACAGAAATAAACACGTGAAATAGATCATTCTGTGTGTAATGACTCTATATAATATATGAGTTTCACTTTTTGTATTGAAGAACTAAAATAAATTAACTTTTTGATGATATTCTAATTTTATGAGACGCATCTGTATTTTCCTCATTCTGCTGCTATTCTTTAATGCATAGAAAAAATATATTCTACTCTCTTTCCCTCCACGCATCGTCGTCTTCTGAAGCCGGGAGCTGACTTCAGCATGCAAATGGCGAGAGCGCAAAATTCACTTCCATGCACTCCCAGTCACGTGTATGCCGACGTCAGCTGTTGGCCTCTGATTGGCTGGTGGCATGTATTGCAGTGCACAGACCCAGCGAGTCTCTGTGCCACAATACACTTCAACTGGATGCCAGTACTCGGGCACACATTGAGCTAAAGTGTGCGCTGAGGTTGGCGGTCCCCCCGCCCATACGGGCCCAGTCACAATCTTTGTGACCACGATCGTTACACCCCTGTCCCTTCTAATAAAAAGTGTATGTAGAGACAGCTGGCGGTTTTTAGGTTTAGTCTTTTGATGTTCTTTTAACAGCTTTAGGTTTCCAAAGGCTAAAAGAAGTGTCAGGTCCATTCTTTAGGCGGTGTCAGTTCTGAATATGCTCTATACTTTATAATAGAAGTCAAAGGGAAAACCTAAAAAACACAGATAAAAAAAGAAAAAGATGCCCCAAAATCTGATCCACATGCTCCATAGCTCAGAATAAGCCAACGTTAGGGTCACGCCTACAATTGCCTTTAAGACATCTGTCTATTCTATTTTGCTGCTATTATTAATGTATCTAAGTGAGAATTGACACTCTTAAAGGGGTTATCCAGGAAAACATTATCAATTATCCATAGACTTGTAGATGATAAAAATAATTAATTTATTATACTCACCCTCCCCTGGTCCTGAGCCCTGCGTCTCCACTGCTGCTCGGGTGTTTGTGACATCATCACTACAGTAAGTGCCGGCTACAGTCGATAATTTGGCTATATCAGCAGAGATGCTGGGCTCAGTGATGGGCTGCAGTGGTCTTTAGGCTGTAATCTGTCAACAAAGGAATAAAAGACTTCACTTGACCAGGGGATGGAGATTTTGGTGCTGTTTATTATTGCTAATATCTGCAAGCTAACAAAATAACAATTATTCAAGAACAATATTTTTAATTTTTTTTTTTTAGTTAAATGCATGTATTTTTTTGGCTAAAACCCACTTTTTACAATAAGATGTCATTAAGAATTTTTTAGCACAATACATATCAGACAGCAGAATGAGTCAGCAATCAATTCATCAGTGAGCCACATCACTTCTGGTCTGTAACCGTCATCTCTGATCTCCTGAACCATCTTCTAAACTGATTGATTACTTTTCATTCTTAGATGATGGTTCAGGAGAAGAGAAATAATCAGTAGCGACCATAAGGATGAGCTCACTGATTGGTCACTGGTAACTCATTCTGCAGTCTGCAATGTACTGAGACATTTTTTTTGAGCTACAAATAATGGAAAAACCCTCCACGTAATCCTGAATAATCACAACTGTGATCTTTGGCAGAAAAATTTTAGAAAACAGAGAAAGCCGAGTGCTCTTCTCCCAAATCCCTTTACCTTTAAGACTTGGCACCTTCATATAATTTTTAAGCAATTCTGCATGATCCTGAAAACCTTTAGGACACTGGGCATGCGAAGCTGAAGCAGCTGCCAACATGTCGGCTGTGGTGCTACATCATTGCACTGTCACGGGTGTGTCGCCATGAAGATCGTCACGATTACACAGCCTGACTTCTCGCAGCTGAGTTTTTGGTGCTTTGTGTTTTTCGGCAGTGAGGGAGTTAATTCTATCTCTCTGTGCTAGATGAGGCCCAGCCTAGCCCAGCTGCAGTCAATGCTGCAGTAGTGGGACTCCTTCAAATACCTGCCGGTCTGTTAGGGAAGTTGTCGGTGAAAGCATTCCTTGCAGACAAACAGAGCGGCTTGTGGTATTTTGGAGTTTGGAGTGAAGTGTACTTAGTGTGTTTTTTTCCCTTCCTCGCTTTATCATTTATCTCCTTACCCGTTGGTGTTCCCTCTGTTGTTGTGGTGTGAGTTTTTGTATGCAAGGTGGTTTTTGGTTTTCCCCTTGTACTGTCTCGTTCGTCTAGTACTGTGTGTTGGCTTATATTATCCTGTCCCCTGTTGTTGTGATCGGGGTCCTTCTCAGGCCTAGATTACTGAGGTTCAGAGATCCTCAGGAGGTAGGGCTTATGCTGGCGGCCTGGACCTCTGTACCTTTAACAGTACCTCCAGGTAGAGGGATTAGTCAGGGCCCCAGTTTAGGGTCAGCTTAGGCCCCTGACCTCCTGTACGCAGAGACAGCGTGACATTTTCACCGACCGACAAAAGATTCTCTCCAGCTACCATGGATCCAGTAGCCAGTCTAGCTCAGCAGTTTTATTATTATACATTTATTATTATACATTTATATAGCGCCATTTATTCCATGGCGCTTAACATATGAAAAGGGGAAAAATATAGACAGGTACAATAAACATGTGCTAGACAAGGGACACACAAGTACAGAAGGAGAGAGGACCCTGCCCGCGAGGGCTCACAGACTGCAGGGATGGGTGAGAGTACACTAGGAAAGGGTAGAGCTGGTCGTGCGATGGTTCAGTACACTGAGGATCATTGCAGGTTGTAGGCTTGTCGGAACAGGTGGGTCTTCAGGTTTTTCTTGAAGGTCTCCGTTGTTGGTGAAAGTCTGATGTTTTGCGGCAGGGAGTTCCAGAGTATGGGGGAAGCCCGGGAGAAGTCTTGTATGCGGTTGTGGGAAGAAGAGATGAGGGGGGAGTCGAGAAGGAGATCTTGAGAGGATCGAAGGTTGCGTGTAGGTAGGTAGCGGGAGACCATGTCACAGATGTATGGAGGAGAAAGGTTGTGGATAGCTTTGTATGTCATGGTTAAGGTTTTGAACTGGAGCCTCTGGGCAATAGGGAGCCAGTGAAGGGCCTGGCATAGGGGGGAGGCTGGGGAATAGCGGGGAGACAGGTGGATTAGTCGTGCAGCAGAGTGTAGGATGGACTGGAGTGGTGCCAGAGTGCTAGAGGGGAGGCCAGACAGTAGGAGGTTGCAGTAGTCGAGGCGGGAGATGATAAGGGCATGCACTAGTGTTTTTGTGGTTTCATGGTTGAGGAATGAGCGGATCCGGGAAATATTTTTGAGTTTGAGGCGGCAGGAGGTGGCAAGGGCGTGGATATGTGGTTTGAAAGAGAGGGCAGAGTCGATGATCACCCCAAGGCACCGAGCATGTGGGACTGGGGAAAGCGAGCAGCCATTGACATTGATGGATAGGTCTGGTGAAGGGGTAGAGTGAGGTGGGGGAAAGATGATGAATTCTGTTTTGTCCATGTTCAGTTTGAGAAAGCGAGCAGAAAAGAAGGCTGAGATAGCAGACAGACACTGTGGGATTTTGGTCAGTAGGGAGGTGAGGTCAGGTCCAGATAGGTAGATCTGCATGTCATCGGCGTAGAGGTGATACTGCAAGCCGTGGGATTCTATGAGCTGTCCCAGGCCGAAGGTGTAGATGGAGAAGAGTAGGGGTCCTAGGACTGAGCCTTGAGGAACACCGACAGACAGGGGGCGAGGTGAGGAGGTGGTGTGTGAGAGGGAGACACTAAATGTTCGGTCTGTTAGGTATGATGAGATCCAGGATAGGGCCAGGTCTGTGATGCCAAGAGATGAGAGAATCTGTAGCAGGAGGGAATGGTCCACAGTGTCGAAGGCAGAAGACAGGTCCAGGAGGAGGACAGAGTAGTGTCGCTTGCTCTTGGCGGTTAGCAGGTCGTTAGTGACTTTAGTTAGGGCAGTTTCAGTTGAGTGATGCGGTCGAAAGCCGGATTGTAACCGGTCAAAGAGGGAACAGGAGGAAAGGTGGGAGGACAGTTCAAGATATACATGCTGTTCCAGTAGTTTTGAGGCGTAGGGGAGAAGAGATATCGGGCGATAGCTAGACGCAGAGGATGTATCGAGGGAGGGCTTTTTGAGGATGGGTGTGATTGAAGCATGTTTGAAGGATGAAGGAAAGACACCATTTGTAAGTGAAAGGTTGAAGAGGTGTGTGAGAGTAGGGATGAAGACTGTGGCAAAGTTAGGGATGAGGTGGGACGGGAGTGGGTCAAGTGCGCAAGTGGTGAGGTGTGATCTTGACAGGAGAGTGGAGAGCTGATCTTCTGTCATGGTGGTGAAGCTGGTTTTGGAAGAACAGGGCTGAGTGGCTAAGAGGGGCATTGGGGCTGCGGGCCAAAGCCTTCTCTGATAGTATCAATCTTTTGCTTAAAGAAGGAGGCAAAGTCTTCGGCAATAATGAGAGGAGAGGGAGGAGGTGCTGTGGGATGGAGTAGAGAATTGAAAGTGTTGAAGAGCTGTTTAGGGTTGTGAGACATGGAGGATATGAGAGATGCGAAGTAAGTTTGTTTTGCGGCAGAGAGTGTGGACTTGAAGCTGGCGAGGGACTGCTTGTATGCGTTGAGGTGCTCGGTAGAATGGGTTCTCTTCCATCTCCGCTCGGTAACCCTGGAAGCCCGTCTCAGTTCTTTGGTCAGGCCGGTCAGCCAGGGCTGCCTGTTGATTGTACGAGTTTTGCTCTGCGTGAGGGGGGCGGCCGAATCAAGTGTGGTTTTTATTGTGGTGTTATAAAATGTGGCAGCAGCATCTGTGTCATTAAGTGAGGCTATGTCTGTGAGAGGGAGGAGGGACTCAGAGAGCGATTGTAAATTGAGGTGTTTGAGATTTCTGCGAGGGTGGGTGAGTTTGTGGAGTGGGGGATGCGTACTAACAGAGGAGAGGGAAGAGAATGTCAGTAGGTTGTGGTCAGACAGGGGAAGTGGGGAGTTAGTGAGATTGGTGAGGGAACAGAGGCGGATGAAGATAAGGTCCAGCGTGTAACCGCCTTTGTGAGTGGCCGCAGAGGACCATTGAGTGAGGCCGAGGGAAGCCGTGAGCGAAAGAAGTTTAGAGGCAGCCGGGGTGGAAGTGTCAATGGGGATGTTGAAATCGCCCATGATGATGGTGGGGATGTCAGCAGAGAGGAAATGGAGTAGCCAGGTGGTGAAGTGGTCGAGAAAGGTGGAGATGGCAAGTTCCGGGGGGCGGTAGATGACAGCCAGCTGGAGGTTGGAGGGGGAATAGATGCGGACGGAGTGCACTTCGAATGAGGGAATAGCAGCGGAGGGTGGAATTTGAATAGGAGTAAAGGAGCAGGTATCAGACAGGAGTAAGCCAATTCCTCCACCACGTTTGTTGCTGTAGCGAGGGGTGTGAGAAAGATGAAATCCGCCATAGGAAAGCTCAGCTGGAGAGGCTGTGTCAGAGGGAGTGAGCCAGGTTTCAGTGATGGCAAGGAAGGAGAGTTTGTTGGTGATAAAGAGGTCATGGATAAATGACAGTTTATTGCAGACGGAGCGTGCGTTCCATAGTGCTCCGGGTAGGGGGACTGAGGGAGGGGGGTGTGGATGGATAGGTATGAGGTTGACAGGGTTGCAAAAACGTGTGGAAGATCATGGCAGGGTGTTAGAAATGAGTGTGGGGATGTGTTGAGGAGGGCCAGGATTTGGGGATACATCGCCAGCGATGAGGAGTAGCAGACAGAGCGTTAAAAGGTGGGAGCAGGATAAGCCATGGTGTGGCCGTGTGTGTCTTGGTAAAAAGGATTGTATGTGGAGGAACAGTTCTGAGGGAAAGGTGAGATGGCTGGGGAGAATGGAGGGGGAAATGACTAATTCCTTACTAGGTGGGGGGATTACAGGGGATAGGAAGAAAGAAAGGAGGATGGGGGTGAAAGTGATAAGAAAATGAAACATAGTGGTTTTATAATCTGTTACCTTGCAGCCAAATTCCAGTCAAATTCTAGTCTAATTCACAGTAGTGTAATTAGAAATCTGTAATTTGAAATATGGGATTTGAAATATGTGGAGCAGACTAAAGTCTGGAGCAGACCCATTGCACTGACTAAATATGCAGCTAAGGGCAATCAGGTGTGATTGGGAAGTGGGCTGGGACTGCCCAGGCCAGATGTACAGCGCTAAGGACAGGTCATAAAAGGGGGTAGGGGTTACACAGACCATTAAGATGTGTGGTGAAGATAACAAGAATGAAGTACAATTATGTATACAAGAAGATGGGTGAGCAAATCATACCATGAAACAAAGCAATACACAGGGGGCATTCAGGAACACTGGAAAGCTGGGGAGATTTTGCAGTTCATACCATGAAACAAAGCAATACACAGGGGGCATTCAGGAACACTGGAAAGCTGGGGAGATTTTGCAGGTCATACCATGAAACAAAGCAATACACAGGGGGCATTCAGGAACACTGGAAAGCTGGGGAGATTTTGCAGTTCATACCATGAAACAAAGCAATACACAGGGGGCATTCAGGAACACTGGAAAGCTGGGGAGATTTTGCAGTTCATACCATGAAACAAAGCAATACACAGGGGGCATTCAGGAACACTGGAAAGCTGGGAGATTTTGCAGTTCATACCTGTGGGAACAGAAGAACATCTCGGTCACAGGGTGATGATGACAATGCTGTAGGATTGATGTGTGGCCAAATGCATTCTAGAATTCTAGTCTAATTCACAGTAGTGTAATTAGAAATCTGTAATTTGAAATATGGGATTTGAAATATGTGGAGCAGACTAAAGTCTGGAGCAGACCCATTGCACTGCAGCAGTTGCAGAGTTTGTCCATGGAGCTGGCGGATGTTAAGTCCAAGGTTTTGTATCCCCCGGAGCAAGCCGGACCAGAACCTAAAGTAGCTCTCCCTGACAGGTTCACTGGGGGGGGGGACAAGTTTTTTGTTTTCCGGGAGGCATGTAAATTGTACTTTCGCTGCGGCCTCGGTCATCGGGGAGTGAAGAACAAAGGGTGGGAATTGTCATCTCGCTCCTACAAGGGGACCCACAATCATGGGCGTTCTCTCTTCCCCGGGCTCCCGGCTCTCCAGTCATGGATAGGTTTTTTGTTGCTCTGGGTCTCGTATATAATGACCTGGATCGGATCTCCCTTGCTGAATCTAAGTTACGTAGGATCCAGCAGGGAGATCGTCCGGCGGAGGAATTCTGTTCGGAGTTCCATCGGTGGGCCACGGACACCCAGTGGAATGACCCGGCTCTTAGGAGTCAGTTTTGTCAAGGTTTATCTGACAAATTAAAGGATGTGTTGTCACAGTATGACCCTCCCGCGTCACTGGAAGCCGCTATGGCCCTTGCTATTCGCATTGACAGACGGCTTCGGGAGAGATGCGGGGTAACGCCGCCCCCCTGTGATGACTCCACCTTCTTCAAGGGTCCCTTATATAGAGGTTCCCCTGGTCAGTCCAGAGGAGCCTATGCAATTAGGAGGGACATCATTTCGGGGGAGGGGACCGGCAGTGCGCCACAAGACAGGAAGGTGTTTCTTCTGCGGGAGAAAGGGACATTTTATTGGGGGTGTCCATCACGTCCTTTGCAGAGTAAAGGGTCGTCGGAAAACTATTGATCCCAGGTTGTGTGGTGGACGGCATCTGGGAGTAGGTATTTCGTCCCTAGGTTCGTCTCAGTTTCTCGTACCGGCAGAGGTGGTGGTGGGTACGAGAACTGAGAGGATATCTGTTCTTCTGGATAGTGGGGCCGGGGCTAATCTGGTGGACGCTCGGTTTGCCCGGGTTCAAGGTCCGGACCTAAGTGTGAACGATCGGGTATGGTTGTCTACCAAGAATATAAAACTTAAGGTTCCCTCCTGGAAACTGGGTCCCAGGTTCATCGGGCCGTACAGGATCAGTTCTATAATTAATCCGGTGGCATTCCGTCTTGACCTCCCCCCTACGTTTAAAATTCACAACATGTTCCACAGATCGTTGCTTAAGAGGTATGTGGCGCCGGTGATACCGTCACCTTTACCTCCTCCTCCAGTGGTGGTCAATGATAACTTGGAGTTTCAGGTATCGAAAGACATCGATTCACGCTTTAATCGCCGGTCCCTTCAGTACCTGGTTCATTGGAAGGGGTATGGTCCTGAGGAGAGGATGTGGGTTCCTGCGTCGGATATTAACGCAGACCGATTAATTCGGGCCTTCCACACGACTCACCCGGATAAACCTGGCCCTGAGGGTCCGGAGGCCCCTCGTAGAAGGGGGGGTACTGTCACGGGTGTGTCGCCACGAAGATCGTCACGATTACACAGCCTGACTTCTCGCAGCTGAGTTTTTGGTGCTTTGTGTTTTTCGGCAGTGAGGGAGTTAATTCTCTCTCTGTGCTAGATGAGGCCCAGCCTAGCCCAGCTGCAGTCAATGCTGCAGTAGTGGGACTCCTTCAAATACCTGCCGGTCTGTTAGGGAAGTTGTCGGTGAAAGCATTCCTTGCAGACAAACAGAGCGGCTCGTGGTATTTTGGAGTTTGGAGTGAAGTGTTCTTAGTGTGGTTTTTTCCCTTCCTCGCTTTCTCATTTATCTCCTTACCTGTTGGTGTTCCCTCTGTTGTTGTGGTGTGAGTTTTTGTATGCAAGGTAGTTTTTGGTTTTCCCCTTGTACTGTCTCGTTCGTCTAGTACTGTGTGTTGGCTTATATTATCCTGTCCCCTGTTGTTGTGATCGGGGTCCTTCTCAGGCCTAGATTACTGAGGTTCAGGGATCCTCAGGAGGTAGGGGTTACGCTGGCGGCCTGGACCTCTGTACCTTTAACAGTACCTCCAGGTAGAGGGATTAGTCAGGGCCCCAGCTTAGGGTCAGCTTAGGCCCCTGACCTCCTGTACGCAGAGACAGCGTGACATGCACGTGGCGCACTTTACTGCTGCTGTGAAATTCCCTATGAACGAGCGTCATACTATGCAGAGAACCTACGCAGGCTACGCAGAGAACCAACGCAGGCTACGCAGAGAACCTACGCAGGCTACCCAGAGAACCTATGCAGGCTACCCAGAGAACCTACACAGGCTACCCAGAGAACCCTACACAGGCTACCCAGAGAACCTATACAGGCTATGCTATCCACATAATGCATTACGGTCCCCGTTTGCCGCTGCTCCATAAATAAGCCCATTTTTCTCCTGCCCTATAAGCAATTCTTATATGAAATATACTCCAGAGATTAAGAAATGGTTATTACAAACTGCAGGCATGACACACTGTATCTGTGCACAGCAAGAAAGTGAAGCCTTCAAAGCACTTACTGTCTCACAGTCTCATGTCAGATATGAAAATCTTCGTATAGAGGTCCATGGAAAAGAGCAATTAGGCTATTTATAGATGCAGCCCCCCATTCTTGCACAGCGACAGACAATGATTTCTTTGCATTGTGTTAATATATCTGCATCTCCACGTTCATGCATTAGATTATATATAGCTGCAAAGATTTCTGTTCTATTATATCAACCTATAAAAAAAGAAAAGAGGAAAGACAGCAAAACTGGACTCTAATCCTTTGGGTTTAACCTGGTGTTGATTTACAGTATTTTTCCCTGATCCCATCCCGGCATTATGGACACAGAGGTTGATGTGTGACGCCTGGAAGTTTGCAGGATCAGTCTCTGCCAGGATCATCAATACACGGCTGAGCCTCGCTGACACGTAAAACCACTTACAGATAGCAAACAAATGGAGCCGTTAATGATCTCTGTGTTTTTAATATTGGATTAGAAGTGGAGCACGAGGAATTAATGTAGAGTGTCTCAGCGGAAACATCTCTGTGCGCCATGTGTGAGATAAATACAAAGTATCAGTCTAAACTTCCACAGCTTCAGTACCAAAATATTTACACATCTGTAAGTAACATCAATCATAAATACATTCATGAGTGAGGATCTCTATATCTATCTCCTGTGTGTGGGGGCTGCAGACGACCACATTTTCTGCACATGCCACTGTCATTTTTCTCAGAGACCTTTTAGTTTCTCCAGAGTTCTTCTAAGACCCCTTCTAAGTGTCTGCCTGCGGTTTTCAGGACGTTGGCACTGTAAATGCTGCAGATGGACTCACACATTGTGTATCTATTGTAGATTTTGTGCACATATAATTTATATATAACATCTGCAATAAATACATAATGTGTTAAGTCAAGCCTTAATATAGGTGCACTACAATTCTGATGCATTAGCACTGAGTATGTCCCTTGCACCACATTTATTAAGGGTTTAAGGCACATTTTTACCACCTTGTTCTACAACAAGGGCAGTGGTGTACCGTCAATGGCAGCCGAACATGCAACCGCTATGGGGCCTGTGAGTCGGGGTGATCCGGAAGGTATATAGATGACATCCCTACTGTGCACTAACTGGGGTGTGGCCACCCTTTTCAGCTAGACATTCCATCCATAAAGCTTCCCATGGGCGCTTGTCTGAACAGTTGCACCCCGATCCTGCTCTGCCCCCCATCTACATTGAGGTTGTCTGGCACAAATTGAGGTTTTAATACTAGAGGTTAGGACCAGCCCAACTAGGGTTCACCTTGTCTCTTTTACACTTTCTTTAAATCAAAAGCAGTGTTTACTAAGTCTCCTATTCTATTCATATGTATTATTACTATGTACTTACAGCAGGACATAGGCTAATTTTGTTTCCATCTTAGGTTTTCTCTTTATAAGACAGGATTATCCCTTTAATGTCCACTTTCTTTCCAGTCCTCGTTCCCACTTATAAGATAAAATATATGATGGAGAAAAACGTCGTCACATATTCCAGGGCAGCATCTCTGAAATCTGTAAGAATCAAGGAGAAAAAAGAACAAACAGATAAAGCCAGAAGAGGCTTGTGAAAAGCAGCTTAGAGGCAGAGGACTCGCAACGTACGTGATCCCCCTGTTTACATGTGTTTGGGATTAGCCATTACCGGCTGGTAGTAATCTATGGATCTCACATCCTGCATTAACGCAGAGAAAGCACGATCTATGAGATTTCATTCTTAAAACTGGACACAGAGACAGATAACATCTCCCCGATATGGACCGGTCCACAGAATAAGGCTTTGATATGTTATAGACTTAAAAAGGCCAATAATGTATCAATTATTGATTATTCCCTGCACATGTATCACAGCACGAAGCGAATGGGAACATGACGACATGAGAACAACGCATGCAAAATATGACAGTATCTGATGCACTCGTTAGCTTGGTCCATGGAGCACGGAGATTACAGGGGAGGAAGGGAACCCACGCAGACATGTGGAGAACATACAAACTGCTCGCAGATTGTTGTCCTTAGTGGGATTTGAACCCAGTGTCATGTGTGCATCGCCACGAAGATCGTCGCGGTTGCACATTCTGACTTCTCACAGCTGAGTTGCTGTTTCTTTGTGTTTGGCAGTTAGGGAGTTAATTCTGTCTGTGCTCGGTTCTGGGACTGGGTTCAGTTTCTCCCGGCTGCAATTGATTATTTGTTGATTGGTTTCCTTTAAATCCCTGGTTGTCTGTTTTGGGAGTTGCCAGTGAAATTCTTCATGCAGACCACAGATAGGATTGAATCTGTATAGACTTAAGTTAAAGAGCTCCTTAGTTGTTTTAAGCTCAACTTGCTTAGAGTTTTATATCCCAGACCATTTATGTTCCTTCTGTGTTTGAGTGTGTATGCGAGTCTGTGTTTTCTCCAGTCTGTCCTATATGTCTAATCTGTGTATTTAGCAGAGATCAGCCCATATCCCTTTGGTGGTAATCAGGGTCCTTCTTTGGACTGATTACAGGGTTCAGGGACTGATAGGAGACTAGGTTAGGCTGGAGACTTGGACCTCTGAACCGTTATCAGTACCTCCAAGGTGAGGGATTAGTTAGGACCCCAGTTTTAGGGTCAGGTTAGACCCCGGTCCTCCTCTTTCCTGTGACAGCGTATCAAGTCCTCAAGATTAACCCTGAGTTCAACGGATATCGTGTCAGGTAAATCTATTCTATATTTACATGCTGATGTTGCTAAACTAGTTGTTGTATAGAGTGTTGTTTCTGTAAGAATAGTTTACTGACATCGTACACATATCATTAGACAGCGTGACATTTTCACTGGCCAATAAAATTATCCCCAGTTGCCATGGATCCAGTAGCCCAGCTGGCTCTGCAGTTGCAGGGATTATCCATGGAGCTGACGGACATTAAGTCCAAAGTTTTGTCTCCCCTGGAGCAAACCAGATTTGAACCTAAAGTAGCTCTCCCGGACAGGTTCACTGGTGGGCGAGACAAATTTTTCACATTCCGGGAAGCATGTAAATTGTATTTTCGGCTTCGGCCTCGATCATCAGGGAGTGAAGAGCAGAGAGTGGGAATTGTTATCTCGCTCCTACAAGGGGACCCTCAATCCTGGGTATTCTCCCTTCCTCCGGGATCCCCGGCTCTACAGTCTGTAGATCGATTTTTTACTGCCCTGGGTTTGGTATATGATGACCCAGATCGGGTCTCTCTTGCTGAGACAAAATTACGTAAGATACAGCAGGGAGATCGTCCGGCGGAGGAATTTGCTTCTGAGTTCCGTAGATGGGCCACAGATACTCAGTGGAATGACCCAGCTCTTAGGAGTCAGTTTTGTCATGGGCTTTCTGACAAATTAAAGGACGTTTTGGCTCAGTATGATTCTCCTCCATCACTGGAGGCTGCTATGGCCCTAGCTATCCGTACTGATAGACGGCTTCGGGAGAGGGGTGAGGTAACTCCGCCCCCGGTAGTTGCTCCACCTACTACAAAAGTCCCTTATGTTGAGGTTCCCCTTGTCTGTTCAGAGGAGCCTATGCAGTTGGGAGGGACATCATTTCGTAGGAGGTGATTGGTGGTACGCAGCAGGACTAGAAGGTGTTTCTTCTGCGGGAAAGAGGGACATTTTGTTGGGGGATGTCCATCCCGTGCCTTGTTGAGCAAAAAGTTGCCGGAAAACTGTTAATCCCAGGTTGTGTGGTGGACGACAACCTGGGAGTATGTATTTCGTCCGCTAGTTCTTCTCAGTTCCTTGTACCAGTGGAGATGGTGGTTGGTACGAGAGTGGAGAGATTTTCTGTTCTTCTTGATAGTGGGTCCGGGGCTAATCTGGTTGACGCTCAGTTTGCTCAGGCTCAAGGTATGCCTCTGAGTGTATTGGCCAAACCGATCCCTATATTCTCCATTGACGCCAGGCCTCTCGGCCAAGGTAGCTTTGTTCATGAGGTCCATAACATTGATATTCGGGTAGGGGCGATACATAGGGAACAATTATCTTGTTATGTGTTGGAAGGTCTACCTACTCCTATTGTGTTGGGACTTCCTTGGTTGGTTAAACATAACCCTGTGATTAATTGGCAGTCCAGAGAGATAAGCCAATGGGGTGAGTTTTGCAAAAGTAACTGCATGAACACAGTCATCAGTGCGGTCGTGCCTAGTACATTGCCTCCTTTTTTGGAGGACTTTGGGGATGTGTTCTCTGAGGAGGGGTGTCAGGAGTTGCCTCCTCATCGCGTGTATGACTGCTCTATTAATTTACTTCCTGATGCTAAGTTACCTAAAGCTAGGTTATATAACCTTTCTGGTCCTGAGAGGCAGGCTATGAAAGACTATATTTCGGAAAGTCTGGCCAAAGGGCATATTAGACCTTCATCTTCCCCAGTGGCCGCGGGGTTCTTCTTTGTGAAGAAAAAAGATGGAGGCCTACGCCCTTGCTTGGATTTCCGCGAACTTAATCGGATTACTGTTCGAGATCCGTATCCTCTCCCTCTTATTCCTGATCTCTTCAATCAAATTGTGGGCGCCAAATGGTTCTCTAAATTGGATCTCAGGGGGGCGTATAATTTGATTAGGATAAAAGAGGGGGATGAGTGGAAAACGGCGTTTAACACGCCGGAGGGACATTATGAGAACCTTGTCATGCCTTTTGGTCTGACTACTGCACCAGCAGTATTCCAACATTTTGTTAATGACATTTTTCGTCACCTTGTGGGGCTGTTTGTGGTCGTATATTTGGATGACATTTTAATTTACTCGCCAGATCTTGTGTCTCACCAGGAGCATGTGAGACAGGTGTTGCAGATCTTGCGAGACAATAAACTATACGCCAAACTGGAAAAGTGTGTATTTGCTGTACAGGAACTTCAGTTTTTGGGTTTCTTGGTGTCAGCCTCCGGTTTCCGTATGGACCCTGAAAAAGTGAGAGCAGTGCTTGAATGGGATCAGCCAGAGGATCTTAAGGCTCTGCAGCGTTTTCTGGGGTTTGCTAACTACTACCGGAAATTTATTTGTAATTTCTCATCTGTTGTCAAACCTCTCACTGACATGACAAGAAAAGGGACGGATTTTTCTAAATGGTCGGACAAAGCTTGCCAAGCCTTTTCCTCTTTGAAAAAATGTTTTGCTTCGGCACCCGTTCTCATCCAACCAGATGCATCACAGCCGTTCATTGTGGAGGTGGACGCGTCTGACGTAGGGGTGGGTGCAATATTCTCCCAGGGTCCGTCCCCTGGTAAATGGCATCCGTGCGCTTTCTTTTCTAAGAAGTTGTCATCCGCCGAAAGGAATTATGATATCGGCAATAGGGAACTTTTGGCCATTAAGTTGGCTTTTGAAGAATGGCGTCACTTTTTGGAGGGGGCAGTCCACCCGGTCACCGTCATTACTGATCACAAAAACCTGCTGTATTTGGAATCTGCTAAGCGTCTGAATTCCAGACAAGCTCGATGGTCGTTGTTTTTTACCAGGTTTAATTTTGTCGTCAAATATCGCCCTGGGTCTAAGAATGTTAAGGCTGATGCCTTGTCTCGCAGTTTCCCAGGGGCCGGGAAAACGGATGACCCGATTCCTATCCTTCAGGAGGGGGTGGTAGTGTCGGCTGTATGTTCTGAGCTTGAGGAGGAGGTATTAGAGGCTCAGGGGGACGCCCTGCAGGACCTTCAGGGAGACTGTTTGTCCCAAATCAGTTGAGACAAAAGGTTATTGAGGCACATCATAATTCTGCTTTAGCAGGACATCCAGGGAGTAAGGCTACTTTAGATCTCCTTTCTCGCCGGTTTTGGTGGCCTAACGTTAATAAAGATGTTATAACTTTTGTCGCGTCCTGTGGGGTTTGTGCTCGCTCTAAGACCCCGCATACCCGTCCGTCTGGGACCCTCTTACCCTTGAAACTTCCGGAGCGTCCATGGACTCATTTGTCTATGGACTTCATTACGGATCTTCCTCCGTCGTCAGGGAAAACTGTCATACTGGTGGTTGTTGACAGGTTCAATAAGATGGCACATTTCATTGCTCTTCCTGCCCTCCCTAATGCTAACACTCTGGCGCAGGTGTTCATTGGGGAGATTGTGAGACTTCATGGGTTGCCTTCTGATGTGGTGTCAGATAGGGGGTCTCAGTTTGTGTCTAAATTTTGGAGGGCATTTTGTTTACGTCGGGGGATGCAATTGTCATTTTCCTCGGCTTTTCATCCGCAGACCAATGGTCAGACAGAGCGTCTGAATCAAAGCCTTGAGACTTATCTTCGGTGTTTTGTCTCAGAGAACCAGGAGGACTGGTCTTCTTTCTTGCCTCTGGCAGAGTTCGCTCTTAACAACAGGCGGAGCGAGTCCACTGGTAAATCCCGTTTTTTGGGGCATATGGTTTCCATCCCCAGTTTTGTACTTTCAATGGGGGGGGCCCTTCTGGGGTTCCTGAGGAGGAGCGTTTCTCGTCGTCACTTGCTTCAGTGTGGAGAGGTGTATTGAATAATCTGAGTGCTATGGGGAACCGTTATAAACGTATGGCTGATAGGAGGAGAGTTTCTGGTCCAGATCTGAATGTGAACGATCTGGTATGGTTGTCTACCAGGAATAAAAAACTTAAAGTTCCCTCCTGGAAACTGGGTCCCAGATTCATCGGGCCGTACAGGATCAGTTCCATAATTAATCCTGTGGCATTTCGTCTGGACCTCCCTCCTACGTTTAAAATCCACAATGTGTTCCACAAGTCATTACTTAAGAGGTACGTGGCACCAGTCATACCGTCACCTCTACCTCCTCCTCCAGTGGTGGTCAATGGTAACTTGGAGTTTCAAGTGTCAAAGATCATTGACTCACGTCTGAATCGCCGGTCCCTTCAGTACTTGGTGCATTGGAAGGGGTATGGTCCAGAGGAGAGGACGTGGGTTCCTGCGTCTGACATTAACGCAGATCGTTTGGTTCGGACCTTTCACAGAACTTACCCGGGCAGACCTGGCCCTGAGGGTCCGGAGGCCCTCGTAGAAGGGGGGGTACTGTCATGTGTGCATCGCCACGAAGATCGTCGCGGTTGCACATTCTGACTTCTCACAGCTGAGTTGCTGTTTCTTTGTGTTTGGCAGTTAGGGAGTTAATTCTGTCTGTGCTCGGTTCTGGGACTGGGTTCAGTTTCTCCCGGCTGCAATTGATTATT
This sequence comes from Oophaga sylvatica, assembly GCA_033576555.1. NCBI lineage: Eukaryota > Metazoa > Chordata > Amphibia > Anura > Dendrobatidae > Oophaga > Oophaga sylvatica. The sequence goes on from JARQOD010000003.1 coordinate 391,904,769, forward strand.
TGTTGATTGGTTTCCTTTAAATCCCTGGTTGTCTGTTTTGGGAGTTGCCAGTGAAATTCTTCATGCAGACCACAGATAGGATTGAATCTGTATAGACTTAAGTTAAAGAGCTCCTTAGTTGTTTTAAGCTCAACTTGCTTAGAGTTTTATATCCCAGACCATTTATGTTCCTTCTGTGTTTGAGTGTGTATGCGAGTCTGTGTTTTCTCCAGTCTGTCCTATATGTCTAATCTGTGTATTTAGCAGAGATCAGCCCATATCCCTTTGGTGGTAATCAGGGTCCTTCTTTGGACTGATTACAGGGTTCAGGGACTGATAGGAGACTAGGTTAGGCTGGAGACTTGGACCTCTGAACCATTATCAGTACCTCCAAGGTGAGGGATTAGTTAGGACCCCAGTTTTAGGGTCAGGTTAGACCCCGGTCCTCCTCTTTCCTGTGACAGCGTATCAAGTCCTCAAGATTAACCCTGAGTTCAACGGATATCGTGTCAGGTAAATCTATTCTATATTTACATGCTGATGTTGCTAAACTATATGTTGTATAGAGTGTTGTTTCTGTAAGAATAGTTTACTGACATCGTACACATATCATTAAACAGCGTGACACCCAGGACCCCAGCGCTGCTAAGCAACAGTGCTAATCACTGAGCCACCGTACAGTGCTAACCACTGAGCCACCGTACAGTGCTAACCACTGAGCCACCGTACAGTGCTAACCACTGAGTCACTGTGCGGTCCTATATATAGTACAGTTCTAACCACTGAGCCACTGTGCTGTCCTATATATAGTACAGTGCTAACCACTGAGCCACTGTGCTGTCCCATATATAGTAAAGTGGTAACCACTAAGCCACTGTGCTGTCCTATATATAGTACAGCGCTAACCACTGAGCCACCGTGTTACAATATCTGCTTGCCATCAGTAAATGGAAACCTGACCACTTCCTCATCTGGCCTATCTTGTGAGATTTACTAAATCGCCATCTTGCTCCGAGTCGTGCAGCTGTGCGGGTGGCACATTATCATGGAGCAGCCAGATGGAAATCATGAAGAAGAAAACTCAAGAGTTGAAGAAATATAAAAGTTATGAGAAAGTTACATAATTTTACCTTAAACCAACAAATCTGCTTATTAAATGCGTAAGTACACAAAGACGAGGAGATTAGATGCTTCACTCTAATAGCAGAAGACTGCACTAAAGGTGGATGCAAAGAGAAGGAAAGAATTGTATTATCTCATCCCCATAATGTGAATTTCAGCAATGTGTTGGTCCTGGCGGAGCTCTCCAAAGCAGCACTGCCTAAGAGCCGGACATTGCTGGTGAGCACTGTCCATGGTGCTGGCAGAGCTCTCCGAGGCAGCACTGCCTAAGAGCCAGACATTGCTGGTGAGCACTATCCATGGTGCTGGCAGATCTCTCTGAGGCAGCACTGCCAAAGAGCCAGACATTGCTGGTGAGCGCTATCCATGGTACTGGCGGAGCTCTCCGAGGCAGCTTTGCCTAAGAGCTGGACATTGGCTGATGAGCGCTGTCCATGGTGCTGGTTGAGCTCTCCAACGTAGCACTGTCTAAGAGCCGGATATTGCTGGTGAGCGCTGTCCATGGTGTTGGCGGAGCTCTCCAAGGTTGCACTGCCTAAGAGACGGACATTTCTGGTGAGTGCTGCCCAGGGTGCTGGCAGAGCTCTCCGAGGTAGCACTGCATAAGAGCCAAACATTGGCTGGTGAGCGCTGTCCATGGTGCTGGTGGAGCTCTCTGAGGCAGCTTTGCCTAAGAGCTGGACATTGGCTGATGAGCGCTGTCCATGGTGCTGGTTGAGCTCTCCAATGTAGCACTGTCTAAGAGACGGATATTGCTGGTGAGGGCTGTCCATGGTGCTGGTGGAGCTCTCTGAGGTAGCACTGCCTAAGAGCCGGACATTGCTGGTGAGCACTGTCCGTGGTGCTGGCAGAGCTCTCCGAGGCAGCACTGCCTAAGAGCCAGACATTGCTGGTGAGCACTATCCATGGTGCTGGCAGATCTCTCTGAGGCAGCACTGCCAAAGAGCCAGACATTGCTGGTGAGCGCTATCCATGGTACTGGCGGAGCTCTCCGAGGCAGCTTTGCCTAAGAGCTGGACATTGGCTGATGAGCGCTGTCCATGGTGCTGGTTGAGCTCTCCAACATAGCACTGTCTAAGAGCCGGATATTGCTGGTGAGCGCTGTCCATGGTGTTGGCGGAGCTCTCCAAGGTTGCACTGCCTGAGAGACGGACATTTCTGATGAGTGCTGCCCAGGGTGCTGGCAGAGCTCTCCGAGGTAGCACTGCATAAGAGCCAAACATTGGCTGGTGAGCGCTGTCCATGGTGCTGGTGGAGCTCTCCGAGGTAGCACTAAGAGCCAGACATTGACTGGTGATCGCTGTCCATGGTGCTGCAGACATCACACAGCTTCCTATCTATAAACTATTCGGCTTTCATGTGAGAGAATAAAAAAATCATTTCAGGTGGCTGCAAAACCAAGAACGTGAGGCATCACGGTAGATCATGTCCTGGACAAGAAGTCAATTAGGAGTTGATTAAATAACTGTGATGTTTTCATCAAAAACAAAAAAAAGTCCCTTTACTTTTGCAAGATTATTAAATTAGCCATGATTGCCACTCCTGATCCCTTGTGGGCAATGACCTCGTGCCTCTCTTCTTACTTTGACACTAATGGGTAAAAGCTGATCTCTGATTTTATAATGTTAGCGGGTCTATCCTTCTATCTTATTCTGCCGATTCCCATGGGACGAGCCCGGTGAGTTAAGCAGCTCCAGCAGTCATTAATCCTAGCAGACTAACTGTCTAGAACTAAATGTAAAGAAAACCAAGGAGATGGTGGTGAGTTATAGAAGGAAAAAGGAGGATTACTTACCGATCACTATTGCTGGCCAGGAGGTTGAGATTGTTGAGAGCTACAAATATTTGGGGGTTCACCTTGACAGTAAACTCGATTGGAGGTGTCATACAGAAAAGGATTACAAGAAGGGAATGAGCAGACTGTACCTTCTGCGGAAGCTCAGGTCGTTCAATGTGTGCAGTAAAATGCTGGAGATGTTCTACCAGTCCGTTGTAGCAAGCGCCATCTTTTTTGCTATCATTTGCTGGGGCAGTAGTGTGTGAGTAGCTGAAGCTAATAAGCTCAACAAACTTATCAAGAAGGCAAGTGCAGCTGTTGGCCTCCATCTTGACTCTTTTGAGGAGGTATTGGAGGATAGAATTCAGAAGAAGTGTAGGGCTATAATGAACAATAATACACACCCCTATAAAAGCTGTTCTTGAAGCAGAAGAGCACATTCAGCAGCCGTCTAATCCTACTAAGGTGCAAGAAGGAGAAATTCAGGAAATCGTTTGTACCTACTGCTATGGGGATGTATAATAAATTCCTAAGGGTGGTAGAAAATAATGACTGATGGCTGGTGTACTAATGTCAATTAATATTGTCTTATATACACCTGAACTACACACTTTTATTTATTATGTAATGTTGGTATACCTGTGCAAGATTTGTGTCCTAATATTTTATGTACTGTTGTTTGTATTGCTGCTGTAATACTGTAATTTCACCCCGGGATCAATAAAGTGTATCATATCGTATCGTATCGTAAATCTAACTTTTTCTGAGCGAACGAATGCTGTGTGGAAGCCTGTCTGCCTGGTTTTGCGTCTTCAGGCGGCTTTGGCGCTGGTGTGAAAGCAAACATCCAGATATCTGCACTCAGAAGGGGATGTGGTGGGAAAAAAAACTGATTATTAATATAGGACAGAATTTCTATATATTTCTATGTATTATTTTCCTTAGTTAACAACAGAGGTCTGAGGAATGGTAATTGATAGAGATAAGAGACTTTGGCTCTGGGAGGGTCGAGTTGGGTTTCGGACCATCCGACTTTCCCAAAAGTCGAGTCGAACGAAGTCGGCAGACTATCGGAAAAAGTCTAGTCGGGGTCGAAAACCCGACCGCAATGCAAGACAATGAGGAATAAAAGTCGGCAGGGAGTGGAGGACAGTAAACACACCTACAGTGCCCATTTCAATGCCAGCTACATCAATTCTTATTACTTAAGCTTGTCAACCTTAATTTACTTTATAATAATAGCAACACATTGAACATTGGGGGTCATTTGGCTAAAGTTGTGGGGGGGCAGGGCTGGCTCCATGTTTTCATGGGCCCCAGCCAAAAGAGTCTCAGTGGGCCCCTTTAACACATACCACAATTCATGATGCTCTGATATGGCAGAGAAATATAGGTATAGTACAATGAAAAATACTTCACTTCTTACATTACATGAGTGATATCTATTGTAAATTCTACAATAGCTCAAAAAACGGACAGTATAGTCTTCCATACAGTATTATGGGCACCACGTAGTGCGCCATACAGAATAATGAGCCCCATATATTGCTCCATACATAATTGGTCCCATATAATGTTCCATACAGTATATGATGAGTTCCACATAATGCTCCAGTATATGATGGGCCCCATGGATGATGCTCCAGTGCATGATGGGCCTATATAATGCTCCATATATAATGGGCCCCATATGATGCTCCAGTATATGATGGGCCCCATGGATGATGCTCCAGTATATGATGGGCCTATATAATGCTCCATATATAATGGGCCCCATATGATGCTCCAGTGTATAATGGGCCCTATCTATGATGCTCCAGTGTATGATAGGCCCCATTTATAATGCTCCAGTGTATGATGGGCCCCATATATAATTCTCCAGTGTATAATGCTCCCCATATATTGCTCCAAACATTAAAAAAAAATGAAATACCTCTCCTCGCTGGGCACTACTGTACTTTGGACTCCTCAGCGTCGCCATCTTCCAGTTCTCTGCACTGTGACTGTTCAGGCAGAGGGGCACAGATGTGACATCATCGCGCTCTCTAACCTGAATGTCACTGTCAGGAAACGCAGAAGACGTCACAGCGGTGGAGCAGGGAGAGGTATTGTAAGTACTGGGGCCCTGAGCAAGCAGGGGGGGCCCACTTGTGGGCGATGGCACCCCCACCGTCAGAGACACCGGCGTACTATGAGGGGCCCTGTGCCAGTGCCGTCGCCCACGAGTGGGCCCCCCCACCTGCTCAGGGCCCCGGCACTTGCCCGGGTGCGCCAGGTGCTGACGCCGGCCCTGGGAGGGGGTACAGCCCAGTTAGGGAGGTGGAAAAACTGGCATATGTTGAGGTGTAGGCTGGACGTTCAGCTGCTGCAAATGGAGGTATTGGAGAAGTCGGAGGACGAGGAGGACAAAGCGAGCCATTTTGCTGGCAACCTATGTGTCATCAGGGAAAGGTGGTACAAAATCCTTTGAAACCCAGGCATGGTTCATTTTAATGAAGGTGAGATCACCAACATTTTGGGTTGACAGCCGGGTCCTTCTTTCTATCAGGATTGATTCACCAGCACTTTCTGATAGCACACTACCAGCACGGCAAGTGAGCTCCTGTAAGGCATATTGTGCCAATTCAGGCCAGGTGTCCAGTTTACAGGCCCAGTAGTCAAAGGGGAATGAACTGTGAGGGAGAACATCGATGGGGAGGAGAGGTAATTTTGAACCATAGTTGACAACTGCTGTCTCCTATCTGTTGCAATCGATTCAGTATTAACAGTCGTGTGAGCAGTACTCGAGAAATCAGTCCACAACATGGTCATGAAACCCCTGTCTCCAACGCCACTTCGGTTGTGTGCACCACGAACACCTCTTCCATGTTGCACAGTACGGCTCGTGGTAGAACCTGCACCGTTGCTGTGTGCTGGGAATGCCTCTAACAAACAGTTTACCAGAGTTGCTTGTTTGTTCGCCAATATTAGCTCTAGGTTCTCCTGTGGCATGATGTTCTGTAATTTACCTTTATAGCATGGATTGAGGATGCTGGGCAACCAGTAGTCGTCAGCCTTCATAATTTTGGCAATGCGGGGGTCCCTTTTAGGATCCGCAAGACATAATCACACATGTGGGCCAATGTTCCAGATGACAATGATGCACTGCCAGTGGTGGATGGAGGAACACTTTCTGCCAAATCCACATCCCTCCAGTCACGCACAAACCCTGTACCTGACCTTGGCAAGCCAACATTTTCTCTTGCCCCTGAGAAGCATCCTCCTCCCCAAAAAAATCATCCCCCTCATCCTCTTCCTCTTCTTCCTCCACCTCATCCAGGACAGTTCCCTGAGCAGACAATGGCTGACTGTCATCAAGGCTTCCCTCCTCCTCTTTCTCCTCCACTGCAGACGCCTGATCCTTAATGTGCGTCAAAGTTTGCATGAGCAGACACATAAGTGGGATGCTCATGCTTATGATGGTGTCGTCTGTGCTTACCAGCCGTGTGCATTCCTCAAAACACTGAAGGACTTTACAGAGGTCTTTCAGCTTTGACCACTGCACACCCGACAACTTGATGTCTGCCCTCAAACTGCCTGCCCGTGTATCCTCCCACAAATGCATTACAGCCTGCCTCTGTTCGCACAGCCTCTCAACCACGTGCATGGTGGAGTTCCACCTTGTTGCAAAGTCTATGCTTAGGGGGTGCTTGGGGAGGTGGAGCGATCGCTGCAGCCTCTGCATACGACTGGAGTCTACGGGCGAGCGACGGATGTGCGAGCACAGTCTTCGCACCTTATGGAGCAGGGCTGGTAACTCCAGATAATTATTTATGAAGCACTGCACCACCAGGTTCAAGGTGTGAGCCAGGCAAGGAATGTGTCTGAGTTTTGCCAGGGCTACACCGCCACAAAATTACTGCCGTTATCACTGACTACCTTGCCTGGCTCAAGATGTAGACTGCCCAGCCATGACTCAGTTTCTCGCCGCAAGTAGTCGGCCAGTACCTCCGCGGTGTGTCTGTTGTCGCCCAAAGACATCATCTTTAAAACAGCGTGCTGACACTTACCACTAGCTGTTTGATAGTGGGACACCTCGTGAGCAACACTGGCAGCTGCGGATGGAGTGCTCGTGCAACTGCTCTCTGTCGACGAGCTTTCGCTTCTGGAGAAGGAGGAGGAGGGTCGAACGCCTACAGCCAACTGTTGCCTATACCGTGGGCTAGGCAGCACTGTCTCACTGCCGCTGTCCCCTGTGGACCCTGCATCCACCACATTAACCCAGTGCGCAGTGATGGACACGTAACGGCCCTGGCCATGCCTACTGGCCCATGCATCTGTTGTGAGGTGCACCTTTCCACTCACTGATTGTTTGAGTGCATGGGCAATGCCATCTTTCACATGCAGGTGGAGGGCAGGGATGGCTTTTCTAGAAAAGAAGTGCCGACTGGGTAGGTCATAGTGTGGGACAGCGTAGGCCATGAGCTCTCAAAAAGCTGCGCTTTCAACCAAACGGAAGGGCATCATCTCTAATGAGATCAGTTTGGCAATGTAGGAGTTCAAAGCCAGTGAGGTTTTGTAGTCTGTCCACGTTTGCAAGTGCATGGTGTTTAAATGTCTAAGCATGCAACTGGTATTCAATTTTCGGAGATTTTTCCCTCGGCTAAAGGTCCTTCCGCACTTCTTACAGATAACCTTTGCCTCATCAATAGGATTTTGGTCAAAAAAGTGCCACACTGCACTCTTCCTACTATGGGATAAATTTTCAGTGCTTGCACGCTGTGCTAATTTAACCGTCTGGCCTAGCTGCCCTGCAACTCTTTTTCTTTTTTTAACACGTTTTGGACTGCTACGGGCCTGCCAGATAATCGCAGCTGCGATGTCGATGCCTGCTGCGGATCCTCCTCCTCCTCTGAGCTATTGCCAGCGGCACCCTCTTCCCCCAATGGATGCCAATCCGGGTCAACAACTGGGTCATTCATCACCTCCTCTTCAATTTCATCTGCACCTTCCTCTGTGTCACCGCGTAAGGTGGTATAGTATGCGGGAAGGGGCACCTGAGTTTCATCAGGGTCAGAATCTGGCTCAGTAGACTGCAAGGGCAATGTAGTGCTCTGGGTGAATGTACCAGCAGAATCATATAGCACTGGCTGTGCATCAGTGCACTCCATGTCATATTCATCTTGGACTGGGGAATTCAGGATTTCACTTGATAACCTAGGCATGGTATGTGAAAAGAGGTCCAGGGAGTAATCTGAAGTGTGGCCTGCCGCATCCTTCACTTGTGGTGGGGGTGAAGGACACAAGGAAAGGTGTCGTTCCTGACCAGGAGCCTGCACTGATGACTCAGTGCTTGCATTTTTTGAAACTTCACAAGAGGAGGCGATAAAGATGGAGGCTGTTTCGGCAATGTAATCTAAAACCTGTTCCTGATGCTTCGGCTTTAAAACCAGTGTACCTACTCCCAGAAAAGGGAGCCTTCCAGGCCTTCTGGAGCCAGACGATGACGCAGGCTCAACACCTCCTGCCTTAGGTGCTATTGTGCTTTTGGCACTACCAGCAGATGCACCACCATTAGTACCAGCTGCCCCCCCGCCCACGTCCGCAGCCTCTTCCACCATACTTCCTCATGTTTGGGAAAATGTACCAAAAATACCAGCAGATATATGGTACTGTATCAGAAGCGTACAGCTGTATACAGTGTAGGGGAAAATTTCAATCTCTGTATATATTTCCGGAGTCACACACAGACGCTCTCTCAGTATGGATTTGACCATAATACAAAGAGCAGATATACGGTACTGTATCAGAAGCGTACAATGTCTCCGTACATATTTCCGGAGTCACACTCAGACGCTCTCTCAGTATGGATTTGACCGTAATACAAAGAGCAGATATACGGTACTGTATCAGAAGCGTACAGCGGTGTACAGTGTAGGGGAAAATTTCAATCTCCGTATATATTTCCGGAGTCACACACAGATAGTCAGCATGTATTTGTCCGTGATACCAGCCGATACACGGTAGTGTGTGAGGAGCTTACAGCTCTATACGGTGTGGGAAAAAATGAACGCTTGGTAACTGTGCAGAAAAAAAGACTTAGTGCTGTGTAAAAAGCAGTCTGCACAGCAGTGTACACACAGCAATACAGCTATCAGGCAGCCTAATAACCAGTGCTGCTTCACACAAGAAAATCCTCCCCTGTCACTGGCAGGCAGCCTAATAACCAGCGCTGTTGCACACAAGAAAATCCTCCCCTGTCACTGCACACTAACTGTACAGCAAAATTGCTATCAGCACATGCACAGAATAACTTTTCTTTTCTGTCTAACTCTCTCCCTACTGATAAACAGCCACCTCTCCCTACTGTTAAGATCGGCAGAAGTAAAATGGCGGTTGGCGGTCAGGGCTTTTATAGACACTATGACGCCCCCAAAGCAAGCCAATCACTGCAATGCCCTTCTCTAAGATGGTGGTGGATGCTGCCCATGTCATCTCGTTGCCCACAGTTTACGTCCTTGCTCATTGGCTGAAAAAAGGCGTCTGAAAGCATTCTGGGAAATTCGACTTTGGCGCTCGTTTTGCCGACCGCATGGCCGACTGCACGCTATGATCGGATTTTGGCCAACGAAACCCGACTTTGGCGAAAGTCGGCGACTTTTGAAACTGACCGACCTGTTTCACTCAACTCTAGTAATTGATGATTAAATGGTCACTACAATTTTTACAAAATTTGCATGAAACTGTTACACACCTCTTCGGGTCTGGGCTCTGCTACCTGCACCCCAGTCCGCTAAACTTTTGTGTGCTTTGCAAGTAGCCTAGCGTGCTCCCATGTGTTCAGCTTCATGGGCCTATAAGGCCTACCAAGACATACATTTGTGTCTGTCTTGATATTAAAACTTAATTTGTTAGTGCACTGCTTCCTGCCTACGGTCTCCAAGAAGTCTCCTGTCTGCCTGTGGCTTCCTGTACCTTTGCTACTTGTTTCCAGTCTTCCAGGACCTCTGCTACATATTCAACTGCGACATCCAAGACAATGTCTGTCTACCTGCGGTTTCCAGTACCTCGCCTACCTGTACACATTTTCCCAGATGTCTCCGGTCTGCCTGCAGCTTCCAGTACCTTTGTAACTTGTCTGCAGTCTCCAGTATGTCTCCTGGCTGCCTGTGTTGCTCCTAGTACCTCTGATACTTGTTCCTGGTCTTCCCATTCCTCTGCTTTATATCATCCGTTGGTCTGTCCTGGAGTGGCACCTGGGGATCATCAGTAGCCAAGTGTAACTTCACCATCAGAGGCTCTAGTGAACAGTCCGGTGTTCATTTATTCACGCCCCTCCAGGTTCTCCATGGTCCGTGGCACAATAGTTCCACAAACCACATCCGTGACAAATGTACAGTCCTTAGTCCTCCATAAAATATAATGCACAGCCCATAGTCCTCCATATAGCATAATGTACAGCCCATAGTCATCCATATTAGTATAACACACAGCCCATATCCTCCATATAATGCACAGCCCATAGTCCTCCATATAGTATAATCCACAGCCCATAGTCCTCCATATAGTATAATGCACGGCCCATAGTCCTACATATAGTTTAATGCGCAGCCCATAGTCATCCATATAGTAAAATGCACAGCCCATAGTCCTCTATATAGTATAATACACGGCCCATAGTCATCCATATTTGTCACGGGGCAGTAGTGGGAAAACAGAGGACATAGAACCTGGGCCCCTGAACTGCCCCTCAGGCTAAGGGGGCGCCCTGTCTTTCCTTAACTTGGGGGTAACCTTGAAGGTATGGAGGCCCAAGTCACCGACCTGTCCCTATCTCCTGTTTAGCCCTGAGCTAAACCCCTAACCCCCTCCCCAGGAGGTGAGACAGGGAATAAAGTGAACTGCACCAAAATAACAAAAAGAAAGAATAGACAGACAGCTAGGGGACAAGGCAACTAAAAAACAAAACTTAGCTTTCTCTGCTGCACTGCACCGCACAGCAGAGTAAGGCATCAGATCACAGTATACAGCTGCAGCACCAGAAATCTCCTGACTCCAGCTTGGTTGGTAACCAAAAGAACCTATCACCAACAGTCAGCTGATGCATCAGGTGACCTTTTAAAGGATGGTGGGAGTGGTCACCACCTACATCAGCAAACTCCGCAACAATGTAATTACACCAGTGTCAACAGGGGAAAAAACAGACATTAACCCCCGATGGCATGAAAGGAAAAAAGTTTTAATATGAAACGCAAAATCTGCCACAGATCCAAAAATGAATCGTGACAATATTAGTATAATACACAGCCCATATCCTCCATATAATGCACAGATCATAGTCCTCCATATAGCATAATGCACAGCCCATAGTCCTCCATATAGTATAATGCACAGCTCATAGTCCTCCATATAGCAGTCCATAGTCCTCTTTATAGTATAATGCACAGCCCATAGTCCTCCACATAGGATAATGCACAGCCCATAGCCCTCCTTATATTATAATGCACAGCCCATAGTCCTCCATATAGTATAATGCACAGCACATAGTCTTCCATATAGTATAATGCACAGCCCATAGTCCTCCTTATAGTATAATGCACGGCCCATAGTCCTCCATATAGTATAATGTACAGCCCATAGTCATCCATATTAGTATCATACACAGCCCATAGTCATCCATATTAGTATAATACAAAGCCCATATCCTTCATATAATGCACAGCTCATAGTCCTCTATATAGTATAATGCATGGCCCATAGTACTCCATATAGTATAATGCACGGCCCTTAGTCATCCTTATAGTATAATGCACGGTCCATAGTCCTCCATATAGTATAATGCACGGCCCTTAGTCATCCATATAGTATAATGCACAGCCCATTGTCCTCCATATAGTATAATACACAGCCCATAGTCCCCCATATAGTATAATGCACATCCCATAGTCCTCCTTATAGTATAATGCACAGCACATAGTCCTCCATATAGTATAATGTATAGCCTATAGTCATCCATATATGAGGCTTAGCGCGTCCCACGTGTCTCCTGCACCTGACTTCAATCGCACCATGCCCGAAGGTATTCAATCATAGTCTTATATACTCCGTTATACGTTATTACCTTTGAGTTAGACTTATGCTCCTAACCTATCCGAGCATTATCCTATTGCTGGTCAATTATCTTGCTACACATTCCTATGCTCATTGTAGCTATAGGAACTGTGTGTGGTTTCTGGTCTATCTGCGCAGAGATCATTGGAATTTTCTACACATATTTTCGCGGTTTATAGTTGCAGGTTTTTACGTGGGACTTCCGCTCCACTATCCTACATTATCATATACCTCTTCATATTATCTCTGCACACTTGACTTTTGATAATATGTTTGTCTCATATATTATACAACAATGAAATATGTCTTATGTGCCACTTTTGCTGATCTAATTTTTGGATCTTATTATGTTGATATTGTCCTTTTGAGACGCATTTTCAACTACTGAGACATCTATATATATACATTTTTTCTATTTTGTGTGCACTATGATTATATGTATATGATTGTTATTTTGTCCTTACATGCACATTCTTTGTCATTTCAATGTACGTTCATACCCATGTATATTTTGTCACTGATTTATTTACTTTTTTGTAATAATAAACTTCGTTATAATTCGTTATATAGTTCTGCCCTCTATTGCTTTATTTGGGACCTCCACCGTGTTATGCTACACACTTAGCTTTGAGTAGCATATTATCACATTTATATTACATTGGGGCTAAATACCCCTTATGAGATCTGTTCTGATCCCTATTGAAGCTTTTCTTTCGCTTTTGGTATAGATGTCTGGCCTAGCGGTGCTTCCACCTGGCTATGTGGAATTGTTGTTGGTTTAATCCATATAGTTTAATGTACAGCTCATAGTCATCCATGTACTAGTATGGCCACTGATTTGAAAGAAAAAACCTCACCTTCCCATTGTTTTCCAGTGCGCGGCATCCTCCTGAGAATCCAGCAGCTGACTTTGGTGTGTGATGGGAGCGCATGACTGCCATGTACCCTGTCACTTGCATGCCCACATCAGTTGCTGGCCTTTGATTTTCCAGCAGCGTGTATTGTCGCACACTGGCGCTATGTGTCTCTGCACGACAATACACTTCAACTGGATGTGCATCCAAGTACATATATCCAGCTGAAGTTTCTGATGGCGTCGTCAGGCTCCTGACCTGCCCGGTCACAGTGGCGACAAAGATCATTACGGCCCTGCTCAAAACCAAAGCTGGATTCACAGCTACCCATCTCAGTACTGCTGTATTATGTCTTCCATGCTGCTGCTTTTGAATAGGTGCTACAAAGAGAGAGGAGAGCAGGCATTCTCCATGTTTCTGTGTGCTGTGTATGAAACACATCATAGCAGCTAGTCTCTACCCAGAAACTGAGAGACAACTGAAAATTAGATACAGCGCCTGCAGAGGAGAAAACTAGTGAAATAGTGCAGGATACAAGCCAAATGTCCAGAAATACTGTTATTCTTCATATAACACATATATAACTGCTTATTCTGAAAAGTTTTAAAATGAGTTTTAGCCCAGGAGACTTTTCTTCATCTGACAAGTGTAAGCAGTCTTCCGTTTGTCATGAAATTGCTCCTGGCACCAAGAAAACATTACATCTCTATCCAATTAGCAACAAGAAAGCTTGTTTCTTACCCAAATGTTGAACAGGATATTTACAATTCCCGATATGTGTGATACAGAAGTATCAGCTTCTGCTGGCAGCGATCTTAGACGACCGATGCAGAAAAAGAAGCTTCATAAAATTGATTCTTACATTTTCTCTGTAAAGTTAACTGTGGGGACTGAAAATATGAGTGAGAGCTGCCAAAAACACAGAAATAAACACTTCGTGAACATCACTCCGAAGTACTGGGAATCTGCCGAACTCCATTGTGTTCTCTTCAGTCGTGAAATATGCAAATAACACATAATAGTCAATGTTAGAATTTGTGGACCTTAAAGGGGTGGTCATCTAAAAATAAAACATGTTTAGTTGTGTTTCTGATATACAATGACTATATATCTTACTATACTTGTGTTGGTTTTCCCACTGCTCCTGGGACCCAACAGCTCCACTTCTGGCTTGTCTTTGGCACAATAGATAGTGTTTCCTGTATAGGCAAGTCATCAGCGCTGGCTGGCAGTCACAGGAAGACACATAGCAGAGGTCCTGGAAGACTGGGAACAATTAGCAGAGTTGCTGGAAGCCGCAGGCAGACAGGAGATGTCCTGGAAAGCCGGGAACAATTAGCAGAGGTACTGTAAAGGTACTGCCACACTAAGCTATCCCGCTAGCGATCTCGTTAGCGTTGCATACTAATGAGATCGCTAGCGGGATTGTTTCTATATCGCTAAATGCGGCCACATTTAGCGATATAGTTAACGACGCTATCGCCGTTAGCGATCTTCTTAACGACTTTAGCGGTACAAAAGTACCGCTAAATCGCTAAGAAAAGGTGCCACACAGCGATAAGATACTTACCCAGCGGGAGCACCGACGAGAAAATAGGGTCCGGAACGATTCCAGCGACGAGCGAGATCACAGCAGGAAGCTCGTCGCTGGAAGCTGCCGCACTGAACAATATCGCTAACGGGATCGCTAAATAGTGACGTTTTTTAGCGATCCCGTTAGCGATATTGTTTAGTGTGGCATACCCTTAAGCCTCAAGCAGACAGTAGACATCCTGGAGACCATAGACAGGTAGCAGAGGTCCTGGAAGCCACAGGCAAACAGGAAACATCCTGAAAACTGTAGGCAAGTAGCCATGCACTGAAACAAAGTCTTAATAGCAAGACAAAGGTGTGATTGCTCATTTTAATAGATTCACCAGCCCCCTTCTTTGTCTGTGCATCAGCAGCGGCAGATAAGTGGGCTGGATTGGTACAACAATGAGCAGTCAGTCCTCTCCCTTTTCCCACAGCCCTTGTAACACAAAAAGCTCTCTGCTGGGTCAAAAACAAACCCAAAAGCAACAGTGCTAGGACCCAGGAGCAGTGTTGAAACCTGGACATGAGTGGAGTTTTGCTTATATATTTACTGAATTTCAGAAATACTTTTATGGGCACATGTAGTTATTTTGTCGCAGTCAAAATCAAACAGATTTCTAGTGGAAACACTCGGCCATTGAGGAGTTTTTGGAGCAGTTTTTTATTTCCAGAAGTTTTTTTTAAGTGTTCTGTAAGAGTTTTTTCCAGAATTACTTTTTTGCAGCTATTTCATTGGAAGGCGATGCTTTAAAGAAGTGACATGCAAATGAAAAGAAAGTATTTTTCAGGCATTTTTGACCACTTTTAAGCATTTTTTAAGCAGAAAACTTACAACTACATTTTGTATTTCAGTACTTCACCTTTTTCTAATAACTTCAGTTTAAAGCCAGCCGATGTATCATGAGAAAATAATCTATTGTTTAAATCAGCGTTTATATGTTTAATGTTTTGTTTTTTTTACTTTTTATTGAAACATCTAATGAGCATATGCAAATGCAATTATAAAGGGAAGGGGAGCAGGTGAGCTGTGATATCACCTATTGTGAATGGTGAACCCTGTGTTATCTACAGTATATAGAGTTGTTATCAGTCATTATACAGGAGGAGGAGGTGAGCTGTGACATGTATTGTGAATGATGGATCCTGTGAAATCTACTGTAAATAGAGGTGTTATCAGTCATTGTACAGGAGGAAGTGAGCTGTGACATCACCTATTGTGAATGGTGGATCCTGTGTTATCTACTGTATATAGAGATGTTATCAGCCATTGTACAGGAGGAGGAGGAGGTGAGCTGTGACATCACCTATTGTGAATAGTGGATCCTGTGTTATCTACTGTATATAGAGGTGTTATCAGTCATTGTACAGGAGGAGGAGAAGGTGAGCTGTGACATCACCTATTGTGAATGGTGAATCCTATGGTATCTACTGTTTGTAGAGGTGTTATCAGTCATTGTACAGGAGGAGGAGGTGAGCTGTGACATCACCTATTGTGAATGGTGGATCCTGTGTTATCTACTGTATATAGAGGTGTTATCAGTCATTGTACAGAAGGAGGTGAGCTGTGACATCTACTATATATAGAGGGGTTATCAGTCATTGTAGAGGAGGTGAGCTGTGATATCACCTGTTGAGAATGGAGGATCCTGTGTCATCAGCTGTATATAGAGGTGTTATCTGTCATTGCACAGGAGGAGGAGGTGAGCTGTGACTGTCATATATGCCTATGAGGTTTGTCTACTGTAAGTGATATTTACATAGTTTTGATGTAACCCCTTCTCATGTACAGTATAGCACCATGGAATCAATGGTGGGATATAGATTAACAATAATAATGAGTGTCAGGAGACAAGCAGTCACTCCGGACTGTGAAACTGTCTTCACAATGTAAACATTTTTCTAGTTGCCCCCAGCAAGCAGTGATTTTGGAAAGGTGAGAAGTAAAGTTATTTTCCTCTTTGCTGCAGTGCAGCAGGCGGAGCGATGGCTCTATGCTGTGCCGGATTCACCGGTGCTGGGTAACTGGCCATACGTGGATGATAGCCTGTGCCGGTGACCACGTTACTGCTCGTCTCAGAGAACCGATCCTGCATATGATGTAAGATCACGTCTCTGTTCTCCAGAAATCTGCTGCCTCCGTCAGATAAGCACAAAGCGCGCAGTGACCCCATAATGACCCAGAATGGAGGAAAATGAACAAGCTTTTAACAGAAATGAAAAGACAGCGCACCGCCGACACAATGTGCAGCGCAGATCTCGATATGAACGCTCTCATGTTACTTCTGGTCCTGGGGTTACAGGAGAATAGAGGGGAACACTCGCTCTGTGGAGCCAAAATCATTGGGATTAAATTGTGACTGTTTGCAGTTCTATCTGCAAACGACGAGACTCGGCGGATACAAAAAAGGAGGAAAAATCATACAATTGATGCAAAGGACATGAAGAAAAATAATGTTACATATGAACAGGATACTATTGTAATTTACTTTGCAACTATGTTGCAATCCCATGCATGTATTTAAGGATAAAGATCAATTTTCTATTGGATTTCATTGTAATTTTTGCACTGTTTGCCTTTTGCACTCTCCATAGAGCTAGCTGCAGAATGAGTTTTCTGAGTATGCATCAGCGAGCTCACTATGACCGTCAAACAGGGAGATTGTAGCAATTGTATGTCTTTTTCTGAGCTCTTCTCTGCTGATTTATGACCACAGACCACAAAGTTTAATGTGTAGGGAAACAAAGCCTGTAAAATCCTGTGAGCCCAAATGCAAAAATTATTCTTTAGCATCAAATACATAGATTTAAGAAAAAGAAAATGTCCCATAAAGTGAACAACCCCTGTAATCTGCAAAATCTTGTGCCTGTGACTAAACCCAGTTATACTTATATGAGGCGCACGTACCAGGGCTTTGGGGTACTCGGCACCGAGCCCGTTGATGTCTATGGGGATGTCACGGGTAGCACAGCTCGGTCCGTGCCCAGGCGCTCACCATAATGTGGGATATTTACAGGGGATGATAGAATGTTCGTATAGTTTGTCGTGACGCCACCTGTAGTATCTGGTCAGGGTGACCAGCGCTGCTGTGCAGGTCCTCTGGGAGGGATGGTGTTGTGCAGCTAGATGATAAGTCTTCTACAGGTAAGACTGTGTCCTCCCAGGGCTGATAGATGTGATATAGTGCAATGGTGCAGGAGTGATGTAGCAGAGTGGAGTATGCGACGGAGTAATGAAGCAGGAAACAGTTCTTATGCAGTTCCAAGGGTTTACTCACAGTCTGTTGTACATACAGACTCCAGCCGGGCACTGTGTCCTTCCAGTGAGTAGTCCAGCAACTCTCAGATATATTGGTCGCACTCCCAAAGACTCCCTTTTATGTTCCTTTCCGGCATTTGTGCAATACTCCTTTCTTCTACCTGCACCTCCCTACCACAGAGCCCTCAGCGAAGCAGTATTAGGTCCTCTCAGTTTTGCAGGTGCGACCCGATGCCCCGGCTGATCATCTCCCAGTGAGCTACGGAGACCGAGACACCGTCGTAAACCTGGACGTACTTGACCACTGAGCTGCTTCCGGATGAGATTATGGTAGCTAGTGGCTTTTGAAAAGTCCCACTAGATGCGGTGTTTGCTAGTGGCGCTGAACTGACCCACTAGCCTGGGAACCGTCTCCCCGATGTGTTGCCTGGTCCTTCCTCTAGTGAGGATGGGGGACAGCGTCAGTGCTGTACCTACCCCGGACCCTTCCGTTCTCTCAGCAAGGCTCTCTGAGGTGAACTCAAAAGAGCTGCAGGCTAGCCTTGTCCCCACTTCGACTGCCTGGCTCCGACTGAACTCTAATCTCACACGCAGCATGAGGCTGCCTCAACCCCTCCCATCTAACTAGCTACACCCTGTTCTAACCAGCCTGAGCTAGACCATCCCACTGGGTCCACCTACACTCAGCTGGCATAGTGTACTGTTGAATGCAGTGGTTGGAGTCAATGGGGTGTTTCCTCCTTACCTGAGAGTCAGGTGTCACACCGCTGGGTGCGATGCAACATCTCTGTGGCGACTGGACCCTCAGGGCGCCACATTCCCCCCTGGTTAAACACAGCACTCCCGGGCTGTAAAAGAGTAAGGATGTTACAGAGAAACATACAAAATTTTTAGATATGCATATCAACATTAGAAAAACAATTTCAAAACTCATCATCCCTTTATGGGAGGCACTTCAGGTTAAACGTTGCATAACAATTTTAATAATCACATTCAAAAAGTGCAAATTGCAATTCTGCCGAAGTTCATGAAGACTTCTTAGGACTACCCCCAACGGGGTAACTTCATAGTGTCATTACTTGAGTTGGTGGAGGACCCGCTCCAAACCTCCAACCGTGGTCTTGGGTGGGCTGCAAGACTTTCCTTTATAATCACATGTATGGTCCTGAATAGTAGAATAATCCCTTCACTCACAGGGATATTGCACCCCAGACACAAGATCAAAATCACTAAGAAACTTTACCTAAATAATGGTAAATAAGCAGGAATGCTATAAAAATGTAAATTTTATTAATACAAAAAAACAATAAAAATTTGCATAAAGAAGTAGGTCAGAACTACAAAAACCAGGGACAATCGTCATAGACATCCATCAAAATCCAATGCAGAAATGTAAATAGCTAGTCAGAAGCATATATACCACCATAATCAAGTATGCTGATAGCAAGGGTCTATATAGGAGCAATAAGTGCAGCCTGGGAATAACCCACTACAATTGCACACTGCCCAAAAAACCCACTATACTACACCGATAGTGCAAACATATATGAAGCAAAAACTCCAAATAGGAGGAGAAGCATAGCTACCTGCTGTTAGAATGTGGATGTCCTGGCGTCCCCGCTACCCCGACGCGCGTTTCGCAATCCTTCTTCGGGAGGCGTGTCAGGGTAGGGAAAACACCAGGATTAAATACCCATACACAGTGATTTGATTGGATACCTGTCCATCATGCTCGTCAGTGATTGGTCCTGCATTCCCCGACATTGCGGTCACAAGTAGGAGAACGTCATGCCGCTAATCAATCACCTGTGCGGTGGCGGTAAATATGAAGCCTCATACAGGGACCGAATAGCCAATGGAGCAGGAAGATAAGCACTACGTCACAGAGCTTACTGGTGCATGCGCAGGTGTCTCAGCATGTTCAGCCAATGGGGAGATAAGAGGCGCGGTCATGGAAGGAGTAGTGCACACGTCACTAAGGACGTACACTCCCCTCTACCACAAAGACCGCAAATCAAACTCCAGACATGCTGGCAACCCGAAGACGCGCACCGCTCCATGTAACATGATGAACAGCAAGTAAATGTATCCAATCATGACAGGTTCAAATACCTGGCAGAGAACTTGTGCATTTTTTATATATATATATAGGAAGCCATAATATTAAGCTATCATCATAACATATATGAGGTCTGTCATCCGATATATAAGGAATACAGGCATATTATTTATAAAGGCATAATAATTAACACTTAATATACAAGCGATCCTTCATTCTTCAGAAAATATATATGATTTCTTGCGGCTTCTTCAATATCTTGGAGACACTTCCCAATTCATGATAGTCCATATTTTGATGATATTCCAATTATAAAGATAGGGACCAGATAAATCTTCTTATATTCAATAAATAGGGACCACACAAATCTCCTCATGTATTGACTTTCCCATACGAAAACACTAAACAAAAAACACTGAAAAAATATACATAATGAATATCTCTATGCACAAATAATTAAAATAACCATAGTTAAAAAAATAAAATAAAAAGAAATCCCCTACCCCTATCACCACTAATGCTGACATCAAATGAGGTATTAATGATAATTATAGACTATTGAAGTTTAAATTATTATAGAAACGCTCCAAAGCCAAAATTTTCGTTTAACCCTTGTGGAACCAAAGTTCCCAAACGGTAGATCCACTGGCATTCTTTTTTTGCCAATCTCCTCTTAATGTCACCTCCTCTAATACCCAGGTCTATCAAGTCAATCCCACGAACAGTCAGCAATCTAGAGTTGCACGAATGAAATGTTTTAAAGTGCCTGGGTAACGTTTTTAACAAAGTCAAATCCTGAACGGTCTTAGCCTTATCAATGTCTATGCAGTGTTCCCGAACTCTGATCTTGAGTTCACGACTGGTAAGGCCAACATAAATCTTTTTACATGGACAGATGGCATAGTAAATAACTCCTTTACTTGAACATGTAATGTGCCCCCTAATCTTGAAGGATCTACTATCGTCAAAGTTGTTAAAGGAAAAGCTCTTCTTCATGTTGGCACACCCCTTGCATAGGCCACAAGGGAAAAAACCATCCCTCCCCCTAACCCTTTGTTGATTCTTATTCCTCTTAGGATCATACATACTATGAGTAAGTATATCCTTGAGGTTGGGAGAACGTTTGGCCACCATAGAAGGCTGTTCAGGTAGAACTTTTTTAAGGGAATGGTCTGTGAAAAGAATTTGCCAATGCTTTTGGATGATATTTTTAAGATCATACCAGTCATTTGAAAAATTGGAAATGAATCTTACCTGGTTATCAGCACTCACTGAATCTCTACCCGATGGTTTGCTCTGTAACAGTTGATTCCTTTCAGTATTTCTGGCTCTGGAATATCCTTGATGAATCACTCTACGGCTATAGCCCCTTTGTTGAAATCTCTCTTTCAAATCTTTGGATTGTTCCTCAAATTGTTGATCTTCAGAACAGATTCTCTTAATCCGTAGAAACTGGCCTATTGGTATACCCTTGATGGTGGCCTTGGGGTGTGATGATGACGCGTGCAACAATGAATTAGTGGCAGTTGGTTTTCTATATAAGGTTGTACTGATGGAACCATCATTGGACGCTGAAATCAATAGATCAAGAAACTCAATGCTTCTCCCATACTTATAGGTCAAATGAATGTTAAGCTCATTATCATTGAGTCTGCCCATGAATTTCTCAAGATCTTCTATAGGTCCTTCCCAGATGAACATAATGTCATCTATAAATCTGACCCAGTTCTGCACATGTTCAATGCCAGGAATCTCATTCTCCTGAAAAATGCTCCATTCCCATGCCCCCATAAAAAGATTGGCATAAGAGGGGGCACATGCTGCCCCCATTGTCGTTCCCTGTATTTGGAGGTATACATTGTTGTTAAAGGAAAAGGCATTGTGGGTCAACACAAATTCCAGCAAGGTTAGTATCAATTCAGACATCCCCCTATCAATATTACTAGACAAAAGATATCGAGAAACAGTCTGAAGTCCATCAGCATGTCTGATCGAAGAATACAGGGCCTCCACATCAGCAGTGACAAATATCATATCACTGGACAGATGTAGACCCTCTAAGTGTCTCAGAACTGCTGTGGTATCTTTGATGAAGGCTGGGAGCTGTATCACTAGGGGATAAAGATAATACTCAATAACCTTGCAGATGACCTCACAAAGACCCTCATTGGCTGCCACAATTGGCCTGCCTGGGGGATCCACAGGATCTTTGTGAATTTTAGGTATGAGATAGAATGTTGCCAATCTCGGACACATTTTTTGGTGAATTTCAAAAAGTTTCTTTGTGATGATGCCATTCTCACAAGCTGCCGACAAAATACTCAATAGTTCCATGTGGAACTTAGTGAGAGGATTGAAAGTGAGAGCCTTATATTCAGTTTTATTTTGTAACAATTTATATGCCTGAGCCTCATACATCTGATTTGGCCAGATAACAATATTGCCCCCTTTGTCGGCCATCTTGAAAACCACATCATCCCACTCTGACATTTCCTTTAAGGCATTCCTTTCCTGCAATGCTAAGTTATTATACTGCCGACCAGTTGTAGTTCTGACCTACTTCTTTATGCAAATTTTTATTGTTTTTTTGTATTAATAAAATTTACATTTTTATAGCATTCCTGCTTATTTACCATTATTTAGGTAAAGTTTCTTAGTGATTAAGACTTTCCTTTAGCAGACCTCACTTTCGGCCACACCAAACGGGTTTTTAGTTTCTGAGGTAGTGATGCAATTTTTGCACAATAAGGCTTCTTGTAAAACCAAGATGGAGCACCTAAGTGCCAACTATGTACAAAACAGTTTGTGAGCCAGCACAGTCCATGGCTACAAAGTTCATGTAAACAAATATGAATTAATAACACTTGTAACTCTTTCAATTTCTGAACATGCACCCGTCCGGGTACAACAATAAATTAACTATCTACATTATATTCTGTTACCCTGTCCGGGTTATTTTTTTTTACTTCTTTGGCTGGGGTGCTCCAGGTACCACCTGGTACTCTTCTGGAGCTTCCCAAACATCCATAACATCAGGGTCCACCCGGACCTGGTGACGCCTGGTGGCTTTGACAATGATGTCATGACCCATGATTTCTGTCTGGGTCGCCATCTCTCTTGTTCCTCTCCCGGTCTGGAACCCTATATCCCGGACTGTACGGACCCCTGGGGGCCTAACTGGTTTCGGGTACGGGCCCATTATTTGGACTGTCTCCATTGCTTGAGCTGCGGAGGAGACCGCTGAGGGAGGTAAGGAGGATGCACGGCGTGGAGGGGGTAGTTTTGCAGAGGCCTGATTGGGACTGATTTGAATGGTTGAGACCACAACGGGTTCCCTGCTTACTGGAGGGGAGGGGTCACACCGGGAGACATTCAAGGCGTACCACCCTTTGTATCCCCAGTGCCGGGTGTAGGTGACCAGATCCCCAGCTAACAGGTCCCTCCCCGGGTGCCCCTCTGGGAGGTGGGCTTCTACGTCCCGGCGATTAACAAAAATCTCCAGGTACAACCCAGGCTCCTGGATGAAACCCCAACCATTTCTTAGTTTGAAGTCCCGCACTGCCCCCTTATGCCGCGGCTCCCTCAGCGTACCTCTGTCCTTGCGCATCTTTTCCTTGTCTGCCAGATCCTGCTCCGTCTGGCGTTGGTGCAGCTGCTGGGCCTCCCGCTGTTCCTTCTGCCGCTCTGCTTCCCGCTGCCGACGCCTCCACTCTTCCTCCTGACGCCGGTTGTACTGATCCTCTACCAGCAGCTCCATGTCTCCAGCATCAAACGGCGGCTCCTGTTGTCCATATTGCGACAGCTCCGCTGGCGCCCGCCAGCCCTGGCGGCGCTCACCTGCAGTAGAAGCAGCCGGCTCCGGAACGAATGACGGTCGGGGCTCTGGTACAGGCAGGTCAGGCTCTGGAACCTGCGCGGCCTCCTCCATGAGGCCGGGTGTCGCCTCTACTGAATCAGCAGTGTGGGTCAGCAGCGGATCCTGGGATACTGGTGCAGGGTCTTCTGCAGGAACGGGTGCCTCCACTGCGAGACTGGCAACCGGTCCTGGTTGCAAAGGCTGGGATGTCCGCACGACTTCCTCCACTGGAACGGGTGCCTCTCCTTCCTGCACAGACACTTCAGGGGTAAGATGGATTGTCGCCACTCCAAGTGTAGTTTTAGGGCCCGCCAGCTCGCCTCCATCCTGGTGACCTCCTCCCGGTGCCGGGCCAGACCTCTCAGGGTATCCTCCGCTTCTTCCAGCGTAGGAGGGTTTCCAGGCCGGGTGCCCACCGGTGGCTCCGTGGCGATCGGGTCGCTTCCGTGGGGGGAGAGCTCTGACTCCTCCATCCCTTCCCACTTCTTCTCACGTCCGTTCGCCATCTCTGCCAAGTCACATGTATCATTTGCATCAGGAGAGGCCCCATCTTTTGTAGAGAGGCGGGACCTTCGTGGCCTTTTCCGCCCACTGAGGAGGATGAGGAGGCGGAACTCTAAGGCTGTGGGGCAGGATCTCAGATTGCAATAGCATTTAGACTGGGCGGCCATCGTTTTCGCGCCACTGGGTGAGTGTACGCCCACGAAGGCACGCCCTCCTTCTTCACCAGCGCCTCGTGGTGCACATATGGCGGCAAAATGGCGGTTGTTGTTTTACAAAATGGCAATACAGTCTCTGATGATTTTGGCGATTTCCAAGCACAAAAACAGTTCAGATTAGGCACACAGGACTCGCGTTTCACGAGCTTCGAGATCCTGTTCGTGACGCCAAGTTTAGATGATGCGCACGTACCAGGGCTTTGGGGTACTCGGCACCGAGCCTGTTGATGTCTATGGGGGATGTCACGGGTAGCACAGCTCGGTCCGTGCCCAGGCGCTCACCATAATGTGGGATATTTACAGGGGATGATAGAATGTTCGTATAGTTTGTCGTGACGCCACCTGTAGTATCTGGTCAGGGTGACCAGCGCTGCTGTGCAGGTCCTCTGGGAGGGATGGTGTTGTGCAGCTAGATGATAAGTCTTCTACAGGTAAGACTGTGTCCTCCCAGGGCTGATAGATGTGATATAGTGCAATGGTGCAGGAGTGATGTAGCAGAGTGGAGTATGCGACGGAGTAATGAAGCAGGAAACAGTTCTTATGCAGTTCCAAGGGTTTACTCACAGTCTCTTGTACATACAGATTCCAGCCGGGCACTGTGTCCTTCCAGTGAGTAGTCCAGCAACTCTCAGATATATTGGTCGCACTCCCAAAGACTCCCTTTTATGTTCCTTTCCGGCGTTTGTGCAATACTCCTTTCTTCTACCTGCACCTCCCTACCACAGAGCCCTCAGCGAAGCAGTATTAGGTCCTTTCAGTTTTGCAGGTGCGACCCGATGCCCCGGCTGATCATCTCCCAGTGAGCTACGGAGACCGAGACACCGTCGTAAACCTGGACGTACTTGACCACTGAGCTGCTTCCGGACGAGATTATGGTAGCTAGTGGCTTTTGAAAAGTCCCACTAGATGCGGTGTTTGCTAGTGGCGCTGAACTGACCCACTAGCCTGGGAACCGTCTCCCCGATGTGTTGCCTGGTCCTTCCTCTAGTGAGGATGGGGGACAGCGTCAGTGCTGTACCTACCCCGGACCCTTCCGTTCTCTCAGCAAGGCTCTCTGAGGTGAACTCAAAAGAGCTGCAGGCTAGCCTTGTCCCCACTTCGACTGCCTGGCTCCGACTGAACTCTAATCTCACACGCAGCATGAGGCTGCCTCAACCCCTCCCATCTAACTAGCTACACCCTGTTCTAACCAGCCTGAGCTAGACCATCCCACTGGGTCCGCCTACACTCAGCTGGCATAGTGTAGTGTTGAATGCAGTGGTTGGAGTCAATGGGGTGCTTCCCCCTTACCTGAGAGTGAGGTGTCACACCGCTGGGTGCGATGCAACATCTCTGTGGCGACTGGACCCTCAGGGCGCCACATATATATTAGTAAGTGCGCAGAATCCTGTCAGCAGCACATCTGTTACAATGAAGGTAGAAGACCCCATCCATTGCTCTTTCTGCACATTTATTTGAAGTAAAAGTTTCCATTTTAGGTTGTTTTTTTTGCACCAAATTCATTGTGGCTTTTGCGCCAGGTTTGCACTAACTCTTCAGTCCTGGTCATCTTATGGGTTTACAGTTCTCATTATCCAGATGTTTTTGACACATTTCAAAACGTTACAAAAAGTGGCACCAAGGCAGGAAAAACGTAATTTTTTTTTTTTTTCTCTCTTGCTCCACTGAAGACGTTTTATCTAGAAAGAAGCCAATTTTATTATTTTTTTTAATTTGTGTAAAATAGGATGCATCACAATGATTCATTTGGTGCAAAATTCACCAGTAAAAATGAAGTTAAGAAAGGGGGGAAAGAAAAATCAGGAGCAAAATGAGCAATTTGCTTCATACCTGAATTTTTTTTAAAAAGTATTCTGTCATTAAGTGGTTAATTTTTTTTTCATTAAAAACAATAAAACCCATCAACTGCCGAGCAAGAAAAATGCAATAAGTCACGGTGACAGATCCAGCGCGGGGTTTATCGAGCCATTGACATGTTTGTGGTTTATACCTGCGATAAGATGGGCCGTCCTGCACCCGACAGAAGGAGACAGCGGCCGGGGAAATCCATCATCCTCACTACTAATACCAATCATTGTGTGCGAGTATATACAGTATATGTATATAATGGGGAATCTACACACTCAGTATACAGAATTCCTGCAAATACTGAAGGCAGAAGGAAAACTCCTAAAATTAGAGAAATCACGTCTGAATCTACTGATACTATAAGGCGATGTTCACACAGGGGTTTTTTTTAATGAGAATTTAAGTGGATTTCACATTGGAAACCAAATATTCTTTTAATTCTCTTCCTATTGGATTTCAGTTGGAAATCCACTTTCCTGTTACATCCAAGTTATTTTTACAATAAGGTTTTGAAAACATCAAAGTGAAAAAGAAGAAATGAGATGTCGCTTCTTTCATGAGAATTCCTTGTGGAATTTGCTACAAAGTTAAAAAGCTGCAAAAAATAAATAAATAAAAAATGGAAAAATATGCTTAAAAAAATTATTAAAAAAAAAATGAAAAAGTTAAACTAAAATAAAAAAGCAGCGATTCCTGGAGTACAGATTCCTCTGACACCCCCAAAAAAAATAATAAAGGTTCCTGCACTCGGCTGATTATGCTGCAGAACTGCCGCCGGCTGCGTGACAACGGAGAAATTCTTCATAATAATTAGTGGCAATAGTCAGATCATGGCTACGATCAGGAGCGGCGGCACATCTGCACGGGCTGGGAGTGTAAGGCGGCACATCTGCACGGGTCGGAAGTGTAAGGCGGCACGTCTGCACAGGCCGGAGATGTAAGGCGGCACGTCTGCATGGGCCGGAGGTGTAAGGCCTGTTTCACACATCAGGTTTTTTCAATCAGGCGAATTCCGGCATGTTTTCTGAAAACCGGATCCGGTAAAAAATAAAACCGGATCCAGTTTTTTACCATAGACTAACATTAGTGCCGGATCCGTCGTCTGGTCTCAATCCGGCGTCTGGAAAAAACGTCTCATGCAACGTTTTTTGTCGCCTGCGCTTCTTGCTTTTTTTTACAATGAAAGTCTATGAGCGCCGCATTGCGCCGGATCGGTTTTTGTCTGGTTTTGGTTTTGTAGCCCAGCCCACAGTCAATCTATATATACAATGCCAGTGGGACCACCCTCAGCCATAACCATGCAGCAAGCGAAGAAAGCAGGAGGACGATATAGAGCCAGACGCCGAGGAGCCAGCCGCAGGAGAGGACAGGAGACCAGACCACCAGCACCAGCACAACCAGAAGAATTTGGGGCCATGATGCAGCCGGGACCAGATGCAAGACGGTAAATATTACAGACAAGCACTTTCAGCGAGGACTATGCAATATCAATATATTCATGGCCCTTTTTTTTTCCTCTTTATTCAACAGCACACCCCCAGGACTACAACAGATGCGGCTGCTGATGGAGAGCATGGGAGCAGAGGCCAGGCGGTAAATATCACACACTACCTCTTCCAGCCAGGGCCATGCAATATCAATTGATATTGCATGGCCTTTTTTTCTCCTTATTCCACAGAACAAGTCGACCAACAACGCCAACGCCAGTAGTACCACCACCACCACCAGCCCAAGAAGAGCAGGAGAGCACGTCAGCAGACGGTAAATATCACACACTACCCCTTCCAGCCAGGGCCATGCAATATCACTTGATATTGCATGGCCTTTGTTTGTCTTTATTACACAGCAGAAGACGGCCCTAACGCCAGCACTAGAAGGTTCAGGCAGTGAGGAGACCACAGCAGCAGACAGCAGACGGTAAATATCATACACTACCCCTTCCAGCTAGGGCCATGCAATATCACTTGATATTGCATGGCCTTTGTTTGTCTTTATTCCACAGCAGAAGACGGCCCTCAACGCCACCAGCACAGGACACGTCTTCTTCTGGGAGCCCTCCGACGCATCGTCGCAATTCGTAAGTTTCCTGCATGCATCGCTCAAACACAACATCACACTACACACAACACATAGAAAACAATTTAGTACAGACATCACACTGCACCCAAACACATATGCCTACATCCAAGCACATAATTTTTTATTTTTTTTTATAGTGTTCGGGAATGGTTCTCGGCAAAAAAGGTCCTCGCAGTGCCTCCCAGGGTCGTCGGCGTGAGCAACGTGGCGGTCACCATCATGTAAGTATTTATTTATTTTTTTTAATTTTTTGGTAAACTTTTTGTATTACTTTTTTATTTACATGTTTTTTTTTCCTTGGTAGTTTGAAGACTAATGTATATTTTTTCGCTTTTTCTTTAACAGGCTTCACATCGTGCTCCCACCTCGGACGGTGAGGAGGGGGTTCTCAACGTGGACCTCCTCATTGATCTGGTCCGAGAAAGGGAGCCACTGTGGAACATGGGGGACCGCCGCCATGCTGATGTCATAGTGACCCGGCGGCTCTGGGAGGAGATCTTTTCACAACTCGTGGACCGCTGGGAGGACCTCGACGCTCGGGCCAAGATTGAACACCGTAAGTATATACAGTTCAGGTCGCTGGACTCAAAGCTGTGTTTCCCAAACTCCAGTCCTCGTGGCCACCACGGGTCATGTTTTCATGATTTACTTTTGTGCAACACTGGAAATCCTGAGAACATAACCGGTGTGGTCTGTGAGGACTGGAGTTTGGGAAACACTGATGTTGTATATTAACCAATGTTTGCTATATCGTTTCAGGGGACAGAATTGTGAAGCGGTGGCGGTCTGTGAGGGATCGCTTCAAGAAGGAGTTCAACAAAGAGATGCGGGCCCCGAGTGGATCTGGAGGACGCAGGAGCAAATACAAGTATGCAGAAGCCCTGTCGTTCCTCCGGGTAACAATGGTCACCAGAAGGTAAATATTACCCACCCCAAGTTTTAAAAAATGATAACATGTCTAACTAAATTTTTTTTTCAGCCAGGGCCATTCAATAACAGTATATTAATTGTATTTTTTTCTCTTTATTCCGCAGAACGGTGACCAGCACTCGGCGCCCGCAGATTTGGACCCTTCTGGGGCGATCCCTCAGGAGACCGGCACCGAGGGACCCTTTGACAGCCCCGGCCGACCTGCACCTTCCCAGACACGTGAGCCCTCTGTCCCCTCCACCAGCGCTGCAGCATCATGGCCGAGTGCATTGCATGAGGCTGCTGGTCAGGAGATAGATTTCCCTTTACCCCACCCTTCTGCCGCTGCCACCTCTAGTACACCTGTGGCTACTGGGCGGCTGCGGCAGAAAGGGTCAGGAAAAGAACTATGCGCCCGAATTCTTGCATCTTAATGCATCATTTCAGAACTGTCTTAAAGTCTTGTCAGAGCAAATGGCTGCAGGCTTTAATCAGCTCAGCTCCAGCATTCTGGAGCTTAAGACACTTCTGCAAACGATGCATTCAGAAGCAAGAAGTTCACCAAACCACAGTTTTTTTCCGGTCTGTAGCCGAGCGCATGGATACGCTATCTCCTAGCCAGCAGATGCATGTAATGCATACGTGCCACGGTGCTCTAGCGCAGGTTACCTCCCAACCTACACCCACCCCAGTCTTTCCTCCCACACCTGCCCCCCCCTCCAGCCACCGTCCCTCCTCCCCCTCCCATTCAATACCAACAACCTCCCCAGTACCAACAACCTCCCCAATACCAACAACCTCCCCACTTCCAGCAACCTTCCCACTTCCAGCAACCTTAACACTTCCAGCAACCTTAACACTTCAAGCAACCTCCCCACTTACAGCAACCTCCCCACTTCCAACAACCTGCCCCATACCAACAACCTGCCCAATACCAGTTCCCAACCACATCTGCTCCTGTACTTCCTGCCAAATCCTCCTCTCCACCACCTACCTGTTCTGCCTCCCACCTCTCCACCCATTCCATTTCTTTTCAACCCCTTCACCTCTTTTACCTGATCCTTCCCCAACACCATCCCAGTCCGCTCTCCACGCTCCCACTGTCGAAGGGTCCCACAGCCCCTCCAGTAGTATATCCACCCCACAGTACACAAATCTGTGATTTTGTGATTAATAAAATTTTTTATTAAAAAAGAAAATTCTTTTCACATTGAAAAAAATAAAGCTTTTTCTCATAGAAAACAAAGAAGTTAAACATTTTTGACATTGTTAAAAATTTTCAAAAAATAAAAGTTTATTTGGTTGATTAAAATGGTTGTCTGTCATTTATTTCTAAGGTAAAATAAAGGTAAAATTTATTGGTTATACAAAAGCAGGCACATAACTTTGGGTAAAAGGTAAAATATTTTTACCTTTTGTCCAAAGTTGTGTCCCTGGTTGTGTAAGTATTTCACCTTTCAAACAGAGTTCTGTACCTTGTTGGGGATTACCTAACAATGTACAGAACTCTGTTTAAAAGGTGAAATACTTTGCTAATACACAACCAGGGACACAACTTTGGACAAAAGGTAACATACTGTACATAATACACTACAAGGTAGACAACTTTGGTTTGCAAAGGTAAATTGTGGGTACAGAAGGTACAGATGTCACAGAGCAGTTTATTAAACTCTGTCATCCTGCCAGTCTACTTTTCCTTCAGGGGACATAAAGTATTGGGCAAATTTGTCCCTCATTCGGGAAACAGTCACAGAATTTCTATTGCTAACGTTCTGGTAATCATGCAAGGTGGTTTCTTCAGAGTGGTCCTCAATGGAAATCTGTTCCTTGCTGGTGACAAAATTGTGTAGAACCACACAAGCTTTGATTACCTCGTCCACAGTTTCAGTTTTTAGGTTGATAGCGGTCAATAGAACACGACATTTTGCTGTCAGAATCCCAAAAGCGCACTCCACCATTTTTCTGGCTCTTGTGAGGCGGTAATTAAAAATTCTTTTGGTGTGTATCAATCCTCTGCTGGAGTACGGTTTTAGCAGGTTTTCTGACAGCTGGAAGGCTTCATCCTCTACACAAACAAAAGGCATTGGTGGGCCAGAAGTTTGAGGCAGCGGTCTAGGGGTGGGAAATGGAAGTTGTTTCCATGCAGCTGACGGCCCATTGCTGACAGTTTGAAAACTTGAGAGTCATTGGAGCGGCCATAGGCACCAATATCTACGGCAATAAATTTGTATTCTGCGTCAGCGATGGCCATGAGGACAATGGAGAAATATTTCTTGTCATTAAAATATTCTGATCCAGATCCTGCTGGCTTGACAATCTTGATATGTTTCCCATCCACAGCGCCCAGGAAATTAGGAAACTGACATATTTGAAGAAACTTTTCTGCAACTGCAGTCCAACTGTCTGTTGTGGGCTCTGGTAGAAATTCCGCAACTAGAGAGTCCCACAATGCACGGCATGTGTGCTTCACAATTCCAGATATGGTGGAAATCCCAAGTCTGTATTGAAAATGCAGTGAGGAAAGAGATTCTCCAGTTGCCAGGAATCTGTGTATAAACAAAAAAAAAAGAGTTTAAAATCACAGCATTACATACCACACATCATCTTTAACAATTGAAGATACTATAAAAATACATTTATTTTATAGTATCTCCGATTGTTAAAGCTGAGTCAGATGGCCGTATACAAACTACCAGCAACAACATTCCAGGACAAGTGTGCTCTGAAGCAAGCAGATGCAATAAATATGGCTTACCGAAGAGTCACCATCAGATGCTCCGCCGGTGAAATGGAGAAGCGGCAATAGGTGTCCAATCTTCTTATGAGGTCTCCAACACGCTCCACCAACAAATCAAAGTTCTCCATTTTCATGCGAAGGTACGCAACAAAAATTCTGAGGGTTTCTTCGTAGCTCTATATTGAGTGTAGAAAACACCCCACGCGTCATTCTCTGGGCTGTGATGGGGTGGATCCAGAAACGGCGGCGTCGTTGTCGCTGCAGTCTCTTTCTCTCCTTCTCCAGAACAATCGCTTTCAGACGATTCGCCTCCACTGGGAAATCCACCAAATTCTTCAGCATGTTTCCTATCACAACGTCCATCTTCAGCAGCCACTTGCTCTTCTCTCCAACCGGCACTTGCTCCTATACAACAAGATGGGCTATAGGAACAGTGTGTATATAGGTTTTCAGTAGCCAATCATGTTTTGAACCCCAAAAAGGGCGTTTTTAAATACTGGATCGGGCGTAATCCGTCAAAAACCGGATAAAAAACCGGATACACTGGATGAGACGGATCCGGTTTTCCACCGGATCCGTTAGAATAATCCGGCCGAAAACCGGATCCGTTGAATCCGGTTTTACATTTCAAGGCGAGACGCCGCATCGCGCCTGACGCCGAAAAACTGATGTGTGAAAGAGGCCTAAGGCGGCACGTCTGCACAGGCCGGAGGTGTAAGGTGGCACATCTGCCCGGCCGGAGGTCTAAGGTGGCTCATCTGCACGGGCTAGAGGTCTAAGGCGGCTCATCTGCACGGGTCGGAGGTGTAAGGCGGCAGATGTACAGATGCTGTCCCGTATACAGGGATAATGGGCAATTTCAAATGCAAAATATTTATTAAATGACAATACAAAATCACATTAGTTAAAACAGGAGAAGAGACATACAGGTGTATCAGCGCACCTATGCACATTACGCGTGGTTCACAGAGAAGGTGTGTATCCAAACTTAATAAAAGAAGTAACAAATACTTGGGCAATACATATGCATTAACAGGTTAACTGGGATAAAAATTCATAGTCCATCGTATATCATTAAATGGCATATATACTCCCCAGTTACCCAATGAATTCAATGTGACATAATGTCCCAAATATAATACATTCAACAGAATTTAAGTGGACAACACAGCACATATGCATGGCAGTGTGATCTACGAGGGGCCACAGACATCCACAGGAGCAGTCAACGGTTAAACGGCAAAAAATGAGTAATAATGCCTGTTACTATATAGCTCCTAATTAGGAGTAAATGACCCACCGCAAAGCACCGTTGTCCATATTGCACACTATCCCAGAACAGTGCAGACAAAGTTGTTCAGTGTTGCACATAGGCTAACAGCCCGCATACATAAAGGGTAAAAATATCCCAAACTCCGTGAACCAAGGCATTTAAATCAAAGTGCTCAGTGCATATTACCTGGCGCTGTAAGAACCCCGACGCACGTTTCGCATCAGCTTAAACAGCATGTCTTCCTCTTCCCCTCCCTTACTCGCTCTCTTGTGCCGCCTTGCACTTTTATGCCTACAGCATAACATTTGGTGTCGGGCCAGGGTAACGTCGGATGTAGATGATAAACTGGTTAACTCTCTGCTGTTTTCTGATTAGCAGGCTTTCAGGCTCCTTCTCACCATGGCACAGCCATTGGGCACCCGGTGTCCTGCATCCCTTTGGAACACGGTGGCCAATCATTGATGCCTCTGATCTGTGCTTCAGTTACACCGGCTACATGGCAAGTCTACGGTAAGGCGTGGGGGTAGAAGTGCTCATTAATTCGGGTAAGCCAGTCGACAGATGCGACTGAGCGAGATGCGAGGTTTTGGTAGAAGTTTTAAATCGGCTTAAACTAAGAGGCGCATCGGGTACATCTGCGCAACACAACTTATCAGGCCTAGCGTTCTGTTTCTAGCTAATGGGTTGGGTGGTATGTCACCAAATATTTTTTCATTAAACAGGCCGTTAAAGGCTGGAGAAGACTTCAACCTAGCCAGGAGTGTCATCGCCCCATCTCACTTACCCTAATGACCTATGCACAAGAAAGAGCGCTGAACTTTGCACGGTAATGGCTACGGACATAGAGCGCTTTAAGTATCTTTTCCCACACATGGTTTTGGTATGGTCGGAGATAGTTCCGCGAGCGATATGGAAGGGAGCGAACAAACCAAAGGCCATTGAAAGATCAAGGAGAAAGGTCAATGCAAGGATGGCTAAGATCATTAAAGGAGGTTTCGGTGTCGTGGTACGACATTACCAATTGGAAGGAGACTGCTCAGGACTCTTGAGGCCGGATGGAGTCCATCTTACAGATGTTGGCCTTGATATATTTTTGTCGGGCTTGCAGGATGGGGTTGAATAGGCCCTGAGGCTGATGGGTGGGGGTCGGAGTCCTGTGTAGGTCATAAACAGGATCCTCCATGGCGGTAATGCCGGGAGGGGCAAGGGTTCGTAACCCTCGTTGGCCGACTCGCATGTCTATCACAGACGGGGCCTGCGGCAACCGAGCCGGTTGCGGAACTTAATTTGCCCCTCCCCGCGTGGTGTAATTTAATTAATAAACTGTGACCGACCTGTTCAACCCATCCTTGAATGCACCACCTATGCCAAAACGGGTCTGCGCAGTCTGTATCTGTACACAATACGATCGTTGTGTCAGAGACAGACGTTCCTCAGAGCCGTCATTTCTGTCCAGTTACCATGAAGTCTTTCTAATCCAAATCCCGACATTGCAGAATATGTTCAGGTCACACTCAACAGGTTCCTTTATAGACGGGTAATTAGTTTCCATGGAAACTAGTTCCCATCAACTTAGACGGAGGATGGGGTAAAGTTTCGTTAAATAATATTAATATTTTAATGACCATGAATACAGTTTGACAAGTGTTTTTTTTCCCCAAGATCTCTACAGGTAGATACTTATTCCAGCCTATTCAGTATAGAAAAAAAAAAAAAAATCTGTGGCCTGTTTGACCCCTTAGGGACAGAGCCAATTTGGTCATTAAAGGGAACCTGTCACCCCCCCGGGCCTTTTTAAGTAAAAGAGCCATCTTCAGCAGCACTAAGGCTGCATTCTGTGAAGGTGGCTCTTAGGTTTCTGATGGCTAGAAACGCTGAAATATAGTTTTATAATTTGTCCGACATACCGCTGTTGCGTCAGGGTGGTATGTCTTCTCCCCCTGTGTCAACGGCCTCAGAGGTGTCAATCATCCCCCTCTTGTTTTCGGCCCCCGCCTCCTCTCCTTCTTGCTACGTCACTGGCGCTGCTGTAGTGGCGGCCCCATATCCCGCCCCGCAGTGTGTTATGATGTATTCACACTGTGGGGCTGGGAATTTGGCGCCTGCGCAGTGATGATCTTTGCGCCTGTCCCCCATCTCCGCCACTTTCCTCACTGCGCAGGCGCCAGATTCCCAGCCCCTCTGTGTGAATACATCATAATACACTGTGGGGCGGGATCTGGGGCCACCACTACAACAGCGCCAGTGATGTAGCAAGAAGGAGAGGAGGCGGGGGCCGGAAACAAGAGTGGATGATTGACACCTCTGAGACCGTTGACAAAATATATTAAAAAAATGGAGATTTGGCAAAAATTTTGCAATTTTCAAACTTTTAATTTTTGCGCCCTTAAATCAGAGGATCAAAGCACACAGAATAGTTAATAAATAACATTTCCCACATGTCAACTTTACATCAGCACAATTTTTGAAACATAATTTTTGTGTTAGGAAGTTATAAGGGTTAAAAGTTGACCAGCGATTTTTTTCATTTTTCCAACAAAATTTACAAAACCATTTTTTTTAGGGACCACCTTGTGTGGCCCAGCTATGTCAGGCACACATAAAATCCAGGAGAATGCACATGAAGTTAACCACAAAAGCTTGTTATCATTCACGTCACTCACACTTTCAGACACACCCACCAGGGGTATAGGAGGGAGTGACACGTAGCAGAGCTCAGTCTGTTTCCTGTCTGAGAAGAGCTCAGATCAGAGAGTTTTCTGTCTTAGGACAGTGCAGTTCAGTGCCAGTTCAGTCTGGACTAGGAGAGAGGACTGAATCCTCGCAGAGCTAGCGTAGCTCATCTGACAAGGAAGTGGAGGCTAGTACGGGTGTAGTGAATCATCCTAGCCTAGTCAGAGCTACCCTCAATCAGTACCTCAACAGAAGCTGAAAGAAGGAGGAGACTGAGAGCTGCTCAGCGAGCTCGGAAGAAAGCTGACATTTCCATCGAAAGCTACAAGTGCTTATGCTAAGAGCAAAAGCAGGGCGAAGGGCGCAGTGGAGAAGGACAGAGAAGTGCTTCAGGTACGGGATTACCTGCACTAAATCACCGGACACCGGGGTCCGAAGCGTTGCTAGTGTTTCAAACATAGTACCAAGATACCCAGAGGCTATCTGGACTACAGGTCGCAGAGAGCAGCCCAAAGCGCTGATACGTAACCGGAGTCAGGGAAAACAGGAGTCTAGCCTGATCAGCAAATATAGACTTAGTTCTCTCAACATCTGAGAATCAGAGACATAGAAGGCTCCACCACAAAGTCAGCCGGGCTAAACAGCTATTGAGAAAGCTGGAGATTTCAGAGTTAACTTCGCTTCAGGCAAGTTGGACTCACATACATATTGAAGTTAAGGAGGCCTCTAACCTGCTCAGCGGTTACCCGAATGTGCATTCTCCACCCCGACCAGCTCCCCGGGATCTTCTTGAACCATCTACCAGTAAAAGGTATGAAAAGAAGCTGCATTGTGTGTGACTGAATTCTTAACTACACCCTGCATCATCACCATAGACTTCCAGGGACCAGTCTCACCTGTGGGAGACTTACTACCCAGCTGCCCCATAACATCCCCTGTGAAGATTCTTATAGCAGCGCTGGTCCAATTGACCAGATACCACAGGTGGCGTCACGAACTACCTATCCTTAAAATCCCCTGTAAATATTCCCCATCGCTTGACTGCCAGGGCCACGGACCGAGTCCCGCTGCCAGTGACATCTCCCATAGAAATCTATGGGCTCGGCTCCGAGTACCCCTTAGCCCTGGTATCCACAATTGTGGTACGAGTCAAATTATCTGGCGTCACGAACAGGATGCGAAAGCTTGCAATTGTGAGTCCTGTGTGCCTCTATTGAATTGTTTGGTGAAAAAGACTGTTTGCTGCATTTGGCGCCAAAATACCGCCATCTTTACCGCAATATTCGCGCCCTCAGGCGCTGGTGAAGAAGGGGGGCGTACCTGAAAGAGCGCGCTGGTTCCCTGGCCCCGCCCCCAACTCTGACGCGGCGGCAGGTCCTGTGAAACAGGAAGTGAACGCTCTGACATCAGAGCGCCAGCGACAAAGGTCCTGTCTCCACCGCTGTGCCTGCGACGCTGCAGCCTGTGAAAGAGGTAGGCTCAGATTAACCAAGGGGGCATCAACATGTCGCAGCAACCGGCAGACGGAGCGGCCCCCGCCGGAGGCCCCAATAGCCCACCGCTTGGCGTTGTAGCACGGGATGGAGGTGCAGGCCCCTCACCTGGTCCGGTGGTCCCGCTTATGCCCCTAACGCTCCCATACATGCCAGGAGCGAAGTGGCTCCCCCAGTACAGCGGCGAGCCCGATACCCTGCCAGGGTTTAAAAGGAAAATATGTAGTATTTTGGATATGTACTCCATGACTGAGAAGCAAAAAGCTGCTGTGGTAATAGGACAGTTAGCTGGTGCGGCTGAGAGAGAAGTAGAGACTTGGCCCACTACAGACCAGGAGTCAGTACCTGCGATTCTCTTAAAGCTACAGGCCATCTTTTAGGACCGCACAGAAACGGATCTCCGGATGGCATTTTATCAGTGCATCCAGAGACCGGGTGACAGTATTAGGGACTACGCCTGCCGACTACAGGGGCCCTGCGAGCTCTTAAACAGGCTAACCCCACAAGTCCCATTGATGAGAGCCAAATGTTGAAAGAGCAATTCGTGCGGGGACTGAGGTCTCCAGCGGAAGGCAGGACTGTAAACTGGTGGTCCTTGGATCATCCAGATGCCACCTTTGATGCCCTAAAGGACATGGCAATAAAAGGACTGCGACCCCTGGAAAAGCCTGAGGTGGCAAATCAGTATCATCCGGGTGAAGCCACTCTTAAGCCGGCAGTACCCACCTTTTCCCCGCAGGTGGCAGAAGCTAAAACGCAGGTGGCGCCCCCTAGT
Organism: Oophaga sylvatica; assembly: GCA_033576555.1. Lineage (NCBI taxonomy): Eukaryota > Metazoa > Chordata > Amphibia > Anura > Dendrobatidae > Oophaga > Oophaga sylvatica. The sequence goes on from JARQOD010000003.1 coordinate 391,942,843, forward strand.
GAGTTGGAATGTCTGCGCTCAGAAGTGCGCCAGCTGACTAAGAACTTAGCCACTGTAATGGATGCCCTGCAACTGCGGAAAGAGGAAGGAGGAAAGATCCTACTAGCCGACTGTCCGGAGGATGTTCCTTGGATGAACCGGAAGAAATGGAGGACGTCGCCTCATCGGAGGACCACGCCACCCCCAGGAGCAACTCCTGAGCAACACCATCCTCGCCGGGAGATCATCTGCTACCGCTGCAACCAAAAAGGTCATATGGCTCAGCAATGTCCTTTAAACGAGCCGATCCTGGGTCAGAGGGCCAACACCCAGGAGTAGACTCATCAGGCCCCTTAGACTGGAACCGCAGGTTCGTGGGTGGACGGCCCTACCTGTCCATAATTCTGGACGGGATTGCAATTCCTGCACTACTGGACACTGGATCTCAGGTGACCATAATACCTGATGTCCTTTACAATAAATTTTGGTCCATGGACAGTCTCCAGCCCCCGAGCCCTGACTTGACAGTGTACGCCACTAATGGTCTCCCTGTTGAAGTGATTGGAGCCAAAAACGTGAACGTAAAAGTGGGCAGGGTGGAGCTGAAGGATCAGGGACTGTTAGTGGTAAAGACTGTGAATGAGGAAAATGGCCTAAATGTGATATTAGGTACTAACATTATCAGTAACTGTCTGGGAGAAGTTGTGTTTTTGCTCCAACAGCTCGCTGAAGTTGCCAAGCCAAAGCAGAAGGGAGTGATCCAGAGGGAGATCCGGGCCCTGATGTGTCAGCAGCAAGCGAAGCTTACAGATGGTGAAATCGGTAATGTACGGGTCACAGACTCGAACCCCATTGTAATACCCCCAATGAGTGAAATGTTAATATGGTGTAGAGCAGCCATAGGTCTGAGAGGACAGAACTACCAAGCAGTAGTAGAACCCCATCGCTCAGAACACAGACCTACACTCATGATTGCTAGAGGGGTAGTGGAAGTAATAAATGGGAGAGTACCTGTACGACTTCTCAACTGGGGGGACGATGAAGTAAATTTGCCACGTTATGCTACAGTTGCTAAATTACATGCCGTAGATAACAATTCTATCCTCACAACCGAGTCCTTAGCCTCCCGCCAACCAGCGGAGGATAATGATCCGGCAACCCCGGTAGCGGACTGGTGTCAGCAGCTTCATATTGGGACAGACACCACTTCCGTCCACCAGAAACAGGGGGTACTACGGGTGGTACAAGAGTACGCACAAGTATTTAGCAAGCACCCACTTGACTTTGGGACAATTAAGGGAGTACAGCATCATATCCCTACAGGCAGTCATCCTCCCATCAAAGAGCGATACAGGCCTATACCTCCAGCCCATTATCAGAAAGCTAAGGAAATGCTGCGCGACATGAAGCAAGCCGGGGTGATAAGGGATAGTTGTAGCCCCTGGGCAGCACCTCTAATTCTAGTTAAGAAAAAGGATGGTAGCATGCGAATGTGTGTAGATTACCGGCAAGTAAATCGCATAACACATAAAGATGCATACCCATTACCACGCATACAGGAATCCTTAGCTGCTCTGAAAACGGCTAACTACTTTTCTACCCTCGACCTTACTAGTGGGTACTGGCAAGTAGCTGTGGCTGAAGAGGATCGGGAGAAAACTGCTTTCACCACCCCAATGGGACTCTGCGAGTTTGACAGAATGCCGTTTGGCCTCAGCAGTGCCCCAGGCACATTCCAGAGAGTGATGGAGAGCTGCCTGGGACATCTCAACTTCGAAACTGTGCTGCTGTACTGGACGACGTAATTGTGTACTCTAAGACATATGAAGATCATCTGAAGCACCTGGCGGAGGTATTCGAGTCATTGTCCAAGTTTGGGATGAAACTAAAGCCCTCTAAATGCCACCTGCTCAAACGGAAGGTACAGTACTTGGGACACATTGTCAGTTCCGAAGGAGTAGCGCCGGACCCCGAGAAGGTCACAGCCATCCAGAAATGTCCGGAGCCGAAGAATCTAAAGGAGGTGCGTCAGTTCCTGGGACTAACAGGTTACTACAGGAGGTTTGTAAAAGATTATACCAAGAAAGCGGCGCCTTTGCAGGACCTCCTGGTAGGACAACCTTTTAAGAGCAGAAACCCTCCATTCAATTGGGGAAAATAACAAGCTGAGGCATTCAAAGAGATGAAAGAGATTCTGACGGGCGATGAAATCTTAGCCTACCCAGATTACAGCCAACCGTTCCTGCTATACACAGATGCCAGTAACGAAGGACTAGGAGCTGTCCTCAGTCAGAAGCAGAACGGCCAAGAAAAAGTCATCGCATATGCCAGCAGAAAACTCAGGCCAACTGAGAGGAACCCGGAAAACTATAGCAGCTTCAAGCTGTGGTCTGGGCCATTACCGAGAGATTCAAACATTACCTGGCCTCCAACAAGTTCACTGCGTACACAGACAACAACCCCTTGACGCACCTTGAAACAGCCAAGCTGGGAGCCATGGAGCAACGTTGGATGGCTCGGTTGTCAAACTATCAGTTTACCATCAAGTACAGAGCGGGCCGTAAAAATGCTATCGTGGACGCCTTGTCCAGAATGCCGCATGAGTCCGACACAGAGGAAGAATCAGATGATTTGGAAGAAATCGAGCTACCTGCGTTCCACCGAAATGGGATGGTCCAAGAACAACGAGTCTACAGAAAGCGGTGTGGTGAGATGTTGAACCCTTTACCTCATCACAGCTGGAAGGAAACTCAAGACAGCGATCCAGTGGTCAGCCGTATCAAGGAGTTGATAAGACAAGAAGGTTCCTCCTTGGAGAAAGACACACCCATACCAGCAAAGCTCCTGTGGAATGAAAGAAGCCGGTTGTTCATATACCGAGAGAAGTTGTGCAGGAGATACGTCGACCCAAGGACCCATGAGATGGTTTGGCAAATAGTGGTCCCCAGAGCAGACATCCAAATGGTGCTAGAAGCCTACCACGATCAAGCGGGGCACTTTGGCTGGAAAAAGCTGGAGACTCTGTTGAGGTGTCGGTTCTACTGGGTAGGGATGCGCAGCTCCATCGAGAAGTGGTGCCGGAACTGTGGACCCTGTGGACTCAGACGAAAAGACTATCATAGTCAGAGAGCACCCCTGCAGTCTATCCGGACGACTCGTCCCCTAGAAATCGTGGCATTGGATCACGTCAAGTGGTCCCCAAGCAGGTCGGGATACTCGTATGCCCTGACCATGGTGGATCACTATTCCAAATTCCTGGTGGTCGCCCCTGTCAAAGATCTGACAGCAGAGACAGCAGCCAAGGTCTTCCAAGCAAGTTTCTGCAGACCACACGGATATCCAGAGCAGGTACTGACTGATCGAGGTCCAGCCTTTGAAGCTGAACTGTTTCAGGAATTCTGTCAATTGTATGGATGTAAAAAGATCAGAACAACACCATATCATCCTCAGACCAACGGCCTTTGTGAAAAGATGAATCACATTGTCATGGATTTACTGAAAACTGTACCCCTGGAAGAAAGAAATCGGTGGCCAGACTTGTTACCTGACCTGGTTGACTTGAGCAACCACATACCAGTAAGTTCCACCAACTGCACTCCAGCCTACCTTATGAGAGCAAGGCCAGGAAGACTGCCAATGGATTTGGAACTTGGTGTGGTAGAACCAGAGGCTGATGACAATGCTGAGGATTGGGACACAACTCGACAGGAACAGTACAAGAGAGTACAAGCCTGCGTAGAAGACAGTCTCAACAAAGTAAGAGAAAAGCAAGAGAAGAACTATAACAAAAATGCTCCCGCTAAGCCTTTTATGCCTGGAGAAATGGTGCTCAAAAGGAAAAGAAGAATGCACAAGTTGGATGATCAGTGGGAACAGGAGCCATATGTCGTGCAAAATTCCAATTTTGATAACAGAAAGGTCTGTGCCATTAGTAAGGATGGAGGAAAAACGACGGCAACTGTGTCTAGAGATCATTTAAAGTTGTGTCCTTGCCCATTAAAGCTCCGTGAAGAAAACCCTGTTGTCAATCAGGAAGAAAATAATGAAGCGGTCATACACACGGATTTGGGAGATTTACCTGCGGATTGGCCCAGATTGGGAGATGCTGTAATTATTCCTGTACTGCAGTTTTATCAACCGCAAGAGGAGTCTTTGCATCCAGTCGTACCAATTGTGCCAGTTGAGCCAGTTCCAGAAGGACCTATTCAGGGAGACCCTCAACCATTAGAACCCCAAGAAGCGGACCCGCAAGAAGCAGCACCACAAGAAGTGGAATCCCCTGGTGAAGCTGGTGAAGCAGTACCGCCTCGTCCAGTCACTAGCATGCTTGCCAGGTCCCTAGAGAGGTGGAGTCGTATCTATAGTTTGCCGTTACACAGAACAGATAGGCTAGAGAATACTACACCTGACACCACTCTACGTAGATCAGAACGTATCACTAAAGGAAAACTACCTATTCGCTATCAGGAGTAGTCCTAGTAAAATAGTTAGCAAGACCCAGACAGGGTTTATTGTCACTGACAAATTGTATAAAGTTTGAAAAAGTTATTAATGTGATTTCTATTTATATGTCTTGAAATGTGTTTTCCCATGCAATGGACTGCGTGGCTGTGGACTGTGCCAGCCCAAAAACTCTCAATGTAAATAGTTTGCACTACGGTGCCTTATCTTGGTTTTACATGAAACCACTACTATCTACCCTGAAGAAAAACCCGTATGGTGTGGCCTAGAGTGAGGTCTGCAGTCAAAAGTCCTGCAGCCCACCCAGGACCCACGTGGGAGGTTTTTGGTGCGGGTCCTCCACAAGAATTTGTCTTGAATAATGAAAATGTTTTGATACTTTTGTAATTTTTCTAATGTACAAATTGTAACGTTCAAGAAATCCTTACCTCCCGGATGGGATGAGTTAAAATGTTGTTGTTTAATGCAAAACAAAAATGTTTTCTTTTTCTCTTTTACAGCCCAGGAGTGCTGTGTTTAACCAAGGGGGGATGTGTGGCCCAGCTATGTCAGGCACACATAAAATCCAGGAGAATGCACAGGAAGGTAACCACAAAAGCTTGTTATCATTCACGTCACTCACACTTTCAGACACACCCACCAGGGGTATAGGAGGGAGTGACACGTAGCAGAGCTCAGTCTGTTTCCTGTCTGAGAAGAGCTCAGATCAGAGAGTTTTCTGTCTTAGGACAGTGCAGTTCAGTGCCAGTTCAGTCTGGACTAGGAGAGAGGACTGAATCCTCGCAGAGCTAGCGTAGCTCATCTGACAAGGAAGTGGAGGCTAGTACGGGTGTAGTGAATCATCCTAGCCTAGTCAGAGCTACCCTCAATCAGTACCTCAACAGAAGCTGAAAGAAGGAGGAGACTGAGAGCTGCTCAGCGAGCTCGGAAGAAAGCTGACATTTCCATCGGAAGCTACAAGTGCTTATGCTAAGAGCAAAAGCAGGGCGAAGGGCGCAGTGGAGAAGGACAGAGAAGTGCTTCAGGTACGGGATTACCTGCACTAAATCACCGGACACCGGGGTCCGAAGCGTTGCTAGTGTTTCAAACATAGTACCAAGATACCCGGAGGCTATCTGGACTACAGGTCGCAGAGAGCAGCCCAAAGCGCTGATACGTAACCGGAGTCAGGGAAAACAGGAGTCTAGCCTGATCAGCAAATATAGACTTAGTTCTCTCAACATCTGAGAATCAGAGACATAGAAGGCTCCACCACAAAGTCAGCCGGGCTAAACAGCTATTGAGAAAGCTGGAGATTTCAGAGTTAACTTCGCTTCAGGCAAGTTGGACTCACATACATATTGAAGTTAAGGAGGCCTCTAACCTGCTCAGCGGTTCCCCGAATGTGCATTCTCCACCCCGACCAGCTCCCCGGGATCTTCTTGAACCATCTACCAGTAAAAGGTATGAAAAGAAGCTGCATTGTGTGTGACTGAATTCTTAACTACACCCTGCATCATCACCATAGACTTCCAGGGACCAGTCTCACCTGTGGGAGACTTACTACCCAGCTGCCCCATAACATCCCCTGTGAAGATTCTTATAGCAGCGCTGGTCCAATTGACCAGATACCACAGGTGGCGTCACGAACTACCTATCCTTAAAATCCCCTGTAAATATTCCCCATCGCTTGACTGCCAGGGCCACGGACCGAGTCCCGCTGCCAGTGACATCTCCCATAGAAATCTATGGGCTCGGCTCCGAGTACCCCTTAGCCCTGGTATCCACAATTGTGGTGCGAGTCAACCTCACATTAGAAGTCACTTTGAGGGGCCTGTATGACAGAAAAGACACAAAAGTGACACCATTCTAAAAACTGCACCCTCAAGGTACACAAAACCTTATTCAGGAAGTTTATTAACCCTTCAGGTGCTTCACGAGAACTAAAGCAATGTGGAAGGAAAAAATTAACATTTAACTTTTTTCACAAAAAAATTACTTTAGACCCAAACTTTTTTTTATTTTCACAAGTGTATCAGGAAAAAATGGACCCCAAAATTTGTTGTGCAATTTTACCTGAGTACACCGATACCCCATATGTGGGGAAAATCCACTGTTTGGGTGAATGCTAGGGCTCAGAAGGGAGGGAGCACCGCTTGACTTTTCAAACGCAAAACTGGCTGTAATCGATGGCGGGCGCCATGTCGCATTTGGAGACCCCCTGAATAGTGGAAACCCCCCCAATTCTAACTCCAACACTAACCAAAACACACCCCTAACCACAACCCTAACCCCAACACATATCAGAGGAGAGACAAATAAATGAAAAACCTGATTTTTTTATTTTTTTTGTGATCGCCGTTATTCCGTGAATAACGGCTATCACGTCACAGGAGATGGTAAAAATCATGTTCTCCGGGGTCTCAGCTACACTCGGTAGCGGAAACCCCGTAGATTTTCTGACGCTGGGGGGCACTATACACTTATTTCTCAGCACCGTTAAAAGGCGTATCGGCAGTCGTTAATAATTTTGTATTTTTCATAGAATTTCCTAATTTTTATTTTAATTTTTTCCCCTAATTTTCCCCATTTATTTACTATTTTGCTCCATTTTCAATCTTTCTTTTTGCCCTGTATGACCTTTTTACATTATTTTGTTAATATATACAATGTTCAGCATGAATGAGCACACCCCCTAAGTGAGATTTTAATCAATATCTTACTGAACACGAGAACAATTTCCCAATATTGACAATTCTGAGTTTCATAGAACACAAAGTAATGTTCAGAATATAACTTTCAGTACAAAATCGTCAGGTTTTACGCATATTAGTTGATGAGTAAAAAAATAAATGAGTACACCCCACATGCAAAACTCCTACATCTAGGATTGTGTGTGGCCTCCATGATTTTTTCTCTAATATCTACAGTTAGGTCCATATATATTTGGACAGAGACAACATTTATCTAATTTTGGTTCTAGACATTACCACAATGAATTTGAAACAAAACAATTCAGATGCAGTTGAAGTCCAGACTTTCAGCTTTCATTTGAGGGTATCCACATTAAAATTGGATGAAGGGTTTAGGAGTTTCAGCTCCTTAACATGTGCCACCCTGTTTTTAAAGGGACCAAAAGTAATTGGACAAATGACTCCAAGGCTATTTCATGGACAGGTGTGGGCAATCCCTTTGTTATGTCATTCTCAATTAAGCAGATGAAAGGGCCGGAGTTGATTTGAGGTGTGGTGTTTGCATTTGGAAGGTTTTGCTGTGAAGGAAACATGCGGTCACAGGAGCTCTCCATGCAGGTGAAACAAGCCATCCTTAAGCTGCAAGAACAGAAAAAAAACCATCCAAGAAATTGCTACAACATTAGAAGTGGCAAAATCTACAATTTGGTACATCCTGAGAAAGAAAGAAAGCACTGGTGAACTCATCAATCCAAAAAGACCTGGGAGCCCATGGAAGACAACAGTGGTGGATGATCGCCGCATACTTTCTTTGGTGAAGAAGAACCCGTTCACAACATCAACTGAAGTCCAGAACACTCTCAGTGAAGTAGGTGTATCTGTCTCTAAGTCAACAGTAAAGAGAAGACTCCATGAAAGTAAATACAAAGGGTTCACATCTAGATGCAAACCATCAATTCCAAAAATAGACAGGCCAGAGTTAAATTTGCTGAAAAACACCTCCAGAAGCCAGCTCAGTTCTGGAAAAGTATTCTATGGACAGATGAGACAAAGATCAACCTGTACCAGAATGATGGGAAGCCAAAAGTTTGGAGAAGAAAGGGAACGGCACATGATCCAAGGCACACCACATCCTCTGTAAAACATGGTGGAGGCAACGTGATGGCATGGGCATGCATGGCTTTCAATGGCACTGGGTCACTTGTGTTTATTGATGACATAACAGCAGACAAGAGTAGCCGGATGAATTCTGAAGTGTACCGGGATATACTTTCAGCCCAGATTCAGCCAAATGCTGCAAACTTGATTGGACGGCGCTTCATAGTACAGATGGATAATGACCCCAAGCATACAGCCAAAGCTACACAGGAGTTCATGAGTGCAAAAAAGTGGAACATTCTTCAATGGCCAAGTCAATCACCAGATCTTAACCCAATTGAGCATGCATTTCACTTGCTCAAATCCAGACTTAAGAGGGAAAGACCCACAAACAAGCAAGACCTGAAGGCTGCGGCTGTAAAGGCCTGGCAAAGCATTAAGAAGGAGGAAACCCAGCGTTTGGTGATGTCCATGGGTTCCAGACTTAAGGCAGTGATTGCCTCCAAAGGATTCGCCACAAAATATTGAAAATAAAAATATTTTTTTGGGTTATGTTTATTTGTCCAATTACTTTTGACCTCCTAAAATGTGGAGTGTTTGTAAAGAAATGTGTACAATTCCTACATTTTCTAACACATATTTTTGTTCAACCCTTCAAATTAAACGTTACAATCTGCACTTGAATTCTGTTGTAGAGGTTTCATTTCAAATCCAATGTGGTGGCATGCAGAGCCCAACTCGCGAAAATTGTGTCACTGTCCAAATATTTCTGGCCCTGACTGTATATATATATATATATATAAGAGGCATTGTGATTACTTGCTAATCCCGCCCCCTGCACAGTAGCTCCGCCCCCACCACATTACCACACACAAACACATCACCACACACAATACCGGCCCCCACCACATGGCCACACAAGGCCCATTCATACAATAAAAACCACGTAGACAGTAAATCCTTTAAATGGCAGAAATGGCCGTGATATTCATTTTGGGTTACATAAATTAATAAATTATTTTGATAAATAAATCCATATTAATAAATTAACAATCCAACAACCAATCCACCCATCACATGGGCGATTTTCCCACAAATTAACATCACGACTGAAAATAGGGGAGGGCGGGAGGGATCTTTTCTTCTCAGACGCTGACTGAGATCGTATAACACTGCAGGGCTATTTATAGCACAACAACAGCCGCCAGAATCAAAGTCCACAAATAAACATCCTTTAACCCCTTAACGACGTCGTTTAACCCCTTAACGACCTTTTAACGGTGGTCATTAAGGGTACATAATAGCGCCCCCCAGAGTCGGATTTTCTCCGGGGTCTCAGCTACCGGGGGTAGCCGAGACCCCAGAGAACATGATTAGGGTCGGTTTTTACCGACACCGCTTTTGCGATCGCCGTTATTAACCCTATAACGGCGATCGCAAAAAAAAGCTATTTTCCCTGTAATTTCTCTCTCCTCTGATGTGATCGCACATCAGAGGGGAGAGAATTGGGGTCCCCGGGACCCCCGATCAGCCCCCCGTGCCTCCCGGTGTCCCCCCAGGCCTCCTGTGCCTCCCAGATCTTCCGGCGTCTTTTTCCGGTAAAGAAAATGGCGGGCGCATGCGCAGTGCGCCCGCCAAGCCGGATTTTCTCCGGGGTCTCGGCTACCAGTGGTAGCCGAGACCCCAGAGGACATAATCAGGGTCCCCCCCAGCCCTCCCGCTTTTGCGATCGCCGGCATTAACCTTATACCGGCGATCGCAAAAGAAAAAAAAAGTGATCCTGCCTGTAAATTTCTCTCCCCTCTGATGTGATCGCACATCAGAGGGGAGAGAAATAGGGTCCCCAGGACTCCCGATACCCTCCCCCGGTACCTAGGGCTCTTCCCCGTGTCCCCTCCTGTCTCCTGCAGCGCCCCCTGTGGTCCGATCCTCCAGCGTCTTCACCCTGTAAAAAAAAATGGCGGGCGCATGCGCAGTGCGCCCGCCAACTCTGCCTGGCGGCAGATTAAAAATAAGAATGATTCATTCATTCTCTAAAAGTACATTTTGATCACTGTGATCAAAATAAAAAAAACAGTACATAAACCCCCCCTTTATCACACCCTTAGTTAGGGACATATAATAAAATAAAGAAATTTTATTTATTTTAATTTTTTCATTAGGGTTAGGGTTAGGGTTATAATTAGGGTTAGGGTTACAATTAGGGTTAGGGTTAGCATTAGGGTTAGGGTTAGCATTAGGGTTAGCGTAAGGCTGGGTTCATACTGCGTTATGGCAGTCCGTTAGACGGACTGCGTTACACCGCGGTATAACGCGGTGTAACGTAGTCCGTTAGCGCTGCCATTTACCCCCATTTGAGGGCGCATCGCGACGCATGCCGTAAAGCGGCATGCGTTCGCAACGTGCCGTCATTAAGTGACGGAGCCTCGGACGCGGGCTGCAGCGTCTGGGCTCCGTCACCGCTAGCGCAGATGAATCATCTGCTGATTCCTCTGTGCTAGCGGGTATAGCATAACGCGATCGCGTTATGCTATACCGTCACCAGTCCGTCAACGCTATGTGTTCAACGGGCTGGTAAAACGCAGTATGAACCCAGCCTTAGGGTTAGGGTTATAATTAGGGTTAGGGTTGGAATTAGGGTTAGGGTTACAATTAAGGTTAGGGTTACAATTAGGGTTGGGATTAGGGTTAGGGTTACAATTAGGGTTACAATTAGGGTTACAATTAAGGTTAGGGTTTCAATTAGGGTTAGGGTTACAATTAGGGTTAGGGTTACAATTAGGGTTGGGATTAGGGTTAGGGTTGGGATTAGGGTTAGGGGTGTGTTGGGGTTAGGATTGGAGCTAGAATTAAGGGGTTTCCACTATTTAGGCATATCAGGGAGTCTCCAAACACGACGTGGCGTTCAAAAAGTCAAATGGCGCTCCTTCCCTTCCGAGCCCTGCCGTGTGCCCAAACAGTGGTTTACCCCAACATATGGGGTATCAGCGTACTCAGGACAAATTGCACACCAATTTTGGGGTTCTAATTTCTCTTGTTACCCTTGGGAAAATAAAAAATAGCTGGCTAAAAAAATCATTTTTGAGGAAAAAAAAAAATTATTTTCACGGCTCTGCGTTTATAAATTTCTGTGAAGCACTTTGGGGTTCAAAGTGCTCACCACACATCTAGATAAGTTCCATAGGGGGTCTAGTTTCCAAAATGGGGTCACTTGTGGGGGTTTTCCACTGTTTAGGCACATCTGGGGCACTGCAAATAGAACATGACCCCCATCAACGTCTGCATTCCAAAACGTTATTACTTCCTTTCCAAGCCCTGCTGTACGCCCAAACAGTTCCCCTCCCCACATATTTGGTATCAGCATACTCAGGAAAAATTGGACAACAACTTTTGGGGTCCAATTTCCTTGTGAAAAATAAAAAATTTGGGACTAAAAAATCATTTTTGTGGAAAATTGTTTTTTTTTTTTTTTACACCCAGGCATTATAAACTTTTGTGAAACACTTGGGGGTTCAAAGTGCTCACAACAGATCTAGATAAGTTCCATAGGGGGTCTAGTTTCCAAAATGGTGTTACTTGTGGTGGGTTTCCACTGTTTAGGCGCATCAGGGGCTCTCCAAACGCGACATGGTGTCCAATCTCAATTCCAGCCAATTTTGGTTTGAAAAAGTCAAACGGCGCTGCTTCCCTTCCAAGCCCTGCCGTGCACCCAAACAGTAGCCCCCCCCCATATATGGGGTATCAGCGTACTCAGGACAAATTGGACAACAACTTTTGTGGTCTAAGTTCTCCTGTTTCCCTTGGGAAAATAAAAAATTGGGGACTAAACGATCAGGTTTGTGGAAAAAATATGATTTTTTATTTTCACGTCAGGCCGTTATAAACTTCTGTGAAGCACTTGGGGGTTCAAAGAGCTCACCACACATCTATATAAGTTCCTTAGGGGGTCTAGTTTCCAAAATGGGGTCACTTGTGGGGGGTTTCCACTGTTTAGACACATCAGGGCCTCTACAAATGCGACATGGCGTCCAGCCAATTCTGCATTGAAAAAGTCAAACTGCGCTCCTTCCCTTGCGACCTCTGCCGTGCGCCCAAAAAGTGGTTTACCCCCACATATTGGGTATCGGCATGCTCAGGACAAATTGCACAAAAACTTTTGGGGTCTTGTTACCCTTGGGAAAATAAAAATTGGGGTGAAAAGATCATTTTTGTGGAAAAAATATGATTTTTTATTTTCACGGCTCTATGTTATAAACTTGTGTGAAGCACTTGGAGGTTCAAAGTGCTCACCACACATCTAGATAAGTTCTTTAAGGGGTCTAGTTTCCAAAATGGGGTCACTTGTTGGGGGTTTCCACTGTTTAGGCACATCAGGGGCTCTCTAAACGCGACATGGCATCCAGCCAATTCTGCGTTGAAAAAGTCAAACGGCACTCCTTCCCTTGCGACCTCTGCCGTGCGCCCAAAAAGTGGTTTACCCCCACATATATCGTATCGGCATGCTCAGGACAAATTGCACAAAAACTTTTGCGGTCTTGTTACCCTTGGGAAGTTAAAAATTGGGGTGAAAAGATCATTTTTGTGGAAAAAAATTATTTTATTTTTTCACGGCTCTACGTTATAAACTTGTGTGAAGCACTTGGAGGTTCAAAGTGCTCACCACACATCTAGATAAGTTCCTTAAGGGGTCTTGCTTCCAAAATGGGGTCACTTGTGGGGGGTTTCCACTGTTTAGGCACATCAGGGGCTCTCTAAACGCGACTTGGCATCCAGCCAATTCTGCGTTGAAAAAGTCAAATGGCGCTCCTTCCCTTGCGACCTCTGCCATGAGCCCAAAAAGTGGTTTACCCCCACATATGGGGTATCGGCGTATTCAGGAAAAATTGCACAACAAATTTTGTGGTTCATTTTTTCTTTTAACACTTGTGAAAATAAAAAAAATTGGTTCCAAAGTAAAGCTTTTGCAAAAAAAGTTAAATGTCAATTTTTTCCTTCCACATTGCTTCAGCTCCTGTGAAGCACCTGAAGGGTTAATAAACTTCTTGAATGTGGTTTTGAGCACATTGAGGGGTGCAGTTTTTAGAATGGTGTCACTTTTGGATATTTTCTATCATATAGACCCCTCAAAGTGACTTCAAATGTGATGTGGTCCCTAAAAAAAAATGGTGTTGTAAAAATGAGAAATCACTGGTCAACTTTTAACCCTTATAACTTCGTAACAAAAGAAAATTTTGTGTTGATGTAAAGTAGACATGTGGGAAATGTTATTTATCAAGAAATATGTGTGACATATCTCTCTGATTTAACGGCATAAAATTTTCAAATTTGAAAATTGCGAAATTTTAAAAATTTTCGCCATATTTCCGTTTTTTTCATAAATAAAAGCAAGTCATCTAAAAAATTTTATAACACTAATGTGAAGTACAATATGTCACGAAAAAACATTCTCAGAATCAGCTGGATTCGTTAAAGCGTTCCAGAGTTATAACCTCATAAAGTGACAGTGGTCAGAATTGTAAAAATTGGCCCGTCATTAAGCTGCAAAATGGCTCTGTCACTAAGGGGTTAAAATTGGGCGCCAAAAACTGGCTCAAACCGGTTTAAACCAGCTAGTGGTACTTACCACAGCTCACTTACTGGCCCCAAAATGACCTTTATAAATATATACACAGCAAAAATTCAGGGCCTATGTGGCCATGAGTCCCCCCCTTTATTAAAATGCTTATTTTACGGGGAGGGCTGACATTACCGCACATAATCCACCCCCCACCACATTACCACACATAATTCCGCCCACCACCACATTACCACACACAATCCCGCCCCCCACCACATCACACAATCCCGGCCCCCACCAGATTACCGCAAATATTACCACCACCCCACCACATTACCACACATAATCCCGCACGCCCACCACATTACCGCTCATAATCCCACACCACCACCACATTACCGCTCATAATCCCGCTCCCCACCACATTACCGCTCATAATCCCGCCCCCCACCACATTACCACTCATAATCCCGCACCTCCACCACATTACCACAATAATCCCGCCCCATCACATTACCGCTCATAATCCCGCACCCCCACCACATTACCGCTCATAATCCCGCCCCCCACCACATCGCCACACATAATCCCGCACACCCACCACATTACCGCTCATAATCCCGCACCACCACCACATTACCGCTCATAATCCCGCCCCTCACCACATTACCGCTCATAATCCCGCACCTCCACCACATTACCACACATAATCCCGCCCCCATCACATTACTGCTCATAATCCCGCACCCCCACCACATTACCGCTCATAATCCCGCCCCCCACCACATGCACACATAATCCCGCCCCCCACCACATCCTACACATAATCCCGCCCCCCCACCACATATACACACATAATTCCGCCCCCCAACACATTACCACACATAATCCGCCCCCCCACCACATTACCGCTCATAATCCCCGCCCTTCCACCACATTTACCACACACATAATCCCGCCCCCATCACATTACTGCTCATAATCCCGCACCCCCACCACATTATCGCTCATAATCCCGCCTCCCACCACATCGCCACACATAATCCCGCCCCCCCACCACATCACCACACACAATCCCGTCCCCCCATCACATCATCACACATAATCCCGGCCCTCCACCACATCACCACACATAATCCCGGCCCCCCACCACATTACCTCACATAATTCCACCCCCCATTCAGATTTTTGATGATTATTATTGTTATTAACTTCATTATAATTTCATTTACCACCTGCGTAAGCACTATTCAATGTTGTCTTTATTTACCAGCAGCGTTAATTAGATAGCAATGAGCCTGCCGAGCGTTAGCTGGCTGGAAACAGCTAGTATCTACATATAGTCAGTCGGCTCATAGCATTATTTTTAGTTTGTTACCACCATTGAACTGAACTTATTATACAGTTTGATCTGATTTAAGCAGAAAAATCCCCCTACTGTATCAATCATCTGAACAGATTCTGCTATGTGTGTGGTTCATTTACACCAAAATGGTAAGTACGTTCAATCACTCATGACATTAAAAAGATGCACCAGATGTACTTTAAGTGTGCTCTTGGTGATCAAGACAAAAGCTGGGCCCCTCATGCGATATGCTCAAGTTGTTCAAATGGTCTTCGTGACTGGTTGAATATGAGGAAAGTGGCCATGCCATTTGCTGTTCCCATGATTTGGAGAGAACCCAAAAATCATAGTGATGACTGCTACTTTTGTTTTGTCAGACTGAAGGGCTTTTCTACAAAGAACAAACATAAGATTAATTACCCTGAACTTGAATCTGTGATTAGGAAAGTTCCACATAATGGTACCTTGCAAGTTCTCGTACCACCGTTGTCTGGATTGGATGAAAATTAAGTAGAATATGAAGTCTATGGAGCTGAAGCTATTGGCGAAGACTTGGAGACCTCAAGTCAAGATGAGTATGTACCTGATGGAGCAGCCAGAACACTTTACTCAACATGAATTAAATGATCTCATCAGAGACCTTTCATTGTCAAAAGATAAAGCTGAACTTCTTGCATCTAGGTTGAAACAGAAGAATCTTCTTCACGACGGTATCAAAGTGTGTTATTACCGAAACAGAAGTAACATTTGAACACAATTTTTCACAGTTGATGGATCAATGGTGTACTGTCACCATGTGAATGGCCTCTTTGAAGGACTGAATCAAGAGTATTTTGTTGCAGATTGGCGATTGCTTATTGACTCATCTCAGAGAAGTTTGAAAGCAGTGTTGCTTCACAAAGGAAATATGAAACCATCAATCCCTATTGCTCACTCATGTCATCTAAAGGAAAGTTATGAAAATCTGTCAGTTGTTTTGGATCCTATAAAATATAATCAAAACCTACTCGAAAAGGTGAATAAATCAAAAAAGCAAAAAAAATCCAAAATATGGAAATTCTTTAAAGATAATTTTTATTAATCACAATATTAAAAACAAGGGAAAGCTGACAAAAATTGACAGAAAAAATACCATAGTATCAGGAGGTAATATTTCAAATCCATAATTGGGAACACTGGCTACAAAATAGGACAATAAAAAATCCCTAGCAGTAAAATTTTCATCAAGTGCAAAAATTAGGTAAACAGACAAAATACAATGTCTGAAATAAAGTACATAGAAGATGAAAGAGGGATTTGTAAATAAATACCAATAGTCAGTGATCCGTGGCTCCTAAACCTCCAATGTACGTTTTGCCAGTGTGGCTTCCTCAACTCTTTGGTTCCCTAGTTAAAGCTAAGGCGAAACGCGCGTTGGGCACACGCAGTGAGCGCTGGGTTAGTACCTTGAACAGTCTTTTGTATTGTGTTATCTTGTTTACAGCAACGCACTTTTTTATCCATTGGGGATTTCCTCTTGTACCTTGTTTACAGCACTGCACTTTAT
Organism: Oophaga sylvatica; assembly: GCA_033576555.1. NCBI lineage: Eukaryota > Metazoa > Chordata > Amphibia > Anura > Dendrobatidae > Oophaga > Oophaga sylvatica. Next base: position 391,959,501 of record JARQOD010000003.1, read on the forward strand.
TGGGGCTTTATTTGCAACTGCATATTTACACAATTTTTGTAGTTAGGTTATATCACTTTTAGGTTGGCGTTTGCCACTATTTTTGTGATTGTAAAATATGCAATTTTTTGCTTAATTGATTTTGATTTAGGTGTTTTTACACTCATCTCCCCACATAATGAATATTTTGGTATATTGCGTACAATAGGTTTTTCCTCTACATGATTTTGTATGATTTTTTATGGGGCTGTTCATGATTTTCTTTTTGTAATTTTATGGTACTGATCTTGGAATGTTATTCCAGGTCTCAATTTTGTGATATAATTTTTATTTGACCTGTAATTGGGCCATTGATGTATTATTATTATTATTATTATTATTATTATTATTATCATTTTTATTTGGCCCATTGGTTACTCCTAACCCTCCTCCTGTGCTATTTTAATATATTTTGTCTTGTTGGGTCTTTTCCTTTTTTGTATTATTTTTTGTTTTGTTATTTATTGACAATAAAATTGATATTTTCTATGAATATATGTTGTGTACATGTTTTTAGGTTACTGTTGAATTGACGTCACACAACAAATTGGATTATTGGCTTCATGTAGAATTAAAAATCTTCAGAATATGTTGAAGGTGTTGAGGAAATGCTAAATGCATACCAATGTCTTGTATGTCACATTTCTCTGAAAATGCACTTTTTGCTTTCACATTTAGATTTTTTCCCTCAAAATCTTGGGGATGTACGCGATGAACAATGTGAGAGGTTTCACCAGGACATTAAAGTAATGGAACACCGCTATCAGGGTTTTTGGAAGGACTCAATGATGGCAGATTACATGTTGTATGTTATATAGTGACAACCCTGAAATATCGTATCAACGACAGTTTACAGTAATGTCAAGCACTTTTAATTTCTGCTCATATTTTGGTTTCTATTTTGCATGTGAAATTATTTTAGTTCAATAAAAACTTTTGTAAGGTGAAGCATTTTTTCTGATATGCAGATTACTGTTTTGTTAATGTCGCCAGTATATTTCCTTATACCTTATAATAATGATGCTGCTCCACGGAAACTATACGTGCCACAGAAAAACTATATACCGTATATACTCGTGTGTAAGCCAAGATTTTCAGCACACTTTTTTGTGCTGAAAATGCCCCCTCGGCTTATACACGAGTCATTGTGCAGAAACCAGCGGGGGAGGGGGTGCGGCGGCAGGAGTCGTGGCTGGGACATCATACTCACCCTCCTGTGCAATCGCTGAACATCCCCTGCAATCCTCCGTTGTCCCGGCTTCCTGCACCTCTTCTGTGCTGGGCGGTCACATGGTACCGCTCATTAAGGTAATGAAATATGGACGCAACTCCACTCCCATAGGCATGGCGTCCATATTCATGGCCTTAATGAGCGGTACCACGTCACCGCTCAGCACAGGAGAGCTGCAGGAAGCCGGGACAGCGGATTGCAGGGGATGTTCAGCAATTGCACAGGAGGGTGAGTATGACGGGGGGAGCACGGAGGAGGACGGGGGAAGCACGGAGCAGGATGGGGAGGACGGGAGAAGCACGGAGCAGGACGGGGGGAGCACAGAGCAGAACAGGGAGAGCAGGATGGGGGAGCACAGAGAAGCATGGAGCAGGACAGGGGGAGCACAGAGCAGAACGGGGAAGCACAAAGCTGGACGGGGGGAGCAAGGAGGAGGACAGGGGAGCACGGAGGAGGACGGGGAAGCACGGAGCAGGAGGGGGGAGCACAGAGGAGGACGGGGGGAGCACAGAGCAGGATGGGGAGCACGGAGCAGGACGGGGGAGCACAGAGCAGGATGGGGTAGCATAGAGGAGCAGGAAGGCGGAGCACTGAGGAGGACGGGGGAGGACAAGGAGCTGAGCCATACATAGAAGGATGGGACGGGGAGCCGAGCCATGCATACTGGGAGGGGGGAGAGCCACACAGAGCAGGACCAGGGATGAGGGGACAATGTACACCCGGCTTATACTCGAGTCAATAAGCTTAACCAGTTTTCCTTGGCAAAATTAGGGGCCTCTACTTATTCTCGGGTCGGCTTATACTCGAGTATATATGGTACATTTTTTAAATCAGGACAAAAAGATAATTCAGAAAAGTACTAAGTCACCTGCGATGATTGCAAAAAATATTTTTTGTAGACCTATGTATAATTATAATTCTGCTCGAGAAAAAGGAATTTATTTATCAACGTCCTGAAATGTCACAGATGAATATTTCATTCTTTGACTTTTTCTTTAGTCTGTTTGTTTTGTCATTCTGCTTCATAATTCTACCCAGTAATATCCCTGATACTATTCTCTGTGCTGAGCAACTTATCAGCAGAAAAGAATACATTAATATCACAAATACAATAAAGTGTCTGTGCACATCTACAGAATAGTCTACATAACAAGTCACTGTGTACATACATCACATTACTGATCCTGTATTATACTCCAGAGCTGCACTCACTATTCCATTGGTGCAGTCACTGTGTACATACATTACATTACTGATCTTGAGTTATGTCCTCTATTATACCCCAGAGCTGCACTCACTATTCTGCTGGTGCAGTCATTGTGTACATACATTACTGATCCCAAGTTACATCTTGTATTATACTCCAGAGCTGCACTCACTATTCTGCTGGTGGAGTCACTGTGGACATACATTACATTACTGATCATGAGTTACATCCTGTATTATACTCCAGAGCTGCACTCACTATTCTGCTGGTGCAGTCACTGTGTACATACATTACTGATCCTGAGTTACATCCTGTATTATCCTATAGAGCTGCACTCACTTCTGCTGGTGCAGTCACTGTGTACATACATTACATTACTGATCCTGAGTTACATCCTGTATTATACTCCAGAGCTGCATTCACTATTCTGCTGGTGCAGTCACTGTGTACATACATTACATTACTGATCCTGAGTTACATCCTGTATTATACCCTAGAGCTGCACTCACTTCTGCTGGTGCAGTCACTGTGTACATACATTACATTACTGATCCTGAGTTACATCCTGTTGTGTCGACCCGCCACCACAATTGTGGGTTACCAGGGCAATGGGGTACTCAGAGCCGAGCCCGTAGAAGTCTATGGGATTGTCACAGGTAGCTGTGGCTCGGTCTGTGGCCCGGGCGGTCTGGCGTATGTTGGGGATATATTTACAGGGGATAGGTTTATATACAGTTCGTGACGCCACCTGTAGTATTCTGGTAATTTGTACCAGCGCTGCTATAGATCTCTGAGGGGATGGTGAGGCAGCTAGATGTCGGGTCCCCTACAGGTGGGACTGGTCCCTCAAAGTCTATGGGATTTGTGAAGTCGGGTGCAGATAAAGAACACAGTCTCACACGGTCAGCGTCTTTCCATACCTTTACTTGTAAGATGTTCAGGCAGGTCCCAGGGAGGCTGATCCAAGGAGAGTGTATCTTGAGACAGCAGCTGGACAAGTTAGGGGCCTCCTTTACTTCCAATACAACGAGTACAACCAGCCTGAAGCGTAGTTCCCTCAAAATCTCCAGCTAATCTATAGCTGTACCTGCCCAGTCAGCTTTGTGGTAGGGGCCTTCCTGTGAAGGAGCTGAATTCTTATTTTGTCCTGCAGAAACTCTAAAGTCTTCACTCCCCTGACCCAGTTACGTACTGACTATAAGGGGCTGTCTGCCGCGACCTAGGGTCCGGTAGATTCCTGGTTTTCTTATCACTCTGCTTGAAACAGTAGTGATCCTTCGGTCCCCAGTGACCGGGTGCAATGTGCTGGACTTCTTCAATCCGTAAGCACTAATCCAATAAATCCACTTTGCCTTTCGCCTTGTCCACGCTGGTAACATAAGCACTCAAACTAGCCAAGGGTCGAGCAGTCACTTCTTTCTTTTCCTTCCTTCAAAGTTAGCTACAGATGCTCAGTTATCAACAGGCAGGAGCACGTCTCTGAACCTGATACCGTCCTTTAGACAGGGATGCTGAAGGCTTTCTGTACTAAAACTTCTCCTTTCCTTCAGTGTATGCTGAGGAGGTGATACAGCTCTGACTAGACTAAGGTGAATTCAAACACCTATACCAGACTCCACGATATGAACTGATGATAAAGCAGGCTAGACTCCTTCCTCCCTCCAGACGTCTTCTCTCTCTGAAGTCTAGACACTCACTCCACACGTCCTCACTGTCCGAAGACAGGAACTAGACTAAAAATCACTCTAACCCATACCTTGACCACTCCCTCAAGAGTAAACTCCACTACCCTAAGGGTGTGTCTAGTATATGTCGAGTGAATGAATATTTAGCATTAAACTGCTGTCTCGCCACACACTCTCCAGGGTACTGCGTGTGCCTAACACCAGGGCTACACACTGTAAGGTTCTGTGTATCTGTTTCTGAAACTCAGTTTGTTCGTCGGCCATTTTGCTTTCTGTTTTGCTGCAGCTATCTTGCCCTCAGTCAAAATGGAGTTTTCCAGCTTGCATGTTCCCGCCCTGATTCTCTCCGTTTGCTTCTTAAACAGCCACAGCTGAGCAATCAGTGCTTCAGAATCTAGCCTGCAGTGAACCTGTGTTCTGACTCCTGAAGCCTTGGACCTTGTACTCCAGCCATTCCTACTGAGGAACTCTGAAGCACTTGTGGACTCTGAACTCTGCTCTTGAGAGCCTCACGTTTGCATGGACTTGCGGTAACAGAGAAGAAGATCTGAATCTGTTGTGGAGAGTTATTGCTGAGCTTAGATTACTCTGGCCTGCTGTGTCTCCTGCTTCTGTGTTTGCAACCTGTGTGTTTATTTTTGCCAATTTGTATGAAGCAATACAAGACTTTCTTTATCAACCTGTGTCTCATGTATTTTCATCGCACCCAAGCACAAGACGCTATATGAACTGTACCACATACATTACAAGATTCTGAAGCCAAACGTTAGTGTCTGCTGGGTCTGGAAAGGCTTGTCTGCTGTACTGTGGATATCGGATGTCCGGTTGTACTTTCTGTGATGACAGTGGTTGTGACTTCTCACAACCATTCCAGGTGAGCAATTCCCTTAAGTTTTTTTTTTCTGCAGTGTTATCACAGGTAAACACTATTGTTTTTTTTTTTTTTTTCTCTCTCTTCTCTTTTTGTCTACTGAAACTCTGGATATCAGATGTCTGGTTGAAAGCTTTCTGTGATGATAGTGGTTGTGACTTCTCACAACCATTCCAGGTGAGCAGTTCCCTTAAAGTTTTTTCTTTCTTCAGTGTTGCCACAGGTGAACACTATTGTTTTTTTTTTTCTCCTCTTCTTCCAGTATCCTGTCTTAAAAGATCTGGAAAATGGAGGCCCGCATAAAGGAACTTTGCGGAGTGACTGATAATATCCTTGCAGATTTGCAGAATATAAAGACCCGTTTTACAAATCTTCAGGACCTAAATAATCACAATTTGCAAGTGGTTGGACAGACTACCCAGGATTTGCGAGCCAGGATTGAGGTTCTGGAGGGGCGAGTCCAGGCTCCTGCCGTGGCCCCGAGTTCTGGGATTCCCAAGTTGCCCCCTTTTCGTTTTGGTGGTGAACGTGAAAAATTCAGGGGATTTGTTAATCAATGCAATCTTTTTTTTTCTGCACATGCTTCACAATTTCCTACTGAACGATCTAAGGTGCTTACTATAATTATGTTGCTTACCAACAAGGCTTTGATATGGGCAAACCCTCTGATTGAGACTGAGGATGATTGTTTGAATCACCTTGATGATTTTATTTCAGCCATGGGGCAGGTGTTTGATGACCCCAATCGAGGTGCAACAGCTGAAGCAGCCATGTTAGCTTTGCGCCAAGGTAAGCACTCGGTAGCTGAATATGCCTTGGATTTCAGGAGATGGGCCCTTGATACCACCTGGGACCATTCCGCCAAAAAATCTATTTTTCGAAAGGGGTTATCCCCACTGATTAAGGATGAACTTGCTCGTGCCGACCCTCCCACTGCGTTAGGTGACTTTATTAACTACTGCATCCGTATTGATACTCGTTTAACTGAACGCAGGCAAGAGAGATGGTTCGAAAGCAATCGTACTAACCTTTTCCTACCTTCCTCTCCAGCTAAGGAACCTTTGAATAGGATTACACGGGAACCTGAACCTGAACCCATGCAGGTAGACTCTTTACTACGACGGGTTAGTGATGCACGCAAGGAACATCGTTTTAAGGAGAATCTATGTTTTTATTGTGGTAAGTCAGGGCACTTTATTATTAACTGTCCCAGCCGTTCTCGCAAGACTACTGCAGCACTCATTCATTGTGAGTGTTGCGAGAGGGGATCTGTCAGGTCCGAGCCTCAGGCTCCAGAGAGAGCTGCAGCAACAGATCTTGATTTCTCGGACTTAAACTCCGTTACCTCTGAGGACGGTGACTGTGTAAACGCTGCCATTTTTCAAGTTTCCTCAGCGGTGTCCCAGCTGAGTTGTAAGAAAAACAATTCTCACTGTTTTCTTTCCATCAAACTCTGGGTTAACTCAGCCTGGGTGTCTAGCTCTGCTATGATCGACTCAGGTGCAAGTGGAAATTTTATGGATGTCTCCTTTGCTCTAAAACAGGGAATACGTTCAGTGAAGAAGGCTACTCCAGTACAGATGGAAACTGTGGATGGCTCCCTGCTGACCTCTGGACCAGTGGATCAGGAAACAGAGCCTTTAAAGGTTCTTATGGGTAAAGATCATCAAGAGAAACTGTCCTTTATGCTTATCTCTTCTCCTCACTTTCCCATTATTCTAGGGCTACCATGGCTGCAGGCTCAGAATCCTACCATTAACTGGGAGACCAAGGAATTACACTTTCCAGAGAAACAGATGAGTCCAAAAATTTCAGCTTGCTCTGTTCCTAAAGGAACCATGTCAGTCCCTGAACTACCAGCTGTATACCAGGACTATGTGGATTTATGTGACAAGAAGAACGCTGACCAGCTTCCTCCTCACCGTCCATATGATTGTCCAATTGAATTATTGCCTGGAGCAGAGATACCTTTTGGTAAGATCTACCCCCTGGCGGGGCCCGAGCTGAAGGCTTTAAAAGAGTACATAGACGAAAATCTAGCCAAGGGCTTCATACGCCCCTCTTCATCTCCTGCAGGGGCACCCATATTCTTTGTAAAGAAGAAAGATGGATCCCTGAGACCATGCGTAGACTATAGGGAACTCAATAAGGTTACTATTAGAAACCGTTATCCATTGCCTTTAATCCCTGAGTTATTGGAGAGAGTGCGACATGCCAAAATTTTTTCTAAACTAGATCTTCGTGGGGCCTATAACTTAGTCCGTATTAGACCTGGGGATGAATGGAAGACTGCATTCAGGTCACGCTATGGACACTTTGAATATCTAGTTATGCCTTTTGGTCTGAGTACCGCCCCAGCCACTTTCCAACACTTGGTGAATGATATCTTCAGGGATCTCCTAGATACATTCGTGGTAATTTATTTGGATGATATTTTAATTTTTTCTAACTCCACAGAGGAACATCATGGACATGTGAGAATGGTCTTGGAACGTCTAAGACAAAATCATCTTTACATCAAGCTTGAAAAGTGTGAATTCCATAAGACCGAAATTCAATTTCTGGGTATGTACTGTCTACACAAGGAATTAGTATGGATGGAAGTAAAACCCAAGCCATCAATGATTGGCCAAGTCCTAGAAATGTGAAGGAGGTACAGCGCTTCATCGGTTTGCAAACTTCTATAGACGTTTCATTAGAAATTTCTCTGAGGTAGTGTCACCTATCACCCAACTTACCCGGAAAGAGTCTAAGTTCTCCTGGACTCCCCAAGCCCAGGAAGCATTTTCCCGTCTAAAAGATAAATTTACCACTGCACACTATCCTAGTACATCCCAACCCAGAGCTTGCCTTCATAATAGAGGTGGATGCTTCAGACTGTGCCGTGGGAGCTATACTCTCTCAGAGAACAGGTGAGAAGAATGTCTTGCATCCCTGTGCCTTCTTTTCCCAGCAGTTGTCTTCGGCTGAGAAGAACTACGATGTGGGCAATAGAGAGTTGTTGGCCATTATTGCCGCCTTCAAAGAATGGAGACACCTTCTTCAAGGAGCTGCACAGCAAATAGTCGTTCTGACAGACCATCGTAATCTTAGTTTATCAGGTCGGCTAAGTGCCTGACTCCTCGCCAGGCTCGCTGGAATCTTTTCTTAAACCAATTTAATTTTATTATTTCTTATAGACCAGGATCGCGCAATGGAAAGGCTGATGCACTCTCTAGGATTTACTCAGCAGAGACACGTCCAATTACTCCTCCTAAGACTATTCTTCCTGACTCTAGATTCCTAGGAGTGATTCATCATCAAGACCTAATTAAAGACATCAAGGAAGCATACCATGCGGATTCTTTTTTGGCTCAACCCCCAAGGGACGTAAGTCTTGTCTTTAAGAATGGTGTGTGGATTCTGGGACAACGTCTGTATATACCTGAAACAGTCAGATTGAGAGTATTGCAACTCATTCACGATTCCAAAATAGCCGGGCATAGAGGAATTCTAAAGACACAGGAATTTCTTTCTCGTTTTTTTGGTGGCCCACTTGTAGGAAGGATGTTTTGGACTATGTCACTTCGTGTGAGGTTTGTGCAAGATGCAAAACACCTCGCTCTTCACCAACTGGTCTGTTACAGCCTCTTCCCACCCCGTCCCGCCCGTGGGGATCCATTTCTATGGACTTCATTGTGGAATTACCAACCTCTCAAGGGAAGAACACTATTCTAGTGGTGGTTGACCGTCTAACAAAGGCAGCTCATTTTATCCCTTGTGTCGGCTTACCCACTGCAAAACAGACATCAGATTTGATGATTAAAGATGTGTTTCGTTTACATGGAGTACCGGATGAGGTTATTTCGGATCGAGGGGTGCAATTCACTTCTAGGTTTTGGCAAAATTTCTGTGCAGCATTGGACATTAAAGTAAACCTTTCTTCTGCTTTTCATCCCCAGACTAATGGACAAACCGAACGAACCAATCAAACCCTGGAGCAGTATCTCCGCTGCTTTATCTGCCACCTACAGGATGATTGGGTGGATCTACTTCCATTGGCTGAGTTCTCTTACAACAACTCTCAGAGTGCCTCCACTAAACAGTCTCCTTTTTACTCTAATCTAGGTTACCATCCTAACATTCTACCACGATTTCCCATAGAGACGCCTTTGCCAGCAGTGGCTGAAAGAGTCACGACTTTACAGAAGAATATGGATCTTCTAAAGGAGAATCTGGAATCGGCTCAGGAAAGGTACAAGAAGGCAGCAGATAAATTTCGTAAACCTGCACCAGCTTTTAAGGTAGGAGACCTGGTCTGGCTGTCAACCAGAAATCTTAAGTTAAGGATTCCATCGTCTAAATTGGGACATAAGTACATTGGACCCTATAAAATCAGTAAATTATAAGTGCCGTTGCTTGTCGTCTTCAATTGCCCAGAACTATGAGAATCCATCCTGTCTTTCATGTATCCCTACTAAAGGCTGCGACACCCAATACGTTTCCTGGACGTTCTTCTCCTTGCCCTGACCCAGTGCTAGTCGATGGTCAGGAGGAATTTGTGGTGGAAAAGATTTTAGATTCCAGGTTGTATAGAAATCAGTTACAATATCTGATTAAATGGCAGGGCTACCCAGTGGAGGACAACTCATGGGAGCCAGTCAATAACGTTAATGCTCCTCGCTTGCTCCGTCAGTTTCATCAGAGGTACCCACACAAGCCTGGTCTGAGGTCATCCGGAGGTTGTCCCTAAGGGGGGAGTAATGTAAGGTTCTGTGTATCTGTTTCTGAAACTCAGTTTGTTCGTCGGCCATTTTGCTTTCTGTTTTGCTGCAGCTATCTTGCCCTCAGTCAAAATGGAGTTTTCCAGCTTGCATGTTCCCGCCCTGATTCTCTCCGTTTGCTTCTTAAACAGCCACAGCTGAGCAATCAGTGCTTCAGAATCTAGCCTGCAGTGAACCTGTGTTCTGACTCCTGAAGCCTTGGACCTTGTACTCCAGCCATTCCTACTGAGGAACTCTGAAGCACTTGTGGACTCTGAACTCTGCTCTTGAGAGCCTCACGTTTGCATGGACTTGCGGTAACAGAGAAGAAGATCCTGAACCTGTTGTGGAGAGTTATTGCTGAGCTTAGATTACTCTGGCCTGCTGTGTCTCCTGCTTCTGTGTTTGCAACCTGTGTGTTTATTTTTGCCAATTTGTATGAAGCAATACAAGACTTTCTTTATCAACCTGTGTCTCATGTATTTTCATCGCACCCAAGCACAAGACGCTATATGAACTGTACCACATACATTACACATCCTGTATTATCCTATAGAGCAGAACTCACTTCTTCTGGTGCAGTCACTCTGTACATACATTAAATTACTGATCTTGAGTTACATTCCGTATTATACACCAGAGATGCAGTCACTATTCTGCTGGTGCAGTCACTGCGTACATACATTACATTACTGATCCTGAGTTACATCCTGTAATATACTCCAGAGCTGCACTTACTATTCTGCTGGTGCAGTCACTAGGTACATACATTACTGATCCTGTACTGATCCTGAGATACATCCTGTATTATACCCCAGAGCTGCACTCACTATTCTGCCGATGCAGTCACTGTGTACATACATTACATTACTGATCCTGCACTGATCCTGAGTTACATCCTGTATTATACTGCAGAGTTGCACTCACTATTCTGCTGGTGGAGTCACTGTGTACATACATTACTGATCCTGAGTTACCTCCTGTATTATTCTCCAGAGCTGCACTCACTATTCTGCTGGTGCAGGCACTGAGTACATATATTACATTACTGATCCTGAGTTACATCCTGTAGTATACTCCAGAGCTGCACTCACTATTCTGCTGGTGCAGTCACTGTGTACATACATTACATTACTGACCCTGTACTGATCCTGAGTTACATCCTCTATTATACTCCAGAGCTGCAATCACTCTTCTGCTGGTGCAGTCACTGTGTACATACATTATTTTACTTATCCTGTAGTGATCCTGAGTTACTGAACTCTGCTACATCTGCTTGGCACCTGTCAGCTCATCACACATGCTGCAGCTATGATCCCCATGCGGCTCCCTTTTCCCTGTTGATAATACAAGCTGTAACCTGAGATTCCAATGTGTGATTCCTTCCCCCCTCCTTCCTGGCAGCTCTGAAACCACATGGTGAGTTGTTTTGTTTGTGAAACTTAAGTATTAGGGCATAACTCAACCCCAATTAGTGTAAGGTTCTGTGTATCTGTTTCTGAAACTCAGTTTGTTCGTCGGCCATTTGCTTTCTGTTTTGCTGCAGCTATCTTGCCCTCAGTCAAAATGGAGTTTTCCAGCTTGCATGTTCCCGCCCTGATTCTCTCCGTTTGCTTCTTAAACAGCCACAGCTGAGCAATCAGTGCTTCAGAATCTAGCCTGCAGTGAACCTGTGTTCTGACTCCTGAAGCCTTGGACCTTGTACTCCAGCCATTCCTACTGAGGAACTCTGAAGCACTTGTGGACTCTGAACTCTGCTCTTGAGAGCCTCACGTTTGCATGGACTTGCGGTAACAGAGAAGAAGATCTGAATCTGTTGTGGAGAGTTATTGCTGAGCTTAGATTACTCTGGCCTGCTGTGTCTCCTGCTTCTGTGTTTGCAACCTGTGTGTTTATTTTTGCCAATTTGTATGAAGCAATACAAGACTTTCTTTATCAACCTGTGTCTCAAAGTATTTTCATCGCACCCAAGCACAAGACGCTATATGAACTGTACCACATACATTACAAGATTCTGAAGCCAAACGTTAGTGTCTGCTGGGTCTGGAAAGGCTTGTCTGCTGTATTGTGGATATCGGATGTCCGGTTGTACTTTCTGTGATGACAGTGGTTGTGACTTCTCACAACCATTCCAGGTGAGCAATTCCCTTAAGTTTTTTTTTTCTGCAGTGTTATCACAGGTAAACACTATTGTTTTTTTTTTTTTTCTCTTCTCTTTTTGTCTGCTGAAACTCTGGATATCAGATGTCTGGTTGAAAGCTTTCTGTGATGATAGTGGTTGTGACTTCTCACAACCATTCCAGGTGAGCAGTTCCCTTAAAGTTTTTTTTCTTTCTTCAGTGTTGCCACAGGTGAACACTATTGTTTTTTTTTTCTCTCCTCTTCTTCCAGTATCCTGTCTTAAAAGATCTGGAAAATGGAGGCCCGCATAAAGGAACTTTGTGGAGTGACTGATAATATCCTTGCAGATTTGCAGAATATAAAGACCCGTTTTACAAATCTTCAGGACCTAAATAATCACAATTTGCAAGTGGTTGGACAGACTACCCAGGATTTGCGAGCCAGGATTGAGGTTCTGGAGGGGCGAGTCCAGGCTCCTGCCGTGGCCCCGAGTTCTGGGATTCCCAAGTTGCCCCCTTTTCGTTTTGGTGGTGAACGTGAAAAATTCAGGGGATTTGTTAATCAATGTAATCTTTTTTTTTCTGCACATGCTTCACAATTTCCTACTGAACGATCTAAGGTGCTTACTATAATTATGTTGCTTACCAACAAGGCTTTGATATGGGCAAACCCTCTGATTGAGACTGAGGATGATTGTTTGAATCACCTTGATGATTTTATTTCAGCCATGGGGCAGGTGTTTGATGACCCCAATCGAGGTGCAACAGCTGAAGCAGCCATGTTAGCTTTGCGCCAAGGTAAGCACTCGGTAGCTGAATATGCCTTGGATTTCAGGAGATGGGCCCTTGATACCACCTGGGACAATTCCGCCAAAAAATCTATTTTTCGAAAGGGGTTATCCCCACTGATTAAGGATGAACTTGCTCGTGCCGACCCTCCCACTGCGTTAGGTGACTTTATTAACTACTGCATCCGTATTGATACTCGTTTAACTGAACGCAGGCAAGAGAGATGGTTCGAAAGCAATCGTACTAACCTTTTCCTACCTTCCTCTCCAGCTAAGGAACCTTTGAATAGGATTACACGGGAACCTGAACCTGAACCCATGCAGGTAGACTCTTTACTACGACGGGTTAGTGATGCACGCAAGGAACATCGTTTTAAGGAGAATCTATGTTTTTATTGTGGTAAGTCAGGGCACTTTATTATTAACTGTCCCAGCCGTTCTCGCAAGACTACTGCAGCACTCATTCATTGTGAGTGTTTGCGAGAGGGGATCTGTCAGGTCCGAGCCTCAGGCTCCAGAGAGAGCTGCAGCAACAGATCTTGATTTCTCGGACTTAAACTCCGTTACCTCTGAGGACGTTGACTGTGTAAATGCTGCCATCTTTCAAGTTTCCTCAGCGGTTGTCCCAGCTGAGTTGTAAGAAAAACAATTCTCACTGTTTTCTTTCCATCAAACTCTGGGTTGACTCAGCCTGGGTGTCTAGCTCTGCTATGATCGACTCAGGTGCAAGTGGAAATTTTATGGATGTCTCCTTTGCTCTAAAACAGGGAATACGTTCAGTGAAGAAGGCTACTCCAGTACAGATGGAAACTGTGGATGGCTCCCTGCTGACCTCTGGACCAGTGGATCAGGAAACAGAGCCTTTAAAGGTTCTTATGGGTAAAGATCATCAAGAGAAACTGTCCTTTATGCTTATCTCTTCTCCTCACTTTCCCATTATTCTAGGGCTACCATGGCTGCAGGCTCAGAATCCTACCATTAACTGGGAGACCAAGGAATTACACTTTCCAGAGAAACAGATGAGTCCAAAAATTTCAGCTTGCTCTGTTCCTAAAGGAACCATGTCAGTCCCTGAACTACCAGCTGTATACCAGGACTATGTGGATTTATGTGACAAGAAGAACGCTGACCAGCTTCCTCCTCACCGTCCATATGATTGTCCAATTGAATTATTGCCTGGAGCAGAGATACCTTTTGGTAAGATCTACCCCCTGGCGGGGCCCGAGCTGAAGGCTTTAAAAGAGTACATAGATGAAAATCTAGCCAAGGGCTTCATACGCCCCTCTTCATCTCCTGCAGGGGCACCCATATTCTTTGTAAAGAAGAAAGATGGATCCCTGAGACCATGCGTAGACTATAGGGAACTCAATAAGGTTACTATTTAGAAACCGTTATCCATTGCCTTTAATCCCTGAGTTATTGGAGAGAGTGCGACATGCCAAAATTTTTTTCTAAACTAGATCTTCGTGGGGCCTATAACTTAGTCCGTATTAGACCTGGGGATGAATGGAAGACTGCATTCAGGTCACGCTATGGACACTTTGAATATCTGGTTATGCCTTTTGGTCTGAGTACCGCCCCAGCCACTTTCCAACACTTGGTGAATGACATCTTCAGGGATCTCCTAGATACATTCGTGGTAATTTATTTGGATGATATTTAATTTTTTCTAACTCCACAGAGGAACATCATGGACATGTGAGAATGGTCTTGGAACGTCTAAGACAAAATCATCTTTACATCAAGCTTGAAAAGTGTGAATTCCATAAGACCGAAATTCAATTTCTGGGGGTATGTACTGTCTACACAAGGAATTAGTATGGATGGAAGTAAAACCCAAGCCATCAATGATTGGCCAAGTCCTAGAAATGTGAAGGAGGTACAGCGCTTCATCGGGTTTGCAAACTTCTATAGACGTTTCATTAGAAATTTCTCTGAGGTAGTGTCACCTATCACCCAACTTACCCGGAAAGAGTCTAAGTTCTCCTGGACTCCCCAAGCCCAGGAAGCATTTTCCCGTCTAAAAGATAAATTTACCACTGCACCTATCCTAGTACATCCCAACCCAGAGCTTGCCTTCATAATAGAGGTGGATGCTTCAGACTGTGCCGTGGGAGCTATACTCTCTCAGAGAACAGGTGAGAAGAATGTCTTGCATCCCTGTGCCTTCTTTTCCCAGCAGTTGTCTTCGGCTGAGAAGAACTACGATGTGGGCAATAGAGAGTTGTTGGCCATTATTGCCGCCTTCAAAGAATGGAGACACCTTCTTCAAGGAGCTGCACAGCAAATAGTCGTTCTGACAGACCATCGTAATCTTTGAGTTTATCAGGTCGGCTAAGTGCCTGACTCCTCGCCAGGCTCGCTGGAATCTTTTCTTAAACCAATTTAATTTTATTATTTCTTATAGACCAGGATCGCGCAATGGAAAGGCTGATGCACTCTCTAGGATTTACTCAGCAGAGACACGTCCAATTACTCCTCCTAAGACTATTCTTCCTGACTCTAGATTCCTAGGAGTGATTCATCATCAAGACCTAATTAAAGACATCAAGGAAGCATACCATGCGGATTCTTTTTTGGCTCAACCCCCAAGGGACTAAGTCTTGTCTTTAAGAATGGTGTGTGGATTCTGGGACAACGTCTGTATATACCTGAAACAGTCAGATTGAGAGTATTGCAACTCATTCACGATTCCAAAATAGCCGGGCATAGAGGAATTCTAAAGACACAGGAATTTCTTTCTCGTTTCTTTTGGTGGCCCACTTGTAGGAAGGATGTTTTGGACTATGTCACTTCGTGTGAGGTTTGTGCAAGATGCAAAACACCTCGCTCTTCACCAACTGGTCTGTTACAGCCTCTTCCCACCCCGTCCCGCCCGTGGGGATCCATTTCTATGGACTTCATTGTGGAATTACCAACCCTCTCAAGGGAAGAACACTATTCTAGTGGTGGTTGACCGTTTAACAAAGGCAGCTCATTTTATCCTTGTGTCGGCTTACCCACTGCAAAACAGACATCAGATTTGATGATTAAAGATGTGTTTCGTTTACATGGAGTACCGGATGAGGTTATTTCGGATCGAGGGGTGCAATTCACTTCTAGTTTTGGCAAAATTTCTGTGCAGCATTGGACATTAAAGTAAACCTTTCTTCTGCTTTTCATCCCCAGACTAATGGACAAACCGAACGAACCAATCAAACCCTGGAGCAGTATCTCCGCTGCTTTATCTGCCACCTACAGGATGATTGGGTGGATCTACTTCCATTGGCTGAGTTCTCTTACAACAACTCTCAGAGTGCCTCCACTAAACAGTCTCCTTTTTACTCTAATCTAGGTTATCATCCTAACATTCTACCACGATTTCCCATAGAGACGCCTTTGCCAGCAGTGGCTGAAAGAGTCACGACTTTACAGAAGAATATGGATCTTCTAAAGGAGAATCTGGAATCGGCTCAGGAAAGGTACAAGAAGGCAGCAGATAAATTTCGTAAACCTGCACCAGCTTTTAAGGTAGGAGACCTGGTCTGGCTGTCAACCAGAAATCTTAAGTTAAGGATTCCATCGTCTAAGTTGGGACATAAGTACATTGGACCCTATAAAATCAGTAAGATTATAAGTGCCGTTGCTTGTCGTCTTCAATGCCCAGAACTATGAGAATCCACCCTGTCTTTCATGTATCCCTACTAAAGGCTGCGACACCCAATACGTTTCCTGGACGTTCTTCTCCTTGCCCTGACCCAGTGCTAGTCGATGGTCAGGAAGAATTTGTGGTGGAAAGGATTTTAGATTCCAGTTGTATAGAAATCAGTTACAATATCTGATTAAATGGCAGGGCTACCCAGTGGAGGACAACTCATGGGAGCCAGTCAATAACGTTAATGCTCCTCGCTTGCTCCGTCAGTTTCATCAGAGGTACCCACACAAGCCTGGTCTGAGGTCATCCGGAGGTTGTCCCTAAGGGGGAGTAATGTAAGGTTCTGTGTATCTGTTTCTGAAACTCAGTTTGTTTCGTCGGCCATTTTGCTTTCTGTTTTGCTGCAGCTATCTTGCCCTCAGTCAAAATGGAGTTTTCCAGCTTGCATGTTCCCGCCCTGATTCTCTCCGTTTGTTTCTTAAACAGCCACAGCTGAGCAATCAGTGCTTCAGAATCTAGCCTGCAGTGAACCTGTGTTCTGACTCCTGAAGCCTTGGACCTTGTACTCCAGCCATTCCTACTGAGGAACTCTGAAGCACTTGTGGACTCTGAACTCTGCTCTTGAGAGCCTCACGTTTGCATGGACTTGCGGTAACAGAGAAGAAGATCTGAATCTGTTGTGGAGAGTTATTGCTGAGCTTAGATTACTCTGGCCTGCTGTGTCTCCTGCTTCTTGTTTGCAACCTGTGTGTTTATTTTTGCCAATTTGTATGAAGCAATACAAGACTTTCTTTATCAACCTGTGTCTCAAAGTATTTTCATCGCACCCAAGCACAAGACGCTATATGAACTGTACCACATACATTACAATTAGTGTTATAAATATGAAGCTTACATATTCTGAATGTACACCGATAGATCTATAACCCAGTGAAATCTCTAGGATCCAGAACCATCAAAATCCGAGGAATGGATTTCTCCATATTCGGGTCATGTATCCATTTCGTGTTTGGTTTAAATAACACCAATTTCAAGCTGAGAAGTATAATAATTTTCTCATCGCTCTACGAGGTTCTCATCCTGAGATATGAACTTAATAACGTGCTAGTAAGTTTTCATTCCTTGTGAAATGGGGAGCATATCACATAGCTCCGCCCCCTCAGTGATGTCATGAACAGCGAGGTATAAGTTTATGTAGCCAATTTAGGAGGCTCTCTCTTTTCTTTGCCTGGGTAGTTAACTACCAGATCTTGACCGGATGCATTGGGACGTATGCCCCTCCTCCCTGCCGTGTGGCTTACCATGGAATGATATAAGATCCCTGTAAGTTTTTTTCATCTTTCATCCTTTTTATTTCATAATTGCTTTGTACATATTGTAATTTGTCTCATTTTATAACATCTTTTTATACTTTTGTAAACACTGCCTTTTCTCTTTGGAGTAAAATTATAAAACTTTACTAGCTTTGTTCTCCTTGCTCTAAACGTATCCCCACGACCTCCGTGCTAAAGGCACTGTCACACTTAGCGATTGCACCAGCGATCACGACAACAACATGACCTGGCGAGATCGTTGGTGCGATCGCTATGTGATCTCTAGTTAGCTCCAAACACAAGGATCAAAACAGAGATCAGCGATCTGTATAAAACGACCTCTGCGGTTGTTGGGAAAACCTAGTCCCGCCTGCGACGCTGGTAAAATCGTTCATAAAGGGTGTCACACTCAGCGATTCAGGCTCACCAGCGGGACACCAACAACCAAAAAACGGCTCAGAACGTTCATAAGCGATCAGTGACATCGCAGCGGGGGCCACATCACCGCTACATGTCACACAGCTGCGTCGCTAAACGAGGTCGCTGCTGCGTCATAAAATTGGTGACTCTTTAGCGATCTCGTTAGCGATCTCGCTTAGTGTGACAGTACCTTAAATTAAGCCAATGCTACTGATTGGAGTTGGCTCCTGACATGATATTAATTAAAACCAGGAGTTGGTGGCAGCGAAGCGTCTTCTGGGCTTTTGGGGAGACTCTGGCAGTGACGGACAGGGTTTTTTTAAGTGTATATCCCGCCAGGGACTGGAATAGATTATCGCCCTCACTGCAGAGTGCCTAATAGCCAGTACACATCCAGGTGGCCCGTCTGGCGACTACTTATCCTAGATGGAGTTCTCTGACTGACCTGAGGGTAAGGGGGGGCGCCAGTGAGCTGCAAGTTCCGAACCGGAATTGGAAGGTGAGATAAGCAAATAGATCCCGCCTGTAATTTGTCACATATTGGAAGCAGCATCGGATAATAAAATCCCCTAAAAAAGAACTGGGGAACCAAACACCCCCAGTTCGTCACAGAGTCACTGTGTACATACATTACATTACTGATCCTGAGTTACATCCTGTATTATACTCCAGAGCTGCACTCGCTATTCTGCTGGTGCAGTCACTGTGTACATACATTACATTACTGATCCTGAGTTGCATCCTGTATCATACTCCAGAGCTGCACTCAGTGTTCTGCTGGTGCAGTCACTGTGTACATACATTACATTACTGATCCTGAGTTACATCCTGTATTATACTCCAGAGCTGCACTCAGTGTTCTGCTGGTGCAGTCACTGTGTACATACATTACATTACTGATCCTGAGTTACATCCTGTATTATACCCCAGAGCTGCACTCACTATTCTGCTGATGAAGTCACTGTGTACATACATTACATTACTGATCCTGAGTTACATCCTGTATTATACTCCAGAGCTGCACTCAGTGTTCTGCTGGTGCAGTCACTGTGTACATACATTACATTACTGATCCTGAGTTACATCCTGTAATATACTCCAGAGCTGCACTCACTATTCTGCTGGTGCAGTCACTGTGTACATACATTACTGATTCTGAGATACATCCTGTATTATACCCCAGAGCTGCACTCACTATTCTGCTGCTGCAGTCACTGTGTACATACATTACTGATCCTGAGTTACATCCTGTATTACACCCCAGAGCTGCACTCACTATTCTGCTGATGCAGTCACTGTGTACATACATTACATTACTGATCCTGAGTTACATCCTGTATTATACTCCAGAGCTGCACTCACTATTCTGCTGGTGCAGTCACTGTGTACATACATTACTGATCCTGAGTTACATCCTGCATTATACTCCAGAGCTGCACTCAGTGTTCTGCTGGTGCAGTCACTGTGTACATACATTACATTACTGATCCTGAGTTACATCCTGTTATTATACCCCAGAGCTGCACTCACTATTCTGCTGATGCAGTCACTGTGTACATACATTACAGGCGGTTCAAGATAAACATTTATCGACTTGATTGTTTTCATGCGATTGCTTTGTAGCAATTTAAAGGGTAATTCCCCAAATCATAACTTATTCCGCGGCCATAGTGTAGGGCATTATTGCAGATCCCTGGAGAGTCCGACCACCTGGACCCCCAGTGATCTGGAGAAGGAACCCGGGAACCGAGTTCTGCATCTCCGTCTGGATCGGGGCGGAGGTATGGCGCTTGGTGTTTGCTCCTTCTATTGTCTACATCACTGCTGGTGAAAGCCGAGTCCAGCGCTCCACTAGTTCTCTGTGGATAGAGAACAGATTTTGGGAATAACCCTTTCAATGCCATTGTTGGTCCACGACTCGGTTACATCCGTCCTATTTCTGGTGTATAAATATGGTGGATTCACAGTGCAGCCGTGTACTGGATTAACCATTTCTTGACTTCCCCAGCAGCTCACACACTTATTTTTTCCTCTAAGGATGGGAGCAGTAGAGGATGTGGACGAAAACCGGACATCGGAGGATTATTCCTTATTAGTGGATCAGGTTCTAATCTGAGTAGTGACAAGATGAAAGTTTATAGTTTTCTTTTTTAGTTTTTTTTTTTCATTTTTTCAAAGTTTTGATTTAATCGTTTTCTTCGCCGAGGGAATAAATTAGAGTAGCGGAATGGCTTTGATTGTGAGCGGACTAACGAGGGAGCTGTTTGGTGAGATAATGGTGCCTGTGCAGGGCGGTTTACATCCCTCCCTGGGGACCACGTGCAGCCATTTACCTGTGGTTATGTAGATAAATCGCTTGCCTTGGATTTAGAGGAGTCGGCGTTTTCACTCCTTTGTAGCAGCCATTAAGTAATCTCTCATTAGCTCGCCGTCCATTGATGGCACGGTTCCCTCTGGGACAGAAACTCGGCGTGCGAACACTTGTGTTTTCTCTGCCGCTCTCCCAGTGACATTATAAAAGCGCCTTCATTTCTTGGCTGTTAGTCATTATCAGGGTGTCTCGTCCGCTGGTTACACCGTGGCGCTCACTGACGCGGCTGGAAAATATGGTCACACATTCATCAATTCTTATTTTCTACTGTTTTTATTTTAAGAATTTGCATGCAATCAAGTATTTCCAACCTCATCTTCCCCTCCGCACCAAAGTAAGGAACTGGTCATAGCTGCAACATGGTAAAAAAAAAAAAAATGTGCTGGAAAACAGTATAGGAGCTTGGAGACATAATGTAACATCCGCCTAATCACAATATTGCAACATTCTCTTCTACAAGGTCTGCGCTACATGGTCTACTCTGACTGCCGAATGAGGAAACTGAGAATCCATTAGTGAGCTCTTCTGACTGTCCATTTGTGACTCTATCAGCCTTTTTCTGGGTCTTTTGACCACAAATCACATGAAAGTTGAATGTGCAGGGAAATTATGAGCCTGTAAAAGCAACGTTTGTAATGAAACCTAATTGCAAAAAATTATTTTTTTGCCCAAAATATATGCATTTAAGTAAAAAAAAGAGGAACAGGCATAGACTATAATGAGCACAACTTCTGCTGATGGAGGAGGCGACGGCTTAGGCCTCTTTCACACTTCAGTCATTTGGCGTCAGTCAAAATCCGCCTTTTTGCAGAAAAAACGGATCCGCCTTTTTTCCCATAGAGCTGCATTAGGACGGATTGCAATGGATGGTCGTCCGTTCCATTCGTCATCTGACGGATCCGTCAGAAATTTGGCGTCCGCTGTCTGAGTAGACGGACATTGGAACGTTTTTTGTCTGCGTCGAAATGGCAGACCATGACGGATCCGACGCGTCCGCCTTTTCTATAATGGACGCCTATGGGTGGCGGATCTGTCGTCCGTTATTGACGGAATCCGACAATGGAATCCGTTATTGGATGCTGAGCATGTCCAGAACCCCTTCTGGCACAGAAATCTTATCTCTCCCTCTCATTTCCGCACCCTTGACTGATCCGTCAAAAAACGAATCCGCTGCATCAGTTTTCCACATTCTGAAACGGATCGTTTAATTCACACTTTGACAGGATTGGGACTGACGCCAAAAGACTGAAGTGTGAAAGAGGCCTACTGGTTTCAGGTGGCGGAACGTTGCAGTGAATCTCATTACCTGTGGTTCTGGCGCCAGGAATTTCCTGACGGTTTCCCTTTAACCCCTTCTGGGGAAGCCGGGGACCAAGCGGAAACACAGAGGCGGCTCTGATCGGAGGGCGTCCGACGCTCATTTGCTCCACTGATCAGCTGATTTCAGCTCCAGAGGTAACCAGATGTTCACAGTGCACATGTTGGTACAGAACAGCGCCACACACTGTGTAGTGGCCATTCTTGGTACTGAAGCTCTGGTCACATAAACGTCTATAGGAGCTCAGCTACAGTACCGAGTACGGCCACTACGCGGTGTATGGAGCTGTACTCTTCCAATTCTGTGGTCAGTGGATCCAGCAGTACATAAGCAGCTGATTGGTGGAGGTGCCGGATGTCAGCCCTCCCACCCCACTAAAGGATAGATCATCAGTATTCAAGTTCCAGATAACCCCTTAAATATTTTAGGCCATGTCTCCAGGGACTTTCTCTTTAAAGATGTGCTTCGCTGCAGCTCCTCGTCCTATCAGTCTGGGGATGGGTTCACTGCACACTCATGGGTGGTTTTGCGTGCAATTCCGTGTCGTGCTGTGGGTGCATGCCATTCTGAGCATAGGTGCGTGCTGTTCCGTGCCGTGCTGTGCCATGCCGTGGGTGCATGCTGTTTCCGTGCCGTGCCATGGGTGTGTGCCGTGGTTGCGTGCCGTGCCATGGGTGCGTGCTGTTCCATGCCGTGGGTGTGTGTCATGCCATGGGTGCTTGCTGTACCATGCCGTGCCATAGGTGCTTGCTGTTCTGTGCTGTTCCGTGCTGTGGGTGCCGTTCCGTGCTGCGGATGCGTGCCATGGGTGTGTTCCATTCCATGCCGTGCCGGAGAACTGAGACTTTCTCTGCAGATTTTCCCATTGCTAATAATTCCAGCAATAAACATTAAGGAGCTCGCAGTCTGGATTTATTTCCGGGCCGATTCCTGTGCAGCTCCATAAATGAGACAAAATGCAGGTCCTGTAAGAACAGCCTGTGCCTGAGAGCCGCATTTCTTTCTAATTTTCCCAATAGCCACCTCTGATTAATGCAGATTTGTTCTGTGTATCAATAAAATATCCTCCGAGGTTATACAGGAATAAAGAGGTCTGAAAAATGGATGTGGGAGGCAGATATTATTTATGAAGGAGAAATCGAGATCTGCATTTGTGGAAGGAACATGACAGTAATTCCTCAGCTCTAAAGGGCCACTCGCACCGTATTGTTACATGGACATGTACCTACTACTGGCTGTAGGCTATGCTGAGAGTTGTAGTTTTCCAGTCATTTAAGGCCTCTTTCACACTTCAGTCGTGCGACGTCAGTCAAAATCCGCCAAAGTGTGAAAAAAACGGATCTGCCATTTTTTTTTGCGGATCCGCTTTTTTCCCATTGACTTGCATTAGTGACGGATTTTGACTGATGGTCGTCCGTTGGATCCGTTTTTTGACAGATCCATCATAAATTTGGCGTCTGCCTTTTTTGGAAAACGTCTAATGCAACGTGTTTTGGGTGCGTCAAAATGGGGACAATGGCGGATCCGCCGCGTCCGCCATTTTGTATAATGGCCGCATATGGGTGGAGGATCCGCTGCCATCTGTTTTTGACGGAATCCGCCAGCGGAACCGTTGCTATCATAGAAAATGCTGAGAAGACGTCCGGGGTCTCTCTCTCTTTCTCTCTCCGTGCCAGACATGCATACTATGCATTTTCCGGGTCGAAAAGTTCATGACGGATCCGTCTAAAAACGGATCCGTTTGCATCCGTTTTTGCACTTTTCTGGCGGATCCGCTTTTTTCCACACTTTGGCGGATTTTAACTGACGCCAAACGACTGAAGTGTGAAAGAGGCCTAAAGAATCATTATATGGCAAAACTTTTCCTATGTCTGACATAATTTGTCAAAAGATCAAAAGTGGTAGATGGGGATGATTTACTAAGCTACATGTGCCACCTGGGGCATAGTCTTTTGACAAGGGATATGGTTCGCTGAGAGAGGCATGGTCTAAAATGTGATCTTTTTGCTTTTCTATGCCTATTTCAAGGTCACCTTCACCAAAGCTGTGAAAAATTCATGAAGGTTTCTGTTTTTCCTGCCTGTAGAGGCTAAACATGAAGATCAGCAAACTGGCAGAAGGAGGAGAAGCCGTGGAGCACAGTATATTATCTGTATTATAGCTATCTAGCAAGTGGGGGTGAGCAGTACTCTATACATCATGTCCTACTCTACAGCTATAGAAAAGGCCGAAGTGAGGGAGAGCAGCCCACCTGCATTATAGCAATCTAGCAAGTGGGGGTGAGCAGTACTCTTTACATCATGTCCTACTCTAGAGCTGTAGGAAAGGCCAAAGTGAGGGAGACCAGCCCGCCTGCATTACAAGTGAGTGGCCATTACTGGGAGACATTCTTGTGAGTGCATCCACTAGTTAGACACCCACAGGAGATAAGATGGTCACCAGAGGAGTCTGTGTAAAGAGGAATGCCACCACAGATATCGAGGAGACTGGTACCTGAGAGTAAGACACTGGTAATTATGTGTCTAGGTCACTGGAGTGTGGAAGATTGCAAGACACCATGCGTTATTGCCGAGAGAGGTGATGGAGCGACTGTGACCAGCGTCATGTGTGCTGTCCAGTATGGAGAGTGGCACTGATGCTGCAGAGAAGATTGACAGCGCCACACGTACAAAAACACCTTGGTTTATACCACCTCACGACCTCTGTACCCCCTGGAGCCTCTCATCAGTCTCTGTAACCATGAAGTTTGTTGCGTTTTCCTAAGTAAAGTTGTTCTTGCACTGTCCCCTGAGCATGTCTACATCTTACAGATTACAGGGGCCACACTACTACCTTAGAGCATGGCGCAGACCTGTGGGGGTGATGGACACCTAGTGTAATAACTGCATATAAGTAACACACCCATAGGACCCCCGTCAAGCTGCTGCGTATGGTGCACCGTGCCAGCTCCCAAGCCTACGAGTGACGCCGGTGATATTGGGTCAGCACCTTCTAAGTGTACCACATAAAGCAGTTACACCCCGCTTTTAAACCTGAAGTGTTGGTTGATATCTTGGCCTCAATCCCTGAGCTCCTCCGTGTGTCACAGGTTCCCCTTTGTGAACATGCCCCTATAACGGACGGCACACAGTGGATTTCTGCACTCCGGGATTTGTGGGTGACCGTACGTTGCCTCTGCATCACCCGGAATCTGTGGACTGGATGGCTCTGCAGGAGGCTTGGTATAATGTCCATATATCATAGTACGACAGATGGAGACTGGCAGTTCGGGCAAGATTGATTTTATAAAAATATTATTTTTTCTCAATTCCACCTTTTATTTCCCATTCCATAAGTGACGGTAATATAATCAGTCTCGTCTATAGACTACGCTCGTGATATATAATATGGCAGCAGACTGCTTAGTCAGGAGCCCCTGACCGGCCATGCACGACGCACAGGGCTGCGTGGCAGCCGCTGATTAATATCCTCTTCCATCTGAGATAAATGTCGGAAATAATAAATGTTGCCACGAGGAGAATCTGCAGGTTTTTATATCATCGCGGATACTTTATATCAGAGATTACAAGATTCTTCTTTAGTCGCCAGCCTTGGGCAAGATAAGTAATCAATATGAAACTTCCCTACTAACAGCTTCATAGACCAATGACTCTGGCTTCATTACATTAACTGGAGTCTGAAATCCACCTCTCTTCTCATCACTTAGGCTGCTGTTCTGTCCCTCATGCTTTACACTGCAACCATTCTCCATTACGGCTCAAATAGGACTAGTGGCTACACCATCTAATGGGAATATAAGGTGTAAAATCGGATGCTTAAATGACAGGTCGGCCCACCAAACATGGCCCATAATGGAACGACTGTGATCAGTTTCTCCAGCAGTCTGAACTTTACTCTCAGATGTGTAAATCTTATTGGTTTACCGCAGTACAGGCGATACTCTCGATGGTTGCATCATTACAGTTCAGATTAATATTACTTACACCCTAAAAAGTCATTGATGCATATGGCAAAAGATAATCTTCTTCCATATGCATCTACAGAATGGCATTAACAGTTTCACATCACTGATTTGTTTGCTGCAGGCATCAATGGCAGCTCAGCCCTGCTTGTGTCTCAGCTCTGTGCTGCCTAGTTATTACAAGCTCCCTTGTGCAGGCAGAGCGGAGAGCAGGACGATTAAGCTCTGCAGGAAACCAGCTCAAAGAGCAATGAGGTAAAAGCCATAAAATCAGGCTGCCATTTGTGTACAGGGTTGTACAGTGCACAGAAGAATAGACTGAATTCTACACTCATTTGTCAAATATGGTGGATGCAGTTGAGCTGAGCATGGCAGGGCGGATATATTCATCGGTTAGCTAGCGTTTAGCACAGATCGGACAGAGATGGGGCTTATCAGGAGCACTCAGGACAGTGGGGATGGGTCTGCAGCACCGAGGAGCAGCAGGGTGCTGCTGGGAAATGTAGTTTTGGCTGATAAGAATAGGACCACCCACTAAATGTATGTGAAGATATGGATGCAGAGGGGAGTCTTTCAATTCTATGTTGCGCTTTGTCTATCTATCTACATATATATAAATATATAATGTGAGTGTAAGAATAACACTTTAAGTGCAAAAATGTAAAAAGTATTGCTCCCATAAGTGTCCTTTTTAATGTAGCTAAATACACACAATGCAAAATAAAACTATTGCAACACTTTTGTCTCCTATTACAATTAAAACTGAGAAATATAAAAAATAAATCTGAGTCTCAGAAACATGTCTCCATCTTCCCTCCTCCGATGTCGCCATTTTTGGCTGTAAGACAACTATCTGCAGCAGGAGCCTCCCCCCTTTGCCCTGTCTGTAGTTGGACAAAAGATGGATAAGCAGGACCCCTGTGTTACAGAGAGAGTGGTCTTCAGTCAGCGGCTCCTTCTACCAAGCTGCAGGAAATCCTAATATGTCGCGCATGCAGAGTAGGGAGAAGTCCAGGTGATGAATATAGATGTGCCTCGGGCGCAAAATACTTGACGCCAATATGTGCAGGGAAATGTAAAGTGCTAACGCTCCTTATCACACTGTTATGGGGAATGTGGGGGCTCAGGAGACCCTCCTCACAACATGGAGGTTTATAGCATCAGCCGAGTCTGCACAAATAGGGAGGTCGGGAGCCAAGGGAGATAGACAGCGGACCGATCCCTCTGATCCCTCCATTACTGCGGCGCATGACACATTTGTATCCAGATAATCTCCGGTGCGTCGTGATGACAAATCTACTCCATTTCTGTTCTCCTCTGGGAGCGCGCGCCGGGAACATGAGCCATCGTTCTCTGCCGGGATCTGCTCTTCCCGTGTTGCTGATACGCTTCATTATACACCAGATATCTGCATTATTTCCAGCATTGAGCTGTGATGGAACACGCTTTATATAAGCTCAGACAGGTAGACACACAAATGCCCGGCTGGGGAATCCGCTGCTATTATTCTGCTTTTTCCATACAGAATAGAGGCTGAGCTCCTCCATCTCCCTGGAGGCATTAGAATAGGAAGACTGGAGTAGAAGGACGCTACGGAGATCTCATCTCTCACATTCTGCCAGATATTTACAGGCCGAGCTATTGTCAGATGGCGAGATACAACGGGGGATGGGAATAATCATGAGGCCTCCGCAAGGTGAGAGCTCGGCACCTCCCTGCCGTTACCAACGAGTACCGAGCCGATCTTGCATCTAATGAGACAAGTTTTTGTAAAAGTCCAAAATCAGAAAAATTACTAATACACGAATTATAGGGACATAACCCAGTGATCCCGAAATGGCAGCATAGAAAAGTGAGAGACCGCCACCTGTATATTCTTACCGCAGATTTCCAAGATCGCTGACCTCCTATGTACTTATAATGGCAAAATAATGGTTGACATTCCGTCAAAAATGAATAGGAAAACATTGATACATTTTAAGAGGAATCTGCTAATATTATCTAAATGAAACGTATCCTAATCTATTCTATTATTTCTAAACACTGTTTTTCGGTGATTACTATGTATCTCCGTTCATACTGCACCCATACACACAAATGATACACCATTTGAAAGGTAAACTTGCCCCCTTCAGAAAGAAAATAGCCAAACAAACCACACATCCACGATTTGATCACAAAATACAGTTTAAACATTAATTTTCATAAACCTGCAGCAAGAAAAAATGACCTGCAGGTGGCACCACAATACCCCAAAGCACACTACCACAAAGCTGCTTACAGACATCGTAAACAAATCCAAACATTTACCTTGTGGGCTTTCCAGCTTGCCCAGCCTATTTCAGGCACATTGGAGGATTGCACACTTCACTGCAGGTGAGTCACATATGCAAACACATTTGTAAACATACACTGCTTTTTCGGTGATTACTTCGCCCCCACACACAAATGATACACCATTTGAAAGGTAAACATGCCCCCTTCAGCAAGAAGGAGTCACTGATCTGCAAATGATTAGAAAAATGGAAACAACATTTTCAAAATATCTTTATGTCTTCAGTCTGGAGTCTGAGCCTCGTGCAGAAATCCCGGCACCTCCGGCCTCGGCTGCTGTCACTGAAGTTATTAATGGTCATCTGAGGAAGGTTCTGTAAATCATCAGGATCCTCTGCTAGCAGCGACCTTTGCAATTGCTGATGTGTGTACATATATATAATGAGATGATCTTGTAGCAGATACAGTTGTGCTCAAAAGTTTACATACCCCGGCAGAATTTTTGCTTTTTTGGCATTTTTTCAGAGAATATGAATGATAACACCAAAACTTTTTCTCCACTCATGGTTAGTGGTTGGGTGAAGCCATTTACTGTCAAACTACTGTGTTTTCTCTTTTTAAATCATAATGAGAACCCAAAACATCCAAATGACCCTGATGAAAAGTTTACAAACCCTGGTGATTTTGGCCTGATAACATGCACAGAAGTTGACACAAATGGGTTTGAATGGCTACTAAAGGTAACATCTTCACCTGTGACAAATGCCAGGAAAATTGTTCGGAATGCAAAGAAAAAACAGCAAAAAACATCAGCTGAAATACTGGACTCTCTGAAAACTAGTGGTGTGGCTGTTTCAAGATGCACACTAAGGAAGCACTTGAAGAAAAGAGGAGCTGCATGGTCGAAGTCCCTAGAAGAAAGCCATTTCTGCACAAATGCCACAGAGTATCTCGCCTACAATACACAAAACAGGGACAAGCATCATAACTTCTGGAACAAGGTAATTTGGAGTGATGAGACCAAAATTGAACTTTTTGACCACAGCCATAAACATTACATTTGGAGAGAGGTCAACAAGGCCTATGATGAAAGGAACACCATTCCTACTGTAAAGCACGGAGGTGGATCGCTGATGTTTTGGGGATGTGTGAGCTAAAAGGCACAGGAAACTTAGTCAAAGTTGAAGGAAAGATGAATGCAGCACATTATCAGCAAATACTTGAGGCAAATTTGCAATCATCAGCCTGGAAGCTGGTCATGGGATGTACTTGGATGTTCCAACATGACAACGATCCAAAACACAAGGCCAAGTGGACCTGTCATTGACTACAGCAGAACAAAGTGAAGGTTCTGGAGTGGCCTTCTCAGTCTCCTGACCTCAATATCATTGAGCCACTCTGGGGAGATCTCAAGCGCCCAGCTCATGCTAGACACCCCAGGAATTTACAGGAACTGGAGGTTTTTTGCCAAGAAGAGTAGGCAGCTTTACCATCTGAGAAAATAAAGAACCTCATCCACAACTAACACAAAAGACTTCAAGCTGTCATTGATGTTAGAGGGAACAATACACGGTATTAAGAAATGGGGTATGTGAACTTTTGATCATGGTCATTTGGCTTTCTTCTGGCGACTCGAACATGCAGCCCATTTTTCTTCAAGTGCCTCCTCATTGTGCATCTTGAAACAGCCAACACTGCTAGTTGTCAGAGAGTCCAGTATTTCAGCTGCTGTTATTTGTGGGTTTTTCTTTGTATCCCAAACAATTTTCCTGGCATTTGTCACAGGTCACAGGTGTGGATGTTACCTTTAGTAGCCAGTCAAACCCATTTGTGTCAACTTCTGAGCATGTTATCAGGCCAAAATCACCAGGGCATATAAACTTTTGATCAGGGTTAGCACTTTACATTTCCCTGCACATATTGGCGTCAAGTATTTTGCGCCCGAGGCACATCTATATTCATCACCTGGACTTCTCCCTACTCTGCATGTGTGACATGTGAGGATTTCCTGCAGTTTGGTAGAAGGAGCCGCTGGCTGAAGCCCCCTCTCTCTGTAACACAGGGGTCTTGCTTATCCATCTTTTGTCCAACTACAGACAGGGCAGAGGGGAGAGGCTCTTGCTGCAGATAGTTGTCTTAGGCCGGGATCACACATGCGAGTAAGTCGTCCGACACTCGCATGTGAAATCCCAGCTCTGGCGCCGGCACTCAGGAGTGGAGCGAGCGGCTGCATGTAGTTCTATGCAGCTGCGCGCTCCACTCCCGAGTGCCGGCGCCAGAGCTGGGATTTCACATGCGAGTGTCGGACGACTTACTCGCATGTGTGATCCCGGCCTTAGGCTGTGTTTCCACGATCAGGAAACACAGCGCTTTGGATGGAGCGGAAAGTCTGCTCCGCCCAAAGCCCTGCCCCCTAGTGAACGCGCGGTCAATCCGGATGTGTTCACTGAACACATCCGGAATGACCGCAGCGCTACACAGGCCTGTGTTATTTAAAAGGACATGCTGCGATGTGAGAAGACGCGCCGCATGTCCGTTAACGCAGGTCTGCCGCCTGCGTGTTTTTACGCATAGTGGAGACGGGATTTCTTGAAATTCCCTCCACTATGCTGTAACATCTGGACGCTGCATGTTTGACGCTGCGCCAGCGCACAGCGTCAAACACGCAGCACTTACTGAAGGAATCCTGATGGTAGAAACTCACCCTCACAGTCACAGGTGAGGATGTTACCTTTAGTAGCCAGGCAAACTCATTTGTGTCAACTTCTGTGCATGTTATCAGGCCAAAATACCAGGGTATGTAAACTTTTGATCAGGGTCATTTGGATGTTTTGGGTTGTCATTATAATTTAAAAAAAGAAAACACAGTAGTTTGACAATAAATGGCTTCACCCAACCACTAACCATGAGTGGAGAAAAGGTTTTGGTGTTATCATTCACAGGGTCGGCTCCAGGTTTTTATGGGCCCCGTGCGAAAGAGTCTCAATGGGCCCCTTTAACACATACCACAATTCATGATGCACAGATACAGCAGAGAAATATAGGTATAGTACAATGCCAAACACTTCACTTCTTAAATTACATGAGTGATATATATTGTAAATTCTACAATAGCTCAAAAGACAAACAGTATAGTCCTCCATACAGTATTATGGGCACCACATAGTGCTCCATTCAGAATAATGAGACCCATATATTGCTCCATACAGTATAATGAGCTCCATATATTGCTTCATACAGTATTATGGGCACCACATAGCGCTCCATACAGAATAATGAGCTCCATATATTGCTCCATATATAATGGGCCCCATATAATATGGGCCCCATATAATGCTCCATATATAATGGGCCCCATATATGATGCTCCAGTGTATGATAGGCCCCATGTAATGCTCCATATATGATGCTCCAGTGTATGATAGGCCCCATGTAATGCTCCATATATGATGCTCCAGTGTATGATAGGCCCCATGTAATGCTCCATATATGATGCTCCAGTGTATGATGGGCCCCATATGATGGTCTCCATATATTGTGCCAAACATAAAAGATAAAAAATTAAATACTCACCTCTCCTCACTGGCCGCTGCTCTGCTTGAGGCACTGGCCCACGGTACTGGCACAGGCACCGGACCCACACCCTGACTGTGAGTGCCCCACCCCCCCCCCCCCGCCTGCTCAGGGCCCCGGCACTTGCCCGGGTGCTGACGCTGGCCCTGATCATTCATATTCTCTGAAAAAAGGCCAAGAAAGCAAAAATTCTGCCGGGGTATGTAAACTTTTGAGCACAACTGTATATATTGTAATACACTGAACAAAACCTTCCGGCTCGTGACCTGTTGTGTTTTATCTACAGCAAAACCCGGGCACAGAGTTATTAAGGATTAGAAGTATGACTCTGGTCACCTTGAGGGCCGGCACTATGTGATGGCAGCGATTTGAGCCTTACATCTCCCATTAATATCAGTGCAAGGTACGTCACAGTGCAACTCAGCCTCAGGCCACATTGACACGGTCAGTATTTACATCAGTATTTGTAGCCAAAACTAGGAGTGGGTGATAAATACAGAAGTGATGACGTGTTTCTATTATACTTCTCCTCTGATTTTGACTTATAAACACTGATGTGAAATACTGACCGTGTGAACATGGCCATACGGTATGGATTCACTGCTGTGCCGGGATAACCTCTGCGGCGGCTGCATTTTGTTGGAGGTCCAGGTGTGATCACACATCGGGGGCTTTTCCCAGTACGGGGCAGCAATGTTTGCTTCTCACATGTGAACAGTTGCCATACAATATCCATAGCTTTGCTCCGTTGGTTACATTTGTGCCCTCCCCGGCATCTTCCTCCCTGTAATGGCTCCATCGCCGCTCTCTTACCCCGTTATCGATCACCATTACAGCTTAGCTCCCGCTTCTCGCTCCTCCAGGAAGCTCTTGTCCCTGTAATTGCTGAGCTCCTCGCAGACATCATTTATGTACAACGCTTCCATGTGATGGAGAAGCAACAAGGAGACGAGGTCGCCATTATAATAAGGTGGACGATAAATCCACAATATCTACAATCTGCCTTCCATCTTCTCTAATTAATGTGCCATGTTTACATTTCCCAAATAGATGCAATGTAAATATTTACTCTTCCTTATTATGTTAATTGCATCTTGTTACATATCTCGTATCCACATGAAAGTGGCGCGGCCGGAGCGAACGCCACCCGAGCGAACGCTGCCGACTTAATGAGGCCGCTGCAGGTTTCGTTTGTTTGATCACGAGGTTACTGTAATCTCTTTATACTTGATGATAATTGCAACATTTTCCTCCCACGTGTACGTTTATTATGCACCAGATTCTGCTACAGTGTCACCACGTGCAGCTCAGATGATGCTGAGGACCAGCCATGTAACACATGAATGGCCGCCTTCGTTTCTAAAAACCCAGACGCCTCTGATGGGAAATGCAACAACTAACAAAGTTGCCAAGTACTTTACTTACGTTCCAAGCTCAGAGATCCCTCTCCTGGGCGTCTCCCTTCTGATTTACCATCCGCAGCCTGTTGTCAAGTACAATCCGTCTCTAGCAGCAGAAACTGGTTACAGGGAGAGCGGATGGGGCTTTGTCTCTGAGCAGTAATAGCGGCTGCTCTCTGTCCCTACGCTACTTCTTTCTTATCAAGGGACATACAGGTGTCAAAGAGGCAAGCTTTCAGCTCAGGATAGGGAAGCCATGGCAATGCATGCCGGAAAGTAAGAGAAAGCAAGTTCCTACACACATAGTGCTGGCAGAATGCTTTATAAGAGGCCCACAGAAAAAGTGTGTTGCAACTAGTTACAATGTATGAGAATGAACACCGCTCTAGAAAATCCAAGACTGTTCCCACAATGAGCTTTTGGACAGTTTTTAATGTCCATTATGTAGAATGTAACTTAGGTTTTTTTCGAAAACACACAGTGTAAAAAGCTCACCAAAAACTCATCGTGGGAATGAAGCCTTGGATTTGTATATTGCACAAAAAGTAGCTTTAACAGGTGATACAAGACAATGTTTGTTTTTCCTCTAGTTTAGGTGATATCATAGGCTCACTTTACAGGGGTTTTTCACTCCCCGGCAACCTTTTAGCAATGTGGAATATACCGGCTGTTTGGATTCGGCTTTGGTAGCCGATTTTCAGCTTTCGTTGACATTTGCATAGTTACGGTCACGTGCCGATTCTCTTAATAGAAAGTTTTTCCCTGGGCTGGAAAACCCCTTTAAGAAACATTCAGACCTGAAATTGTCACTTATTCTTCTTGTAAATCTAATTTAATGTGTAACTTTGTAACATTTCTGTATATTTTTCCTTATTTTTCAGCTTTGGCTGCAGTCCGCAGTGTAAACTATGGGGGTCTTCTTCCCCCTTGTCATTACCACATCCAGGAACAGGTTTCTTCTACCTCTGCTGGTCGGAAAGTGAAGACCCTGGAGAAGAGTCACTCTCGGGTTACAGGGGTCTCCCTGATGTTTCCAGATGGGGCCAGTAGGTTTATACCTTCAGTCCTGTCCCCGAGCAGCTGCTCTTCGGCGTTGTGTCCTCCCTCTCTTATTCCTCCTGGAAATGTATGAAGAAAATAGATAACTGGATATTATTACCATTCTCCTTGTCAACTGGGTGTGTCTTATATTCTCCGCATTGATTGTATAGTATCAGCATGTCGGGACACACCCCGCCCACAAGGACAATGTTTGGGCCCAGTTGCCTATTTTTTCATACATTTCCAGGAGGAATAAAAGAGGGATTTTCTAAAGTTGATGTTTCATGGGTGAAGCGAGTGTTCACTAAAGCTGAGTTATATGACTTATACTGATCACTATGCCTGAAGTCTATGACATGGCAGGGATGTGCCAGGAGGACGCCATTGTGTGGTGTTATTAGTGGTAATCGCTGCCTCGGCTGCCCCTACACCTGTACTTATAAAGGGGTTGTCCACTTTTGAGGAGAATTTTTTTTTTTCTCTCTTAAATGCATGTAATTGGAGTGAAAAAAATCATTTTTGCTATTAGGTTTCATTAAAAAAAAAAAAAGTCACCATTTGGCTTTGACATGCTTTTTGTTTCCCT
Organism: Oophaga sylvatica; assembly: GCA_033576555.1. Taxonomy (NCBI): domain Eukaryota; kingdom Metazoa; phylum Chordata; class Amphibia; order Anura; family Dendrobatidae; genus Oophaga; species Oophaga sylvatica. The sequence continues at coordinate 391,994,054 of JARQOD010000003.1, forward strand.
GCACATTCAACTTTAATGTTTTCTGTCATCATAAATCAGATGAGAGCCACTAATGAAAAAGATGGAGAAAAGATCTTTAAACTTGCCTTTAAAGGGAATCTGTCACCCTAAATTGGTGGGATATTTAAATGATGGCAGTCAGGTCAGATGGGCGGTGTTTTGGGTACTTGCCTTAACATGTTGTTCGCCGCTGTCTCCATTATTTCTGGGAATTGTAGTCGTTGCCCTCCATATAACGCGCCTGCGCATTGCAATCTGCAGGCAAAGCATACTACGCGTGCGCAATTCAAGATTGCAATGCGCAGGTGAGTCGCACGTAGTACCAGGGCTTGTGGGGTACTCGGCACCGAGCCCGTTAACTTCAATGGGGGGATAGGTCACGGGTAGCGCAGCTCGGTCCGTTGCCCTGGGCGCTCATTCAAAGGGGGAATATTTACAGGGGATTGTAATAATTGTTCGTGACGCCACCTGTGGTTTCTGATCAGGGTGACCAGCGCTGCAGGGTGAATCCTCAGAGGGGTTGTTACTGGGCAGCAAGGTGTTAAGTCTTCCACAGGTAAGACTAGTCTGTTATGTTTCGGTAGCTGAGGAGTGCAGGTAAAAAAAGGCAATACACCAGAGCAGTTGGAATCTATGGGATTGCAGTACCCTGACTAACCACCACAACTAGAGGCAGCCGTGGAGCATTCCTACGTTGGTCCTAGACGCCTCGTCACAGCCTGAGAAACTAACTACACCTAAAGATAGAAATAGGAAAGCTATCTGCCCCGGAGCAGAACCCCAAAGATAATAGAAAGCCCCCAAACATGTAATGGCGGTTAGACAAGAGGAAATACTGACACAGAAAGAAAATAGAATGAGCAAACGCTGGGGCCCAAACTATCTAAATAGAAAAGGACAGGAAGGGTACTTACTGCAATCCCAGAAAACCCTGAAAAACACCAACTCTACTAATTTCAAAATCACCTGAGATCACACGACCTCTACCACCTAAATTAGTTCTCTGGTGTAACAAAATCAAAACAGCAGCCACTGAAAAAACTGGAAAAAGCAAAAGAACAAAACTCAGTGGTTGAACTAAACTGAGAAGGCAGAAGCCCCCGGAGGGGACCCAGAAGGCCCCCAAAGAAGTGCAGGACAAAATGCAAAAATATAGCAACAACACAAAAGAAGAAAAATTCTTATCTGGTAGCAGGAGATGCAGACACGACACAGCAGGTTACAAGGGAAACTGGAAAGAAGGATTCAGACCAGAACAATTGATCACCGGCAACCCTGATGGGAAAATGACTCCCTTATATAAGACCAGTCAGTAACACCTGATTCCCAGTCCTCACAATCTTCACTAGCACCGCCTGCAACCACCAGAGGGAGCCTCTCCTCAGAACTCATCTCAAACCCATTCACAACAGTACCCCCCCTTGAGGAGGGTCACCGAACCCTCATTTGAGCAACCAGGTCGGTCAGGATGAGTTCTATGATACGCACGGATAAGTCTCCTAGCATGGATGTCCGAAGCAAACACCCAAGAATTGTCTTCCTGACCATAACCTCTCCATTTAACCAAATACTGGAGTCTTCGTCTAGAAAAACGAGAATCCAATATTTTCTCAACCACATACTCCAGATTGCCCTCAACCAAAACAGGGTCAGGAGGCACAGTAGCAGGAACCACTGGCTCAACAAACCTCTTCAACAAGGACTTGTGGAACACGTTATGGATCTTAAATGTCCCTGGAAGAAGCAAACGAAAAGAAACAGGATTAATAATCTCCATGATCTTATAAGGTCCAATGAACCTAGGCTTAAATTTAGGAGATGCTACTCTCATAGGAATATTCTTTGAGGACAACCAGACCAAGTCCCCCACTTTAAACCGAGGACCATCAGTCCTATGCCGGTTAGCAAACCGCTGGGCCTTCTCCTGAGAGAGGGACAACCTCTCCACTACCTGGTCCCAAATCTGTTGCATACGCTCAACAACAGAGTCAACACCTGGACAGACAGAAGCTTCCGTCTGTCCTGAAGAAAATCGAGGGTGAAAACCAGAATTACAGAAAAACGGAGACATCAAAGTGGCAGAGCTAGCCCTATTATTAAGAGCAAACTCAGCCAAAGGCAAAAAAGAGACCCAGTCATCCTGATCAGCAGACACAAAGCATCTTAGATAAGTCTCTAATGTCTGGTTTGTTCTCTCAGTTTGACCATTGGTCTGAGGATGAAATGCCGAGGAGAAAGACAATTGAACACCCAGTTTAGAACAAAAAGTCCTCCAAAATCTGGAAACAAACTGGACTCCTCTGTCAGACACAATGTTCTCAGGAATGCCGTGTAAACGAACCACGTGCTGAAGAAACAACGGCACCAATTCAGAGGAGGAAGGCAACTTAGGTAATGGCACAAGATGTATCATTTTGGAAAACCTATCACAAATTACCCAGATGGTGGTCATTCTCTGAGAAACAGGAAGATCGGAAATGAAATCCATAGAGATATGGGTCCATGGTCTCTTGGGCACAGGCAATGGCATCAACAAACCACTAGAGCGAGAGCAAGGCTTGGAGCGAGAGCAAGTCCCGCAGGACTGCACAAATTCCCTGACATCGCGAGACAAGGTAGGCCACCAAAAGGACCGACTAACCAAGTCTCTGGTACCAAAAATTCCGGGATGCCCAGCCAATGCGGAACAATGAATGTCAGACATCACACTCTTTTTCCATTGGTCCGGGACAAACAATTTTCCAACAGGGCAGCGCTCGGGCCTATCCTCCTGACACCCCTCCAGAGCAAGTCTCAAATTGGGCGAGATGGCGGAAAGAACTACACCCTCTTTCAAAATAACAGAAGGATCAGATAACTCAGGAGAGTCCGCAAGGAAACTCCTCGAGAGGGCATCCGCCTTAACATTCTTAGTGCCAGGAAGAAAGGAAACCACAAAATTAAAACGTGTGAAAAACAAGGCAATACACCAGAGCAGTTGGAATCTATGGGATTGCAGTACCCTAAATAACCACCACAACTAGAGGCAGCCGTGGAGCGTTCCTATGTTGGTCCTAGACGCCTCGTCACAGCCTGAGAAACTAACTACACCTAAAGATAGAAATAGGAAAGCTATCTGCCCCGGAGCAGAACCCCAAAGATAATAGAAAGCCCCCAAACATGTAATGGCGGTTAGACAAGAGGAAATACTGACACAGAAAGAAAATAGAATGAGCAAACGCTGGGGCCCAAACTATCTAAATAGAAAAGGACAGGAAGGGTACTTACTGCAATCCCAGAAAACCCTGAAAAACACCAACTCTACTAATTTCAAAATCACCTGAGATCACACGACCTCTACCACCTAAATTAGTTCTCTGGTGTAACAAAATCAAAACAGCAGCCACTGAAAAAACTGGAAAAAGCAAAAGAACAAAACTCAGTGGTTGAACTAAACTGAGAAGGCAGAAGCCCCCGGAGGGGACCCAGAAGGCCCCCAAAGAAGTGCAGGACAAAATGCAAAAATATAGCAACAACACAAAAGAAGAAAAATTCTTATCTGGTAGCAGGAGATGCAGACACGACACAGCAGGTTACAAGGGAAACTGGAAAGAAGGATTCAGACCAGAACAATTGATCACCGGCAACCCTGATGGGAAAATGACTCCCTTATATAAGACCAGTCAGTAACACCTGATTCCCAGTCCTCACAATCTTCACTAGCACCGCCTGCAACCACCAGGGGAGCCTCTGCTCAGAACTCATCTCAAACCCATTCACAACACTAGTCCCTCTAAGTATATGGCGGTGCAGGGGTGCAAGCAATAAGGCAGTCACACACAAGTCAGTCTCTTTCCATACCTTTACTGGTGGTATTTGCAGGTATGTCCCGGGAAGCTGCTCAGGGTGGAGGATGCACATCCAGTAATCACTGAGTAGGTTTAAGGCCTCCTTTCTCTTTAATGTGTGTGAGTCCTAACTTGCGTGAAGCGAAGTTTAACTCTGTATAGAACAGCTATGCCCGGCCGACATTGTGGTGGAGCCTTCTTTTGGCAAGAACTAAGTCTTTATATGCAGCGTCCCGCTAGACTCCAGTTCTCCCTGACCCCGGTTACATATCAGCACTATAGGGCCCCTCTGCGACTTGAAGTCCAGCAGGGATTCCGGTTTTCTCCTACTAGCCGTGAAGGTTCTAGCAAGGCTTCGGACCCGGCGTCCGGTTAAGCAGAGTGGAGACAGCAAATGTTGCTATAACGCCTCGGTCACTCTTTCCCTTTTGTCACCACTCACCCGTCGCCCTACTCTCACCCTTAACATAAGCACGAGTAGCAGTAGGTGTAGTCGTCAGCTTTCTTCCTTCCACAGCTCACTGACCGTTTCTCAGTGAACTCGATGTTCCGATAACTGTAGTCCCCTTCCTTCTTTTCCTTCCTAGACTCTGTCCAGAGCAGCTTTCAGGACCTTTCGTCAGACTGAATACAAGCCCGCTCCGAGAGTCACTTTCCACCTTCATAGGGTACTAACAGTCAAGATGTTCTGAGATAACAGCTTGCAATCTTTCGTCCTCTGTCTCGTCTGACAGGAATCAACTCTGACAGGAACTAGCTCTGACAGGAATGACTCACTCCTGAATCACCCCAAGCTAGACTGACTGAACTGAACTCGCATTGAACTGAACTACTGCTACGTCTCCCACACCCTTAAATACTCTAAAGGGGCTCCCTCTGGTGGCAATCTAGGGAAGTGTGGAGATGTGAATGAATATCAGGTTTTTGTAATTACCTTTCTGTGCATTCTTCAGGGAACATGTGTACCAAGCGCAGCTGGGCCACACACAGGCGCATTATATGGAGGGCAACGACTACAATTCCCAGAAATAATGGAGACAGCGGCGAACAACATGTTAAGGCAAGTACCCAAAACACCGCCTATCTGACCTGACTGCCATCATTTAAATATCCCGCCAATTTAGGGTGACAGATTCCCTTTAAGACCGTCATAGCGAGCTCACTGGTGGGTTCTCAGTTTACTTATTCCGCAGTCATCAATAGACATTGCCACATAGAGGTCAATAAAAGGCAAACAGGGCAAAATTTTTAATGAAACCTAATTGCAGAAATGATTTTAATCCCTGAATGCTGCATTTAAGTAAGTAAATAAAATCGGACAACCTCGTCACTATGAACATAGACAAAATAGGACCTGGCCTCCGCCTTCTCCAGACTTGATCCATTCACTGTACATGTCGCAGTGTTACGTGTTAGGTTGAATGTGTTGCTCTTCCATTTTTGGGGTCTGTTTGATTTATTTGTTGATTCTTCGTCGACATTTGACATAAAACGATTTTTCTGGGTTCGGCTCGTTCCTAAGTCACAGAGTGTGAAGCTGCACAGATGGCGGCCAATGTGTCTGCTCAGTGTAACATTACTTCATTCATCTCGCTGTGTGCGGCTGATGGTGCAATCCAACAACTTATCTGCTGCCTCGAGGTCCTCCGCTGTAACTTCAATTCTATTCTATAGGGGTTCTGTTTGTGCGAATGCAGCAACATTGTCACCTGGGGCTGGGAAGGGGTTAAAAAAATCAGTGAGAAAAATCTCTCATCTGCACAATCTGAATAGCATTGTCCGCTTATATAACTATAGCACTTGGACCGAACATACAGTGGTGTGTACGAGCCCCCAGAAAGACCCCAGACCAGACCTGCGGCATATTGGTAACACCCACCGGGTGATATCCGGCTTCTTGTTGGTGTATACAGGTAACACTCCCAATATATACTGCACCTCTGGAGGAACGTACTTGTCCAACCTTCATCCAGAAAAATGGCCGATTTTCATCCGTGCGGTGGTCCGTATTCAGTGCAGCATAAGTTTTTATATCAGCGATTATTAACATTTCCAAGACCGATTACCATTTCCTCCATTAAAAACTGCAGTGTATCTGTAAAAAAAAAAAAAAAAAAGACTAATGAGATGACCTGTTTTGTATCCATTTTTTTTTTTGACTTGAATGGCCGGGACTCTCCTGACATATGGAAGAAACTAGTGCAGATTCAGTGCATTAAAAAAAGACCCCAATCGGCATTGCACCTTTGTATAACATCAGCCCCAGCGCTGTCCGAGGGCGATCTGTTTATTTCAAGGACAGAACTCGGACTGAAAAAAACGCAATGTGAACGATCCCTAACAGGGAGCAGAAGCAATGTATAACAGAACCTGACACACGACTGCAGGATCCGAGTGCAACGAGTCACCGAGATCTGCAGATAAAGGAAACTGACAGGCAACAAAGTCGCTTTGTTATTCTTTGCTAGGCCATGTTCACACGTTGCGTTTTTCCTGCGTTTTTTAAATGCAAATTTTAAGTTGCATTTTCAGTACCAGGAAAAGCTGAGATTTCATTAATCTCATACACACATTGGGTTTTTTTCCTGACTGAATTGGAAAACTGCAGCATTTCACTTCTTTCTGTGTTTTTGCAGCGTTTTTTCAGCCATAGAAAGGAATGAGGAAGTGCAAAAACACAGCAAAAAACGCAGGTATCAAGTTTTGGGTGCAGAAAAGTCGGGAACAACACGCACTAAACTGTCTAAGCATGAAAGATGCAGAAAAACCTCCTTTTGTAAGCAACTGCAGGAAAAAGAAAACGCAACAAAAATGTAACGTGTGAACATAGCCTTAACACAAACAGGTGTTAAGATCTGCCGGTTATCACGGCTCGGCAGCACTGGAGCCATTGCGTCAAGCTCGGCAGCGTCCGCACCCTCCACGTCTCTATGGGTCTTCTCAGTAGATTATTTAGTTTAAGACTATTTGTAAAGTGAAACATGATGAAGTCGGTTAGATTGTGGGTCCCACTCAGGACAGGACACTGTAATAATTGGTGATGGATGAGCATTATAAAGAGGTCAGGGATGGACCCCTGCCATAGTCATCACTGTGACCCCATTTCCATAGTGATCAATGGTTCTGCAAGACTTGAAAGGATCGGATGAAGAAAAGGTTCAGGATATCTGCCAGCGAGAGGTGAATGGTTTCCATAAATGACCACTTGTGGGATTTCGGCTCCTGCAGAGTGATAACTTGCATCATACTGTGATCTGCATTCTGCCCCCTGCAAGGACCAAGTATTGGTGGCAGGGCGGCTGCCATCATTGATGCATTGCAGTGTCGGTGCTGAGCGCCCTATTATCCTCCTTCTCTTCACTGCTCACATGTAATTGTGATGGACGGATGCAAGATTTAGGGCGTGAAGAATAGGCGACGACTTTCCTCCAAATTACTCTTCCTTGTGTTGTATAAACCTTGGAAAACTATTCTAAGATGATAAACTTTAAAAATAAGGCCGGCGTCACACTGCCGAGTTTGATGCGAGTTAGTCGCACGACTTTCTCGCATCAACACCCGGCACGGCCGCCCGCTCTCAGACCCCAGTGTGCGGCGGCATAGAAATACATACAGCCGCACACTCGGGTCCGAGAGCGGGCGGCCGTGCCGGGTGTTGATGCGAGAAAGTCGTGCGACTAACTCGCATCAAACTTGGCAGTGTGACGCCGGCCTAAGACTCCGATGTGGTCTCTCCGCTCGCAGACGCTGGGTGTGAATACTTATACACAATGCCGCTAATTGTTTGCAAACTGTTAGTACAGGTGCTTCTCACTAAATTAGAATATCATCAAAAAGTGAATTTATTTCAGTTCTTCAATATAAAAAGTGACACTCATATATTATATAGTCATTACAGAGTGATCTATTTCACGTGTTTATTTCTGGTAATGTTGATGATTATGACTTACAGCCAATGAAAACCCAAAGGTCGTTATCTCAGTAAATCAGAATAATTTATAACACCTGCATGAAAAATTATTTTAAAACCCGAAATGTTGGCCTACTGAAATGTATGTTCAGTAAATGCACTTAATACTTGGTCGGGGATCCTTTTGCATCAATTACTGCATCAATGCGGCATGGCATGGAGAGCATCAGCCTGTGGCACTGCTGAGATGTTATGGAAGCCCAGGTTGCTTTGATAGCAGCCATCAGCTCGTCTGCATTGCTGGGTCTGGTGTCTCTCATCTTCCTCTTGACAATACCCCATAGTTTCTCTATGGGGTTAAGGTCAGGCAAGTTTGCTGGCCAATCAAGCACAGTGATACTGTTGTTTGTAAACCAGGTGTTGGTACTTTTGGCAGTGTGGACAGGTGCCAAGTCCTACTGGAGAATGAAATTTCCGTCTCAAAAAAGCTTGTCGTCAGAGGGAAACATGTGCTCTAAAATTTCCTGGTAGACGGCTGTGCTGACTTTGTTCTTGATAAAACACAGTGGACCTACACCAACAGATGACATGGCTCCTCGAACCATCACTGATTGTGGAAACTTCACACTAGACCTCAAGCAGCTTGGATTGTGGCCTCTCTACTCTTCCTCCAGACTCCGGGACCTTGATTTCCAAATGAAGTGCAACATTTACTTTCATCTGAAAACAACACCTTGGACCATTCACAACAGTCCAGTTTTTGCTCTCCTTGGCCCAGGTAAGACGCTTCTGGCGTTGTCCATTGGTCATGAGTGGCTTGACACAAGGAATGTGACACTTGTAGCCCATGTCCTGGATACGTCTGTGTGTGGTGGCTGTTGAAGCAATGACTCCAGCAGCAGGCCACGCCTTGTGAATCTCCCCCAAATTTTTGAATGGCCTTTTCTTAACAATCCTTTCAAGGTTGCGGTAATTCCAGTTGCTTGTGCACCTTTCTCTGCAACACTTTTTCCTTCAACTTAACTTTCCTTTAATATTAGAGATGAGCGACTTTGCCTCCTGGAGGGTCGAGTCGGGTTTCGGACCACCCGACTTTCGCGAAAGTCGAGTCGAACGAAATCGTTCGACTATCGGAAAAGTCGGAGTTCCGACTGAAACTCTAACCGACCCCAATGCAAGTCAATGGGGAAGAAAAGTCGGCAGTGATTGGAGGACAGTAAACACACCTACAGTGCCCATTTCAATGACAACGACATCAATTCTTATTACTTAAGCTTGTCAACCTTAATTTACTTTATAATAATAGTAACTCATTGAAAACTGGGGGTTATTTGGCTAAGGTTGTGGGGGGGTAGGGCTGGCTCCAGGTTTTCGTGGGCCCCGGGCAAAAGAGTCTGAGTGGGCCCCTTTAACACATACCACAATTCATGATGCTCCGATATGGCAGAGAAATATAGGTATAGTACAATGGCAAATACTTCACTTCTTACATTACATGAGTGATATCTATTGTAAATTCTACAATAGCTGAAAAAACCGGACAGTATAGTCCTCCATACAGTATTGTGGCCACCACATAGTGCGCCATACAGAATGGGCTCCATATAATGCTCCATACAGAATAGGCCCCATATGTGCTCCATATGATGCTCCATATATAATGGGCTCCATGTGATGCCCCATAAATAATGAACCCCATATGATGCTCTAGTATATGATGGGCCCCATATATGATGCTCCAGTGTATGATGAGCCCCATAAAATGCTCCAAATATAATGGTCCCCATATATAATGGGCTCCATGTGATGCCCCATAAATAATGAACCCCATATGATGCTCTAGTATATGATGGGCCCCATATGATGCTCCAGTATATGATGGGCCCCATGGATGAGGCTCCAGTGTATGATGGGCCTATATAATGCTCCATATATAATCGGCCCCATATGATGCTCCATATATTATGGGCATCATGGATGATGCTCCAGTGAATGATGGGCCTATATAATGCTCCATATATAATGGGCCCCATATGATGCTCCAGTGTATAATGGGCCCCATTTATAATGCTCCAGTGTATGATGAGCCCTATATAATGCTCCAAATGTAATGGTCCCCATATATAATGCTCCATATATAATGGGCTCCATGTGATGTCCCATAAATAATCAACCCCATATGATGCTCCAGTATATGATGGGCCCCATGGATGATGCTCCAGTGTATGATGGGCCTATATAATGCTCCATATATAATGGGCCCTGTGAAGGATGGCCCCCGTCCTTCCTCGTCACCAATGTGACGTAACTCCACAGGCACAGCTGGGTATTCTAAGATTCGTGATCAGAGTAAAAGCATCAGTCCAAGATTAATTTTATGGTTTAATTGCCTTAAGGGCGCACTAGATAATTACAGAAATATACAGTAAGCTATACAACGGAATTACAATGGATTTGCAGTAAAATACAACAATAATGATACAAGGCTTACAGGTATTAGCTAGAGGTCAATATTACCAGTTGTATGGACATGTGGAGGCAGGGAGCTCTGCGATCCCCAGGTGAAAGTCTTAGTTGCTGGACAGTCCCCCAAAACATGTGCCGCTGCTCCCTTGGCAGTTCTGTCCCTTGTGCTTCTTGCTGCTGTGAGAAAATGGATCTGGTCTGCCCTTAGCTCACAGTTCTTAAACCTGCTAGGTCCCTCCCCTCGGTGTGTTTCTGTGTCCGGCTGGCAGGTATAATCTAATTGAAGCCTCTACTTTGAAGCACGCATACTAATCGGCCTGGCTATTCATATTGAGCAGGAAATTCTGTTGTGGGCAGGAATTACTTAGCATACTAATGACCTTCTTATTCAAACAGGGGCCTGAATTGCTTAGCATACTAAAGCCCTTTTGCTTCACAGTGGACATCAAACCCTGTCGTATTGAATATGCTAACAGGCCCTGTGCAGTTAGCAGCCTGTGGTTCTCCAACAGACAAAATGGAGGCTGGTATAGGCCCTGTCCAAAATGGTGGCGGTTCCTTTCCTCACAGGCCCCATATGATGTTCCAGTGTATAATGGGCCCCGTATATGATGCTCCAGTGTATGATGGGCCTATATAATGCTCCATATATAATGGGCCCAATATGATGCTCCAGTATATTATGGGCCCCATGGATGATGCTCCAGTGAATGATGGGCCTATATAATGCTCCATATATAATGGGCCCCATATGATGCTCCAGTGTATAATGGGCCCAGTTTATAATGCTCCAGTGTATGATGGGCCACCATTTATATTGCTCCAGTGTATGATGAGCCCCATATAATGCTCCAAATATAATGGTCCCCATACATAATGCTCCATATATAATGGGCTCCATGTGATGCCCCATAAAGAATGAACCCTATATGATGCTCAAGTATATGATGGGCCCCATATGATGCTCCAGTATATGATGGGCCCCATGGATGATGCTCCAGTGTATGATGGGCCTATATAATGCTCCATATATAATGGGCCCCATATGATGCTCCAGTGTATAATGGGCCCCGTATATGATGCTCCAGTGTATGATGGGCCTATATAATGCTCCATATATAATGGGTCCCATATGATGCTCCAGTGTATGATGGGCCCCATATATAATTCTCCAGTGTATAATGCTCCCCATATATTGCTCCAAACATTAAAAAAAAATGAAATACCTCTCCTCGCTGGGTACTGCTCTACTCTGGACTCCTCAGCGTCGCCATCTTCCAGCTCTCTGCACTGTGACTGTTCAGGCAGAGGGCGCACAGACATGACGTATTGCGCTATCTGACCTGAATGTCACTGTCAGGAAACGCGGAAAACGTCACAGCGGTGGAGCAGGGAGACGTAAGTATTGCAAGTACTGGGCCCTGAGCAAGCAGGGGGGCCCACTTTTGGGCGACGGCACCCCCACCGTCAGAGACACCGGCGTACTATGAGGGCCCTGTGCCAGTGCGTCTCCCACGAGTGGGCCCCCCCACCTGCTCAGGGCCCCGGCACTTGCCCGGGTGCGCCAGGTGCTGACGCCGGCCCTGGGGGGGTACAGCCCAGTTAGGGAGGTGGAAAAACTGGCATATGTTGAGGTGTAGGCTGGACATTCAGCAGCTGCAAATGGAGGAATTGGAGAAGTCGAAGGAACAGGAGGACAAAGAGAGCCATTTTGCTGGCAACCTATGTGTCATCAGGGGAAGGTGGGACAAAATCCTTTGAAACCCAGGCATGGTTCATTTTAATTGAGATCACCAACATTTTGGGTCGACAGCCGGGTCCTTCTTTCTGTCAGGATTGATCCAGCAGCACTGAAGACACTTTCTGATAGCACAAAACCAGCAGGGCAAGCGAGCTCCTGTAAGGTATATTGTGCGAATTCAGGCCAGGTGTCCAGTTTACAGGCCCAGTAGTCAAAGAGGAATGAACTGTGAGGGAGAACATCGATAGGGGAGGAGAGGTAATTTTGAACCATAGCTGACAACTGTTGACTCCTGTCTGTTGCAATCGATTCAGTATTACCAGTCGTGTGAGCGGTACTCGAGAAATCAGACCACAACATGGTCATGAAACCCCTGTCTCCAATGCCACTTCGGCTGTGTGCACCACGAACACCTCTTCCATGTTGCCCAGTACGGCTCGTGGTAGAACCTGCATCGCTGCTGTGTGCTGGGAATGGTTTACCAGAGTTGCTTGTTTGTTCGCCAATATTAGCTCTAGGTTCTCCTGTGGCATGATGTTCTGTAATTTGCCTTTATAGCGTGGACCGAGGATGCTGGCCAACCAGTAGTCATCATCCTTCATCATTTTGGCAATGCGGGGGACCCTTTTTAGGATCCGCAAGACATAATCACACATGTGGGCCAATGTTCCAGGTGTCAATGATGCGCTGCCAGTGGGGGTGGAAGAGCACTTTCTGGCAAATCCACATCCCTCCAGTCATGCACAAACCCTGTACCTGACCTAGGCAAGCCAACATTTTCTCTTGCCCCCTGAGAAGTCTCCTCCCCAAAATAATCATCCCCCTCATCCTCTTCCTCTTCCTCCACTTCGTCCAGGACAGTTCCCTGAGCAGACAATAGCTGACTGTCATCAAGGCTTCCCTCCTCCTCCTCCTCTTTCTCCTCCACTGCAGACGCCTGATCCTTAATGTGCGTCAAAGTTTGCATGAGCATACGCATAAGTGGGATGCTCATGCTTATGATGGCGTCATCTGCGCTTACCAGCCGTGAGCATTCCTCAAAACACTGAAGGAATTTACAGAGGTCTTTCAGCTTTGACCACTGCACACCCGACAACTCGATGTCTGCCATCAAACTGCCTGCCCGTGTATCCTCCCACAAATGCATTACAGCCTGCCTCTGTTTGCACAGCCTCTCAACCATGTGCATGGTGGAGTTCCACCTTGTTGCAACGTCTATGATTAGGCGGTGCTTGGGGAGGTGGAGCGATCGCTGGAGCCTCTGCATACGACTGGAGTCTACGACGAGCGACGGATGTGCGAGCACAGTCTTCACACCTTATGGAGCAGGGTTGTTAACTCCGAATAATTATTTAGGAAGCACTGCACCACCAGGTTCAAGGTGTGAGCCAGGCAAGGTATGTGTCTGAGTTTTTCCAGGGCTATGGCCGCCACAAAATTACAGCTGTTATCACTGACTACCTTGCCTGGCTCAAGATGTAGACTGCCCAGCCATGACTCAGTTTCTCGCTGCAAGTAGTCGGCCAGTACCTCCGCGGTGTGTCTGTTGTCGCCCAAAGACATCATCTTTAAAACAGCCTGCTGACGCTTGCCACTAGCTGTTCGATAGTGGGACACCTAGTGTGCAACATTGGCAGCTGCGGTTGGAGTGCTCGTGCGACTGCGCTCTGTCGACGAGCTTTCGCTTCTGGAGGAGGATCGAACACCTACAGCCAACTGTTTCCTATACCGTGGGCTAGGCAGCACTGTCCCACCGCCGCTGTCCCCTGTGGACCCTGCATCCACCACATTAACCCAGTGCGCAGTGATGGACACGTAATGGCCGTGGCCATGCCTACTGGCCCATGCATCTGTTGTAAGGTGCACCTTTCCACTCACTGATTGTTTGAGTGCATGCACAATGCGGTCTTTCACATGCAGGTGGAGGGCAGGGATGGCTTTTCTAGAAAAGAAGTGCCGACTGGGTAGGTCATAGCGTGGGACAGCGTAGGCCATGAGCTCTCAGAACGCTGCGCTTTCAACCAAACGGAAGGGCATCATCTCTAATGAGATCAGTTTGGCAATGTAGGTGTTCAAAGCCAGTGTGCGCGGATGAGAGGATGAGTACTTTCTTGTCCTACTCAGAGTGTCTGCTAGGGTGAGCTGGACTTGAAAGCTGCATATGGGGGAACTAGCGGTGGACATGGCGGACTGAGATGGGGTTGGTGATGGTGGTGGTGGTCGTGGTAGTGATGGCGTAGATTCAGTCTTTCGTTGCAAAAACATTGTGATTCCCTGACTGCTTTGGCCTTGCGACGACACCTCAACATTTCTTGCTGGTGGTGTGCTAACTGGTGGGCTTACAGTGGGGGAAGTGATGTAGCGTTGCTGGCTACCTTCAGTCGGAGCAGGTGCACATGTGCTACCTGAGGTTTTGTAGTCCATCCACGCTTGCAAGTGCATGGTGTTTAAATGTTTAAGCATGCAACTGGTATTCAAATTTCGGAAATTCTTCCCTCGGCTAAAGGTCCTTCCGCACTTCTTACAGATAACCTTTGCCTCATCAATAGGATTTTGGTCAAAAAAGTGCCACACTACACTCTTCCTACTATGGAATAAATTTTCAGGGCTTGCACGCTGTGCTAATTTGACTGTCTGGCCAAGCTGTCCTGCAACTCTTTTTGTTTTTTTAACACGTTTTTGGACTGCTATGGGCCTGCCAGATAACCGCAGCTGCGATGTTGATGCCTGCTGCGGATCCTCCTCCTCTTCTGAGCTATTGCCAGCGGCACCCTCTTCCACCAATGGATGCCAATCCGGGTCAACAACTGGGTCATCCATCACCTCCTCTTCAATTTCATCTGCACCTTCCTCTGTGTCACCGTGTAAGGTGGTATAGTATGCGGGAAGGGGCACCTGAGTTTCATCAGGGTCAGATTCTGGCTCAGTACACTGCGAGGGCAATGTAGTGCTCTGGGTGAATGTAACAGCAGAATCATATAGCAGTGGCTGTGCATCAGTGCACTCCATGTCATATTCATCTTAGACTGGGGAATTCAGGATTTGACTTGATAACCCAGGCATGGTATGTGAAAAGAGCTCCATGGAGTAATCTGAGGTGTGGCCTGCCACATCCTTCACTTTTGGTGGGGGTAAAGGACACAAGGAAAGGTGTTGTTCCTGACCAGGAGCCTGCACTGACGACTCAGTGCTTGCATTTTTTGAAACTTCAGAAGAGGAGGCCATAGAGCTGGAGGCTGTTTCGGCAATGTAAGCCAAAACCTGTTACTGATGCTCCGGCTTTAAAAGCGCTTTACCTATTCCCAGAAAAGGGAGCCTTCCAGGCCTTCTGGAGCGAGAGGATGACGCAGGCTCAACACCTCCTGTCCTTAGGTGCTATTGTGCTTTTGGCACTACCAGCAGATGCACCACCACCACCATGAGTACCAGCTGGCCCCCCACCCACGTCTGCGGCCTCTTCCACCATACTTCCTCATGTTTGGGAAAATGTACCAAAAATACCAGCAGATATATGGTACTGTATCAGAAGCATACAGCTGTATACGGTGAAGGGGAAAATTTAAATCTCCGTATATACTTCCGGAGTCACACATAGACGCTCTCTCAGTATGGATTTGAACGTAATACAAAAGGCAGAAAAAAGGTACTGTATCAGAAGATACCAGGTGTATATAGTATAGGGGGAAATTTCAATCTCTGTATATATTTCCGGAGTCACACACAGACGCTCACTCAGTATGGATTTGACCAGAATACAAAAAGCAGAAAAAAGGTACTGTATCAGAAGATACCAGGTGTATATGATATAGGGGAAAATTTAAATCTCTGTATATATTTTCGGAATCACACACAGACGCTCACTCAGTATGGATTTGACCAGAATACAAAAAGCAGAAAAAAGGTACTATATCAGAAGATACCAGGTGTATATAGTATAGGGGAAAATTTCAATCTCCGTATATATTTCCGGAGTCACACACAGACGCTCTCTCAGTATGGATTTGACCATAATACTATAGGCAGAAAAAAGGTACTGTATCAGAAGATACCAGGTGTATATAGTATAGGGGAAAATTTCAATCTCCGTATATATTTCCGGAGTCACACACAAACGCTCTCTCAGTATGGATTTGACCATAATACTAAAGGCAGAAAAAAGGTACTGTATCAGAAGATACCAGGTGTATATAGTATAGGGGAAAATTTCAATCTCCGTATATATTTCCGGAGTCACACACAGACGCTCTCTCAGTATGGATTTGACCATAATACTATAGGCAGAAAAAAGGTACTGTATCAGAAGATACCAGGTGTATATAGTATAGGGGAAAATTTCAATCTCCGTATATATTTCCGAGTCACACACAAACGCTCTCTCAGTATGGATTTGACCATAATACTAAAGGCAGAAAAAAGGTACTGTATCAGAAGATACCAGGTGTATATAGTGTAGGGGAAAAATTAAATCTCCGCATATATTTCCGGAGTCACACACAGATAGCATGTATTTGTCCGTGATACCAGCCGGTACACGGTAGTGTGTGAGCAGCGTACAGCTCTATACGGTGTGGGAAGAAATGAACGCTCGGTAACTGTGCAGAAAAAAAGAATAAAAGTATTAGTGCTGTGTAAAAAGCAGTCTGCAGAGCAATGTACACAGAGAAATACAGCTAGCAGGCAGCCTAATAACCAGAGGTGCTGTACACAAGAAAATCCTCCCCTGTCACTGGCAGGCAGCCTAATAACCAGCGCTGCTGCACGCAAGAAAATCCTCCCCTGTCACTGCACACTAACTGTGCAGCACAATTGCTATCAGGACAAGCAAATAAGAACTTCTCTTTCCAGCCCTAACGCTCTCCCTACTGATCAACAGCGTCAGCAACCTCTCCCTACTGTTAAGATCGTCAGAAGTAAAATGGCGGTCGGCGGTCAGGGCTTTTATAGACACTATGATGCCCCCAAAGCAAGCCAATCACTGCAATGCCCTTCTCTAAGATGGTGGTGGACGCTGCCCATGTCATCTTGTTGCCCACAGTGTACGTCCTTGCTCATTGGCTGAAAAAAGGCGCCTGCAAGCATTATGGGAAAACCGACTTTGGCGCTTGTTTTGCCGAACACATGGCCGACTTCACGCTATGGTCGGGTTTCGCTCGGCAAATCCCGACATTGGCGAAAGACGGCTACTTTGGAATCTGACCGACCTGTTTCGCTCAATTCTACTTAATATGCTTGGATACAGCACTCTGTGAACAGCCAGCTTCTTTAGCAATGACCTTTTGTGGCTTACCCTCCTTGTGGAGTGTGTCAGTGACTGCCTTCTGGACATCTGTCAAGTCAGCAGTCTTCCCATGATTGTGGAGCCCACTAAAGCAGACTAAGGGACCTTTTTGAACACTTAGGCTACTTTCACACATCCGTTTTTTGCCATCAGGCGCGATCCGGCTAATATTATGTAAAAACGGATGAGATGGATCCAGTTTTCGGCCTGATCCATCTGGCGGATCCAACCAAAAACCAGATCCGTTTCATCCGTTTCATCAGTTTTTTTATCCGTTTTTCGACGGATTACGACGGATCCGGTTTTTAAAAACGCCCCTTGGTGGCTTCCAAACGTGATTGGCTACTGAAAACCTATATATACACTGTTCCTACAGCCCATCTTTGACAGGTTGTAGAGGAGCAAGTGCAGGTTGGAGAGAAGAGCAAGTGGCTGGTGAAGATGGACGTTGTGATAGGAAACATTCTGAAGAATTTGGTGGATTTCACAGTGGAGGCAAATCGTTTGAAAGGGATTGTTCTGGAGAAGCAGAGAAAGAGACAGCAGCGCATCATGCGTCAGCGGCGACGACGCCGTTTGTGGATCCACCCCATCACAGCCCAGAGAATGACGCGTGGGGTGTATTCTACGCTCTACATGGAGCTACGAGGAAACCCTCAGACATTTTTTGCATATGTTCGGATGAAAATGGAGAACTTTGATTTCTTGGTGGAGCGAACTGGAGACCTCATAAGAAGATGTGACACATATTGCCGCTTCTCCATTTCACTGGCAGAGCGTCTGATGGTGACTCTTCGGTAAGCTATATTTATTTGATCTGCTTGCTTGAGAGCTCACTTGTCCTGGAATGTTGTTGCTGGTAGTTTGTATACGGCCATCTGACTCAGCTTTAACAATTGGAGATACTATAAAAATAAATATTTTTATAGTATCTCCAATTGTTAAAGCTGAGCTCTGGTATGCAATGCTGTGATTTGAACCTAATTTATTTATTTATTTTTATTCACAGGTTTCTGGCAACTGGAGAATCTCTTTCCTCACTCCATTTCCAGTACAGACTTGGGATTTCCACCATATCTGGAATTGTGAAGCACACATGCCGTGCATTGTGGGACTCTTTAGTTGAGGAATTTCTACCACAGCCCACAACAGAGAGTTGGCTTGAAATTGCTGACAAGTTTCTACAAATATGTCAGTTTCCTAATTGCCGGGGCGCTGTGGACGGGAAACATATCCGCATTGTCAAGCCAGCAGGATCTGGATCCGAATATTTTAATTACAAAAAATATTTTTCCATTGTCCTAATGCCCATCGCTGACGCGGAATACAAATTTATTGCTGTCGATATTGGTGCCTATGGCCGCTCCAATGACTCACAAGTCTTCAAACTGTCAGCAATGGGCCGTCAGCTCTATGTAAACACCTTCCAGTTCCCACCCCCTAGACCGCTGCCTCAAACATCTGGCCCACCTATGCCTTTTGTTTGTGTAGGGGATGAAGCCTTCCAGCTGTCAGAACACCTGCTGAAACCATACTCCAGCAGAGGATTGACACCAGCAAAAGAATTTTCAATTACCGCCTCACAAGAGCCAGAAGAATGGTGGAGTGCACTTTTGGTATTCTGACAGCCAAATGGCGTGTTCTATTGACTGCAATAAACCTCAAGACTGAAACTGTGAAAGAGGTAATCAAAGCTTGTGTGGTCCTGCACAATTTTGTTATCTGCAAGGAACCAATTTCCATTGAGGACAACTCTGAGGAAACCACCTTGCATGATTACCAGAACATTACCAGTAGAAGTTCTGTGACTGTTTCCCGAATGAGGGACAAATTTGCAGAATACTTTATGTCACCTGAAGGAAGACTAGACTGGCAGGATGACAGAGTTTGAAAAATTGCTCTGTTACCTTAAGTCATGTACCTTCTGTACCCACAGTATACCTTTTCAAACCAAAGTTGTCTACCTTGTAGTGTATTATGTACAGTATTTTACCTTTTGGCCAAAGTTGTGTCTCTGGTTGTGTATTACCCAAAGTATTTCACCTTTTAAGCAAAGTTGTGTACCTTGTGAGGGATTACCTAACAATGTACACAACTTTAGGTAACAGGTGAAATACTTTGGCTAATACACAACCAGGGACACAACTTTGGTCAAAAGGTAAAATTAATTTACCTTTTACCCAAAGTTATGTGCCTGGTTTTGTATACCCAATAAATTTTACCTTTATTTTACCGTAGAAATAAATGACAGACAACAATTTTAATCAACCAATTTTACATTTATTGTATTTTCAATAAAAATGTTTATTAACATATTTTTTTTCAATGTCAAAGAAATGTTTATTAACATATTATATTTGCAATGTCAAAGAAATGTAGAAATGTTTTTTAATAAAAAATATGTTGCAACCATAAAAGTTTTTTCTTATTTACACATACATTTACAAAGTGTAGTGTGGGGTGGAGATACTGCTGGAGGGGCTGCGGGACATTTCGACATTGGGAGTGTGGAGAGAGAACTGGGATGCTGGTGAGGAAGGATCAGGTAAAAGAGGTGAAGGGGTGGAAAAAGAAATGGAACGGGTGGACATGTGGGAGGCAAAACAGGTGGGTGGTGGAGAGGAGGATAGGGCAGGGACTAGAGGAGCAGATGATGTGGTTGGGAAGTGGTACAGGGAAGGAGGTTGGTACGGGGAAGGACGTTGGTACGGGGCAGGTTGCTGGAAGTGGGCAGATTGCTGGAAGTGGACAGGTTGCTGGTACTTGGGAGGTTGCTGGTATTGAATAGGAGGGGAGGAGGGACAGTGGCTGGAGGGGAGGCAGGTGTGGGAGGAACTACTGGGGTGGGTGGAGGAGGTTGGGAGGTAACCTGCGCTAGAGCAGCGTGACAAGTATGCATTACATGCATCTGCTGGCTAGGAGATAGTGTATCCAGCATGGTTTGCAGAAGTGTCTTTATCTCCAGAATGCTGGTGTTGAGCTGATTAAAGCCTGCGGCCATTTGCTCTGACAAGACTTTAAGACAGATCTGGAAAGATGCATTTGTGTGGCCCAGCTGTGCTTGGTGACACATGTTCCCTGGAGGATGCACAGAAAGGTAATGCACAAACACCTGATATTCATTCACACTCCACACTTCCCTATAGTGCCACTAGAGGGAGCCTTAGAATATATAAGGGTGTGGGAGATGCAGCAGTAGTGAGTCTTGGTGTGGATTTCCTGTCAGAAACATTCCTTTCAGACAGACAGAGATTTCCTGTCAGGGAGATTCAGGCCTTTTCTAGTCAAAGCTTTGTCTGAGCCAGTGTGTGTTCAGATGGTTGGTGATTCCTGTCAGATGAGACAGGGGAAGAAAGACAAGCTGTTACCTCATAACAGGCTGACTGTTGGTTCCCTATGAACGTGGAAAGTGACTCTCAGAGTGTGCATGAAATCAGTCTGACGGAAGGTCCTGATAGCTACTCTGGACAGAGCCTATGAAGGAGAAGAAGGAAGGGAGCTACAGTTATTATAACAACGAGTCGACTGAGGAACGGTCAGTGAGCGGTGATAGAAGGAAGCTGACGACTACACCTACTGTTGCCTGTGCTTATGTTAAGGGTGTGAGTAGGGCGACAGGCAAGTGGTAAAAGGAAGAAAGAGTGACTGAGGGAAATAGCAACGATAGCTGACCTCCACTCTACCCAACCGGACGCCGGGTCCGAGCTTGCTAGTTCCTTCACGGCTAGTGGGAGAAACCGGAGACCCTGCTGGACTTCAGGTCGCAGAGGGGCCCTTCAGTGCTGATACGTAACCGGGGTCAGGAAGAACAGGAGTCTATCAGGACGCTGCAGATATAGACTTAGTTCTTGCCAAAAGAAGGCTCCACCACAATGTCGGCCGGGCGTAGCTGTTCTATACGGAGTTAAACTTAGCTTCATGCAAGTTGGAAACTCACACACATTAAGAAGTAAGGAGGCCTCAAACCTACTCAGTGATTACTGGATGTGCATCCTCCACCCTGAGCAGCTTCCCGGGACATGCCTGCAAACATCACCAGTAAAGGTATGGAAAGAGACTGACTTGTGTGTGTTTGCCTTATTGCCTGCACCCTGCACCGCCATATACCCTGAGGGATCCAGTCTCGCCTGTGGGAGACTTAACACCTTGCTGCCCAATAACAACCCCTCAGAGGATTCACCCTGCAGCGCTTGTCACCCTGATCAGAGACCACAGGTGGCGTCACGAACATTACTAAATCCCCTGTAAATATCCCCCTTGAATGAGCGCCCAGGGCAACGGACCGAGCTGTGCTACCCGTGACCTCTCCCCCATTGAAGTGAACGGGCTCGGTGCTGAGTACCCCAAGCCCTGTACGTGCGACTCATCTTTGGCGTCACGAACAGGATACGAAGCTTACTGGATGTGAGTCCTGTGTGCCTAGAATTGGACTGTTTTGTGCAAAAAGACTGTGTTGCTGTTGTTTGACTTTTGGCGCCATTTTCCGCCATTTTGCCGCCATATTCGTGCCCTGAGGCGCTGGTGAAGAAGGTGGGCGTGCCTTCGTGGGCGTACCCCCCCCTGTGGCGCGAAAGCTATGGGCGCCCTGTCTAAGTGTTATTACAATGTGAGAGCCTGCCCCACTGCAAGAGAGATCCGCCTCCTCTTCATCCTCTATGCCAAAAAGAGAAAGCGAAAGTCCCGCCTCCACGGAAGAGACCAGATGTTCCAGATGGGAAACACAGTCTGGCCTGGAGTGAGATGGCGGAAGGACAGGAGACGCTGTGTGGAGGAATGGCGGTGCGCAGACCCCGTTCCCCTGAAGAGCTGCTGCCTGTGCCTGAACCGTCCCCAGGTCGGGTGGATGACCGGAGAATGCAAAAAGTGGAGGAGGTGGATGCGGTGCTGAGGGACATGGCCCGACACCACGCAGAAATGGAGGCGATGGAGCAAAGCTGGCGTGCCCTGAAACAGCGGCTGCTGTGGGACGCGATGCTCTCCCCCCTGGATGCACAACCGTTACCTGCGCCACCACTGGACCCAGCGGCTGATGAACCACCGGAGGCCGGCCTCGAAAGAGCTGATCCTGACTCCGCTGAGGAAGCGGCGGGAGGGAAGGAGGCTGAGGAGGCCCTGCCCGGACCGGAACGCCAGCCAGGCCTGGTATCAGAGGCCGCAGCGGAATGCAGTCCCCCGGTAGGGACGACGACGGAAGACACCCAGCCGCAAGTGATGGAGATCGACTGGGAGGAGATGGAGTACCTGGACGACGTGGAATACACCGCCCAGATGGAGAACGAGTGGCGACGCCGTGAGCAGGAGCAGCGGCAGCAGCAGGAGCAGAGAGAGGCGCAGCAGCTTCGCCAGAGGTACCGGGAAAAGGATCTCGCTGACAAGGATAACGTCAGGCGAGACAAAGGTACGCTCCGGGAACCGCGGCGCCAGGGGGCCATTAGAGACTTCAAACTCCAGGGGGGCTGGGGGTTCATCCATGAACCAGGCCTGTACCAGGAGGTCTTTGTTAATCGCAGGGATGTGGAGTCTCACCTGCCAGAGGGGCACCCGGGAAGGGATCTGCTTATTGGGGATGTTGTCACCTACACGCGACACTGGGGTCTTAAGGGGTGGTATGCCCTGAATGTCTCCCGAGTCAGCGACCCCGTCCCTGAAGCTGAAACGTACCCCGTGTCTCAGCATCCCAAGCCACAGCCCCATCAGCGCCCGGCCGCGCACCTGCAACTGATCCTGCATCCTATTCTGCAACGCAACAGGCTAGTGCGTTTCCAACTGAGCCACTGCGCGCACCTGCATCTTGCCCTGCATCCTACTCTGCAACGCAACAGGCTAGTGCGTCCCCAACTAAGCCACTGCACACATCTGCGTCATCATTGGAAACGCTACGGAGCGCGACGGCTACAGCGATTCAAAATGAGCCAAATCTGTATTCAGAAGAGGCACCTGTAAGGCCTCCAGCAAGTCGCAAAATTGTAAAGAGGACTGTAGCTACCCAGACCCAGGTAGCAGGACATGATCTTCTGGTGATGCGTTCCAGAGCGCACCGCATACTTCCAGCCCCAGGTATGGAAGGTGTAACCACAATATCCAAAGAAGACCAGTAGGACCCAGACAGGGTTTACTGCAACTGTAAAAAGTTAAGAAGAATTGCACTTTATTGTGAATGTGATAAATGTCTCAAGTAGTATACCCCAGTTGGGTAATGTGACGTGTTAATGTGATATGATAGAAATGTGATTTTTCTAGAAATGTTCTTATGCCAAGGACTGCGTGCTGAGGACTCTTGCAGCACAGAACTTTAGTTGTAAATAGTTAGCACTTTGGTGCCCCATCTTGGTTTTACGTAAACCATCTACCTCAGAAGCAAAACCCGTATGATGTGGCCTTGAGTGAGGTTCGCAGTAGAGAAGTCCTGCAGCCCACCCAGGACCCCCGTGGGAGGATTGGTGCGGGTCCTCCACAAGAATATTGTATTTATTTGTGAGAAAGTATTTTGATATTTTTCTAATTGCCATTTGTACACAAAGTAACGTTTGAAGTGTCCTTACCTCCCACAAGGGATGAGTTATGTTGTTGATGTTATTATAAAAATTGTTTTTCTATTTCAGCCCGGAGTGCTGAATATAACTAGGGGGGATGTGTGGCCCAGCTGCGCTTGGTGACACATGTTCCCTGGAGGATGCACAGAAAGGTAATGCACAAACACCTGATATTCATTCACACTCCACACTTCCCTATAGTGTCCACTAGAGGGAGCCTTAGAATATATAAGGGTGTGGGAGATGCAGCAGTAGCGAGTCTTGGTGTGGATTTCCTGTCAGAAACATTCCTTTCAGACAGACGGAGACTTCCTGTCAGGGAGATTCAGGCCTTTTCTAGTCAGAGCTTTGTCTGAGCCAGTGCGTGTTCAGATGGTTGGTGATTCCTGTCAGATGAGACAGAGGAAGAAAGACAAGCTGTTACCTCATAACAGGCTGACTGTTGGTTCCCTATGAACGTGGAAAGTGACTCTCAGAGTGTGCACGAAATCAGTCTGACGGAAGGTCCTGATAGCTACTCTGGACAGAGCCTATGAAGGAGAAGAAGGAAGGGAGCTACAGTTATTATAACAACGAGTCGACTGAGGAACGGTCAGTGATCGGTGATAGAAGGAAGCTGACGACTACACCTACTGTTGCCTGTGCTTATGTTAAGGGTGTGAGTAGGGCGACAGGCGAGTGGTAAAAGGAAGAAAGAGTGACTGAGGGGAAATAGCAACGATAGCTGACCTCCACTCTACCCAACCGGACGCCGGTACGAGCTTGCTAGTTCCTTCACGGCTAGTGGGAGAAACCGGAGACCCTGCTGGACTTCAGGTCGCAGAGGGGCCCTTCAGTGCTGATACGTAACCGGGGTCAGGAAGAACAGGAGTCTATCAGGACGCTGCAGATATAGACTTAGTTCTTGCCAAAAGAAGGCTCCACCACAATGTCGGCCGGCGTAGCTGTTCTATACGGAGTTAAACTTAGCTTCATGCAAGTTGGAAACTCACACACATTAAGAAGTAAGGAGGCCTCAAACCTACTCAGTGATTACTGGATGTGCATCCTCCACCCTGAGCAGCTTCCCGGGACATGCCTGCAAACATCACCAGTAAAGGTATGGAAAGAGACTGACTTGTGTGTGTTTGCCTTATTGCCTGCACCCTGCACCGCCATATACCCTGAGGGATCCAGTCTCGCCTGTGGGAGACTTAACACCTTGCTGCCCAATAACAACCCCTCAGAGGATTCACCCTGCAGCGCTTGTCACCCTGATCAGAGACCACAGGTGGCGTCACGAACATTACTAAATCCCCTGTAAATATCCCCCTTGAATGAGCGCCCAGGGCAACGGACCGAGCTGTGCTACCCGTGACCTCTCCCCCATTGAAGTGAACGGCTCGGTGCTGAGTACCCCAAGCCCTGTACGTGCGACTCATCTTTGGCGTCACGAACAGGATACGAAGCTTACTGGATGTGAGTCCTGTGTGCCTAGAATTGGACTGTTTTGTGCAAAAAGACTGTGTTGCTGTTGTTTGACTTTTGGCACCATTTTCCGCCATTTTGCCGCCATATTCGTGCCCTGAGGCGCTGGTGAAGAAGGTGGGCGTGCCTTCGTGGGCGTACCCCCCCCTGTGGCGCGAAAGCTATGGGCGCCCTGTCTAAGTGTTATTACAATGTGAGAGCCTGCCCCACTGCAAGAGAGATCCGCCTCCTCTTCATCCTCTATGCCAAAAAGAGAAAGCGAAAGTCCCGCCTCCACGGAAGAGACCAGATTGTTCCAGATGGGAAACACAGTCTGGCCTGGAGTGAGATGGCGGAAGGACAGGAGACGCTGTGTGGAGGAATGGCGGTGCGCAGACCCCGTTCCCCTGAAGAGCTGTTGCCTGTGCCTGAACCGTCCCCAGGTCGGGCGGATGACCGGAGAATGCAAAAAGTGGAGGAGGTGGATGCGGTGCTAGGGACATGGCCCGACACCACGCAGAAATGGAGGCGATGGAGCAAAGCTGGCGTGCCCTGAAACAGCGGCTGCTGTGGGACGCGATGCTCTCCCCCCTGGATGCACAACCGTTACCTGCGCCACCACTGGACCCAGCGGCTGATGAACCACCGGAGGCCGGCCCCGAAAGAGCTGATCCTGACTCCGCTGAGGAAGCGGCGGGAGGGAAGGAGGCTGAGGAGGCCCTGCCCGGACCGGAACGCCAGCCAGGCCTGAAATCAGAGGCCGCAGCGGAATGCAGTCCCCCGGTAGGGACGACGACGGAAGACACCCAGCCGCAAGTGATGGAGATCGACTGGGAGGAGATGGAGTACCTGGACGACGTGGAATACACCGCCCAGATGGAGAACGAGTGGCGACGCCGTGAGCAGGAGCAGCGGCAGCAGCAGGAGCAGAGAGAGGCGCAGCAGCTTCGCCAGAGGTACCGGGAAAAGGATCTCGCTGACAAGGATAACGTCAGGCGAGACAAAGGTACGCTCCGGGAACCGTGGCGCCAGGGGGCCATTAGAGACTTCAAACTCCAGGGGCTGGGGGTTCATCCATGAACCAGGCCTGTACCAGGAGGTCTTTGTTAATCGCAGGGATGTGGAGTCTCACCTGCCAGAGGGGCACCCGGGAAGGGATCTGCTTATTGGGGATGTTGTCACCTACACGCGACACTGGGGTCTTAAGGGGTGGTATGCCCTGAATGTCTCCCGAGTCAGCGACCCCGTCCCTGAAGCTGGAAACGTACCCCGTGTCTCAGCATCCCAAGCCACAGCCCCATCAGCGCCCGGCCGCGCACCTGCAACTGATCCTGCATCCTATTCTGCAACGCAACAGGCTAGTGCGTTTCCAACTGAGCCACTGCGCGCACCTGCATCTTGCCCTGTATCCTACTCTGCAACGCAACAGGCTAGTGCGTCCCCAACTAAGCCACTGCACACATCTGCGTCATCATTGGAAACGCTACGGAGCGCGACGGCTACAGCGATTCAAAATGAGCCAAATCTGTATTCAGAAGAGGCACCTGTAAGGCCTCCAGCAAGTCGCAAAATTGTAAGAGGACTGTAGCTACCCAGACCCAGGTAGCAGGACATGATCTTCTGGTGATGCGTTCCAGAGCGCACCGCATACTTCCAGCCCCAGGTATGGAAGGTGTAACCACAATATCCAAAGAAGACCAGTAGGACCCAGACAGGGTTTACTGCAACTGTAAAAAGTTAAGAAGAATTGCACTTTATTGTGAATGTGATAAATGTCTCAAGTAGTATACCCCAGTTGGGTAATGTGACGTGTTAATGTGATATGATAGAAATGTGATTTTTCTAGAAATGTTCTTATGCCAAGGACTGCGTGCTGAGGACTCTTGCAGCACAGAACTTTAGTTGTAAATAGTTAGCACTTTGGTGCCCCATCTTGGTTTTACGTAAACCATCTACCTCAGAAGCAAAACCCGTATGGTGTGGCCTTGAGTGAGGTTCGCAGTAGAGAAGTCCTGCAGCCCACCCAGGACCCCCGTGGGAGGATTGGTGCGGGTCCTCCACAAGAATATTGTATTTATTTGTGAGAAAGTATTTTGATATTTTTCTAATTGCCATTTGTACACAAAGTAACGTTTGAAGTGTCCTTACCTCCC
>JARQOD010000003.1:392021507-392122620 GCA_033576555.1 Oophaga sylvatica
ATAAGGGCAGAAAAACAAAAGAATACAAAACCACAGAAACAAGCAGAAAATAACTTATCTGAAAGTTGCAGGAGACAGCAGAAAGCAAGCGGACTTCCACACTGGACCAGGAAGAAACCACTAATCAACAGCGAGGATCATGGGAAGGTTACTCCCTTAAATCTCCCAGTCATCACTCCCAGATTGCCAATCGTCCACAGCTGAATCCTCAGCTGAAGGGCCTCTGTCAGTCACGGCAGCTTCATTACTATCAGCAGCAACCAGAGGGAGCCCCAACTCAGAATCCAGAGCGTTCACAACAACCATCATATTCAAGACATTATGTTAGAGAATATATTCTTTATGGATTAATGGACAAGGCAGCACATTCAGAAGCTTTCCATGTTATTACACAGTCCTCCCATTGTGTAATGGTTCCTATGCCCTGTGGGGGCGCTGAGGAGAATTGAACACTTGCTGATACATTCTTTCATAGATTAAAGCTGATTTATCTCAGTTATGGGATCCCAGTAATATTTTTATGAAACCTTACTATTGAAAAAAAAAATCAATTTGAGAAATTGTCAAACTGTGAGATTTCAGCAAAGTTTCTCTTTGAACTGAGACTTTAACGTAATTTATCTTCAGTTTAGAAAACCCATTTTTACTTTTTTTTCTTTTTAAAGAGACTTAGGTTTAGAGTGCATTCCCCATTCAGAACCTCTCCACGTCAAATATATTACCCAGTCCTCCCATTGTGTAATGCTCCTTTTCCCCTGTTGGAGCACTGCAGGAGAATTTGACCATAGATTAAATTATAGATTTTCAGTTGATTAATAGTATCTCAGGAATTCTAGATTAAAAGAGATGGTGTCTCATTCAGAAGTTCCCCATGAATTACATATTCCCCCCATTGTGTCATGCTTCATTTTCCCTGTGGGAGCGCTGTAGGAGAATTGAATACATTCTGATTGAGTATTAATTCAAAACTATGAAACTTCAGAAGTTTCCTTCAAAGGATAAATTGATGTTTTACATGACGACAGTTTACAAAAAAACATTTCCAGATAGCCTTTCTGGTTTACTTCTGGATTTTCCACTCAGGACCTTCCCATGCATTCTACAGTCATCCCTTTGTTTAATGCTTCATTTCCCCTCTGTGGGCGCTGTGAGAGAATTACACCCCTGGTAATAGATTCCATCACCGATCACTGCTGATTGCTGGATGTCGCAGTAATGAAATATCCAGCGCTCAGTACATTTTCATAGATGTTCTAATAAAATATGTCTGAAGTAGCAGACATCCCTTTTAATAGCCCCTTTAAATCCACAGAAATCTCATGACATGCCATTGATGGTATATACCTACCACATACCATCTGATTTCATGAGTAGTGACCTCATATTGTTTCCAGGGATCTTGTGAGATGAGAACAACGATCCGCAAAAATAATAGAAGCCAGAAGACTTTGGACCAGTAACGATGACTATATTGTTTTCCTGCCCTGCGATCACAGAGATGTTGAGGACATTGTGCACGCTGAGGGTTATACTGCCTACTGACTCACATTACCGTTCTCTCCATGAAAAGCGTCATTCGCTTGCACTTTCCTCTTGCAGGAAATCAGCATTCTGCCGCCCATTGATTAACTGATTGCTCAGTGATTACAAAAGAGCGTTCAGAATCAGAGCGGTAAATATTTATGAGCATCGGATCATCACTGGTACTTCACACAGACAATTCGGATTTGGGGAAAAAATGAAAATAATCACATTTCTCTATATCTATCGTATAGAACAGCTGCAGGCTTATGCAGGAGTGACTGTGCTGAGCCAATGGGTTGTGTGAGTTGTTAGTTTAGTACCTTACTTTCTGAATTCTCTGGTTTCTATGCTTTCCTGTATCCTCTATGCTAGTCGTGATGCAGATCATAGAAAATGTGGGAGAAAGTAACTGTTTTTCTTAGGACACAAAACAACTGAGCAACAATGATTCTGCTGAAAGCTGCAATCTGCAGCAAGTTATTCCACAAGACACCCATACAGTGCAGACAATGGACTGATACAAAGATCTATCCCTGTATACTAGTAGGAAGCTCAGGGTGTATATATTATACATACAGAAGAGAAGGAAAGTGGTTGAAGTTAAGAGCTTAAAGGGGTTCTCCTGGAAACAGTGACGTAACTAGAGTCTGATGGGCGCCAGTGCAAATTATGTACCTGGGTCCTTCCCCCGCGTGTTGGCCACATGTATGGGCCCTTGTAGCTTTCCAAATCCTATTTAGACATCCTGTACGTGCTCAACACTGTTCATTATTTGCTAATGTTCCCCATCCTGGCATATATGTCCCCCATTCTGTCATCTATATGTCTGCTATCCTGGTATATATATGTCCCCCATCTTGGGACATATGTCCCCCATCCTGGCATGTATTTCTCATATGTCTCCCATCCTAGCATATTTGTCTCCCATCTTGGCATATGTATTTCATATGTCTCTAATCCTGGCATATTTGTCTCCCATCCTGGCATATTTGTCTCCCATCCTGGCCTATATGTCTCCCCCATCCTGGCATGTATGTCTCATATGTCTCCCATCCTGGCATATATGTCCCCCATCCTGGCATGTATGTCTCCCCCATTCCGGCATATTTGTCTCCCCTATTCCAGCATATATGTCTCCCCCATCCTGGCATATATGTCTCCCATCCTGGCATTTATGTCTCCCATCCTGGTACAAGTGTCTCCGATCCTGGTATATATGTCTCCCCCATTCCGTCATATGTGTCTCCCCCATCCTGGCATATATGTCTCTCCCATCCTGATATATATGTCTCCCATCCTGGTATATATATATGTCTCCCATCCTGGTATATACCGGCCCCCAAATGCTGCGCAGCTATAGACTCAGAGGCAAAGATCAGGACTCATATATAAATACTGCAACTATAGTGCACATACTAATAATGGCACTATATAAAATGCACAAATAATCCTGCCATATACTATACACACAAATAAACGTACTATACATGCAAATTGTTCCACCGAATACAGTATTTACAAAATATCCCATTGTATAATGTGCATACTAATCCTACCATATATCATGCACATAAATAATCCTGCTATACACCATATACATAAATAATCCTGCCATGTACAATACAGGTCCTTCTCAAAAAATTAGCATATAGTGCAAAATTTCATTATTTTCCATAATGTAATGATTACAATTAAACTTTCATATATTTTAGATTCATTACACACCAACTGAAATTTGTCAGGTCTTTTATTGTTTTAATACTGATGATTTTGGCATACAACTCCTGATAACCCAAAAAACCTGTCTCAAAAAATTAACATATTTCAACCGTCCAATAAAATAAAAGTGCTTTTTAAAAACAAACAAAAAAACCATCAAATAATAAAGTTCAGTTATGCACTCAATACTTGGTCGGGAATCCTTTTGCAGAAATGACTGCTTCAATGCGGCGTGGCATGGAAGCAATCAGCCTGTGACACTGCTGAGGTGTTATGGAGGCCCAGGATGCTTCGATAGCGGCCTTAAGCTCATCCAGTGTGTTGGGTCTTGCGTCTCTCAACTTTCTCTTCACAATATCCCACAGATTCTCTATGGGGTTCAGGTCAGGAGAGTTGGCAGGCCAATTGAGCACAGTAATACCATGGTCAGTAAACCATTTACCAGTGGTTTTGGCACTGTGAGCAGGTGCCAGGTCGTGCTGAAAAATGAAATCTTCATCTCCATAAAGCATTTCAGCCGATGGAAGCATGAAGTGCTCCAAAATCTCCTGATAGCTAGCTGCATTGACCCTGCCCTTGATTAAACACAGTTGACCAACACCAGCAGCTGACATGGCACCCCACACCATCACTGACTGTGGGTATTTGACACTGGACTTCAGGCATTTTGGCATTTCCTTCTCCCCAGTCTTCATCCAGACTCTGGCACCTTGATTTCCGAATGACATGCAAAATTTGCTTTCATCAGAAAAAAGTACTTGGGACCACTTAGCAACAGTCCAGTGCTGCTTCTCTGTAGCCCAGGTCAGGCGCTTCTGCCGCTGTTTATGGTTCAAAAGTGGCTTTACCTGGGGAATGCGGCACCTGTAGCCCATTTCCTGCACACGCCTGTGCACGGTGGTTCTGGATGTTTCTACACCAGACTCAGTCCACTGCTTCCTCAGGTCCCCCAAGGTCTGGAATCGGTCCTTCTCCACAATCTTCCTCAGGGTCCGGTCACCTCTTCTCGTTGTACAGCGTTTTCTGCCACATTGTTTCCTTCCAACAGACTTCCCATTGAGGTGCCTTGATACAGCACTCTGGGAACAGCCTATTTGTTGAGAAATTTCTTTCTGGGTCTTACCCTCTTGCTTGAGGGTGTCAATGATGGCCTTCTTGACATCAGTCAGGTCGCTAGTCTTACCCATGATGGGGGTTTTGAGTAATGAACCAGGCAGGGAGTTTTTAAAAGTCTCAGGAATCTTTTGCATGTGTTTAGAGTTAATTAGTTGATTCAGAAGATTAGGGTAATAGGTCGTTTAGAGAACCTTTTCTTGATATGCTAATTTTTTGAGACAGGTTTTTTGGGTTATCAGGAGTTGTATGCCAAAATCATCAGTATTAAAACAATAAAAGACCTGGCAAATTTCAGTTGGTGTGTAATGATTCTAAAATATATGAAAGTTTAATTCTAATCATTACATTATGGAAAATAATGAAATTTTGCACTATATGCTAATTTTTTGAGAAGGACCTGTATAAGATATGCACACATAATCCTGCCATGTACTGGGCACTGTAGGCAGCAATACCTCCTCCAAATATTGAATGCACTATTTATCCCACCATATAGTGTATGCACAAATAGTGCCACCATATACTGTACTTACAAATTATGGTACCATATACTCCACAAATAGTGCCACCATATACTTTATGCATAAATAACGCCATCATATAGTGTACGCCCAAATAACACCGCCATATACTGTACCTACAAATGATGACGCCATATACTGAACGGTCAAATAACACTGCCATATAGTGTATGGACAAATAATGCCGCCATATACTGTACCTACAAATGATGCCGCCATATAGTGTATGCACAAATAACGCAGCCATATACTGTATGGACAGATAACGCCGCCATATAGAGTACGCACAAGTACCACCTAAGAAATAACATCCCTATATGTAAAATGTCGCCACAATCTGTGCGGTTGCTGCTCACGTGTTGTATCGCTGGGGTCCTATGGTATCAGGGCAGTAGATGGCGGCATAACGGCACGGTTTATGAGCAGAGCTTATACTCATCTGTCCATCTCTTATTGTCGCGTACTCCGCTGATATTTTATTGCATTAGTGAAGGGAAAATGTGGAAATGATCAATAATCCGCGCAGAGAATGTAACTGGATTTAATCCACTTCCATTGATCCCAATCAGGCGCATCTCATTCTCCCCGACGGGTTTATAAACGTACGTTATGTGTCCTGGTGACCGCAGATCTGGTGTTACCGGGGTGTGAGCCGCATCTCTCTGCTGCCCAGGATTGCCGCGGATGAGGTTTATGTGCGACTTTGCTATTTATTGCCTTCATGTCATAGAACATTAACATCATTAACCCTTTTTTAACAAAGCAAAATCCAAACATTGGCGCCATCTATGGCCACAAATTGCCCCGATATCACAAGACATCTTCACTGCTATGTAATGATGGGATGCAAAGGTGGCGGCTGCACGGGTGCCAAGCGCAGAGAAGTCCCCACCGCTTGCTGACCCCATGCAGAGTCCAGACCTTCTCTGGTATCAGCACAAACACTGCTCACCCTCCAGTGGCTTCATGGCCGAGCAGCTGCATGCAGCCGTACGTCACCAAGCACAATGCAGGAGACAGTGCAGAGCGGAGCGGTGATACCTGCAGAGGGGCAACGCCAAATTAATAATGCCTATGGATGTAGGATGTGATCGCAGAAAAGCTCGTAGAGGTGGATGTGGGGGCACATACTTTTCTCTATGATCTTACATATATTGCAGGCCGGGGTTCGGATGTGGCGATTTCCTGGATTCTCCTTTTACTCCATCAATAACCTAATGTGACATGAATAATTTATAGCAGGAGGTCCGTCCTCCAGGTATCGATCTCCACAGTTACGATACAGTGGAGGTGACGGTCTCGTGTGACCCTTCTCACGTCTCCTGGGAGTCTCTGCGTTCCTTGCTTTATTTTGTACATGAAGCCGTCCATTATAAACAAATGAGTCTCCGGTGCTGCATGTGACAGGTGCGGGATGTGTGCGCCGTCATGTGTGCACCGTCATGTGTGCGCCCTCATGTGTGCGCCGTCATGTGTGCGCCCTCACGTGTGTGCCGCCATGTGTGCACCGTCATGTGTGCGCCGTCATGTGTGCGCCATCATGTGTGCGCCGTCATGTGTGCGCCCTCATGTGTGCGCCGTCATGTGTGCGCCGTCATGTGTGCGCCGTCATGTGTGCGCCGTCATGTGTGCGCCTGTCATGTGTGTGCCCCTGATGTGTGCGCCCTCATGTGTGCGCCCTCATGTGTGTGCCGTCATGTGTGCGCCTCATGTGTGTGCCCTCATGTGTGCGCCTCATGTGTGCGCCCTCATGTGTGCGCCGTCATGTGTGCGCCTCATGTGTGCGCCCTCATGTGTGCGCCGTCATGTGTGCGCCCTCATGTGTGGCCTCATGTGTGCGCCTCATGTGTGCGCCCTCATGTGTGCGCCCTCATGTGTGCGCCCTCATGTGTGCGCCCTCATGTGTGCGCCCTCATGTGTGCGCCGTCATGTGTGCGCCCTCATGTGTGCGCTCATGTGTGACGCCCTCATGTGTGCGCCTCATGTGTGCGCCCTCATGTGTGCGCCGTCATGTGTGCGCCTCATGTGTGCGCCCTCATGTGTGCGCCCTCATGTGTGGCCCTCATGTGTGCGCCGTCATGTGTGCGCCCTCATGTGTGAGCCCTCATGTGTGCGCCGTCATGTGTGCGCCTCATGTGTGGCCCTCATGTGTGCGCCGTCATGTGTGCGCCCTCATGTGTGAGTTGCGCGTCATGTGTGGCCATGTTTTTGCCCTCATGTGTGCGCCCTCATGTGTGCGCCCTCATGTGTGCGCCGTCATGTGTGCGCCCTCATGTGTGCGCCTCATGGTGCGCTCATGTGTGCGCCGTCATGTGTGCGCCCTCATGTGTGCGCCCTCATGTGTGCGCCCTCATGTGTGCGCCCTCATGTGTGCGCCCTCATGTGTGCGCCTCATGTGTGCGCCGTCATGTGTGCGCCCTCATGTGTGAGCCCTCATGTGTGCGCCGTCATGTGTGTGCCCTCATGTGTGCGCCCTCATGTGTGCGCCCTCATGTGTGCGCCGTCATGTGTGCGCCTCATGTGTGCGCCTCATGTGTGCCTCATGTGTGCACCCTGATGTGTGTGCCCTCATGTGTGCGCCCTCATGTGTGCGCCGTCATGTGTGCACCTCATGTGTGCGCCCTCATGTGTGCGCCCTCATGTGTGCGCCCTCATGTGTGCGCCGTCATGTGTGCGCCCTCATGTGTGCGCCCTCATGTGTGCTCCCTCATGTGTGTGCCCTCATGTGTGTGCCCTCATGTGTGCGCCCTCATGTGTGCGCCGTCATGTGTGCGCCCTCATGTGTGCGCCGTCATGTGTGCGCCCTCATGTGTGCGCCTTCATGTGTGCTCCCTCATGTGTGTGCCCTCATGTGTGTGCCCTCATGTGTGTGCCCTCATGTGTGCGCCCTCATGTGTGCGCCATCATGTGTGTGACCTCATGTGTGCGCCGTCATGTGTGCCCTCATGTGTGCACTGTCATGTGTGTGCCCTCATGTGTGCGTTGTCATGTGTGCGCTGTCATGTCGGGAATTCATTCAGATAAATGTATCGATAGCAGCCTCTAAATATCGGCCTCCACATCCAGAGTATGGCGCCCAAAACCGTCACGATCACTATTGTGCAGGCTGCAAAACGCAGCGGACAGTGAGCCATAGTCGCTGCAACATAGTGGTGTACCTGAAATCCTATGGGCCCTGGACCCCCACCTCCATGTTGGTCTCCATGTAAGGGCCTTTGTAGCGTTCTAGATCCTATAAAGACATACTTGTAACACTGTCCCTATCGTGGCCCCTTCCTGTTATAATATCCCTGTCCAAGACCTCTCCCTGTTATTATACCCCCCATGCTGGGCCCCTTACTGTAATAATGTCCTTTCTGCTTTCCAAATCATAAACAAAAGATTAGTCTTACCTTCCTCCGATCCCACGATGCACAGCTGACTTCAGGGTGCCGGCATAGGAAGTGCATCCCATTAGCTGCCTGCCTTTGATTGATGGAGTGTATTACACTTTACCTGAACGTGCATCCACGGATGCACATCCAACTGATGTAGGCACTTGCGTCAATGGGCCTCCCTCTTGCATGGCTGAAGTCGCATTCTCTGTGACCTCCCACTCTTAGGCAAAGGCCACCTCTATGGAGTGTACGACTTATTGTGGTCGTATGGACAGATACTCCAGTCTCTGCTTGGGAACTCTGCAGCTCCTTCAGAGTTACCTTTGGTCTCTGTGCTGCGTCTCTGATTAATGTCCTCCTTGCCCAGGCTGAGATTTTTGGTGAGCTGTCCTTTATTGGCAGGTTTATTGTGGTACCATGTTTTTTTAAATTTGATGATAATGGATTTGATGATGCTCCTGGGGATCATCAGAGATTGGGATATTTTTTTAATAACACCAACCCTGACTTGTACTTCTCAACAACTTTGTCCTGACTTGTTTGGAGATCTCCTTGGTCTTCGTGGTGGTGTTTGGTGATCTTCTTGGTCTTCATGATGTGATTTGCAGATCTCTTTGGTCTTCGTGGTGTGGTTTGGAGATCTCATTGGTCTTCATGGTATGGTTTGGAGATCTCCTTGGTCTTCGTGGTGGTGTTTGGAGATCTTATTGGTCTTTGTGGTGTTGTTTGGCGATCTCTTTGGTCTTCATGGTATGGTTTAGAGTTCTCCTTGGTCTTTGTGGTGTGGTACGGAGATCTCCTTGATCTTCATGGTGTTGTTTGGAGATCTCCTTGGTCTTCATGTTGTTGTTTGGAGATTTCCTTGTCTTCATGGTGTGATTTGGAGATTTCCTTGGTCTTCATGGTGTGGTTTGGAGATCTCCTTGGTCTTCATGGTGTTGTTTGGAGATCTCCTTGGTCTTCAATGGTGTTGTTTGGAGATCTCCCTGGTCTTCTTGGTGTTGTGTGGAGGTCTCCTTGGACTTTATGGTGTTGTTTGGAAATCTCCTTGGTTTTTATGGTGTTCTTTGGAGATCTCCTTGGTCTTCATGGTGGTGTTTGGTTAGTGGTGCCTCTTGTTAAGATTGCACACGGATTGCACACGGAGACGTCCTGACACTAAGCATGGGACTTATGAAGAGAGTTGCTTGCACTGGAAATTTTTAGGGGATTCATAACAAAAGGGTGAATATATACGGTATACACATGCCAATTTTACATATTTTATTCCATAAATTTAATTTATGCCTATATTTTTCTCACTTCACCAACTTAGACTATTTAGCACTGATGCATCACACACAAGCGTGTGAGCGATGGTTCTGTGGCCACATTTTGGCGTACATACAATTCTTTCTCTTTTCATTTTTGACTGAGATGTCTCGCTGTACTCATAGGGAGAGTGCTGTCAGTCTGGGAGGGCATTTCTCCTAAATGCTGCAGCGTTTTACAGTAAAGCTCTGTTGCAGTAATGCAGCCACTGATGGGTTCCTGTGGTTCAGGCAGCATTATTCGGGTGGCATGATCCCTTTAATAAGGGGCTTCTGTGCATTATTCCTTGCACTTGTTTATTCCTTGCACCCGTTTTGCATGTGGCAGCGACTTCTCCTCATTGCCCAGAGTGAGCGCTGTCCGCTGAGAAAGCTTCGGCACGTCCTGTCAATCAAGAGAATGGAGGCAGCCACCTGAGAGCCGCGGTGCACCGAGCAGCCGAAACCTCATATCGGGACAAAGATGGTTTTCTGACAAACAGAGGCGGCCATATTAGAGGGGATATTAGAGGGGGTATTGGAGGGGGTATTAGAAGGGGTATTAGAGGGGATTTTAGAGGGGGTATTAGAAAGGGGAATTAGAGGGGGAATTAAAGGGGGTATTAGAGGGGGAATTAGAGGGGGTATTTGAGGGGGTATTAGAGGGAAAGGTGCAGTTTACACAGTGGCCATGTCCTCTGCGTGGCTATATGTCAGCTCTCTGTGGCTACTGAGTGGCTCCGCTGCAGACTCCACCATGCAGCCGCTCACTACTCATTAAACGCCACAGAAAAATCTATTTCTTGACTCTCTTACCTGAGAACGTGAGGAAGAAGAATCTCCAAGAGTGGCAGATGCTGGGGCTCTTATCGATCCGCCAGAGAAACTGATCTGTACAGGAATCAATTCTCTGTCTGCCGCAGAAGTGAGTTTGTGTCTGAGACCAACTGGGACTTTACCGGAGACAGAAGTGACGGACGACTTATCCTTGAAAAGAAGCAAAAAGTTTCAGTTTCTTCAGAAGTCTTTGACTTGAACTTGATAAATAAACTCTTCGATAAGACACCATTTAATGACGCTCTCTGGCCCCCACCTGTATGTATTTCTGCATTCTCATGTCTCCCCCCGCTGTCTCTGACAACTCAGCCTCGTAATTTTGAGACATTGCTCATGTGATGCAACCTGACAACCTTATTTTAAACCCATGGTTGTTAGGCAGCTGGGTTGTCAGACTGGACTGAGCTATGAACCTCACAGTTGGATTGACACTGAGGAAAAAAAGCGGCTGGAGGACCGCGAGGTCGGGTCATTCTCCAGCACGGGCCACAAAGGCACGGAAACGTCTGTAGCTTTCTAATATATTTTATTTTAATTAATTTTCAACTTTAAGATCATCGAAATTATTATTATTATTTTTTTTTAAAAGGTTCTTTAGCTTTTGGCACCCGACAAAATGCCAATCGTGATTTTACAGCACCAATTACACCTATTAGTATTTCACGGTTTGTCCGTGACATAGACACCTTTTTGAGGGATTGGTCTTTACTTAAATGCTCGTATTTTGGGCTGAAAAGTATTTTAATAATTTGGTTTTATTGAATATTTGTCTTCAACATCCTCTGTGCATCACTGTACATGGAGAACTACTGAATGAGTTCGCAGTGAAACAGTCAGTGAGCTCATTCTGGTCTGTATTCTTCTTCACCTGAACCATCTGCTAAGCTGATTTATGATCTTTTTTTTGTTTTCAGAAAATGCACATGTACATTAATAGCAATGAACAGACTCAGACCTGATCTAAGGAGTGTGTGCAAAAATCATTGTGAATGGAAGGGGAGAAGGTGAGCTGTGATATCACCTAATGTGAATGGTGGATCCTGTGTTATCTACTGTATATAGTGGTGTTATCAGTCATTGGACAGGAGGAGGTGAGCTGTGACATCACCTATTGTGAATGGAAGGGGAGGTTGTGAGCGGTGACATCACCTATTGTGAATGATGAATCCTGTGTTATCTACTGAATATAGAGGTGTTATCCGTCATTGTTTCCTCCTCCCTCTGATGATAAAGAGCCTGCTGAAAGCTCTTCCTGAAAGGACAGAAAGTATGAGACTGAACTAATCCTATGGCAGAGTTCACACTTGCAAGAAACTCACACGAGTCTCGCACCTCAATACCCGGCACTCGGACCGGAGTGTTCAGCTGCATAGAAATACATGCAGCCGCACACTCCGGTCAGAGTGCCGGCGGCAGTTCCGGGTTTATAGTTGCGAGACTCG
Organism: Oophaga sylvatica; assembly: GCA_033576555.1. Taxonomy (NCBI): domain Eukaryota; kingdom Metazoa; phylum Chordata; class Amphibia; order Anura; family Dendrobatidae; genus Oophaga; species Oophaga sylvatica. The sequence goes on from JARQOD010000003.1 coordinate 392,033,333, forward strand.
TTCAAGTTTCTCGCAAGTGTGACCCCGGCCTAATGGCCAGAGAGAAAATTGCAAGATTGCTAATTTGTTTTTTAACCCTTTATGACCTGTGACGTATAGGTACGTCATAGGTCGCCTTCCCCTCTTTGATGTGGATTCCGGCTCAAGCCCTGCTCTGTGTAGCACAAATGATCAGAAGATTGCAGCTTCTAGTCTCCTAAGAAGATTATTAAATCATGTGAAAAGTAAAAAAAAGTTTTTAAAAATATTTTAAAAATATAAAATTAAAAATGCCCCCTTCAACCCATTCAAAATAAAACAAAAAAAAATAAAAATAAAAAAGGTTTTTATTTGTATCGCTGGGTTCTGAAACGACCGATCTATGAAACTATAAAAATAATCCAAATAGGTAAACAGCGTAATGGTAAAAAAAATCAAAACGTCAGAATTCTATTTTTTTTTGGTTGCCTCAACGTTGCAATAACAGGAGATCAAAAGATCATATCTACCCCAAAATGGTATTGATTAGTGATGAGCGAACGTGCTCAGGCATTGTGTTATCCGAGCACGCTTGGGTGTTATTCGAGTGTCTCGGGCGTGCTCGATTAATATGTTTTGACCCACGCACCACAATTGTGGGTTACCAGGGCAATGGGGTACCCAGAGCCGAGCCCATGGAAGTCTATGGGGTTGTCACAGGTAGCGGTGGCTCGGTCTGTGGCCCTGGCGGTCAGGCGTATGTTGGGGGGTATATTTACAGAGGATAGGTATATATACAGTTCGTGACGCCACCTGTAGTTCTCTGATCACTAAGACCAGCGCTGCTGTAGATCTCTGAGGGGATGGTGAGGCAGCTAGATGTCGGGTCCCCTACAGGTGGGACTCTTCCCTCAGGTCGATAGTTATGGTGGGGTTGTGCAGGGATGCAATCAAATAACTCAGTCTCACACATAGAAGCTTCTTTCCATACCTTTTACTTCAAGTTGTTCAGGCAGGTCCCAGGGAGGCTGTTCGGGGTGGATGAATGCACGTAGCGGTAACAGTTTAGCAGGTTACAGGCCTCCTTCTCTTTCCGAATGATGAGTGAGTCCAAGCTTGCCTGTAGCTAAGTTAACTCTATAGTTTTCAGCTTTTCCCACTAGCTGTACTGCCCGGCCGGTTTTGTGATAGAGCCTTATAAGTGGTGAACTAAGTACTTTCTTTTGCCGCACGCCGGACTCAGAAGCCTTGTTCTCCTGACTCGGTTACGTACTGGCACTCTAAGGGCGGCTTTCTGCAACCTAAGGTCCAGTAAGACTCTGGCTTTTCTATCACTATGCCTGGAGCTATAGTGACGCTTCGGTCCCCAGTGACCGGTGACAATGTGCAGGATAATCCAATCCTTAAGGCACTTCTGAATCCTTCCCACTGTGCCCTTCGCCCTGCTTCTACTTTCAATGTAGCACTGAAGCGTGAAGATAGAAAGTCAGTTTTCTTCCTTGGTCTCACTGAGTAACTCTCAGTTTCTTCAAAGTTCAGACTGCGTAAAAGGTAACTCTGACTAGACTCGGGATGATAACTAGTCATCCGTTACTAGACTCCACTTCGTTGAATTGGCAGGAACTAATCTTCTGCTCACCCAGAGCTCTGACAGGAATCCTCACTGTCTGGGAAGAACTAGCCCTGACTGCTCTGTACGATGACAGGAAGCTAGACTGACTGACTCACTGTGCTACACGTCACTCCCCTATACACCCCTGTGGGTGTGTCTGAAGTGTAAGTGAGTGTCAAGCTTTAACTGTTACCTTACTGTGCATTCTCCAGATCCTGTGTGCCTTACATACCAGGGCTACACATTCCCCCTTGGTAAAATACAGCACTCCCGGGCTGTGAAATGTAAGAAAAAAAAAGACATTTTGTTTTTCATTTAAACAAGTAACATTTTAAACTCTTCCCATCCGGGAGGTACGGATTTCTTGAACGTTGCATTATAACATTAGACATAGAAAAATACAAAATACTAAATAGACATTTTCATATAAATAGATGACAATATTCTTGTGAAGGACCCGCACCAAACCTTCAACGTGGGTCCTGGGTGGGCTGCAGGACATCTGAATGCAGACCTCACTCAGTGCCTCACCTTACGGGTTTTATGTTCAGAGGTAGGTGTGCTGGTAGAGAATGCACAAAGTGCAACTATATACAAGATCAGTTCTTGGGCTGGCTCAGTCCTCAGCCTCAGAGTCCATCATGAAACATTTTCAAGTAATTTACATATCATAACAATACTTTATACAATTATCCATACTTAGTAAACTAGTTTGCTAGGACTACTTTTGATAACGAATAGGTATCTTCCCTTTCGTTGTACGTTCTGATCTACGTGGAGTAGCTTCAGGTATATTAATTTCTAACCCAACTGTTCTACGTAACGGCAAACTATAGAACTGTCTCAATCTTTCTATGGATCTGGCAAGCGTACTGATGGCTGGGCGGTGTGAGTCAGCTTCACCAGGGGTTCCCATAGCATGGGGCGCTGCTTCCGATGATTCTTCCTCTTGAGGTTCCGCAGGTTGGGGTGCTGCTGGAGTAGGTAACTCCTGAACGGGCTCAACTGGCACCATGGGCACAACTGGAGGTAGAACTTCCTCTTGTGGCTGATAAAATTGCAACACCGGAATTATTACAGCATCTCCCAGTCTCGGCCAATCTGCAGGGAAATCTCCCAGATCCGTGTGTATGACCTCTTCTTTTCTTTCTTCTTGATTGATGACAGAGTTCTCTTCACGAAACTTTAAGGGTTCTGGACACAATTTCAAATGGTCTCTGGACACAGTGGATATTGTTCTTCCTCCGTCCTTACTGATGATACAAACTTTTCTATTGTCATATTTGGAATCTTGTACGACGTAGGGTTCTTGCTCCCACTGGTTATCCAATTTGTGCATTCTCCTCTTCCTCTTCAATACCACTTCTCCAGGCATCAAAGGCTTGGCAGGAGCATTCCTGTTGTAAATATCTTCCTGTTTTTCTCGTGCCTTGTTGAGACTTTCTTCTACACAGACTTGCACTCTTCTGTATTGCTCTTGCCGATTGATGTCCCAGTTTTCAATGGCGTCATCTGCCTCTGGTTCTACCACTCCAAGTTCTAAATCCATTGGTAGTCTTCCGGGCCTTGCTCTCATAAGATAGGCTGGAGTGCAGTTAGTGGAAATTACAGGTATATGGTTATACAAGTCAACCAAATCAGGTAGTAAGTCCGGCCATCGATTTCTGTCTTCCAACGGTATGGATTTCAACAAATCAAGAACAATGTGGTTCATTTTCTCGCAAAGACCGTTGGTTTGAGGATGGTATGGTGTTGTTCTAATTTTCTTACACCCATACATGTGACAGAATTCTTTGAATAGATCAGCTTCGAAAGCAGGTCCTTGATCGGTTAATACTTGCTCCGGATACCCATGCGGTCTGCAGAAGCTTGCTTGAAAGGTTTTGCTGCCGTCACTGCTGTCTGATCCTTAACTGGTACAACCACCAGAAATCTAGAGTAATGGTCCACCATGGTCAAGGCGTATGAGTATCCAGATCTACTTGGCGACAGTTTGACGTGGTCCAGGGCCACAATCTCCAAGGGACGAGTCGTCCGGATAGGCTGCAGGGGTGCCCTCTGACTACCGTAGTCCTTTCTTCTGAGACCACAGGGTCCACAGTTCCGACACCACCTCTCGATGGAGCTGCGCATCCCTACCCAGTAGAACCGGCACCTCAACAGGGTCTCCAGCTTTCTCCAGCCAAAGTGTCCTGCTTGATCATGGTATGCTTCCAACACCATTTGGACGTCTGCCTTGGGGACCACTATTTGCCAGACCATCTCGTGGGTCCTGGGATTGACGTATCTCCTGCACAACTTCTCACGGTATAGGAATAACCTGCTTCTCTCGTTCCACAGGAGCTTTGCTGACATAGGTGCATCTTTTTCCAAGGAGGAACCTTCCTGTCTTAACAACTCCTTGATACGGCTGACCACTGGATCGCTGTCCTGAGTCTCTTTCCAGCTGTGATGGGGTAAAGGATTTAACGTTGCACCATACTGCTTTCTGTAGACTCGATGCTCGTGGACTACCCCATTTCGATGGAACGCAGGTAGCTCAATTTCTTCCAGGTCGTCCGATTCTTCCTCCGTGTCAGAGTCATGCGGCATTCGGGACAATGCGTCAGCATTAGCATTCTTTCGGCCTGCCCGGTACTTGATAGTAAACTGGTAATTGGACAACCGAGCCATCCAACGCTGCTCCATGGCGCCCAGCTTGGCCGTTTCCAGGTGCGTTAGCGGGTTGTTGTCTGTGTACGCCGTGAACTTGTTGGAGGCCAGATAGTGCTTAAATCTTTCAGTAATGGCCCAGACCAGCGCCAGAAACTCCAGCTTGAAGCTGCTATAATTTTCCGGATTCCTCTCAGTTGGCCTGAGTTTTCTGCTGGCATAAGCGATGACTTTTTCTTGGCCATTCTGCTTCTGACTGAGAACTGCTCCTAAACCTTCATTACTAGCATCGGTGTACAGCAGGAACGGTTGGCTGTAATCAGGATACGTCAAGATCTCATCACCTGTAAGGATCTCTTTCATCTTTTGGAATGCTTCAGCCTGTTCCTTACCCCAATTGAAGGGAGGATTTCTGCTCTTTAGGGATTGGCCTACTAGGAGGTCCTGTAGAGGCGCTGCCTTCTTTGTGTAATCTTTCACGAACCTTCTGTAGTAACCCGTTAGTCCCAGGAACTGTCGCACTTCCTTGAGGTTCTTCGGCTCCGGCCACTTCTGGATGGCAGTGACTTTCTCTGGGTCCGGCGCTACTCCTTCCGAACTGACGATGTGCCCCAAATATTGTACCTTCTGTTTGAGTAGATGGCATTTTGAGGGTTTCAACTTCATCCCGTACCTGGACAGGGACTCAAATACTTCTGCCAGGTGCTTCAGATGGTCCTCATATGTCTTGGAGTACACGATGACGTCGTCTAAGTATAGCAGCACGGTTTCAAAATTGAGATGTCCCAGGCAGTTCTCCATCACTCTCTGAAATGTTCCTGGGGCACTGCTGAGCCCAAATGGCATTCTGTCGAACTCACAGAGTCCCATTGGGGTGGTGAAAGCCGTTTTCTCACGATCCTCCTCAGCCACAGCCACTTGCCAGTATCCACTAGTCAGATCAAGGGTAGAAAAGTAGTTAGCCGTTTTCAGAGCAGCTAATGACTCCTCTATACGTGGTAACGGGTATGCATCCTTGTGTGTTATGCGGTTCACCTGCCTGTAATCCACACACATTCTCAAGCTACCATCTTTCTTTCTAACCAGGACTAGAGGTGCTGCCAGGGACTACAACTATCCCTGATTACTCCGGCTTCTTTCATATCTCGCAACATTTCCTTAGCCTTCTGATAATGGGCTGGGGGTATAGGCCTATACCGCTCTTTGATGGGAGGATGACTGCCTGTAGGGATATGATGTTGTACTCCCTTAATTATCCCAAAATCAAGTGGATTCTTGCTAAATACTTGGGCGTACTCTTGCACCACCCGTAATACCCCTTGCTTCTGGTGAGCGGGAGTGGTGTCCGTCCCAACATGGAGTTGCTGACACCATTCCGCCACCTGGGTTGCCGGGTCATTGTCCTCCGCTATTTGGCGGGAGTCTAAGGACTCAGCCGGGAGAATAGAATTATTGTCAACAGCATGTAGTTTAGCAATGGTTGCATAACGGGGTAAGTTTACCTCATCATCTCCCCAGTTGAGAAGCCGTACCGGTACTCTTCCATTCACCACTTCCACTACTCCCCTAGCAGTCATAAGTGTAGGTCTATGTTCTGAATGGTGGGGTTCTACTACAGCTTGGTAATTCTGTCCTCTCAGACCTATGGCTGCCCTGCACCAGATTATCATTTCACTCATTGGGGGTATCACAATGGGATTCGAGTCAGTGACCCGTACATTACCAATTTCGCCGTCTGTAAGCTTCGCTTGCTGCTGACACACCAGGGCCCGGATCTCTCTTTGGATTACTCCTTTCTGCCTTGGTCGGGCAATCTCAGCGAGCTGTTGGAGTAATAACACAACTTCTCCCAAACAATTACTGATAATGTTAGTACCCAAAATTATATTTAACCCGTTCTCCTCATTTACAGTCTTTACTACCAGAAGCCCCTGGTCTTTCAACTCCTCTCTGCCCACTTTCACATCTACACATTTTGTCCCGAGTACTTCTACAGGAAGACCATTAGAAGCATACACGGTAAAGTCAGGGCTCGGGGGTTTAAGACTGTCCATTGACCAGAACTTAGTATATAGGGCATCAGGTATTAGGGTCACCTGAGACCCAGTGTCTAACAATGCCGGAACAGCAATACCATCTAGAATGATAGACAGGTAGGGTCGTCCACCCACATACCTGCGGTTCCAGTCTAGGGGGCCTGACGGGTCTCCTCCTGGGTGTTGGCCCTCAGACCCAGGTTCTGCCCGTTTAAAGGACACTGTGGTGACATATGACCTTTCCGGTTGCATCGGTAACAGGTGATCTCCCGACGAGGAGGGTGTTGATCAGAGGTCGCTCCTGAGGGTGGCGTTGTCCTCCTCCGGGGGGGCGACGTCTTCCTTCTTCTATGGTTCATCCACGGAACGTCTTCTGGGCAGTCCGCTAATAAGATCTTCCCTTCTTCCTCTTTCCGCAGCTGCAGGGCACTCATCACAGCAGCCAGATTTTTAGTCAGCTGGCGCACCTCTGAGCGCAGACAGTCCAATTCACTAGGGGGTGTCACCTGCGTTTTTGCTTCGGCCACTAGCGGGGAAAAGGGGGTTACTGCCGGTTCCAGAGTGACTTCAGCCTGATGATGTTGGGTTGCCACCTCAGGTTTGCCCAGGGGCCGCAGCCCTTTTATTGCCATGTCCTTTAGGGCATCAAAGGTAGCATCAGGGTGATCTAAAGACCACCAATTCACAGTTCTGCGTTCCGCTTGGGACCTCAGTCCCTGCACAAATTGTTCTTTCAGCATCTTATTTTCATCAATGACACTTATGGTATTAACCTGCTTGAGGGCTCTCAGGGCCCCTTGTAGTCGGCAGGCATAGTCCCTTATGCTGTCACTTGGTTGCTGTGAACAGTTATAGAATGCCATCCGGAGATCTGTTTCGGTGCGATCTTCAAAAATGGCCTGTAACTTTAAGAGGATTGCAGGCACCAACTCCTGATCCGTGGTAGCCCAAGTCTCCACTTCTCTCTCAGCAGCGCCAGTTAGCTGCCCTATTAATACTGCAGCTTTTTGCCTCTCAGACATAGAGTACATTTCCAGGACACTGCATATCTTCCGTTTGAATCCTGCTAAAGTGCCTGGCTCGCCGCTGTACTGGGGAAGCCATTTCGCCCCAGGCATATATGGAAGCGTTAGTGGCATGAGCGGGACCACCGGACTGAGTGCTGGGCCTGCGCCCCCATCTGGCGCTACAACGCCACGCGGTGCGGAGTCGGGTCCTCCGGCTGGGGCCGCACTGTCGGCCGGTTGTTGCAACATATTAGCGCCCCTTGGTTAAACAGAGCCTACCGGTTTCAGAAGCTGCTATTTCCCAGGCACAGCAGTGGGAACAGGACCTTCGTCGCAGGCGCTCTGATGTCAGAGCGTCCACTTCCTGTCGCAGGACCTGCCGCTGAGTCAGAGCCGGGGGCGTGTCCAAGACTTTGCGCGCTCCTTCAGGTACGCCCACCTTCTTCTCCAGCGCCTCAGGGCGCGAATATGGCGGCAAATATGGCGGTATTTGGCGCCAAACAATAGCAACAGTCTTTTTCACCAAAACACTCCACAGGCACACAGGGCTCACAATTCTGCAAGTTTCGTATCCTGTTCGTGACGCCAAATTGTTTTGACCCACGCACCACAATTGTGGGTTACCAGGGCAATGGGGTACCCAGAGCCGAGCCCATGGAAGTCTATGGGGTTGTCACAGGTAGCGGTGGCTCGGTCTGTGGTCCTGGCGGTCAGGCGTATGTTGGGGGTATATTTACAGGGGATAGGTATATATACAGTTCGTGACGCCACCTGTAGTTCTCTGATCACTAAGACCAGCGCTGCTGTAGATCTCTGAGGGGATGGTGAGGCAGCTAGATGTCGGGTCCCCTACAGGTGGGACTCTTCCCTCAGGTCGATAGTTATGGTGGGGTTGTGCAGGGATGCAATTGAATAACTCAGTCTCACACATAAAAGCTTCTTTCCATACCTTTTACTTCAAGTTGTTCAGGCAGGTCCCAGGGAGGCTGTTCGGGGTGGATGAATGCACGTAGCGGTAACAGTTTAGCAGGTTACAGGCCTCCTTCTCTTTCCGAATGATGAGTGAGTCCAAGCTTGCCTGTAGCTAAGTTAACTCTATAGTTTTCAGCTTTTCCCACTAGCTGTACTGCCCGGCCGGTTTTGTGATAGAGCCTTATAAGTGGTGAACTAAGTACTTTCTTTTGCCGCGCGCCGGACTCAGAAGCCTTGTTCTCCTGACTCGGTTACGTACTGGCACTCTAAGGGCGGCTTTCTGCAACCTAAGGTCCAGTAAGACTCTGGCTTTTCTATCACTATGCCTGAAGCTATAGTGACGCTTCGGTCCCCAGTGACCGGTGACAATGTGCAGGATAATCCGATCCTTAAGGCACTTCTGAATCCTTCCCACTATGCCCTTCGCCCTGCTTCTGCTTTCAGTGTAGCACTGAAGCGTGAAGATAGAAAGTCAGTTTTCTTCCTTGGTCTCACTGAGTAACTCTCAGTTTCTTCAAAGTTCAGACTGAGTAAAAGGTAACTCTGACTAGACTCGGGATGATAACTAGTCATCCGTTACTAGACTCCACTTCGTTGAATTGGCAGGAACTAATCTTCTGCTCACCCAGAGCTCTGACAGGAATCCTCACTGTCTGGGAAGAACTAGCCCCGACTGCTCTGTACGATGACAGGAAGCTAGACTGACTGACTCACTGTGCTACACGTCACTCCCTATACACCCCTGTGGGTGTGTCTGAAGTGTAAGTGAGTGTCAAGCTTTAACTGTTACCTTACTGTGCATTCTCCAGATCCTGTGTGCCTTACATACCAGGGCTACACAAATACGTCCCAGTCCCCACGGCTGCATGATTCGCGGCTGTTTGACAGCAGCAACACATGTGGGGATTCCCTAACAAACAGGCAATCTGCGTGTTGCTGCTGTCTAACAGCCGCGAATCATGCAGCCGTGGGGACTGGAACATATTATTCGAGCACGCCCGAGATACTCGGATAACACCCGAGCGTGCACTGATAAGACGTTATCCGAACGTTTGCTTATCACTAGTATTGACAAAAACGTTTAAATAAGCCCTCACCTGGCATCAGATCCCAAAAAATGGAGACGCAATGAGACACTCAAAATGGCGCCATTTTTTTTTCTTTTTTTGTTTTACAAACTTTGGAATTATTTTTTAAATTACTGAATAAAAACTACTGTTTGGTGTTTGTGAACTCGTAATGACCTGGAGAATCATAGTTGCAGGTCAGTTTTAGCATTTAGCAAACATGGTAAAAAAAAACAAACTTGTGTAATTTCGCTGCACTTGGATTTTTTTTTACCATTTTCCAATATGGCAAAACCAATGGTGTCGTTCAAAAGTACAACTCATCCCGCAAAAAAAACAAGCTCTCACGTGGCCATATACTAACCAAAAAATAAAAAAGAGTTATTGCTTTGGGAAGAAGGGGAGCAGAAAACGTAAAAGATCCCAAGGTGGTGAAGGGGTTAATACATGTAACACTGAATCAGTGGACAATTTTCTGATGACACATTTTCTTTCTGTAGCAATAAATGCCATGCTGTTTCCACCTTCTTTATTTTTTATTTGGAGAGAGATTGCAGCGATCCGTCTGTTATAGAGAACGCGCTGGTTTGTTTTTTCTAGGCAGCGTTCAGTGCCGCGGCTCAGGACAGGGATTATCTGCTGAGGTGGTCGGTGGCCTGATATCCACATGAGTAGACTCGCGAAGCCCCCGCATCTTCCTGCCGCAGACCCTGCACTCCGCGGCTGCTTATCTTCCTGATCCATTTCCATCTGACACAGACATTTGCACGATTTGGGGACTTGTCCCGTCCCAGATATCTGGCTATTTCATCAATTCGTCCCTTTCTGCTTTTGCTCTTTTTTCTTCTTTTTTCCCCATTTACAAGTAAACACTTTGTGGAGAATAACAGTCGCCATCACTGACCATCCTGAATTTCCCTGTGAAATGGACGTTATATAATGAGGACGGGATATTGCCGTCTTCTCTGCATTGTGACGGATGGGATTTATTCCATGGATCCGGCTCTGCACTTTGCGGGATTTCATTGCACTTTGCAAGATGCGATTAGGGAGGGGGCAGCTCAGAAATGTGAGGGACGAGAGCTCCAAGGACGCTTCCGAATGGTCACTTCCCACTGCAGATCGGGATCACTCGCCTTTTATGGAGTAAAGTTAATATTTTGTCCTTCACTGAAAATCCAGCACAAAAATAGCTTTACACCTGGGGAGCGATTTTCTTGAAATCTATCCAAGTAACTGCAATACTGAGGGTATATGGAGGACAGGAGAGAGATTCCTGCCGGGCGGAAAGCAGTGCTCCTTCCAGAAGGTTCAAAGGGGGGTCCGAACAAAGCAAGTGACCACCTATGACTAGGATATGCTATCATGGCTGATGAGTGGGGTCCATCTGCTGGAAAACCCAATGATCAATGATTATCTGAGGCAATAACGACCCCTCCATTCCCTGGTCATGGCTGACCGAGCCAAGGAAAGAAGGCTTGAGCTGCATGATGCAAAATGGATAAAAAAGTCACACGATGTTTGAGCCCCCACATCTGCCAACACCATCACAGTGACGTCTGTATACTTCTGTGCATTTCTGTAGATGGTTTCCGTGACCACGTTCATTTTTATTGAGTTGGTCGCATTGCGTTCCTGTGGGGTGAGCGAGTCTGATGGCGCCGTTCCTGTGTGGTGAGCGAGTCTGATGGCGCCATTCCTGTGGCCAAGTGATTCCCATGGCGCCATTCCTGTTATGTGAGCAAGTTACAGGAGAAAAATTCAAGATAACCACTCCGATGTCATGTGACAATGAATATGTCATATATGTTATAGAGTGCCCCTGTCCCAAACAATATGTGGGTAGGACCACCCAGCCGCTCCACAAGAGACTGAACTCCCATAGACACAATGCGGTTACTGGGTTTCTAAAACATAGTTTGTCACGTCATATTTGCATGCAGCATAAACAAGATTTTGGGTGTATAAAAATCTCACCCAACATATTTCATCCGAGAGCTCCAATAGAATCCAATGTCTCAACAGAAAGGAGATTTTCTGGATGTATACTGTAAACTCAACACCCTGAAACCACAAGGACTGAATGAAATATCAGAAGTATTTTTATAGTGTTCTATATTGTTCTTAGAACAAATAGAGCAAAACACACACACAAAAAATATATATATATATCTTTATAATATATATATTTTTTTTTCCACATTAAATAAGGTTTTTACTAATTTGATTTATAATGTGTATGTTAATTCAAATATATATTTTGTATCACAATTTTTCACTATCAAAGATTTTGTAGAGGCACGCGTCATTCACTCATCTTTTTATCATAATTTATTTATTCAATAATTTATTTTTATAATAAATTCACATTTTTTATTTTTATTTTTTGCATACATTTTTTATAAATTAATTTTATTCAATATACATTTTAATTGATTTTTATACTACTAATATCAATGTTTTTTGAGGTATTAAAATTTTTTTTCAAGCTTCATGGGTCAATTAAAAGATACAGAGAAAATATGCTAGTGCATATATACAATCAATGTACTGGTCAAGAGAAAAAATTATATGGAAACAATTATTCTAAAAAAAGAAAAAATGACTGAACCAGACACTACATAGTGTACAGCGTGAATATTTTAAAGGGTAAGTCACTGCAAAACATTTAACATGTGCTGACAGATATTAAATATAACGGCTGTTTAAAGAAAGCCTCATGTTTAGAATAGCAGCTACATATAAACATTCCCGGATATAATATACCAGAGTAGTCCCTGTAAGGATATATAGTAAATCAATCCATGTCCAATATGATGGTAAGTATACCTAATAAGGCCAGGTACAATGGATCTGGTCAGAAATTACCTTGCGGGATGCAGTGACAAGAGCAGTCAGGGAAACCAGGATAGGTGCCGAACGTGCCCCGACGCACGTTTCGGATGTTACTCCTTCGTCAGGGGTAATATAACTACCCGCAAGGTAAAATTAAATGTTTTGCAGTGACTTACCCTTTATAATATTCACGCTGTACACTATGTAGTGTCTGGTTCAGTCATTTTTTCTTTTTTTAGAATAATTGTTTCCATATAATTTTTTCTTTTGACCAGTACATTGATTGTATATATGCACTAGCATGTTAATGGTATAAACTTTCCATATGGTCATGAGATTTTTTCTGCACGGTCTGGATTGAACCATTAGCGTTTTTCTTAGCAGCCAGGGAACCCTTTATGGGTGCTGTTTTTGTTGGATGTCCCTGTTGGACATTGATACCTCACTTGTGTCACCGTTGATTTCACCTGTTCATTTTATATGAAATGCTTATGTACATAATAAAGAATTGTTTATTTTTCTACATTATGGATCTGTGGTCGTCCTTTTTGGTCTTTTTGACCTAATCTTCCGTCAATTAAAAGAGTAGCTTAGAGGTATTTCAAATATAACTGCAGCATTTAGGGAGCCAGGTGTGTTTGACGCCCATTTTTTCTATGTCCAGCCCACCCTATATATGTGAGTAATACCATGTGGTTAGTATTGGCTATGTACCTGAGGAAGTGGACAGGACGTTCATGAGATGCATAGTTTGATAGCCTTTAATAAAGTATGCAACTCTTCTGAGCTCTGTGATTCCCTTGCCTGATTTTGGAGGAGCGCGGAATTGTCGGCGTCTTGAATATCCTATCCAGAATTTCTTGAAGATCCTTCGCGGGTCCGGTGCCATTTGAAGCCATCCACTCCTACTTACTATATGTGTTGTGCATACTCACAACTTGTAAAGGTGAGAATTTTACCTTACAGTAAACTAATTGTTAATTTGGTAACTGCGCTATTGCGCCCCTCTCTCTATCATTTCTAACACCATCACAGTGACGTCTGTATACTTCTGTGCATTTCTGTAGATGGGTCCCGTGACCGCATTCATTTTTATTGAGTTGGTCGCATTCCATTCCTGTCGGGTGAGCGAGTCTGATGGCGCCGTTCCTGTGGGATGAGCGAGTTTGATGGCGCCGTTCCTGTGGCCAAGTGATTCCCATGGTGCCATTCCTGTGATGTGAGCAAGTTTGGCGCAGTTCCTGTGGGGTGAGTCTAATGGCGCCGTTCCTGTGGGGTGAGCAAGTCTGATGGCGCCGTTCCTGTGGGGTGAGTGAGTCTGATGGCGATGTTCCTGTGGGTGGGTCCATCAGTCCCATGGCGCCGTTTCTGTGGGTGAGCAAGTCCCATGACGAGACTAAGTTTGTCCTCCAACCAAAGTCTAAGTAACAAGGAGATCCTTCAATGCTCTGCACATTTATTTTGCTTACATGGTAGCCGGCCATTCAGTAGCCATAATCATGGCCGATTGAAAGTTTCCATGGAAAAATGTAAAAACACAGGATCCAAAAAGGGACTGTTCTTAGAATGTATTTCTCCAGGTTAACTATGTCTTTTTTGCTTCGCTGCGGCCGCAGATCAATAGTGATCAGCGGGCAAAGCTTCACTAATAACTGATCTATGGCTCATTGCTTCCAAGGCAGGAGAGACATAAATCATGTGCGGCCTGCAGCTCCGCGCCCCGACCATAGTCTACATAAAGTTTAGATGTAAAGTTGGATACTATGTATACCACCACCACCAGCTGTGCTCCGATCCGCTCTGTGCGAGAGGCTCGGAGCACAATCGCATGATACTCGGCTCCCGCACGCAGCAGAGCAGGAGCTGAGGGTCATTAGCATATCGCAGTCGATGATCTTGCATCAGATGCCATACGCTAGTCTGACCCCGGCTATAAGCTCATACTCATCGGCATTATTCTGATCCCATAACAGAGCCTCCTCTGATGACTATATGCCATGCCCCATAGGTTGCTGTGTAGAAGGAGGCACCATACCACGGCTCACATCTGCGGCCGTGCGAGTTCTGTGCTCGGGGCCTTGTTTTGTCCATGAAACATGAAAAGATACAAATTGTCAAAACAAATCTACAAAATGTAACAAACAATAAATCAGCAAATACAGTAATGTAAGAGGAGCCAATGTGAGACGTGGAGAGAAGCCGAGAAAATAGGCAGAAGACACCTGGAAATTAGATCCATGGAGCTGTGGGAACGTCTGTAGAGAAGATAATAGAGGCAACGGAAAAAGTTACCTAGAAGCACCGACAGTCGAAAACACAAAATCATCGCTCACATATTCCAGGGATTATTTCTGAGATGTGTAATGAGCGTTAACTGCAGCACTGCGACAGTAATCATTATATGTTGCCATTGTCAGAAATCCCGCTATACCATCATGTTGCACTCATTCCCGCAGGCAAATATTCATCCAGTGCTGCAATGTAACCAATAATAACACTTCACAATCACAGCAGTGATCCGTAACCAAGGAGCAGAATAGTGAGTGCAGCTCTGGAGTATAATACAGGATGTAACTCAGGATCAGTAATGTAATGTATGTACACAGTGACTGCACCAGCAGAATAGTGAGTGCAGCTCTGGGGTATAATACAGGATGGAACTCAGGATCAGTAATGTAATGTATGTACACAGTGACTGCACCAGCAGAATAGTGAGTGCAGCTCGGGGGTATAATACAGGATGTAACTCAGGATCAGTAATGTAATGTATGTACACAGTGACTGCACCAGCAGTATAGTGAGTGCAGCTCTGGAGTATAATACAGGATGTAACTCAGGATCAGTAATGTAATGTATGTACACAGTGACTGCACCAGCAGTATAGTGAGTGCAGCTCTGGGGTATAATACAGGATGTAACTCAGGATCAGTAATGTAATGTATGTACTCAGTGACTGCACCAGCAGAAAAGTGAGTGCAGCTCTGGGGTATAATACAGGATGTAACTCGGGATCAGTAATGTATTGTCTGTACACAGTGTATTGTATTGTACAATTGTATTGTATTGGGCAGGTGATGAGCAGTGCCTGGTTTTCTCCACACATACCGCTTAGAATTGTCACCAAAAAGTTCTATCTTCGTCTCATCAGACCAGAGAATCTTATTTCTCATAGTCTGGGAGTCCTTCATGTGTTTTTTAGCAAACTCTATGCGGGCTTTCATAAGTCTTGCACTGAGGAGAGGCTTCCATCGGGCCACTCTGCCATAAAGGCCCGAATGGTGGAGGGCTGCAGTGATAGTTGACTTTGTGGAACTTTCTCCCATCTCCCTACTGCATCTGTGGAGCTCAGCCACAGTCATCTTGGGGTTCTTCTTTATCTCTCTCACCAAGGCTCTTCTCCCACGGTTGCTCAGTTTGGCTGGACGGCCTGGTCTAGGAAGACTTCTGGTGGTCCCAAACTTCTTCCATTTAAGGATTATGGAGGCCACTGTGCTCTTAGGAACCTTGAGTACTGCAGAAATTCTTTTGTAACCTTGGCCAGATCTGTGCCTTGCCACAATTCTGTCTCTGAGCTAACTTGGCCAGTTCCTTTGACCTCATGATTCTCATTTGGTCTGACATGCACTGTGAGCTGGGAGGTCTTATATAGACAGGTGTGTGCCTTTACAAATCAAGTCCGATCAGTTTAATTAAACATAGCTGGACTCCAATGAAGGAGTAGAACCATCTCAAGAAGGATCATAAGGAAATAGACAGCATGTGACTTAAATACAGTATAGACCAAAAGTTTGGACACACCTTCTCACTTAAAGATTTTTCTGTATTTTCATGACTATGAAAATTGTACATTCACACTGAAGGCATCAAAACTATGAATTAACACATGTGGAATTATATACTTAACAAAAAAGTGTGAAACAACTGAAAATATGTCATATATTCTAGGTTCTTCAAAGTAGCCACCTTTTGCTTTGATGACTGCTTTGCACACTCTTGGCATTCTCTTGATGAGCTTCAAGAGGTAGTCACCGGAAATGGTCTTCCAACAATCTTGAAGGAGTTCCCAGAGATGCTTAGCACTTGTTGGCCCTTTTGCCTTCACTCTGCGGTCCAGCTCACCCCAAACTATCTCGATTGGGTTCAGGTCTGGTGACTGTGGAGGCCAGGTCATCTAGCGTAGCAGCCCATCACTCTCCTTCTTGGTCAGATAGCCCTTACACAGCATGGAGGTGTGTTTGGGGTCATTGTCCTGTTGAAAAATAAATGATGGTCCAACTAAACCCAAACAGGATGGAATAGCATGCCGCTGCAAGATGCTGTGGTAGCCATGCTCGTTCAGTATGCCTTCAATTTTAAATAAATCCCCAACAGTGTCACCAGCAAAGCACCCCCACACCATCACACCTCCTCCTCCATGCTTTACGGTGGGAACCAGGCATGTAGAGTCCATCCGTTCACCTTTTCTGCGTCGCACAGAGACACGGTGGTTGGAACCAAAGATCTCATATTTGGACTCATCAGACCAAAGCACAGATTTTCACTGGTCTAATGTCCATTCCTTGTGTTCTTTAGCCCAAACAAGTCTCTTCTGCTTGTTGCCTGTCCTTAGCAGTGGTTTCCTAGCAGCTATTTTACCATGAAGGCCTGCTGCACAAAGTCTCCTCTTAACAGTTGTTGTAGAGATGTGTCTGCTGCTAGAACTCTGTGTGGCATTGACCTGGTCTCTAATCTGAGCTGCTGTAAACCTGCGATTTCTGAGGCTGGTGACTCGGATAAACTTATCCTCAGAAGCAGAGGTGACTCTTGGTCTTCCTTTCCTGGGGCGGTCCTCATGTGAGCCAGTTTCTTTGTAGTGCTTGATGGTTTTTGCAACTGCACTTGGGGACTTTTTCAAAGTTTTCCCAATTTTTCGGACTGACTGACCTTCATTTCTTTAAGTAATGATAGCCACTCGTTTTTCTTTACTTAGCTGCTTTTTTTTGCAATAATACAAATTCTAACAGTGTATTCAGTAGGACTATCAGCTGTGTATCCACCAGACTTCTGCACAACACAACTGATGGTCCCAACCCCATTTATAAGGCCAGAAATCCCACTTATTAAACCTGACAGGGCACACCAGTGAAGTGAAAACCATTCCCGGTGACTACCTCTTGAAGCTCATCAAGAGAATGCCAAGATTGTGCAAAGCAGTCATCAAAGCAAAAGGTGGCTACTTTGAAGAACCTAGAATATAAGACATAATTTCAGTTGTTTCACACTTTTTTGTTAAGTATATAATTCCACATGTTTTAATTCATAGTTTTGATGCCTTCAGTGTGAATTTACAATTTTCATAGTCATGAAAATACAGAAAAATCTTTTAATGAGAAGGTATGTCCAAACTTTTGGTCTGTACTGTATGAGTGTCTGAGCAAAGGGTCTGAATACTTATGACCATGTGATATTTCAGTTTTTCTTTTTTTATAAATTTGCAAAAAAATCTACATTTCTGTTTTTCTCAGTCAAGATGGGGTGCGGGGTGTACATTAATGAGAAAAAATGAACTTTTTTGAATTTACCAAATGGCTGCAATGAAACAAAGAGTGAAAAATTTAAAGGGGTCTGAATACTTTCCTTACCCACTGTATGTACACAGTGACTGCACCAGCAGAATAGTGAGTGCAGCTGTGGAGTATAATACAGGATGTTAGTCAGGATCAGTACAGGATCAGTAATGTAATGTCTGTACACAGTGACTGCACCAGCAGAATAGTGAGTGCAGCTCTGGAGTATAATACAGGAGGTAACTCAGGATCAGTAATGTAATGTATGTACACAGTGACTGCACCAGCAGAATAGTGAGTGCAGCTCTGGAGTATAATACAGGAGGTAACTCAGGATCAGTAATGTAATGTATGTACACAGTGACTGCACCAGCACAATAGTGAGTGCAGCTCTGGGTGTAATACAAGTAATTAATGTATTTAGTGAGTGACAGAACACCCTTGTGGATCAGTTTTATGAGTAAACTGTAAGTCTCTTTCCACTTTCAGGTAATTGTTACACTTCTTTTCTTCTGCACATTTCGGCCTCCGCAGTTCAGCGATGACTTTTCTCTGGAAACTTTCGTATGAGTGACAGGTGATCTGTGATGTCGCGGGCCGTCCGGCAATGCTGCGTTCTCCTCCAGTCTGCCGCACAGATTCCTGCAGATCAGATTACATTCAATAATGAGAAATCCACTAGAATCCCGACTTCAGCAAATTCTCACCGCGGAGAGTAAGCGGGAGCTGAATCAGGTTTAATGACAGGAATAATCAATCAGTCGCTAAAAACCGCGCTCACAGTCCAGGAATAATCAATCTGTTCCATTATTAGGACGTTGCCACCAGCTTTCTATCGCTGGAGTTGTAGCCACAGAGTGAGGTTACTGGGATCAATAATCCCTGCGAGCGAGAGCGGCAGAAGTGCACTATAATGGGGGAATGCGGGGACGGGACGATCACGAGCAGCACAATTACTGCTGGAGAGAAATGCAACCGCATTAGATCTGTACCATTAGGGCAGCTGAATATGTTGCTGGCTGTTGGCATGCTGAGAGTTATAGTTTTCCAGGAGTTGAATAGTCACAGGGTATCCAGTCATGCTGGGCTGGGAGTTGTAGTTTTGCAGCCATTGAATAGTCACAGGTTGTCCAGGTTTCGGACCACGGTCTGATTCGACAAGTTCACACCATCTCTTCAGACCTGGGCATTGTAGTTCGTTTTCTGCATGTAAATCCTGTTTGTTCATGGCTGAGTCCTTAACGTCCACTATCCTCGTGCCTGTAATTACTCCTCGTGTTTCAGAAGGCAGCGACGTCCGTGTAGCTCAGCGGTGGTATACGAGTGTCTGCTGTGTGTTTTTTTTGTAGTGGAGTTTTGGATTGCTCCTACAGATTTGCAGTTTATTGCAGGTTACATGCAGCGGTCGCATTCAGCGGTCTCCTCCGCACGCGGCTGCACGTGGTTTTCTTGTGGGAACCGCTTTCCTGCAGCGCAGTAATGGGCTGGAAACGTCTTTTCTGTTCCGTTGCTGGAGCTGTTTGGGGACTTGTTTCTTGTGATGTCATTTTTTATTGATACCATTTTGGGGTAGATCTGATGTTTAATTGCTTTTTATTGTATTTTTGGAGGCTGGAGGGAATTTGTGACCATCACACTCAGCGATTCATTCCCCCTCTCCACGTCGTCTCATCATCACCATTGGATGCAGCTTCTTTCATCATTCGCTTCTTCTCTCCGGACATTTTCTTCTGTTGTTTCTGGTATTTTATGCTGTTTTTTACCATGATTGCATATTTCTTGTCCTGTTCAGCTGGGGGTTAACACCATTGATTTCCTCCTTTATGCTTCGACCCTTGTACAGCTGGGACCCCTTGTTGTCTCGGCCCCTCGTTTATTATTGACTGTGGTAGGCTTTGATGCCGGTGAAGCTTTATTGGCGTGGCCGGTGTTGTTTCTTTGCCTGCCGTATTGATCTCACGGAGCGCTCGCTCTTCTCAGCCTTTTGTTGTCTTTGATTACGGCTATATCCCTGTATTACTGCACTGTCAGATCAGTGAAATGTGGCGTCTGTACTTAAAGGAACAAAAGCCTAAATACGAATGTTTAAATGGTTTCTGTTGTTACATAGAAGTTTCCATAAATCAGGGCAAGCAAACATAAGACACTTTGTAACATATAGAAAAGAGAAATCTGCTTCTTCCTCCACTAGTGAGCATTTCTTCTCCCCCCTCACCACTTTAAAGAAAAGAGAAAAGAAAGATGCTGGTGCTGCTGCTTTCTAGTAAGTGTTTTATCTCACTCCAGAGCTGCATTCACATCTACACTGCTCAGTACTTCTGTCTGATATACTCCATGCTCCTGCTTTGTAATATATATTTAATTTCACCCTAGCGCTGTATTCATAGCTATGCGGTTCAGTACTGCTTTTCAATGTCCTTGATGCTGCTTTCTAGTAAGAGTTTTAACTCGCCCCAGTGCTGCTTTCACTGCTACACTGATCAGTACTATAAATGTAATCCATGTTACAGCTGTCATGTGTGCATTGCCACGAAGATCGTCGCGGTTGCACATTTTGACTTCTCACAGCTGAGCTGCTGTTTCTTTGTGTTTGGCAGCTAGGGAGTTAATTCTGTCTGTGCTCGGTTCTGGGACTGGGTGCAGTTTCTCCCGGCTGCAATTGATTATTTGTTGATTGGTTTCCTTTAAATTCCTGGTTGTCTGCTTGGGGAGTTGCCAGTGAAACCTTCATGCAGACCACAGATAGGAATGAATCTGTATAGACTTTAGTTGTGAGCTCCTTAGTTGTTCTAAGCTCAACTTGGTTAGAGTTTATTTCCCAGACCATTTATGTTCCTTTGGTGTTTGAGTGTGTATGCAAGCGAGTGTTATCCTGTCTGTCTTATATGTCTAATCTGTGTATTTAGCTGAGATCAGCCCATATCCCTTTGGTGGTAGTCAGGATCCTTCTTAGGACTGATTACAGGGTTCAGGGTCTGATAGGAGACAGGGTTAGGTTGGAGACTTGGACCTCTGAACCATTATCAGTACCTCCAAGGTAAGGGATTAGTTAGGACCCCAGTTTAGGGTCAGGTTAGATCCCGGTCCACCTCTTTCCTGTTTCAGCTCATCAAGTCCTCAAGATTAACCCTGAGTTCAGCAGATATCGTGTCAGGTAAATCTATTCTATACTTACATGCTGATGTTGCTATACTAGTTGTTGTATAGAGTGTTGTTCCTGTATTAATAGTTTACTGACATTGTATACATATCATTAGACAGCGTGACATTTTCACTGGCCATAAAAATTATCTCCAGTTACCATGGATCCAGTAGCCCAGCTGGCTCTGCAGTTGCAGGGATTATCCATGGAGCTGACGGACATTAAGTCCAAAGTTTTGTCTCCCCTGGAGCAAACCAGAGTTGAACCTAAAGTAGCTCTCCCGGACAGGTTCACTGGTGGGCAAGACAAATTTTTTACAGGCATGTAAATTGTATTTTCGGCTTCGGCCTCGATCATCAGGGAGTGAGGAGCAGAGAGTGGGAATTGTTATCTCACTTCTGCAAGGGGACCCTCAATCCTGGGCATTTTCCCTTCCTCCGGGATCCCCGGCTCTACTGTCTGTAGATCAATTTTTTACTGCCCTGGGATTGGTATATGATGACCCAGATCGGGTCTCTCTTGCTGAGACTAAATTACGTAAGATACAGCAGGGAGATCGTCCGGCAGAGGAATTTGCTTCTGAGTTTCGTAGATGGGCCACAGATACTCAGTGGAATGACCCAGCTCTTAGGAGCCAGTTTTGTCATGGGCTTTCTGATAAATTAAAAGACGTTTTGGCTCAGTATGAGTCTCCTCCTTCTCTGGAGGCTGCTATGGCCTTAGCTATCCGTACTGATAGACGGCTTCGGGAGAGGGGTGAGGTAACCCCACTCCCTGTTGTTTCTCCACCTACCACTAAAGTCCCTTATGTTGAGGTTCCCCTTGTCTGTTCGGATGAGCCTATGCAGTTGGGAGGGACATCATTTCGTAGGAGGGGATTGGCGGTACGCCGCAGGACTAGAAGATGTTTTTTCTGCGGGAAAGAGGGACATTTTGTTGGAGAATGTCCATCCCGTGCCTTGTTGAGCCAAAAGTCGCCGGAAAACTGTTAATCCCAGGTTGTGTGGTGGACGACAACCTGGGAGTATGTATTTCATCCGCCAGTTCTTCTCAGTTCCTTGTACCAGTGGAGGTGGTAGTTGGTACGAGAGTGGAGAGATTGTCTGTTCTTCTTGATAGTGGTTCCGGGGCTAATCTGGTTGACGCTCAGTTTGCTCAGGCTCAAGGTATGCATCTGAGTGTATTGGTCAAACCGATCCCTATATTCTCCATTGACGCCAGGCCTCTCGGCCAAGGTAGCTTTGTTCACGAGGTTCATAACATTGACCTTCGGGTAGGGGCAATACATAGGGAACAATTATCTTGTTATGTGTTGGAGGGTCTACCTACTCCCATTGTGTTGGGACTTCCTTGGTTGGTTAAACATAACCCTGTGATTAATTGGCAGTCCAGAGAAATAAGCCAATGGGGTGAGTTTTGCAAAAGCAACTGCATGAACACAGTCATCAGTGCGGTCGTGCCTAGTACATTGCCTCCTTTTTTGGAGGATTTTGGGGATGTTTTCTCTGAGGAGGGGTGTCAGGAGTTGCCTCCTCATCGCGTGTATGACTGCTCTATTAATCTCCTTCCTGATGCTAAGTTGCCTAAAGCTAGGTTGTATAATCTTTCTGGTCCTGAGAGGCAGGCTATGAAAGATTATATTTCTGAAAGTCTGGCCAAAGGGCATATTAGACCTTCATCTTCCCCAGTAGCCGCGGGGTTCTTCTTTGTGAAGAAGAAAGATGGAGGCCTACGCCCTTGCTTGGATTTCCGCGAACTTAATCGGATTACTGTTCGAGATCCGTATCCACTCCCTCTTATTCCTGATCTCTTCAATCAAATTGTTGGCGCCAAATGGTTCTCTAAATTGGATCTCAGGGGGGCGTATAATTTGATTAGGATAAAAGAGGGGGATGAGTGGAAAACGGCGTTTAACACGCCGGAGGGACATTATGAGAACCTTGTCATGCCTTTTGGTCTGACTACTGCACCAGCAGTATTCCAACATTTTGTTAATGACATTTTTCGTCACCTTGTGGGGCTGTTTGTGGTTGTATATTTGGACGACATTTTAATTTACTCGCCAGATCTTGTGTCTCATCAGGAGCATGTGAGACAGGTGTTGCAGATCTTGCGAGACAATAAACTATACGCCAAACTGGAGAAGTGTGTATTTGCCGTACAGGAACTTCAGTTTTTGGGTTTTTTGGTGTCAGCCTCCGGTTTCCGTATGGACCCTGAAAAGGTGAGAGCAGTGCTTGAATGGGATCAGCCAGGGGATCTTAAGGCTCTGCAGCGTTTTTTGGGGTTTGCTAACTACTACCGGAAATTTATTTGTAATTTCTCATCTGTCGTCAAACCTCTCACGGACATGACAAGAAAAGGGACGGATTTTTCTAAATGGTCGGACAAAGCTTGCCAAGCCTTTTCCTCTTTGAAGAAATGTTTTGCTTCGGCACCCGTTCTCATCCAACCAGATGCATCTCAGCCGTTCATTGTGGAGGTGGATGCGTCTGACGTAGTGGTGGGTGCTATATTGTCCCAGGGTCCGTCCCCTGGTAAATGGCATCCGTGCGCTTTCTTTTCTAAGAAATTGTCGTCCGCCGAAAGGAATTATGATATCGGCAATAGGGAACTTTTGGCCATTAAGTTAGCTTTTGAAGAATGGCGTCACTTTTTGGAGGGGGCAGTCCACCCGGTTACCGTTATTACTGATCACAAGAACCTGTTGTATTTGGAATCCGCTAAGCGTCTGAATTCCAGACAAGCTCGATGGTCGTTGTTTTTTACCAGGTTTAATTTTGTCGTCACTTATCGCCCGGGGTCTAAGAATGTAAAGGCTGATGCCTTGTCTCGCAGTTTCCCAGGGGCCGGGAAAACGGATGACCCGAGTCCTATCCTTCAGGAGGGGGTGGTAGTGTCGGCTGTATTTTCTGAGCTTGAGGAGGAGGTGTTAGAGGCTCAGGGGGACGCCCCTGCAGGACCTCCAGGGAGACTGTTTGTCCCAAATCTGTTGAGACAAAAGGTTATTGAGGCACATCATAATTCTGCTCTAGCAGGACATCCAGGGAGTAAGGCTACTTTAGATCTCCTTTCTCGCCGGTTTTGGTGGCCTAATGCTAATAAAGATGTTATAACTTTTGTCGCGTCATGTGGGGTGTGTGCTCGCTCTAAAACCCCTCATACCCGTCCGTCTGGGACCCTTTTACCCTTGAAACTTCCGGAGCGTCCATGGACTCATTTATCTATGGACTTCATTACGGACCTTCCTCCGTCGTCAGGGAATACTGTCATACTGGTGGTTGTTGACAGGTTCAGTAAGATGGCACATTTCGTTGCTCTTCCTGCACTCCCTAATGCTAAAACTCTGGCGCAGGTGTTCATTAGGGAGATCGTTAGACTTCATGGGTTGCCTTCTGATGTGGTGTCAGATAGGGGGTCTCAGTTTGTGTCCAAATTTTGGAGGGCATTTTGTTTACGTCGGGGGATGCAATTGTCATTTTCCTCGGCTTTTCATCCGCAGACCAATGGTCAGACAGAGCGTCTGAATCAGAGCTTAGAGACATATCTCCGGTGTTTTGTCTCAGAGAACCAAGAGGACTGGTCTTCTTTCTTGCCTCTGGCAGAGTTCGCTCTTAACAACAGGCTGAGCGAGTCCACTGGTAAGTCCCCGTTTTTTGGGGCATATGGTTTCCATCCCCAGTTTTGTACTTTCAATGGGGGGGGCCCTTCTGGGGTTCCTGAGGAGGAGCGTTTCTCGTCGTCACTTGCTTCTGTGTGGAGAGGTGTATTGAATAATCTGAGTGCGATGGGGAACCGTTACAAACGTATGGCTGATAGGAGAAGAGTTTCTGGTCCAGATCTGAATGTGAACGATCTGGTATGGTTGTCTACCAGGAATATAAAACTTAAAGTGCCCTCCTGGAAACTGGGTCCCAGATTCATCGGGCCGTACAGGATCAGTTCCATAATTAATCCTGTGGCATTTCGTCTGGACCTCCCTCCTACGTTTAAAATTCATAATGTGTTCCACAAGTCATTACTTAAAAGGTATGTGGCACCAGTCATACCGTCACCTCTACCTCCTCCTCCTGTGTTGGTCAATGGTAACTTGGAATTTGAAGTATCAAAGATCATTGACTCACGTCTGAATCGCCGGTCCCTTCAGTACTTGGTGCATTGGAAGGGGTATGGTCCAGAGGAGAGGACGTGGGTCCCTGCGTCTGATGTTAACGCAGATCGTTTGGTTCGGACCTTCCACAGAACTCACCCGGGCAGGCCTGGCCCTGAGGGTCCGGAGGCCCCTCGTAGAAGGGGGGGTACTGTCATGTGTGCATTGCCACGAAGATCGTCGCGGTTGCACATTTTGACTTCTCACAGCTGAGCTGCTGTTTCTTTGTGTTTGGCAGCTAGGGAGTTAATTCTGTCTGTGCTCGGTTCTGGGACTGGGTGCAGTTTCTCCCGGCTGCAATTGATTATTTGTTGATTGGTTTCCTTTAAATTCCTGGTTGTCTGCTTGGGGAGTTGCCAGTGAAACCTTCATGCAGACCACAGATAGGAATGAATCTGTATAGACTTTAGTTGTGAGCTCCTTAGTTGTTCTAAGCTCAACTTGGTTAGAGTTTATTTCCCAGACCATTTATGTTCCTTTGGTGTTTGAGTGTGTATGCAAGCGAGTGTTATCCTGTCTGTCTTATATGTCTAATCTGTGTATTTAGCTGAGATCAGCCCATATCCCTTTGGTGGTAGTCAGGATCCTTCTTAGGACTGATTACAGGGTTCAGGGTCTGATAGGAGACAGGGTTAGGTTGGAGACTTGGACCTTTGAACCATTATCAGTACCTCCAAGGTAAGGGATTAGTTAGGACCCCAGTTTAGGGTCAGGTTAGATCCCGGTCCACCTCTTTCCTGTTTCAGCTCATCAAGTCCTCAAGATTAACCCTGAGTTCAGCAGATATTGTGTCAGGTAAATCTATTCTATACTTACATGCTGATGTTGCTATACTAGTTGTTGTATAGAGTGTTGTTCCTGTATTAATAGTTTACTGACATTGTATACATATCATTAGACAGCGTGACAACAGCATTCTACTGAGTGTTTTCTCACCCTAAAGCTGAATTCATAGCTATACCTTTTAGGACTGATGCATAATGACCAGCATGTGCTGTCTAGTAAGTGTTTTATCTCACTCAAGAGCTGAATTCATATCGACACTGTCCAGTGCTGCTGAATAATGTCTTCATTGCTTATTGCCACCAGGTTGTTAGTGGTCCTCACCTCTATGTTTGCACTTTCTCTTCCTCTGCTCTGCTACAAAGTGAGTCTCCTGACATACCCAGCTCTGGTACATTGCTGGACTCTGCTACATTATCACAATTCTTTCTCCTTGGACACCTAGCTTGTCTACAACCCTAGGCTCTGCTACATCATTTAAAATAAGTCTCCTTACCTACACAGGTTTGGTTTACCCTTTGGTTCTGCTACATCACCACAGTGAGTCATCTGACATACCCAGCTCTGCTGTACCACTGGACTCTGCTACCTACTTACAACATTGCTTGATCTCTATCGTGGTTCCAATGGCCGACTTGAGTCTGCTACATCAATGAGTCCACTCTACTGTGCCATTGTCCCATCTCTGCTTCATCGTTCTTGCTATTCTTAGTCTTTAGGCTCTACAGCCTCCATAAGTACAACCTATTGAACATCATCTGTCAGTGCCACCTTACGACTGCTCATCCGGACTGGGTGAAACATCAAAGTTTACTTTTATTACAGCCAGGACCTTGTGCTTAGAGTTTACAGATTACTACACAAGCAGTGAGAAAATGATGTCTATCAGGTAACTGCACCTTATCCGCCATCACATCTTGGTAATTTCCGCAATTTCTCAGTCAAATTGTTGATTAAGCAAGAAAGTGACTCGGAGTCATTCAAATCCTATCCAGACTTATTAAGTTCTGCTTATAAGGAAAAACCTGTTACATTTCATAATGAGAACATTAATAATAATTATACAATGTATTTGTATAGTATCCTCACTTCAAAGGCCGCCATCAAGTAAATAGGCCTCCGTGCTGTGCTCTGAATATTCCAGGGGACCAAGAGATGGAGACAGTGCGGCCTAATGACATTATTAGCCAATTAGAGATGAGTAAGTGCGCTCATAAAACAATTAGGTCCCTGGATGATGTGACAGAAGTGTCATCTAATGACCAGAGCTGGAATCCATTCAGCAAGGATGTCATCACCGAAACGTCAGACGCTAAAAATGTAACTGCAGCGCTCAGCCGAGAACTGGCGCAACGTCTCAGCATTCTCATGTGTCAGAACGAACGATACAGCTGGATACAGAGGACGATGGGAAGATACAATGTAACAAAAGACGATGCGAGGACCATGCATATGTGTTGACCCGCACCACAATTGTGGATTACCAGAGCAATGGGGTACTCAGAGCCGAGCCCATGGAAGTCTATGGGGTTGTCACAGGTAGCGGTGGCTCGGTCTGTGGCCCTGGCGGTCAGGCGTATGTTTGGGGGGAATTATTTACAGGGGACTTGTATATAACAGTTCGTGACGCCACCTGTAGTTTTCTGATCACTAAGACCAGCGCTGCTGTAGATCTCTGAGGGGATGGTGCGGCAGCTAGATGTCGGGTCCCCCACAGGTGGGACTCCTCCCTCAGGGTCCATAGTGATGATGATGTAGTGAAGGTGTGCAGTTAAATGACACAGTCTCACACATTAAAGCTTCTTTCCATACCTTTTACTTTCCAAGATGGTAAGGCAGGTCCCGGGAAGCTGTTGGGGTGGATGGAGGATGCGTTTCAAGGTAACGGCTGAGCAGGTTATAGGCCTCCTTAAGTTTCCATGTAATGAGTCCAACTTGCATAAAGCTAAATTCCCTCAAAAGCTCCAGCTAATTCTGTAGCTGTACTGCCCGGTCAGCATGGTGGTCGAGTCTTCTAGTGGATAGAACTAAGTTCCTTCTCTCGTCGTGCACTGACTCAAAGTTCTTGTTCTACCTGACCCTGGTTTCGTTCTGACAAAAGGGCTTGTTCCTGTGACTTGAAGTCCAGCGAACCTCTGATTATTCTATCACTACGCTTGAAGCTGTAGCGACACTTCGGTCCCCAGTGACCGGTGACTAATGCAGGATAGTCCAATCCTTCAAGCACTTCTATAATTCTTTCCACTGCGCCCTTCGCCCTGCTCGCGCTCTTTATATCAGCACTGACTAGACTAGGATAATATTCGATCATCCGTACTAGCCTCCACTTCTGTACCGTCTCCCTGTGTTGACAGGAGATCTCGGCTCTCCAAAAGACACCAGTCCCGACTCTCTGCATGCTCACAGGAGAACTTTCAGACTGCACTGTGCTACAGAACACTCCCCTATACACCCCTGCTGGGTGTGTCTGAAATGTATATGAGTGATGTCGAGCCTTAACCGTTACCTCTCCACTCATCCCCCCGGATAATGTGTGCCTTACATACCAGGGCTACACATTCCCCCTTGGTAAAATACAGCACTCCCGGGCTGTGAAATATAAAAAGAAAGACATTTTGTTTTGCATTAACAATAAACATTTAACATCAAACTCTTCCCAGCAGGGAGGTGAGAAATTCTTAAACGTTGCATTATGTACAATGGACATAGAAAAATACAAAAACATACTTTCAATAAATATGTCATATCAAACAGTATTCTTGTGAAGGACCCGCACCAAACCTTCAACGTGGGTCCTGGGTGGGCTGCAGGACATCTGGCTGCAGACCTCGCTCAGTGCCACACCACACGGGTTTTATGTTCAGAGGTAATTGTTACAGTTGGATATAGAACCACGAGAATGCATAAAGTGCAACTATATACATTATCAGTTCTGGGGCTGACATAGTCCACAGCCTCGAAGTCCATTATTCCTCCTATTTAGTAATGCACAATACCATAACAATACTTTTTACAATATTCACATAAGGTAAACTTTTTCTAGTTAAAATACATTATTTTGCTAGAATTACTGTTGATATCGAATAGGTATCTTCCCTTTCGTGGTTCGCTCTGATCTACGTGGAGTAGCTTCAGGTATATTAGTCTGTGATCTACCTGCTCTGCGTAACGGCAAACTATAGAACTGTCTCAATCTTTCTATGGATCTGGCAAGCGTACTGATGGCTGGGCGGTGTGAGTCAGCTTCACCAGGGGATCCCATAGCATGGGCGCTGCTTCTGATGGTCTTTCTGGAGATTCTGTAGGCTGGGGTGTTACTGGAATAGGTAACTCCTGAACTGGCTCAACTGGCACCATGGGCACAACTGGAGGTAGAACTTCCTCTTGTGGCTGATAAAACTGCAACACCGGAATGATTACAGCATCTCCCAGTCTGGGCCAATCCGCAGGGAAATCTCCCAGATCCGTGTGTATGACCTCTTCTTTTCTTTCTTCTCGATTGACGACAGGGTTCTCTTCACGAAGCTTTAAGGGTTCTGGACACAATTTCAAATGGTCTCTGGACACAGTGGATATTGTTCTTCCTCCGTCCTTACTGATGATACAAACTTTTCTGTTGTCATATTTGGAATCTTGTACGACGTTGGGTTCTTGTTCCCACTGGTTGTCCAATTTGTGCATCTTCCTTTTTCTTTTCAATACCACTTCTCCAGGCATCAAAGGCTTGGCAGGAGCATTCCTGTTGTAAATATCTTCCTGTTTTTCCCGTGTCTTGTTGAGACTTTCTTCTACACAGACTTGCACTCGTCTGTATTGCTCTTGCCGATTGATGTCCCAGTTTTCAACGGCGTCATCTGCCTCCGGTTCTACCACTCCAAGTTCTAAATCCATTGGTAGTCTTCCGGGCCTTGCTCTCATAAGATAGGCTGGAGTGCAGTTAGTGGAACTTACAGGTATATGGTTATACAAGTCAACCAAATCAGGTAGTACGTCCGGCCACCGATTTCTGTCTTCCAACGGTATGGATTTCAACAAATCAAGGACAATGTGGTTCATTTTCTCGCAAAGGCCGTTGGTTTGAGGATGGTATGGTGTTGTTCTAATTTTCTTACACCCATACATGTGACAGAATTCCTTGAATAGGTCAGCCTCAAAAGCAGGTCCTTGATCAGTTAATACTTGCTCCGGATACCCATGCGGTCTGCAGAAGCTTGCTTGAAAGGTTCTTGCTGCCGTCACTGCTGTCTGATCCTTAACTGGAACAACCACCAGAAATCTAGAGTAATGGTCCACCATGGTCAAGGCGTATGAGTATCCAGATCTACTTGGCGACAATTTGACGTGGTCCAAGGCCACAATCTCCAAGGGACGAGTCGTCCGGATAGGCTGCAGGGGTGCCTTCTGACTACCGTAGTCCTTTCTTCTGAGACCACAGGGTCCACAGTTCCGACACCACCTCTCGATGGAGCTGCGCATCCCTACCCAGTAGAACCGGCACCTCAACAGGGTCTCCAGCTTTCTCCAGCCAAAGTGTCCTGCTTGATCGTGGTATGCTTCCAACACCATTTGGACGTCTGCCTTGGGGACCACTATCTGCCAGACCATCTCATGGGTCCTGGGGTTGACGTATCTCCTGCACAACTTCTCACGGTATAGGAACAACCGGCTTCTCTCGTTCCACAGGAGCTTTGCTGACATAGGTGCATCTTTTTCCAAGGAGGAACCTTCCTGTCGTAACAACTCCTTGATACGGCTAATCACTGGATCGCTGTCCTGAGTCTCTTTCCAGCTGTGATGGGGTAAGGGATTTAACGTTGCACCATACTGCTTTCTGTAGACTCGCTGCTCGTGGACTATCCCATTTCGATGGAACGCAGGTAGCTCAATTTCTTCCAGGTCGTCCGATTCTTCTTCCGTGTCAGATTCATGCGGCATTCGGGACAATGCGTCAGCATTAGCATTCCTTCGGCCTGCCCGGTACTTGATGGTAAACTGGTAATTGGACAACCGAGCCATCCAACGCTGCTCCATGGCGCCCAACTTGGCTGTTTCCAGGTGCGTTAAGGGGTTGTTGTCTGTAAACGCAGTGAACTGGTTGGAGGCCAGATAGTGCTTAAATCTTTCAGTAATGGCCCAGACCAGCGCCAGGAACTCCAGCTTGAAGCTGCTATAATTTTCCGGATTCCTCTCAGTTGGCCTGAGTTTTCTGCTGGCATATGCGATGACTTTTTCTTGGCCATTCTGCTTCTAACTGAGAACTGCTCCTAAACCTTCATTACTTGCATCGGTGTACAGCAGGAACGGTTGGCTGTAATCAGGATAGGTCAAGATCTCATCACCTGTAAGGATCTCTTTCATCTTTTGGAATGCTTCAGCCTGTTCCTTACCCCAATTAAAGGGAGGGTTTCTGCTCTTTAGGGATTGTCCTACTAGGAGGTCCTGTAAAGGGGCTGCCTTCTTCGTGTAATCTTTCACGAACCTTCTGTAGTAACCCGTGAGTCCCAGGAACTGTCGCACTTCCTTGAGGTTCTTCGGCTCCGGCCACTTCTGGATAGCAGTGACTTTCTCTGGGTCCGGCGCTACTCCTTCCGAACTGACGATGTGCCCCAAGTATTGTACCTTCTGTTTGAGTAGATGGCATTTTGAGGGTTTCAACTTCATCCCGTACCTGGACAGGGACTCAAATACTTCTGCCAGGTGCTTCAGATGGTCCTCATATGTCTTGGAGTACACGATGACGTCATCTAGGTATAGCAGCACGGTTTCAAAATTGAGATGTCCCAGGCAGTTCTCCATCACTCTCTGAAATGTTCCTGGGGCACTGCTGAGCCCAAACGGCATTCTGTCGAACTCACAGAGCCCCATTGGGGTGGTGAAAGCCGTTTTCTCACGATCCTCCTCAGCCACAGCCACTTGCCAGTACCCACTAGTCAGATCGAGGGTAGAAAAGTAGTTAGCCGTTTTCAGAGCAGCTAATGATTCCTCTATACGTGGTAACGGGTATGCATCTTTATGTGTTATGCGGTTCACCTGCCTGTAATCCACACACATTCTCAAGCTACCATCTTTTTTTCTAACCAGGACTAGAGGTGCTGCCCAGGGACTACAACTATCCCTGATTACTCCGGCTTCTTTCATATCTCGCAACATTTCTTTAGCCTTCTGATAATGGGCTGGGGGTATAGGCCTGTACCGCTCCTTGATGGGAGGATGACTGCCTGTAGGGATATGATGTTGTACTCCCTTAATTATCCCAAAATCAAGTGGGTGCTTGCTAAACACTTGGGCGTACTCTTGTACCACCCGTAATACCCCTTGCTTCTGGTGAGCGGGAGTGGTGTCCGTCCCAACATGGAGTTGCTGACACCATTCCGCCACCTGGGTTGCCGGGTCATTGTCCTCCGCTATTTGGCGGGAGTCTAAGGACTCAGTCGGGAGAATAGAATTATTGTCGACAGCATGTAGTTTAGCAATGGTTGCATAACGGGGTAAGTTTACCTCATCATCTCCCCAGTTGAGGAGCCGTACAGGTACTCTTCCATTCACCACTTCCACTACTCCCCTAGCAGTCATAAGTGTGGGTCTATGTTCTGAATGGTGGGGTTCTACTACAGCTTGGTAGCTCTGTCCTCTCAGACCTATGGCTGCCCTGCACCAGATTATCATTTCACTCATTGGGGGTATCACAATGGGATTCGAGTCAGTGACCCGTACATTACCAATTTCGCCGTCTGTAAGCTTCGCTTGCTGCTGACACATCAGGGCCCGGATCTCTCTTTGGATTACTCCCTTTTGCCTTGGTCTGGCAATTTCAGCGAGCTGTTGGAGTAAGAACACAACTTCTCCCAGACAGTTACTGATAATGTTAGTACCCAAAATTATATTTAAACCGTTCTCTTCATTTACAGTCTTTACTACTAGAAGCCCTGGTCTTTCAACTCCTCTCTGCCCACTTTCACATCCACACATTTTGTCCCGAGTACTTCTACAGGAAGACCATTAGAAGCATACACGGTAAAGTCAGGGCTCGGGGGTTTAAGACTGTCCATTGACCAGAACTTAGTATATAGGGCATCAGGTATTAGGGTCACCTGAGACCCAGTGTCTAACAATGCCGGAACTGCAATACCATCTAGAATGATAGACAGGTAGGGTCGCCCACCCACATACCTGCGGTTCCAGTCTAGGGGGCCTGACGGATCTCCTCCTGGGTGTTGGCCCTCGGACCCAGGTTCTGCCCGTTTAAAGGACACTGTGGAGACATATGACCTTTCCGGTTGCAACGGTAACAGGTGATCTCCCGACGAGGAGGGTGTTGATCAGAGGTCGCTCCTGGGGGTGGCGTTGTCCTCCTCCGGGGGGGCGACGTCTTCCTTCTTCTCCGGTTCATCCACGGGACGTCTTCTGGGCAGTCAGCTAATAAGATCTTCCCTTCTTCCTCTTTCCGCAGCTGCAGGGCACTCATCACAGCAGCCAGATTTTTAGTCAGCTGGCGCACCTCTGAGCGCAGACAGTCCAATTCACTAGGGGGTGTCACCTGCGTTTTGGCTTCTGCCACTAGCGGGGAAAAGGGGGGTACTGCCGGTTCCAGAGTGACTTCACCCTGGTGATGTTGGGTTGACACCTCAGGTTTGCCCAGGGGTCGCAGCCCTTTTATTGCCATGTCCTTTAGGGCATCAAAGGTAGCATCAGGATGATCTAAGGACCACCAGTTTACAGTTCTGCGTTCCTCTTGGGATCTCAATCCCTGTACAAATTGTTCTTTCAGCATCTTATTTTCGTCGATAGCATTTATATTATTAATCTGCTTAAGGGCTCTCAGGGCTCCTTGTAGCCGGCAAGCGTAGTCCCTGATGCTGTCACCTGGCTGCTGTGAACAGTGGTAGAAGGCCATCCGGAGATCCGTTTCTGTGCGGTCTTCAAACATGGCATGTAGCTTAAAGAGGATCGCAGGTACCGACTCCTGATCAACGGTATCCCAAGTCTCCACTTCCCTCTCAGCAGCGCCAGTTAGCTGCCCTATCAGCACAGCAGCTTTTTGTCTCTCAGGCATGGAGTACATTTCTAGGATGCTGCATAACTTCCGCTTGAATCCTGCTAAAGTGCCTGGCTCACCGCTGTACTGGGGAAGCCATTTCGCCCCAGGCATATATGGGAGCGTTAGTGGCATGAGCGGGACTACCGGACTGGGTGCTGGGCCTGCGCCCCCATCTGGCGCTACAATGCCACGCGGCGCGGGGTCGGGGCCTCCGGCTGGGGCCGCACTGTCGGCCGGTTGTTGTGACATATTAGCGCCCCCTTGGTTAAACGGAGCCTACCGGTTTCAGAAGCTGCTATTTCACAGGCACAGCAGTGGGGACAGGACCTTCGTCGCAGGCGCTCTGATGTCAGAGCGCCCACTTCCTGCCGCAGGACCTGCCGCTGAGTCAGAGCCGGGGGCGTGTCCAAGACTTTGCGCGCTCTTTCAGGTACGCCCACCTTCTTCTCCAGCGCCCCAGGGCGCGAATATGGCGGCAAATATGGCGGTATTTGGCGCCAAACAACAGCAACAGTCTTTTTCACCAAAACACTCCACAGGCACACAGGGCTCACAATTCTGCAAGTTTCGGATCCTGTTCGTGACGCCAAGTTTTTGTGTTGACCCGCACCACAATTGTGGATTACCAGAGCAATGGGGTACTCAGAGCCGAGCCCATGGAAGTCTATGGGGTTGTCACAGGTAGCGGTGGCTCGGTCTGTGGCCCTGGCGGTCAGGCGTATGTTTGGGGGGAATTATTTACAGGGGACTTGTATATAACAGTTCGTGACGCCACCTGTAGTTTTCTGATCACTAAGACCAGCGCTGCTGTAGATCTCTGAGGGGATGGTGCGGCAGCTAGATGTCGGGTCCCCCACAGGTGGGACTCCTCCCTCAGGGTCCATAGTGATGATGATGTAGTGAAGGTGTGCAGTTAAATGACACAGTCTCACACATTAAAGCTTCTTTCCATACCTTTTACTTTCCAAGATGGTAAGGCAGGTCCCGGGAAGCTGTTGGGGTGGATGGAGGATGCGTTTCAAGGTAACGGCTGAGCAGGTTATAGGCCTCCTTAAGTTTCCATGTAATGAGTCCAACTTGCATAAAGCTAAATTCCCTCAAAAGCTCCAGCTAATTCTGTAGCTGTACTGCCCGGTCAGCATGGTGGTTGAGTCTTCTAGTGGATAGAACTAAGTTCCTTCTCTCGTCGTGCACTGACTCAAAGTTCTTGTTCTACCTGACCCTGGTTTCGTTCTGACAAAAGGGCTTGTTCCTGTGACTTGAAGTCCAGCGAACCTCTGATTATTCTATCACTACGCTTGAAGCTGTAGCGACACTTCGGTCCCCAGTGACCGGTGACTAATGCAGGATAGTCCAATCCTTCAAGCACTTCTATAATTCTTTCCACTGCGCCCTTCGCCCTGCTCGCGCTCTTTATATCAGCACTGACTAGACTAGGATAATATTCGATCATCCGTACTAGCCTCCACTTCTGTACCGTCTCCCTGTGTTGACAGGAGATCTCGGCTCTCCAAAAGGCACCAGTCCCGACTCTCTGCACGCTCACAGGAGAACTTTCAGACTGCACTGTGCTACAGAACACTCCCCTATACACCCCTGCTGGGTGTGTCTGAAATGTATATGAGTGATGTCGAGCCTTAACCGTTACCTCTCCACTCATCCTCCCGGATAATGTGTGCCTTACATACCAGGGCTACACACATATTCCCACCTCTACCGTGTACAGTCATGGACAAAAGTTTTGAGAATGACACAAATAATAATTTTTACAAAGTCTACTGCTTCACTTTTTCTAATGGCAATTTGCATATACTCCAGAATGTTATAAAGAGTGATCAGCTTAACAGCAATTACTTGCAAAGTCAATATTTGGCTAGAAAATGAACTTTATCCCCCAAAACACATTTCAACATCATTGCAGCCCTGCCTTAAAAGGACCAGCTAACCTCTTTTCAGTGATTGCTCCATTAACACAGGTGTGGGTGTTGATGAGGACATGGCTGGAGATCAATCTGTCATGATTAAGTAAGAATGACACCACTGGACACTTTAAAAGGAGGCTGGTGCTTGGCATCATTGTTTCTCTTCTGTTAACCATGGTTATCTCTAAAGAAACACGTGCAGTCATCATTGCAATGCACAAAAATGGCCTAACAGGGAAGAGTATCGCAGCTAGAAAGATTGCACCTCAGTCAACAATCTATCGCATCATCAAGAACTTCAAGGAGAGAGGTTCCATTGTTGCCAAAAAGGCTCCAGGGCACCCAAGAAAGACCAGCAAGCGCCAGGACCGTCTCTTAAAAGTGTTTCAGCTGCAGGATCGGGCTACCAGCAGTGCAGAGCTTGCTCAAGAATGGCAGCAGGCAGGTGTGAGTGCATCTGCACGCACTGTGAGGCGGAGACTCTTGGAGCAAGGCCTGGTCTCAAGGAGGGCAGCAAAGAAGCCACTTCTCTCCAGAAAAAAACATCATGGACAGACTGATATTCTGCAAAAGGTACAGGCAGTGGACTGCTGAGGACTGGGGTAAAGTTATTTTCTCTGATGAATCCCCTTTTCGATTGTTTGGGACATCAGGAAAACGCCTCATTCGGAGAAGACAAGGTGAGCGCTACCACCAGTCTTGTCTCATGCCAACTGTTAAGCATCCTGAAACCATTCATGTGTGGGGTTGCTACTCAGCCAAGGGAATCGGCTCTCTCACAGTCTTGCCTAAAAACACAGCCATGAATAAAGAATGGTACCAGAATGTCCTCCAAGAGCAACTTCTCCCAACCCTCCAAGAGCAGTTTGGCGATCAACAATGCCTTTTCCAGCATGATGGAGCACCTTGCCACAAAGCAAAGGTGATAACTAAATGGCTCAGGGAACAAAACATAGAGATTATGGGTCCATGTCCTGGAAACTCCCCAGATCTTAATCCCACTGAGAACTTGTGGTCAATCATCAAGAGACGGGTGGACAAACAAAAACCTAAAAATTCTGACAAAATGAAAGCATTGATTGTGCAAGAATGGACTGCTATCAGTCAGGATTTGGTCCAGAAGTTGATTGAGAGCATGCCAGGGAGAATTGCAGAGGTCCTGAAGAAGAAGGGTCAACACTGCAAATATTGACTTGCTGCATTAACTCATTCTAACTGTCAATATAAGCTTTTGTTACTCATATGTTTGCAATTATATTTCTGTCTGTGATAAAAACATCTGTCAAACACACATAAAAACCAGAGGGCAGCAGATCATGTGAAAATATAATATTTGTGTCATTCTCAAAACTTTTGTCCATGACTGTACTGGTAAGAGCGACTCCACCACTACATGGGGAACGAGGTTTTCTATGGTTTAGGACACCTTTTTCTTTTTAAATTGATATCTGAAACTTTTAGGTCATTTTTTATAGTTATATCAGAATTATGGTCCAAAAAGTGTCATGTGCTGAACACTAATCTATAACTCCCGTCTGTTTCACCAGGTTCTCAACTGCATGACAAAGGCTACCAGAAAAAGCACACAATAGAAATATTTACAAAACAAATAAATTGCAATTTTTATTAAATATACAACATGAATAATCAAGCGAATCATAATAATAGGATAAAAGCAAATCCCTCAGATGTGAGGGGCGCTGGTGGCTAGAGGCAAGCATGAATGTATAGGGATAGTAGAATTACAAAAATCTCAAATGTAAAAGAAAAGGGGGTGCAAATACCTGTAAACAATCGGCCTGAAACAGGATTAGAAAACCATTAAAGTGCCTGTGCTGAGGTAGGGAAAACAGCTGCCTAAATCAAGTATCATATATGGAATATCCACCTGCTATATGGAGCTATAGTGGAATTCCCTTATAGAGAAGACAATAAGACGCCAACAACATCCTATGAAAAAGTGTGTTGCTGCAAATGGCATTAAGACAGAAAGAAGAGCAGGGTAGCAAACCCTAAAGATCATACTTACAGACAGTGTGCTGTCAGTGCCACGTACCTCCTCCCAATGCATAAAAAAATGCAACATGTGAACAAAGCCTTAAACAGCAGTAAATAGTAGTTTCTACAATATATAGAATACATTATTGCACCAGTTCTTTATGATGTAAAGTCTTTGTGCATTGGTAATGATTCTGTCAGTGCAAGAAAAAAAAGGAAGATGTTTCTATTCACTGACAGCCGGCAGAGATGCTGAAAATAGATGAATGGAAACAAAATATTCCGGAAAGTAAATTTCTTTTATTTATTGTGTGAACTTTATTTACCACTTTTTATTTTACACATTTTGTTTCCAAATAACTAATAAATAAATGAATCTCCTGATCCACAATCCTTACAGCTTTTTCTTCCACTGCTCCGTAATAATTCTGCTTCTTTCCTTCATCCTCCGTCCTGATATCCTGTGTCCCCATCATCATCTGTCCGGCCCCAGTGCAATCCATCCTAAACGCCTGTCAGAACCCTCCATCAGCTTCATTGCTCCTCGCTAACTGCTGACCTGTCACATCTCTGCTGACTCCTTCATCCCTGCAAAGACATACAGTAAGAGCTCAGGAGATCCTGACAGCAGAGGAAGCCAGTAATGGGAAGGAAACCTCATTAACTGCCATTTTCAGAGATCAAAGTCCGAGCCGGTGCCACCTCAAGGTCTGGTCCAGTCCGGGGCTCATCTGGGTCCGGCTCTGGGGCTCGTCCAGTGTGCATCCTATATAGATGTAATGTTCTGCATTATCTGACACCTTTCTATCAAAGCTGTGATTCTCTATGTGTCCTTACTCCTTTGTATCATAGCTGCGATTCTCTGCTTGTCTTGACACCTTTCTATCATGGATACGATGCTCTGTGGATCCTGATACCTTTCTATCATAGCTGCGATGCTTTGTATATCCTGACTCCTTTCTATAATAGCTGTGAAGTTCTGCAAGTCCTGATGACGCGCACCACATGTGGGTACCAGGGCTATGGGGTACTCGGCACCGAGCCCATGGAAGTCTATGGGGAATGTCACTGGCAGCAGAGCTCGGTCCGTGGCCCTGGGCGGTCATGCAATGGGGGATATTTACAGGGGATTGTAGTAATAGTTGTTCGTGACGCCACCTGTGGTTTCTGATCTGATTGACCAGCGCTGCAGGGTAGATCTCTGAGGGGATGTTATGGCAGCTAGATGTTAAGTCCCCCACAGGTGGGACTGGTCCCTCAGAGTCTATGGTGATGCAGGGTGCGGATAAGAAGTCAGTCACACACAATGCAGTCTCTTTCCATACCTTTACTTGTAGATGTTGCAGGTATGTCCCGGGAAGCTAGACAGGTTGGAGAATGCACATTCAGGGAATTGCTGAGCAGGTTTAAGGCCTCCTTTCTCCTTAATGTGTATGTGAGTCCTAACTTGCATAAAGTCAAGTTTAACTCCTTCTGTAGCAGCTACGCCCGGCCAACATTGTGGTGGAAGTCTTCTGTTGGATAGAACTAAGCCTACGTGGCTGATCAGGCCAGACTCCTGTTCTCCCTGACTCCAGTTACGTATCAGCACTTGGGGCTACCTTCTGTGACTTGAAGTCCAGCAAGGCCTCCGGTGTTTCTTATTACTAGGCGTGAAGCACTAGCAACGCTTCGGACCCCGGTGTCCGGTTTACTAAGTGAAGGTGATCTGTCACCTAGGTCACTTGTCCTTCTTTCTCCACTCGCCTGTCGCCCTGCTCTTGCCCTTAACATAAGCACAGGTAGCAGTGGTTGTAGTCGTAAGCTTTCCTTCCAGAGCTCACTGACCTGTTCTCAGTTGCCTCGTTGTTATAACTGTAGTAGTTCCCTTCCTTCTTTCCTTTCAAAACTCTGTCCAGAGCAGCTCACAGGACGTTCCGTCAGACTGTATACACGCTGTAGCTCCGAGAGTCACTTTCCACGTTCTTAGGGAACACAGTCAGCTTGTTCTGAGATAACAGATTCAGTCTTTCTCTCTCCTCTGTCTCTGACAGGAATCCTCTCACTCTGGTGTCCTGAAGAGATCTCATCTGTCCCTCACAGCTTGTCTGAGGTAACTGCTGTTCTGATCTGTCTGAGGTACAACCAACAACTAAACTAGCTGTCTGGCTAGAATGCCTACTGCTGCATTTCTCCACGCCCCTAAATACCTGAATCTAAGGGGCTCCCTCTGGTGGCTCCTGGGAAATGTGTGAGATGTGAATGAATATCAGGCTTCACAATTACCTTATCTGTGCATTCTCCAGGAGACATGTGTGCCACGCGCAGCTGGGCCACACATCCCCCCCTAGTTAAACTCAGCACTCCCGGGCTGAAATAGAAAAGAAAAACATTTTTGTTTTGCATATAACATCAACATTTTAAACTCATCCCTTGTGGGAGGTAAGGACTCTTTAACGTTACAATTTGTACATAGGTCAGTAGAAAATTATCAAAATACTTTTCAATAAATATACACAGTATAAGACAAGATTCTTGTGGAGGACCCGCACCAAAAACCTCCCACGTGGGTCCTGGGTGGGCTGCAGGACTTCATTGCTGCAGACCTCACTCTAGGCCACACCATACGGGTTTTTCTTCAGAGGTAGTAAGGCTTTGTGTAAAACCAAAATGGGGCACCGTAGTGCGAACTATTTACAATGAAAGTTTTTGGGCTGGCACAGTCCACAGCCACGCAGTCCTTTTGCATATAAAAAACCACATTTCAAGTAAGATCATCTTGCAATTAACTCTTCACTTTCACTCTCTTTACCCAACTGGGGTATTCTATGCATACTATGCAAACATCATCACATTTAGCAAATAGCATTATTAAACATTTTTCTCAATATTAATAAAGTGCAACTTCTTCATCTTCTTCAACTTTATACATGGCAGTAAACCCTGTCTGGGTCCTACTGGTTTCCTTCTTTCTTGCAAGCTTCAATAACGTCTTCCACTCCTGGGGCTGGAACGACGCGGTGTTCTTTTGAACGCATAACAAACAAATCATGGCCTGCTATCAGCGTTTGAGTGGCCACAGTTCTTGTGCGATCCACTAGGGGCTCAACAGGTGCTTCATGCAGATACAATTTTTCCATTGAGGACGCAGACTTGTGCTGCGATCCAACTGAGGACGCACCTTCCGGTTGCGTTGCTGTAGGAGCCGCAGTATACAATGCTGAGTAGGTCGCAGTATACGATGCGGAATAGGTCACTGATTGTGATGCAGAAGGAGATGTGGATGCAAAGGAGGTCGCAGATTGCGATGCTGGTGCACGGCCGGGTGCTGACGCCAAAGATGACGCTGCTGAGGCTTGCAATACTGCAGCACGATTTACTTCATCAGCTTCAGGGACGGGGTCGCTGACACGGGTGACGTTTAAGGCGTACCACCCTTTAAGTCCCCAGTGCCGCGTGTAGCTGACAATGTCCCCGTTTACAAGATCTCTCCCCGGGTGCCCGATGGGTAAGTGAGACTCCACATCTCGGCGGCTAACAAATACCCCTTGATACAAGCCCGGTTCGTGGATGAATCCCCAGCCTTGGCGAATCTTAAAATCACTCACGCACCCCTGGCGCCGCGGTTCCCTCAGCGTACCTTTGTCCCTCCGGACATTCTCCTTGTCGGCGAGGAACTCTTCATGGTGTCGCTGACGGTTCCGCTGTGCCTCTCTCTCCTCCTGCTGGCGTTGATTCTCCTGCTCACGGCGTTGCCATGCATTATCAGTTTGGATGTCATAGGTCACGTCATCCAGATACTCCATCACGTCCCAGTCGATCTCTGGCAGAGACGGTTGGGATCCCTCCGGTGTTCCTACCGGGGGACTGTACTCCGCTGCGGCCTCCTGGCCTGGCTGGCACTCCGGAACGAGCAGGGCCTCCTCAGCCTCCTTCTCTCCCGCCGCATCATCGGTGGAGTCGGGATCAGCACTTTTGGAGCCGGCCTCCGGTTCTTCCTCAGCCGCTTGCAGTGGTGGCACAGGGAGCACAGGTACTGGCTGCGTTCCTGGGGGAGAGAGCATTGCGTCCCACAGCAGCCGCTGTTTCAGGGCACGCCAGCTTTTCTCCATCTCTTCCACTTCTTTACGGTGGCGGGTCACATCTTCCAGCACCGCTTCCACCTTCTTCACTTCTTTCATAGTTTGGTCTGCGTCCCGAGCTGGGGACGGCTCCGGTACAGGCAGTAGCTTTCCTGGGGAACGGAGCC
The DNA here is from genome assembly GCA_033576555.1 of Oophaga sylvatica. NCBI lineage: Eukaryota > Metazoa > Chordata > Amphibia > Anura > Dendrobatidae > Oophaga > Oophaga sylvatica. Next base: position 392,075,279 of record JARQOD010000003.1, read on the forward strand.
TGCGCGCCACCGCTCCTCCACACAGCGTCTCCTGTCCTTCCGCCATCTCACTCCAGGCCAGACTGTGCTTTCCATCTGGAACAATCTGGTCTCTTCCGTGGAGGCGGATTTGCGCTTCCTCTTCTTGGCATAGAGAATGAAGAGGAGGCGGATCTCTCTTGCTGTAGGGCAGGCTCTGGTATTTTAATAGCATTTTGATAAGGCGCCCATCACTTTCGCGCCACAGGGGGGTACACGCCCACGAATGCACGCCCACCTTCTTCACCAGCGCCTCAGGGCGCGAATATGGCGGCAAAATGGCGGAAAATGGTGCCAAAAATCACAAGTACTGCACACAGTCTTTTTGCACTAAACAGTCCAATTCTAGGCACACAGGACTCACATCCAGTAAGCTTCGAATCCTGTTCGTGACGCCAAAGATGACGCGCACCACATGTGGGTACCAGGGCTATGGGGTACTCGGCACCGAGCCCATGGAAGTCTATGGGGAATGTCACTGGCAGCAGAGCTCGGTCCGTGGCCCTGGGCGGTCATGCAATGGGGGATATTTACAGGGGATTGTAGTAATAGTTGTTCGTGACACCACCTGTGGTTTCTGATCTGATTGACCAGCGCTGCAGGGTAGATCTCTGAGGGGATGTTATGGCAGCTAGATGTTAAGTCCCCCACAGGTGGGACTGGTCCCTCAAAGTCTATGGTGATGCAGGGTGCGGATAAGAAGTCAGTCACACACAATGCAGTCTCTTTCCATACCTTTACTTGTAGATGTTGCAGGTATGTCCCGGGAAGCTGGACAGGTTGGAGAATGCACATTCAGGGAATTGCTGAGCAGGTTTAAGGCCTCCTTTCTCCTTAATGTGTATGTGAGTCCTAACTTGCATAAAGTCAAGTTTAACTCCTTCTGTAGCAGCTACGCCCGGCCAACATTGTGGTGGAAGTCTTCTTTTGGATAGAACTAAGCCTACGTGGCTGATCAGGCCAGACTCCTGTTCTCCCTGACTCCAGTTACGTATCAGCACTTGGGGCTACCTTCTGTGACTTGAAGTCCAGCAAGGCCTCCGGTGTTTCTTATTACTAGGCGTGAAGCACTAGCAACGCTTCGGACCCCGGTGTCCGGTTTACTAAGTGAAGGTGATCTGTCACCTAGGTCACTTGTCCTTCTTTCTCCACTCGCCTGTCGCCCTGCTCTTGCCCTTAACATAAGCACAGGTAGCAGTGGTTGTAGTCGTAAGCTTTCCTTCCAGAGCTCACTGACCTGTTCTCAGTTGCCTCGTTGTTATAACTGTAGTAGTTCCCTTCCTTCTTTCCTTTCAAAACTCTGTCCAGAGCAGCTCACAGGACGTTCCGTCAGACTGTATACACGCTGTAGCTCCGAGAGTCACTTTCCACGTTCTTAGGGAACACAGTCAGCTTGTTCTGAGATAACAGATTCAGTCTTTCTCTCTCCTCTGTCTCTGACAGGAATCCTCTCACTCTGGTGTCCTGAAGAGATCTCATCTGTCCCTCACAGCTTGTCTGAGGTAACTGCTGTTCTGATCTGTCTGAGGTACAACCAACAACTAAACTAGCTGTCTGGCTAGAATGCCTACTGCTGCATTTCTCCACGCCCCTAAATACCTGAATCTAAGGGGCTCCCTCTGGTGGCTCCTGGGAAATGTGTGAGATGTGAATGAATATCAGGCTTCACAATTACCTTATCTGTGCATTCTCCAGGAGACATGTGTGCCACGCGCAGCTGGGCCACACACTGACACCTTTCTATCACAGCTGCAATGCTCTGTGGGGCCTGATACCTTTTCTATCATAGCTGCGATGCTTCTGTATGTCCTTACTCCTTTCTATCATAGCTGTGATGCTCTGCATGTCCTGACACCTTACTATCATAGCTGTGATGCTCTGTGTCCTTACTCCTTTCAATCATAGCTGTGATGCTCTGTGTCCTGACACCCTTCTATCATAGCTGTTATGCTCGATGTGTCCTTACTCCTTTCTATCAAAGCCACGATGCTCTGCATGTCCTGACACCTTTCTATCATAGCTGCGATGCTCTGTGTGTCCTTACTCCTTTCTATTATAGTTGCGATGCTCTGTGTGTCCTGACACCTTTCTATCATAGCTGTGATGCTGTGTCCTTACTCCTTTCTATTATAGCTGTGATGCTCTGCATGTCCTGACACCTTTCTATTATAGCTGCAATGCTCTGTGGGTCCAGATACCTTTTCTATCATAGCTGTGATGCTCTGTGTGTCCTTACTCCTTTCTATTATAGCTGTGACGCTCTGTGTGTCCTGACACCTTTCTATCATAGCTGTGATGCTCTGTGTCCTTACTCCTTTCTATTATAACTGTGATGCTCTGTGTCCTGACACCTTTCTATGATAGCTGCGATGCGCTGTTGGTCCTGACCACATGTTAAAAACAATTAAAAAAAACATTGAAGGTATAAACCATAACACCTGAAGGATCGCTTAGGTGCCTTGCAGCTATCTCCACTGTGTGCACCAGACGTATCAAAAATAAAGCAACATTGAACAAATGACAATCAGCCAATAGTCTAAATGAAGTAAATTACATCACATGTAATGCAACTTGGTAAAAGAAGGGAAAGAAGAGGTAAGGAAAAAGGGGAAAAGAAAGGGGGGATTAAAAAAAAAAAACCCTTGTGGTGGCAAACTCACGTCCACCTAATGCATTAGTGGACTTCACTATATGAGGCCTGTTTCCACTTGGCTATATGGCTTGCTGGATTCTTTATGTCCTTTCAGGGCTTTATCCTCTGACTTTTTTTTATCCTTTTTTTTTTTTTTTTTTGCGCATGGGCGAACATGTGACCGGCAAGTCCTGTTCATCTGTATTCTTTCAAAATGTCCATCTCCGGACCTGGTCGGTTTTTACCTGCACTTGCCTTACTGACACCATGGGAGTGATTCAGCAATGCTTCAGGTACTTTTGCATTTTGCAAAAAAAAATTTTTGGCAGTCTTGCTTTTAATACATTTAGGAGGCCGTAATGGCACAGCGAATATAAAAAACTTAGAGTAGGACTGCCCATATGAGAATGCCTTGTCGTGGCGGGATGTGCATATGCACTTTATGTATTGCATGCTGACCATATGCAGCGCTGGTTTCTCCCCCTTTTTTTACTATTCTTTCAAACACGCAGAAGCAAGCCTATGCTTCGTAGGCTTTCTGGCTTATCATCCTGCCATTGCACGGGTGTTGACATGTGACTGACAGGTCCTATGCTTGACCTTTTTTCTGTGCCCATGGCCTTTACCATGTGCTTACTATATGGGACTCCATAATGCCTGCACACTGGTTGATCTCCTTGAAAGTCCTCCCCTTCCTCTCTTTTGACACCTGATTCACAGGTAATTGATTTTTGGGGATTATATAAACTTGGTACTTGTTAGGTAACCTACTCTTTCCCCTGAGGAAGCCACGCTTAGTGGCGATACGCGAGGGGGTGCTCGCTTCACACACGATGCTGTGATCGGGTATTTGTATCTCCGCATCCACCTACAGACTTTTTTGCTGCCTTCTTCTTTTACCCCTAAATGGCTTTTACCATATGCTGTAGTCCTTATATTTAAACCTATAGCTCAACTGACCCTATTGTTTACGGTCTTTTGCATTTGCTCTATTGGGGTTCTCTCAGTGCAGCTTCAGCCACTGAACTTGAATATTTTGTCTGTTTTTGGGGTAATTACTTCGTTTAGGCTATTGGCTAATTGCAGTGGCGTAACTACAAAGTTATGGGTGCAAACTTTCATATGGGGCCCCCCATGCCAAAATATTTTCCACCCAAATTCACATTTTCCCTATTCATTTCGCACACTATAGCTTTGTTGCAATGTTGCATAGTCTGACCTCAGTGGCGTAACTATCCGGTGCCCTATCCTGGTATATATTTGTCCCCTGTACTGCCTTTGTCCTGTAATGTATAAAAGAAAATAAACCATTATACTCATCAGTGGCTTACATAGAAGTCATGGGATCCATATAAGAAGTATAATGCACACCCTTAGTCCTCCATATAATATAATGCACCCCCATAGTCCTCTATATAATATACTGCACAGCGCATAGTCATCCATGTAGTATAATCAAATGCACCTCCATAGTCATCCATAAAGTATAATGCACCCCATAGTACTTCATAGTAGTATTATGCACCCCATAGTCATATATAGTATAATGAAGCAGCCCCATAGCAGTATAATGCATCCCCTACCCACCATAGTAGAATGCACCCCCATACCAGTATAATGTGCCCCATACCGCGGCTTTACAAAAAAAAAAGTTTTTCCTTACCTGGCCGAGCTCCAGCGATGTCCTCACCCACGATTCGGCTGAGGAGCGCAGCGTTGTTCAGGCGTATGACAGTGACGTCATACGTTGGCGACGTGCGGGCTGACGTCAGCTGCCAGCCTGTGATTGGCCGGCGGCTATTAACTGTTGCCAGAGGTTTATCTAGGTTTTCTGGCCTGCCCATGTGCCACCTGCATCCCCTTGCTTGCTCTGGCTTCTGGAAGGCCACAAGGTGGGAGCAGTATATGGTCGGCCCAAGTGAAGTAATGCTAGTGGACCAAGGGGCTGACAGCTCTCTATTCTGTTACAATTGTCAAGAATATCCACTTTTTGAGATGCCGATACTGTCATGAGTGTTGTCAGACCACCTATCTGGCATTTGCCAGTATTTCCAGATGACCAGTCCGTTGTTGATTGGAATGGAGCGACAGTCATTGAATGGAGGGTGGACAGTGACGCAGATGACAAATTGGATGGAATCGAGAGCGGACACCATGTCACGTTTGGAGAGCCCCTGATGTGCCTAAACAGTGGAAACCCCCCAATTCTAACTCCAACCCTAACCCCAACACACCCCCAACCCTAACCATAACCCTAAGCACAAATCTAACCCTAACAGACCCTAACCCTAATTCCAATCTTAGCCCTAATTCCAACCCTAACCCTAACTTTAGCCCCAACTCTAACCCTAACTTTAGCCCCAACCCTAACCCTATCCCTAACCCGGTCCCTAACCCTAGTGAGAAAATGGAAATAAATACATTTTTTATTTTATTATTTTTCCATAACTAAGGGGGTGATAAAGGGGGGTTTGATTTACTATTTATAGCGGGTTTTTATAGCGGGTTTTTATGTTTGGCAGCTGTCACACACTAAACGACGCTTTTCTTTGTAAGAAGTTTTTGCATCGCCGCATTTTAAGAGCTATAATTTTTCCATATTTCGGCCAACAGAGTCATGTGAGGGCTTGTTTTTTGCAGGACAAGATGGCGCTTTCAGTGATACTATTTTATTACCATTCTTTTTTTATCGCGTTTTATTCCACTTTTTCCAAGTGGTATGATGATACCGCTTGGAAAAAGTATAATTTGCTACTTTTTGTGGGGGGGGTTTTACGGCGTTCACTGAAGGGGTTAACTAGTGTGCCACTTTTATAGATGGGATTTTTACGGATGCTGTGATACCAAACATGTACTTTTTTGTTTATTTAATTTTTTTTACATCAAAATGTGTTTGTTAGTGGATTTTTTTAAATTATTTTTATTTTTTTATATTTTTTTTACATATTTTTTTAAAAAATTTTCCTTCTTTACCTAATTCCTTTATGGGACTTTCACTATTTTACTTTGATTGCAGATATAATACATTGCAATGCTCCAGCATTGCAGTGCATTATACCTATGGTGAAAGCTGGTCTCAGAGGCTTTCCGTAGCTTGATGACCCTGGGGTCGTCATTGCAGAGATAGGGCCCCGCAATGACGTCGCGGGGATGCCGATCAGAACGCAGAGGGAGCTCCCGTCCCTCTGCCTCCCCCCTGAACGCTGCGATCGAGCTCGATCACAGCAATTAGGGGGTTATCAGCCAGGGGCGGCGCGGACGCCGCTTATGGCTGCTAGTGCAGAAGCTCCGCCACCTTCAGCGCTGAGCTCCTGCACTGACCGGGCAGGAAGTACTGATATTTCAGCATCTCCTGCCCGATCATGCTGCCATGCAGCAGGAATCTGTTGCCGTGCAGGAGGAACCTCCTGCACGACAACAGATGTGCGTCTGACCTGCCGGGCCCCTGACTCGCCGGGCCCGGTCACAGTGGTGACCGCTGCGTCCGGGGTAGTTACGCCCGTGGCTGATTGTCAATTGTTCAATGTTGCGTTATTTTTGATACGTCTGGTGCACACAGTGGAGATAGCTGCAAGGCACCTACCTTGTCCTTCAGGTTTTATGGTTTATACCTTCAATGTTTTTTTTAATTGTTTTTAACATGTGGTCTGTACCTTGTTTGTGTGATCCCGTGTAATCATGCTTTAATAAAATGTATTGTTTCTAATATTTGAAATTTATTCATGGTGATCATGGCCATTTTTCGTACACACTTCTTTTTTCTTGAGTATTAACATAGTCATGTTTTAAGTGTGGGGCTAGTGATCCCTAGTATTATTTTGCATTGCCCTCAGACTTCTTTTATGCTCTGTTGGTCCTGACTCGTTTCTATCATAGCTGCGCCTGCGATGCTCTGCGTGTCCTGACTCCTTTCTATCATAGCTGCGATATTCTTCAGTCACTCTCTTGTGCAAGAAAAAAAGGAAGATGTGTAGCCCTGGTATGTAAGGCACACATAAAATCCTGGAGTCTGCATAGAAAGGTAACAGTTAAAGCTTACATCATCCATTCACACTTTAGACACACCCTCAGGGTATATAAGCTAGTGACATGCAGCAGAGAGGGGTGTGGTTGAGTTGTGCTGAGTCTTCCATGAAGCGAAGTGAAAGACAGTTAGTTCCTGTCAGCAGTTCATAAAGTGGAGGCTAGTAAGGGTGAGCCAGTTCATCTTAGCCTAGTCAGAGCTGTTCCTTAACCTGAAGACAGAGACAGCTTTGGAGAAAGGGAAGTTTGCAGCAGAAACTTCAGTCGCCTGTCCCAAGGACAGTGAAGTTCAGACGATGTGTTCCTGAACTAGGAGAATACTGAGAATCTGTCAGCGAGCTCCAAGGAAGAAGTAAGAAAGGATTGACTTGTACTACCTTAGGAAGTGTGCAGTGCCTATGTTAAGAGCGCGAGCAGGGCGAAGGGCGCAGTGGAAAGAAACAGAGAAGTGCCTTAGATATTGGATTGTCTGCACTATTAGCCGGTCACTGGGGACCGAAGGGTTGCTATCGCTTCACGCATAGTAACGGAACAACCAGAGTCTTACTGGACCTTAGGTCGCAGAAAGCAGCCCTTGAAGTGTCAATACGTAATCGGAGTCAGGAGGAACAAGGACTTTTAGCTAGGCCAAGCATAGAAGGACTCTGTTCTCACCACATAGAAGGCTCCACCACAATATTGGCTGGGCAGTACAGCTATAGAGTTAGCTGGAGTATTCGGAGTTAACTTAGCTTTATGCAAGTTGAGCTCTTCTACAATCTGGAAGTTAAGGAGGCCTCTAACCTGCTCCGCTGTTACCTGGACGTGCAGTCTCCACCCCGACCAGCTCCCCGGGACCTGCCTAACATCTTGAAGTAAAAGGTATGGAAAGACGCTGGATGGTGTGAGACTGATTCATTTATCTGCACCCTACATCATTATAACCATAGACTCAGAGGGACAGTCCCACCTAGCTGCCACAACATCCCCTCAGAGTTCTATTCAGCAGCGCTGGTCTTTAGTGACTAGAAAACTACAGGTGGCGTCACGAACTGTTATCTACCAAATCCCCTGTAAATAAACCCTTTAACGCCTGACCGCCAGGGACACGGACCGAGCCACGCTACCAGTGACATTCCCTATAGAAATCTACGGGCTCGGCTCCGAGTACCCCATAGCCCTGGTAACCCACAATTGTGGTGCGGTGTCAAACAAAAACTTGGCGTCACGAACAGGATCCGAAACTTGCAGCATTGCGAGCCCTGTGTGCCTGTGGAGTGTTTTGGTGAAAAAGACTGTTTGTGCTTTTGGCGCCAAATACCGCCATATTTGCTGCCATATTCGCGCCCTGAGGCGCTGGAGAAGAAGGTGGGCGTACCTGAAAGGCGCGCAGAGTCTCGGACACGCCCCCGGCTCTGACTCAGCGGCAGGTCCTGCGACAGGAAGTGAACGCTCTGACATCAGAGCGCCTGCGACGAAGGTCCTGTCCCCATCGCTGTGCTTGTGGAGCGGCAGCTTCTGGAAACGGTAGGCCCCGATTAACCAAGGGGGCACTAATATGTCGCAACAACCGGCCGACAGTGCGGCCCCAGCTGGAGGCCCCGACCCCGCGCCGCATGGCATTGTAGCGCCGGATGGGGGCGCAGGCCCAGCACCCAGTCCGGTGGTCCCGCTCATGCCACTAACGCTTCCATATATGCCTGGGGCAAAATGGCTTCCCCAGTACAGCGGCGAGCCAGGCACTTTAGCAGGATTCAAACGGAAGATATGCAGTGTCCTGGAAATGTACTCTATGTCTGAGAGGCAAAAAGCTGCAGTATTAATAGGGCAGCTAACTGGCGCTGCTGGAGAGAAAGTGGAGACTTGGGCTACCACGGACCAGGAGTTGGTGCCTGCGATCCTCTTAAAGTTACAGGCCATTTTTGAAGATCGCACCGAAACAGATCTCCGGATGGCATTCTACAACTGTTCACAGCAACCAAGTGACAGTATAAGGGACTATGCCTGCCGACTACAAGGGGCCCTGAGAGCCCTCAAGCAGGTTAATACCATAAGTGTCATTGATGAAAGTAAGATGCTGAAAGAACAATTTGTGCAAGGACTGAGGTCCCAATTGGAACGCAGAACTGTAAATTGGTGGTCTTTAGATCATCCAGATGCCACCTTTGATGCCCTAAAGGACATGGCAATAAAAGGACTGCGACCCCTGGGCAAACCTGAAGTGGCAACCCAACATCACCAGGGTGAAATCACTCTGGAACCGGCAGTACCCACCTTTTCCCCGCTAGCGGCAGAAGCCAAAACGCAGGTGACGCCCCCTAGTGAATTGGACTGTCTGCGCTCAGAAGTGCGCCAGTTGACTAAAAATCTGGCTGCTGTGATGAGTGCCCTGCAGCTGCGGAAAGAGGAAGAAGGAAAGATCTTATTAGCCGACTGCCCGGAGGATGTCCCATGGATGAACCGGAGGAGAAGGAGGACGTCGCCCCACCGGAGGAGGACAACGCCACCCCCAGGAGCAACCCTGACCAGCACCCTCCTCGCCGGGAGATCATCTGTTACCGCTGCAACCGGAAAGGTCATATGTCGACACAGTTACCTTTAAACGGGCAGAACCTGGGTCCGAGGGCCAACACCCAGGTGGAGACTCGTCAGGCCCCTTAGATTGGAACCGCAGGTTCGTGGGTGGACGACCCTACCTATCCATCATTCTGGATGGGATTGCAGTTCCGGCGTTGCTAGATACTGGGTCTCAGGTGACCATAATACCTGATGTCCTATATACAAAGTTCTGGTCTATGGATAGTCTTCAACCCCCGAGCCTGACTTTACCGTGTATGCTTCTAATGGTCTCCCTGTGGAAGTACTCGGGACCAAAAGTGTGGATGTGAAAGTGGGCAGAGAGGAGTTGAAAGACCAGGGGCTTCTAGTAGTAAAGACTGTAAATGAAGAGAACGGTTTAAACATAATTCTGGGTACTAACATTATCAGTAACTGTCTGGGAGAAGTTGTGTTTCTACTCCAACAGCTCGCTGAGATCGCCCGACCAAGGCAGAAGGGAGTGATCCAGAGAGAGATCCGGGCCCTGATGTGTCAGCAGCAAGCGAAGCTTACAGACGGTGAAATTGGTAATGTACGGGTCACCGACTCGAATCCTATTGTGATACCCCCAATGAGTGAAATGATAATATGGTATAGGGCAGCCATAGGTCTGAGAGGACAAAACTACCAAGCAGTAGTAGAACCCCATTGCTCAGAACATAGACCCACACTCATGACAGCGAGGGGGGTAGTGGAAGTGATAAATGGGAGAGTACCGGTACGGCTTCTCAACTGGGGAGATGACGAAGTAAATTTACCCCGTTATGCAACAGTTGCTAAATTACATGCCGTCGATAATAATTCTATTCTCCCGACTGAGTCCTTAGACTCCCGCCAACTAGCGGAGGATAATGATCCGGCAACTCAGGTGGCGGATTGGTGTCAGCAACTCCATGTCGGGACAGACACCACTCCCGCCCACCAGAAACAAGGGGTACTACGGGTGGTACAAGAGTACGCACAAGTGTTTAGTAAACACCCCCTCGACTTTGGGGCCATTAAGGGAGTACAGCATCATATCCCTACAGGTGGTCATCCTCCCATCAAAGAGCGGTACAGGCCTATACCTCCAGCCCATTATCAGAAAGCTAAGGAAATGTTACATGATATGAAGGAAGCCGGGGTGATAAGGGATAGTTGTAGCCCCTGGGCAGCACCTCTAGTTCTGGTTAAAAAGAAAGATGGTAGTATGAGAATGTGTGTGGATTACAGGCAAGTGAATCGCATAAACACACAAGGATGCATACCCGTTACCACGTATAGAGGAGTCATTAGCTGCTCTGAAAACGGCTAACTACTTTTCTACCCTTGATCTGACTAGTGGGTACTGGCAAGTGGCTGTGGCTGAGGAGGATCGTGAGAAAACGGCTTTCACCACCCCAATGGGGCTCTGTGAGTTCGACAGAATGCCGTTTGGGCTCAGCAGTGCCCCGGGAACATTTCAGAGAGTGATGGAGAACTGCCTGGGACATCTCAATTTTGAAACCGTGCTGCTATACCTAGATGACGTCATCGTATACTCCAAGACATATGAGGACCATCTGAAGCACCTGGCAGAAGTATTCGAATCCCTGTCCAGGTACGGGATGAAGTTGAAACCCTCAAAATGCCATCTACTCAAACAGAAGGTACAATACTTGGGGCACATCGTCAGTTCAGAGGGAGTAGCGCCGGACCCAGAGAAAGTCACCGCCATCCAGAAATGGCCGGAGCCGAAGAACCTCAAGGAAGTGCGACAGTTCCTGGGACTAACGGGTTACTACAGGAGGTTCGTGAAAGATTACACGAAGAAGGCAGCGCCTCTACAGGACCTCCTAGTAGGACAATCCCTAAAGAGCAGAAACCCTCCCTTTAATTGGGGTAAGGAACAGGCTGAAGCATTCCAAAAGATGAAAGAGATCCTTACAGGTGATGAAATCTTGACCTATCCTGATTACAGCCAACCGTTCCTGCTGTACACCGATGCCAGTAATGAAGGTTTGGGAGCAGTTCTCAGTCAGAAGCAGAATGGCCAAGAAAAAGTCATCGCTTACGCCAGCAGAAAACTCAGGCCAACTGAGAGGAATCCGGAAAATTATAGCAGCTTCAAGCTGGAGTTTCTGGCACTGGTCTGGGCCATTACTGAAAGATTTAAGCACTACCTTGCCTCCAACAAGTTCACGGCGTACACAGACAACAACCCGTTAACGCACCTGGAAACAGCCAAGCTGGGAGCCATGGAGCAGCGTTGGATGGCTCGGTTGTCAAATTACCAGTTTACCATCAAGTACCGGGCAGGCCGTAAGAATGCTAACGCCGACGCATTGTCCCGAATGCCACATGAATCTGACACGGAAGAAGAATCGGACGACCTGGAAGAAATTGAGCTACCTGCGTTCCATCGAAATGGGATAATCCATGAGCAGCGTGTCTACAGAAAGCAGTATGGCGCAACATTAAATCCCTTACCCCATCACAGCTGGAAAGAGACTCAGGACAGCGATCCAGTGGTCAGCCGTATCAAGGAGTTGTTAAGACAGGAAGGTTCCTCCTTGGAAAAAGATGCACCTATGTCAGCAAAGCTCCTGTGGAATGAGAGAAGCCGGTTGTTCCTATACCGTGAGAAGTTGTGCAGGAGATACGTCAACCCCAGAACCCATGAGATGGTATGGCAGATAGTGGTCCCCAAGGCAGACGTCCAAATGGTGTTGGAAGCGTACCACGATCAAGCAGGACACTTTGGCTGGAGAAAGCTGGAGACCCTGTTGAGGTGTCGGTTCTACTGGGTAGGAATGCGCAGCTCCATCGAGAGGTGGTGTCGGAACTGTGGACCCTGTGGTCTCAGACGAAAGGACTACGGTAGTCAGAAGGCACCCCTGCAGCCTATCCGGACGACTCGTCCCTTGGAGATCGTGGCCTTGGACCACGTCAAATTGTCGCCAAGCAGGTCTGGATACTCATATGCCCTGACCATGGTGGATCATTATTCGAGATTTTTGGTGGTCATCCCCGTCAAGGATCAGACAGCAGTGACGGCAGCGAGGACCTTCCAAGCAAGCTTCTGCAGACCACATGGGTATCCGGACAGGTACTGACTGATCAAGGCCCTGCTTTTGAAGCGGATCTGTTTAAGGAATTTTGTCACTTGTATGGGTGTAAGAAAATTAGAACGACGCCATACCACCCCCAAACCAACGGCCTTTGCGAGAAAATGAACCACATTGTCGTTGACTTGCTAAAATCCATACCGCTGGAAGAAAGAAATCGGTGGCCAGAATTGTTACCTGACCTGGTTGACTTGTACAACCACATACCAGTGAGTTCTACCAACTGCACACCAGCTTACCTTATGAGAGCAAGGCCTGGAAGACTGCCAATGGACTTGGAACTTGGTGTGGTGGAACCAGAGGCAGATGACACCGTTGGAAATTGGGACACAAATCGGCAAGAGCAATACAGAAGAGTGCAAGCCTGCGTAGAAGAAAGTCTTAATAAAGCTCGGGAAAAGCAGGAGAATATTTACAACAAGAATGCTCCCGCTAAGCCTTTGATGCCTGGAGAAATGGTGTTAAAAAGGAAAAGGAAGATGCACAAGTTGGACAACCAGTGGGAACAAGAGCCCTATGTCGTACAAAATTCCAAATATGATAACAGAAAAGTCTGTATCATCAGTAAGGATGGAGGAAGAACGACCGCCACTGTGTCTAGAGACCATTTAAAGTTGTGTCCAGAGCCATTAAAGCTTCGGGAAGATAACCCTATTGTGAATCAAGAAGAGAGTGTTGAAGCGGTCATACACACGGATCTGGGAGATTTACCTGCGGATTGGCCCAGACTGGGAGATGCGGTAATCATTCCTGTGTTGCAGTTTTATCAGCCACAAGAGGAAACTCTACCTCCAGTCGTGCCCATTGTGCCAACAGAACCAGTTCTAGAGGTACCTATTCCAGCAGAACCCCAGCCTGCAGAATCTCAAGAAGTAGAATCACCGGAAGCAGCGCCCCATGCTATGGGATCCCCTGGTGAAGCTGACTCACACCGCCCAGCCCTCAGTACGCTTGCCAGATCCATAGAAAGATTGAGGCAGTATTATAGTTTGTCGTTACGCAGAACAGATAGATCAGAAACCAATATACCTGATGCTACTCCACGTAGATCAGAACGTACAACGAAAGGGAAGCTACCTATTCGTTATCAACAGTAGTCCTAACAAACTAGTTATTATGACTCAGAAAAGGGTTATTATTTATGACCAATTGTATAAAGTTGTATAAAGAAGTTTATTGCACTTGAAGGAATTTAGAGTATTGTGATAGAATGTGAATTACTTGAAAATGTCTTATAATGGACTGCGTGGCTGAGGACTGAGCCAGCCCAAAAACTGTATCCTGTATATAGTTGCACTTTGTGCCCTATCTTGGTTTTACATAAAACCAGTACAACTTACCTCTGAACATAAAACCCGTATGGTGTGGCACTGAGTGAGGTCTGCAGTCAGAAGTCCTGCAGCCCACCCAGGACCCACGTTGAAGGTTTGGTGCGGGTCCTTCACAAGAATACTATGTGTATTTATATGAAAATGTCTTAATACTTTTGTATTTTACTAATGACCATTGTATACAATGCAACGTTTTAAGAATTTCTCACCTCCCTGCTGGGAAGAGTTTGATGTTAATTGTTTAAATGCAAAACAAAATGTCTTTCTTTTTATATTTTTACAGCCCGGGAGTGCTGTGTTTTACCAAGGGGGGATGTGTAGCCCTGGTATGTAAGGCACACATAAAATCCTGGAGTCTGCATAGAAAGGTAACAGTTAAAGCTTACATCATCCATTCACACTTTAGACACACCCTCAGGGTATATAAGCTAGTGACATGCAGCAGAGAGGGGTGTGGTTGAGTTGTGCTGAGTCTTCCATGAAGCGAAGTGAAAGACAGTTAGTTCCTGTCAGCAGTTCATAAAGTGGAGGCTAGTAAGGGTGAGCCAGTTCATCTTAGCCTAGTCAGAGCTGTTCCTTAACCTGAAGACAGAGACAGCTTTGGAGAAAGGGAAGTTTGCAGCAGAAACTTCAGTCGCCTGTCCCAAGGACAGTGAAGTTCAGACGATGTGTTCCTGAACTAGGAGAATACTGAGAATCTGTCAGCGAGCTCCAAGGAAGAAGTAAGAAAGGATTGACTTGTACTACCTTAGGAAGTGTGCAGTGCCTATGTTAAGAGCGCGAGCAGGGCGAAGGGCGCAGTGGAAAGAAACAGAGAAGTGCCTTAGATATTGGATTGTCTGCACTATTAGCCGGTCACTGGGGACCGAAGGGTTGCTATCGCTTCACGCATAGTAACGGAACAACCAGAGTCTTACTGGACCTTAGGTCGCAGAAAGCAGCCCTTGAAGTGTCAATACGTAATCGGAGTCAGGAGGAACAAGGACTTTTAGCTAGGCCAAGCATAGAAGGACTCTGTTCTCACCACATAGAAGGCTCCACCACAATATTGGCCGGGCAGTACAGCTATAGAGTTAGCTGGAATATTCGGAGTTAACTTAGCTTTATGCAAGTTGAGCTCTTCTACAATCTGGAAGTTAAGGAGGCCTCTAACCTGCTCCGCTGTTACCTGGACGTGCAGTCTCCACCCCGACCAGCTCCCCGGGACCTGCCTAACATCTTGAAGTAAAAGGTATGGAAAGACGCTGGATGGTGTGAGACTGATTCATTTATCTGCACCCTACATCATTATAACCATAGACTCAGAGGGACAGTCCCACCTGTGGGGGACCCAACACCTAGCTGCCACAACATCCCCTCAGAGTTCTATTCAGCAGCGCTGGTCTTTAGTGACTAGAAAACTACAGGTGGCGTCACGAACTGTTATCTACCAAATCCCCTGTAAATAAACCCTTTAACGCCTGACCGCCAGGGACACAGACCGAGCCACGCTACCAGTGACATTCCCTATAGAACTCTACGGGCTCGGCTCCGAGTACCCCATAGCCCTGGTAACCCACAATTGTGGTGCGGTGTCAAACAAAGCCATGACACAATGCCAGATCCCTCATGCGATGGTCAGGAATGGAGCCTGATAGACCCCACTGGTGTGTGTGTAAGATTATCGGGTGTCGTTGCGGGGTCTGTTCTTTAGCAGGAGGAATATGCTGCTCCCCAGAAATATTCTGTAACATATGACAGAGCCTCAGATGTGGACGCGGCTAATTATCACATGGCTCCGATGACTTTTTTTTGGCATGAATACGACATGCTCTGATTATTCCCAGGCATGATCTCCCATCAGAGATCCACCACAAAATGTCTCATTACTTCTCATTACCCGGGCTTTTCAGGCTTGTATGGTGACATGCGGAGTCCCTGTGGCTCTTTACTATTGATTCATGGGCACTCGCCTCCTCCACTTTGGTGCCTCCATATGGCGCCATGTTGCCTAAATATTCTTCATTACAGCATGTGATGGAACAGAGGCTTACGGGGATGCCGTCTGGCAATTCTTGATGTACAGGCTTCAGACAAATCGCAACTTTTTAGAGTGTGAATATGGCACAAGTCACTCGAGGTCCCATGCCTAAGGTGGCATTTAGCAGGGGGCGGGAAAAAAGTGCATGGAGACTTCTATCAGAGACAGTCTGGTGTAACACTGTTTCAATGGTGAATGCCACTTACATGTAATGTCTGGTTTCACCTACAGAAATTTCCGAGCAGTGTCAAAGGGGTCTAACCTCTCAGGACTAATTCTGTAAATCAGGAGTGTCTGACTTCTACCTTCCCACATGTGCCTGCACCTAATTATAAAGCCTTTTCCTGTCCTTCTGACCATTTATATTGGATACGACTGGTCACCCTGCACTGTTATTACGTTACAGTGGTCAGAGAGCAGAATGTATAATCTTCTTCCCATCCCGGAAATATGGAGCTTCAGCCTCGTAGTAACCTCTGAGTGGACTCCATGGCCATGTTTCGGATCCCTTCTACATGCAAATTAGGCGGGAATTCTGGAATTACAGTGATTGCTCCAGGAGCGGACGCAGTTATCATCATCCGCTTATTTCCGGCTTTTATCATTTCCTTTCATCATCCTGATTCTGGATGAGATTATTCCTCAGACATCAATCATTAAAAACACTTCTGCAATTCCCAGTGTTCGTCATCTGCTCAGATCTCATCTTCTCACATCTCTTGCTTCACAGAAGCTTTACAGTTTATGGACATCATTGACATGGAAAGAATTAATTTCCATTATGTTTCTGGTTATTATGTACAGATAAAAAACTAATGCAATATTGACTATCATCACCTATATTCCTTCATTTTCAGACCTCCTGATATGCAGTTTGCAAATTGTTCCTAGTTTCAGACTCTTCTATTGTGGACTAGTCCCTCTCACTAATACATGTTAGATGCACCCACACAGCTTCATTCCTGGACTGATTTCCTCTTCTACAGCTCATTGATGATCATGTGTTTTCCAGTCTAAGGCCGGGGTCACACTGGCAACACAATCGGACGACTGCAATGCGATGAAATATCGCATTGCAGTCGGACCAATGTTAATCTATGGATCAGCTCCCAGTATCAGATTTTTTGTGGTCCGTTTTAAACGTGCAAGTGCAATCGCAGCATGCTGCGATTGTCACCGATTGTGGGTCGACTATCGCCAATGCAAATCTGTGGGTGCGATGAAAAATCGGTCTACAAACGGACCGCACGTGTGACTTGCGATTAAATCGCACCGGTGTCCTTTAGAAAAGCCGGCAATTCATCCCCGGCTATACTGTAAAATCACACTGACAGCTTTAATAAAGAATAGAATCAATACATATACACACATAAAATACATATACTGTATATATATATATATATAATATATATATGTCATTGTGACATATATATATACATATATTTATAGTTCATACACTTCTACATACTGTAATAGCCGCTAATTCAATTGCCGGCTTTTGTGAAATTCCAGAACCCGACATGAAATGACACATGGTTTACATACAGTTAACCATGTCATTTCACGTATTTTGATATATGGTTTTCACTAACAATTACATGAGTGTATGTGTGTGAAATTTCACACATGTGGGGGTTAATTAAAGGTGTAAATTCGTTGAAAAAAATGCGTGGGCTCCAGCTGTATTTTCTCCACCAGACAGACAAAGCAAGCGAGTGGGGGCAAATAATAATAGCCCAGGGAGGGTGCATTTATTTTGTGCCCCCCCTGGCTACTAACATCTGCCCCCAGCCACCCCAGAAAAGGCAAATCTATAATTAGATTCGCCCTTTCTGGCACTTTACCCGTCTATTCCCATTGCCCTGTAGCGGTGGCGAATGGGTTAATAATGGGTTAAAGCCACCTTGCAATTGAAAGGTGACTTTAAGCCAGGTTAATAATTGAGAGTTGTCAATTTGACAACTCTCAATTATTAATCCTATTGTATGAAAGGAAAAAAACCACACACACATTAATTATTAATCCTTTTAATGAAATAAAGACACAGTTTTGGACCATATTTTATTGCTCAACTGTAATCCCCTGAATGAATCAGCTCATCTCCCGGCGACAGGAGAGGAAGTGATTAGTGTGTGAAGCTTAATTGATTGCTTCCCACTTTCACTTCAGGTCAGGGTGACCTGACCTGAAGTGAAAGTGGGAAGCAATCAATTAAGCTTCACTCATTAATCACTTCCTCTCCTGTCGCCGGGAGAGGAACTTATTCATTCAGGGGGTAACAGCTCAGCAGCCAGCATTAGCTGCCTGCTAGCTGTAACCTGTTAACCCTTTCTGATGGTTTACAGCGTGGGACCTGACTGTGCATCGGATAGGTAAGAATCATTTTGCTTTTTTATTTTATTTTTCTTACAGGAAATGGTTTTAGCAGGAAAATAAAAGATGGTCAAAAGCTGTTTGCTTATTTCATTAAAATGATTTTTTATTAAAGTGTGTGTTTGATTTTTCTTTCATACAATAGGATTAATAATTGAGAGTTGTCTAATTGACAACTCTCAATTATTAACCTGGCTTAAAGTCACCTTTCAATTGCAAGGTGGCTTTAACCCCTTATAAACCCATTCGCCACCGCTACAGGGCAATGGGAATAGACGGGCAAAGTGCCAGAAAGGGATAATCTAATTATAGATTTGCCTTTTCTGGGGTGTCTGGGGGCAGATGTTAGTAGCCAGGGGGGGGCACAAAATAAATGCACCCTACCTGGGCTATTATTATTTGCCCCCACTCGCTTGCTTTGTCTGTCTGGTGGAGAAAATACAGCGGGACTAAATCGCATCTTTCCAGGAAAATCGGATGCCAGACGGATGACTGTTCATGACATTTTGCTGCGATAATCGACCGACTAAAACGGTCCGATTTTTTGTCGGTGTGTGTGACTCCAGCCTAAGTGAGCTTCCCTCCCTTATACTCTAAATGCTTCCTCTCTCCAACTTTGTTCTAGGATTAGATGGTGTGGCTGTGAACTGGTGACAGCGTGGTTGACTTTGCCCACCAGTGACAGGACAATTGCTGCACAATTGTGAAACATAGTTATGTGGCAATTGACCATAATGGTGGGTGGCGTTTTTGCCACATCCAGCTACACAGAACCACAATGTCTCTCTACCCTTACAGTGATTCCTCCTACTATAACTTGTGAAGGATCAGGTGCTTTCCCCCCTGTCCGCTGTCTGAGATATCTGCCCTCCCTGATACCTAGAACACTTTCCCACCTCTCTGAGCTTGGGCAGATTTGGGTCAATTTTGCAAACCAGCAAACTACAGTGGGTGAAAGAATCTGCAGAAAAAAAAGGGTTAGAAATGTTTAATGAAACTTTTATAAAGTTCCTTAATTTTACATTCAAGAAGCAAATAAATAAAATCCGGTATAAAGGTGAATATAGCGTTCAAGAAACTACATAATCCCTCCTTGACTGCGCTGCAGATATTTCTATTCTAACCTTAAGGCCGTTGTCACACTTGCGATAAACTCGCATGAGTCTCGGTGCCGGGTGTTGATGCAAGAAACTTGCACGAGACTCATGCGAGTTTCTCGCAAGTGTGACACCGGCCTGAGTCGCACATGGTACCAGGGTTATGGGGTACTCGGCACCAAGCCCATGGAAGTCTATGGGGAATGTCACAAGTAGCTCAGCTCGGTCCGTTGCCCTGGGCGCTCATTCAAAGGGGGAAATATTTACAGGGGAATTGTAGAAGTAGTTTGTGACGCCACCTGTGGTTTCTGATCAATTTGACCAGCGCTGCAAGATGAATCTTCTGAGGGGATGTTATGGGGCAGCTGGATATTAAGTCTCCCACAGGTGAGACTTTTCCCTCGAAGTCTATGATGGTGCAGGGTGCAGGCAATAAAGCAATCCACACAATTCAATCTCTTTCCATACCTTTACTGATGAAGGTTGCAGGTATGTCCCGGGAAGCTGGTCAGGGTGGAGAATGCACATCCAGGTAATCACCAAGTAGGTTTAAGGCCTCCTTTCCCTTTAATGTGTATCTGAGTCCTAACCTGCGTGAAGTCAGGTTTAACTCTGAATATGACAGCTTCGCCCGGCCAACATTGTGGTGGAAGTCTTCTGTTGGATAGAACTAGTCTTTTGTGCAGGGTCCTGCTAGACTGTTGTCCTTCCTGACCCCGGTTACGTATCGGCACTTAGGGCTACCCTCTGCGACTTGAAGTCCAGCAGGGATTCCGGTTTTCTCTCACTAGCCGTAAAGGTTCTAGCAATACTTCGGACCCGGTGTCCGGTTTAGTTGAGTGAAGGTGATCTGTCACCTAAGTCACTTTTTCCTTTGTCACCACTCGCCCGTCGCCCTGCTTTCAGACCCTTAACATAAGCACGGGTAACAGTCGGTGTAGTCGTCAGCTTTCTTCCTTCAAGCTCACTAACTGTTCTCAGTTGGCTCGTTGTAATACTGTCGTCCCCTTCCTTCTCTTCCTTCACAGACTCTGTCCAGAGCAGCTTTCAGGACATTCCGTCAGACTGAGTATAAGCCCGCTCCGAGAGTCACTTCCCACGCTCATAGGGAACCAGCAATAGCCTGTTCTGAGGTAACAGCTTCTATCTTCCTCCTTCTGTCTCTGACAGGAATATCTCTCTCTCTCTGACATGAACTAATCCGCACTCACTCCAACTCCCTCCAGTCTGAAAAATCACCTAACTGCTACGTCTCACTAACCTTATATATTCTAAGGTTCCCTCTAGTGGTAGTGTTGGAGAAGTGTGAAATGTGAATGAATATCAGGTTTTGCAATTACCTTTTTGTACATACTCCTGGGAACATGTGTACCAAGCGTAGCTGGGCCACACAGGCCTAACAGAATATTTCCATGAGATCCACGGTGACCATTCAGTCACTGGACCAATCATTATTTTAATTCTCACTCCCCTGAGCCATTAATAAGCTCAATAGTGGACAACCCCTTTAAAAAATATTGGTCCTAGTTGCCCAGCTCCGTCTTGCATGCATACATGAAGCCCATTTACACCTCTCAGATCTCCTTTTCTCAATGCAACTTGTAAGCATAAGATAGATGCTGGCTTTAATTTAAAGGGGTTTTAGCAAGTAAATAACCCTTTAAAAAAATGACACCTGATCATTTTTATTTTTAATTACAGTTTAGATGCCTAAAATGCTTTATTTTAGAACCTTTTTAAAACTTCTAATTATGGGAGATTAGTGATGTGATGGACAGAGGTGCATAGATAGATTCATATATACAGTCATGGCCAAAATTATTGGCACCCTCAAAATTGTTCCAGAAAATTAAGTACCGTGTTTCTCCCAGAAAATTATAATTACACGTTTTATTTCCTTTGTGTGTATTGCAACAACACAAAGAAAAAAACAGAAAAAAAATGAAAATTGGACATAATTTCACACACAACCCCTAAAAATAGTCAAGACAAAATTGTTTGCACTTTTCCAAAATTGTATGTAAACAACTTTTGTTTCAAGAATGTGCTGCTCGTTCAGTCTCACCTGTGGCAAGTAACAGGTGTGGGCAATATGAAAATCACACCTGAAACCAGATGATAAAGGGAAAAGTTATATATGGAATTTATATAAACTAGTCTAGCTTTCTCTTCTCAAACTTGGCATCAAAAGTCTCAGAATGTGGTGCATGGGAAATCTGCACAGAAGTTTTACAACTTTTGTAATATGTATGTGCATGAATAAATATATATTTATTCTCTTTTTCTTTCTTTAATTTACAGCTGATTAGTAGGGATTTCAAAAGGGACAAAAACATTCTTTGAGACCGGCAAATGTAGCTCCAGCCTTGATCAGTGCCCCCATAACGTGCTCTCTCTGTACACGGCCGGGGGCTTGTGCTGTCTGTGCCCCGGCCACGGTCTGATTTCTACATTGTATTAATATTGCAGGAAATGTATCTGTTTAATTCTTTCTCTGGTGTCAGCTGATACATACAGGAGTCATGTGACTGCTACGCTCCAATCATGGAGCAAAAGATTTAGAAAAATAAATAAGTGCAGCTGGACATGATGCATCATGGTTAATAACCGAATAATGTGGGCTCATCACTGGGAGTCATCAGTGAGAAGTCATGTCCAGGGCGATTTCTATCTGTGATCTGGTCATTGGCAAGAAAGCATTTATTCTAGTCCTATGGGGTCAAGCTGTGGAGAACGAGCTGAAATGGGCGTTTGTCATGTTGACTACGACAAAGTCAGGCGAGAAAACACCGAGAAGGTAGAGCCCCCGGGATGTGTGCGATGTATCTGCTGGGTCTCGGCTGCATTCATTTAACACATCTGAATAAACATTTCTGCAGATTAGCGCAGCACTTCCATCGCCGTGAAAATTTAATGAGAACTTTCTGCAGCGAATAATGATGATCTGGAGATCCACTTTGCATGTTAAGTCAATCTTGGCTTTAAACTCTCAAATTGAGAAAAATCAGCGGCTGCTGTCTAAAGCTTTTATACTCGGTGACTTCACGCTATTCGATTGTGATTGCTGCGCTGCACGGATTATGGACGTCGAGTTACATATTTATGCCTTTGGAAAAGATTTACTCCACTCCGCGCACAACACTCCCACTATACAGACAAATGGGGTGAGATGTAATGATGCCGCCGACTAATTCTCCCGGAGCTTGTATCGTGTCCAGGCACCATTTTACAATTGGGTCATTGTATCTTTGTAAGTTCGTATTGTATTGTTGTATCGTGAATCATTGCATTGTTTCACTATTTATCTTTTTGCATCATAATGATCATAGAATCCTATAATGTTAGCGTTGGAAGGGACCTCCAGGGTCCTTGTGTCCAACCCCCTGCTCAAGGCAGGAGTCACTAAACCATTTCAGACAGATGTCTGTCCATCCTCTGTTTGAAGACTTCCATTGAAGGAGAACTCACCACCTCTCGTGGCAGCCTGTTCCACTCATTGATCACCCTAACTGTCAAAAAGTTTTTCCTAAAATCTAATCTGTGTCTTCTCCCTTCCAGTTTCATTCCATTGCTTCTAGTCTTTCCTTGTGCAAATGAAAATAATGATGATCCCTCTACAATGTGAAAGCCTTTCAGATATTTGTAGACAGCTATTAAGTCTCCTCTTAGCCTTCTTTTTTGCAAATTAAACATTCCCAGATCCTTTAACCGTTCCTCGTAGGACATAGTTTGCAGTCCGCTCTCAAGCCTGATCGGTCTTCTCTGAACTTGCTCCAGTTTTTCAATGTCTTTTTTTAAAATGTGGTGCCCAGAACTGGACACAGTATTCCAGATGAGGCCTGACCAAGGAGGAGTAGAGGGCAATAATGACTTCACGTGATCTAGACTGTATGCTTCTGTTAATACATCCTAGAACTGTTTGCCTTTTTTCTGCTGCACACTGTCGACTCATGTGCAGTCTGTGATCTATTAGTATACCCAAGTCTTTTTCACACGTGCTGTTGCTTAGTTCTATTCCTCCCATTCTGTAGATGTAATTTTCGTTTTTTTGCCCTTATGTAGAATCTTGCATTTATCCCTGTTAAATACCATTCTATTTGTTGCCGCCCATTGTTCAAGCTTATCTAGATCCTTCTGAATCCTCTCTCTTATGTTTTGGTAGCTGAGGAGGGCAGGAGCAAAAAACCGCAAAGGCAGCCAAACACCAGAGAGGTTGGGATCTAATAGGTTGCAGACCCGTAAACTAACCGCACAACTAGAAGCAGTCGTGGGACGTTCCTACGGTGCCCTAGACGCCTCGTCACGGCCAGAGAGATTATCTACCCCTGAAGATGGAAAGCGGAATGCTAACTGCCCCAAAGGAAAAGGAAGCCCCCAAACATATAATGTCGGTTAGACAAGATGAAAACACGAACGCAGACAGAAAATAGAATGAGCAAACGCTGGGGCCCAAAACTGTCTAGATAGGACAGTACAGGAGAGAATACTGAATTAATATGAAACAGGAAAAAGGAGCGTCCAGCCAAGACCAAAAAATGGTATAAAAAATATGAACAACTTTATTGAAAAAATACAGATAAAAACGTTCACAATAGTAAATAAACAAAGATGAAAGTATAATGGTGATAGAACAAATGAATGATCCTGATATGCAAGAGAAAAACATGCCATGCCCCAAAATATTGTCAACCTAAATGAGTCAGGAAAGATGAATAAGTGTACATCTCACAAAAATGTGTTGTGATATACACATCTTACAAGGATACGTTAAAAAGATGCGTCACCATAATAAGGGCACCAGGTGGTGCCACAAAATCAACAGTTATAATTGCCAAATTGTAATGTAAATATATGGTGGCACATCAGATAACGTGATCCTCACACTCAGTGTACATGAGGATCGTGCAATACCATCAGCATTAGGAGCGGCTTATATGGAGTCAAAATAATACTATGTAGCGCCAGCATAAATTGCGCGACATTGGCGGCCCGGTTCGCTTAAGGCCTCTACCAAGATGGCGTTCGGGTCCTGACGTCACAGGAAAACTTTTTCCTGGACCCTTATCGTCATCAGAGCGCCGGAAGTGACGCGGGCGTCGCCTCTGTGACAGCGCTCACATGCGCGCTTCTCCATAATGGTAACCTTACACACCTGGGCAGTTTTATGGCTTCTATTTAAGCGCACCCAGCACCATTATCCACATAGCCCCCCGAGGAAGCTGAGTACAGCGAAACATGCGTCGGGGCACGCTCTTGATTTTGCACAGATTCCCCACTATGGGTAAGCATGTCTACACTTTATGCTCCATTTATGCTGGCGCTACATAGCATTATTTTGACTCCATATAAGCCGCTCCTAATGCTGATGGTATTGCACGATCCTCATGTACACTGAGTGTGAGGATCACGTTATCTGATGTGCCACCATATATTTACATTACAATTTGGCAATTATAACTGTTGATTTTGTGGCACCACCTGGTGCCCTTATTATGGTGACGCATCTTTTTAACGTATCCTTGTAAGATGTGTATATCACAACACATTTTTGTGAGATGTACACTTATTCATCTTTCCTGACTCATTTAGGTTGACAATATTTTGGGGCATGGCATGTTTTTCTCTTGCATATCAGGATCATTCATTTGTTCTATCACCATTATACTTTCATCTTTGTTTATTTACTATTGTGAACGTTTTTATCTGTATTTTTTCAATAAAGTTGTTCATATTTTTTATACCATTTTTTGGTCTTGGCTGGACGCTCCTTTTTCCTGTTTCATATTAATTCATTATGCTGGGAGTTGCCTTGTTTCTACTATGAAACAATGTTTACTTATGTTACCCATGGTTTAGGTTTAAGTAAACAGGAGAGAATACTGTCTGCAACCCAACAAAACCGTAGGAAAAACTCCAACACTTCTGATTCCAAAAATGCTGAGACCACACGGTCTCGACCACCTATATCAGATCTCTGGTGTGAACACGCAGCTACCCAGCAGTAAAAAATCAGAGGAACTGAGCAAATGAACAAATACAAAAAGAGAACAGAGACCAGCACACGCCCCCAAAGGGGACCTGGCTGAACTCAAAAAACAAGGCAGCAAAAACAAGGAAAATCAAACCACAGAAAAAAAAACAGAAAGTAACTTATCTGAATGATAGCAGGAGACAGCAGAAAAGCAATCTGAATTCCAAACAAGACCAGGCAGTAACAATTGATCACCGGTGAGGATCATGGGAGGTCAGCTCACTTATATCAGGCCAGTCCGTCCCCCCTGATAATCATTAATCAATTGCAGGTGGTGGACTTTTGCTGTTCAACATAGGTTCAATACCCTCAGCAACCACCAGAGGGAGCATCAGCTCCGAAGTCATCTCCAACACGTTCACAACACCTCTCTGTCTTCTCTAGTGTTAGCTATCCCTCTTAGCTTTGCATCATCTGCAAATTTGATCAGTTTACCTTCTGTTCCCTTATCTAGATATTTTATAAAGATGTTGAACAACACTGAGGCCAGGACAGAGCCTCGTGGTCCCCACTTGTAACACTGGGGCCAGGACAGAGCCGTATGGTACCCCACTTGTAACACTGGGGCCAGAACATAGCCATGTGGTACCCCACTTGTAACACTGGGGCCGGGACAGAGCCTTGTGTTACCCCACTTGTAACACTGGGAGCAGGACAGAGGCTTGTGGTACTCCACTTGAAACACTCTTCCAACTGGATGTACAACCATTTATTACCACTCTTTGCGTACGATCACTGAGCCAGTTATGAATCGACCTAACCGTAGCCTTGTCAATCCCATATGTGGTCATTATTTTAATGAGGATAGTATGAGATACTTTATCAAATGCTTTGCTGAAGTCGAGATATACTATATCTACCACATGTCCCTGATCCACCCAGTCAGTGATTCCATCATAGAAGTAAATTAGAGGAGTCTGGCATGACTTGTTTGCTACAAACCTATGCTGGCTCTGGTTAATTATTGTATTCTTTTCCAAGTACTTACATACATACTGTTTAATAATTTGTTCACAGATCTTTCCTGGCATAGAAGTAAGGCTCACTGGCCTGTTATTTGCTGTCTCTGTTTTCTTTATTATTGGCTTTAGCTCTTCTTGCGCTTTCCCTACAAACAGCATTATATTCTTCTATAGATATGCCCCCTTCTTTCCATTTAACATAGATTTCTTTTTTCTTTTTTAACAAGTGATTAAGTTCTGTGTTTATCCATCCTGGTCTCTTTAAATGCTTGCAATTCTGGAAGCATTTCATGTTGCCCCATAGTATTGTTACACTTTTGCACAATTGTTTTGTTCTATTGTTGCACTTTTGCAGCATTGTAACGTTGCACTGTTGTATGGTTGCAACGTTGTTGCACTGTTGTATTTTTGCACTGTTGCACCATTGTTGCACTGTATCCGTACGTACCTCAGCCACATCCACAATTATTCGCCGAAAAGGCAGCCATATAGGAGCAAGGGAACTCAGAGGACGTCGCCCGACAAGGTCCGCGTCTGCTGGCTTGGGACACTGTTTGTGTAGATGCTGGACAGGAGGGCGGAAGCCAGCGCAGTGCGATTTCCAGGAGGGAAACACACAGAAATGAGTCCTGGAAAGGTGCATCCCAATCTACCTGGGAGTTTGCTGGACCTCTGATCTAGAGGACACGGCACTAAGCGGGCATCTGCGCACAAGTGAACTTTGAGTAAAGCATTGGAAATTGCACCCTGCTGTGTCCTCTGAGTCATTCACGTCTCACCGGCCCTACACCGCACTCACCACAACAGCCACTACCATTACTTTTAACATCCTAACTGCCCTGGGACCAGGCCGGCTCCAGGTTTTTATGGGCCCCGGGCGAAAGAGTCTCAGTGGGCCCCTTTAACAGACCACGATTCATGATGCACAGATACGGCAGAGAAATATGGGTAAAGTACAATGCCAAACACTTCTCTTCTTCCATTACATGAGTGATATCTATTGTAAATTCTACAATAGCTCAAAAACTGCTAAATCCTCACAGCGCACAGTATAGACTGGACAGTACAGTCCTCCATACAATATTATGGGCACCACATAGTCCTCCATACAGTATTATGGGCCAAATATAATGCTCCATAAAGAATATTGGACCCCAAATAATGCTCCATACAGGATACTGGTCCCCATATAATTCTCCATACAAAATATGGAGCTCTCCTCTGCACTGCGCTGCGTTCTGCACTGTTACGGCTCAGGAAAGGACGCTGTGGAAAGACTCCCCATCATCATCATTGCCTCCCCATCATCATTGCCTCCCCATCATCATCGCCTCCCCATCATCATCATCATCGCCTCCCCATCATCATCGCCTCCCCATCATCATCGCCTCCCCATCATCTTCGCCTCCCCATTATCATCATCATTGCCTCCGGGCCCTGGCTCCTCACCACCATCACTGTCTCCCCCCCCACCACCATCACACATACAGCAGCACACACAGACAGCACCGCAGCACACACACACACACACAATCTCACCTGTCCGGCGTCCGCGCTCTCTCTGCCATAGCCGGCCGCTGAATGATGACGTCATTCAGCGGCCCTGCTGTGAGAGGAAGCGCCGCGCCCTGCAGTCGCCCCCTGGAGCCCAGAGCAGCGGAGGCACGGGGAGAGGTAAGTATTGCGCCGGCTGCTGCCAGGGCCCTGAGCAAGCGGGGGGGCCCAGTGGCGCTCTCGGGCTAACGGGCGCCGGGGTGCCCGACGGCAAGTGGGCCCCCCCGCCTGCTCAGGGCCCCGGCACTTGCCCGGGTATGCCGTGTGCTGATGTGGAGCCCAGCCGTGACTGGATCCATAACTTCCAGAAGCATGCACTAACGGAAGATCCCACTAGAGGTCACTACACACACACATCTCAGCTTACCTAAGAAACCGGTTAGTTCCAGTTTTACCTCAGACAGATCAGAACAGAAATTACCTCAGACAAGCTGGAGGGAGAGTGGAGTTCTCCTCAGGACATGAGAGAGAGAGGATTCCTGTCAGAGTTCAGTCAGAGCTAAAGCTGAAGTGTAGCTCAGGAGGAAGCGTGCCGACGCTTAGAGAGCGGCGAAGAGGCAGCACACCAACTGCCAGCGTGTGTGATCTTAATAGGACCCAGGTAGGCCGAAAGCAAGTGGAATTGGAGGGTTCTGTGAGCTTTAATAGCTCCCCTCATATACCGGATGCCGGGTCCCGAGCCTATAAGGATCTCCACGACCTATTAGGAGAACACCGGAGTTCCTGGAGGACTACAAGTTCCAGGAGTACCACAGTGTTGACACGTAACAGGATCAGGGAGAACGGAGTCGGCCTGATCAGCCACAGAAAAAGACCCTGTTCTGCCATAGAGAAGGTCCCCCACCAAGTCAGCCAGGTACAGAATAGGGATTAAGTTAGACCTAGCTACAGGCAGGTCAGGACCTAATAAAATAACGACAGAGAACAGGAGGCCATACACCTACCAGTGGAGGAATCCGGACGTGCATCCTTCGCCCTGCCGTGCTCCGGGGAGTACCTGCCATTCCTGCAGTAAAGGTACCAAACTGACTTTTGTGTGTGACTCCCTTATTGTCTCTGACGGCGGGATCCCCATCTGTCCTGCATCCATATATTTCTATCTGCCCTGGAAGGACACCGTCTTACTTGTAGAAGACCTACCATCTAGCTGCCCAACATCATCCCTTCCAGAGTATGTGCACAGCAGCGCTGGTCCCTCTGACCAGATACTACAAGTGGCGTCACGACAACTTACACATTCATTTATTTCCCCTGTAAATATCCCCCATTTTCAGTGAGCCCCAGGGCCACGGACCGAGCAGCAGCTACCGTGACATCCCCCATAGACATCAACGGGCTCGATGCCGAGTACCCCAAAGCCCTGGCGGGTGGCTCATCTGTTTGGCGTCACGAACAGGATTCTGAAGCTCGTGAAACGCGAGTCCTGTGTGCCTAAATCGACTGTTTTTGTGCTTAAGAACTGCCAAAAATCATCAGAGACTGTATTGCCATTTTTGAAAAACAACAACTGCCATTTTATTGCCATATTCGCGCCCTGAGGCGCTGGTGAAGAAGGTGGGCATGCACTCACCTAGTGGCGCGAAAACTAGTGGGCGTACCTGCAAAAGGCGCTGAGTCCTAGACACGCCCCCAACGCTGACGCGGCGGCAGGTCCTGTGGAGAGCTTCAGTGAACGCTCTGACGTCAGAGCGCCAGCGACACAGGTCTTCTCTCCACCGCTGTGCCTGCAGAGCTGCAGCCTTCAGAGAAGGTAGGCCACGATTAACTAAGGGGGCACAGATATGTCGCAGCAGCAAGCCGACAGCGCGGCCCAGGCCGACGACCCCAATGACTTACCACTTGGCGCTGCAGTGCAGATAGAAATGCGGCCCCTCACCTGGTCCTGTGGTCCCAATAGTACCGCTAACGCTGCCATACATGCCTGGAGCAAAGTGGCTCCCTCAGTACAGCGGCAAGCCAGACACCCTGCCCGGGTTCAAGCGGAAAATATGCAGCATAATGGACATGTACCCTATGACAGAAAAGCAAAGAGCTGCAGTAGTAGTGGGACAGTTAAATGGTGCTGCTGAAAGAGAGGTAGAGACTTGGACAGCTGCAGACCAGGAGACAGTGCATGCAATTTTCTTAAAGCTACAGTCTATCTTTGAAGACCACACTGAAACAGATCTCCGGATGATGTTTTATCAATGTTCCCAGAAATCAGATGACAGCATTAGGGACTATGCTTGCCGGCTACAAGGGGCCCTGCGAGCTCTTAAACAAGTTAACCCTATAAGTGTCACCGACGAAAATAAAATGTTAAAGGAACAATTTGTACGGGGACTGAGGTCCCAAACAGAAGGCAGGACTGTGCACTGGTGGTCCTTGGATCATCCTGATGCTACCTTTGATGCCCTTAAGGATATGGCTATAAAAGGACTGCGACCTCTGGAAACACCCGAGATGGCAACCCAGTGTCACCCGAGTGAAACCACCCTAAAGCCAACAGCATCCACCTTTTCCCCGCTGGTGGCGGAAGCCAAAACGCAGGAGGCACCCCCTACTGAGCTGGACTGTCTGCGCTCAGAAGTGCGCCAGCTGACTAAAAACCTGGCCACTGTAATGAGTGCCCTGCAATTCACGACGAAGGAGGAAGGAAAGATCTTGCTTGCTGACTGCCCGGAGGATGTCCCTTGGATGCGCCGGAGGAGAGGGAGGACGTCGCCCCACCGGAGGAGGACAACGCCACCCCCAGGAAGGACCCGCGACCAGCATCATCCTCGCCGAGAGATCATCTGCTACCGCTGCCACAGGGAAGGTCCTCCAGAGCACGTCTGTGT
The DNA here is from genome assembly GCA_033576555.1 of Oophaga sylvatica. Lineage (NCBI taxonomy): Eukaryota > Metazoa > Chordata > Amphibia > Anura > Dendrobatidae > Oophaga > Oophaga sylvatica. The sequence goes on from JARQOD010000003.1 coordinate 392,105,802, forward strand.
CCTTTAAACGAGCAAGTCCTGGGTCCGAGGGCCAACACCCAGGAATAGACTCCTCAGGCCCCTCAGACTGGAACCGCAGGTTTGTGGAGGAAGACCATACCTGTCCATCATATTGGACGGGATCGCAATCCCTGCCCTGCTGGACACTGGATCCCAGGTAACCATTATACCCGATGTTCTCTACAACAAGTACTGGTCCAGTGATAGTCCTCAACCCCCAAACCCTGACTTTGCAGTATACGCCTCTAATGGTCTCCCTCTTGAACTACAGGGGGCTAAAGATGTAGACGTGAAAGTGGGAGAGTGGAGCTAAAGAATCAGGGACTTCTTGTAGTAAAGACTGTTAATGAAGAAAATGGGTTGAATGTGGTCTTAGGCACTAACATTATTAGTAACTGTTTGGAGGAGGTTGTGTTTTTACTCCAACAGCTTGCTGAAATCGCCAGACCAAAGCAAAAGGAGAGATCCGGAAGGAGATCCGAACCCTGATGTACCAGCAACAAGTGAAACTGACCGGTGGTGAGATTGGTAATGTACGGGTGACAGACCCGAACCCCATTGTGATACCCCCTATGAGTGAAATGCTTATTTGGTGTAGAGCAGCAATAGGTCTGAGAGGACAGAACTACCAAGCAGTAGTAGAGCCCCATTGTTCAGAACACAGACCTACACTCTTGACTGCCAGAGGGGTAGTGGATGTACATAATGGGAGGGTGCCAGTGCGTCTTCTCAACTGGGGAGAAGATGAAGTCAAGTTACCACGTTACGCCACTGTTGCTAAGTTACATGCTGTGGATAATAACTCCATTCACCCAGCGGAGCCCTCAACCTCCCCACAACCAGTGGAGGGTAACGGTCCGACCACCCAGGTGGAGGATTGGTGTCAGCAGCTCCATGTTGGGACAGACACCACTCCAACCCACCAGAAACAGGGAGTACTACAGGTAGTTCAGGAGTATACTCAGGTATTCAGCAAACACCCACTCGACTTTGGGACAATAAAAGGGGTTCAACATCACATCCCCACAGGCAATCATCCTCCGATCAAAGAACGGTACAGGCCTATACCACCAGCACACTGCCAAAAGGCCAAAGAGATGTTGCGTGATATGAGGGAAGCAGGAGTGATAAGGGATAGTTGCAGTCCCTGGGCAGCACCTCTAGTCCTAGTTAGGAAAAAGGATGGAAGCATGCGAATGTGCGTAGATTACAGACAAGTAAATCGCATTACACATAAAGATGCATACCCTTTACCACGCATTGAGGAATCTTTAGCTGCACTAAAAACTGCTAACTACTTCTCCATCCTTGACCTCACTAGTGGGTACTGGCAAGTAGCTGTGGCTGAGGAGGATCGGAGAAGACGGCTTTCACCACCCCGATGGGACTCTGTGAGTTTGACAGAATGCCGTTTGGACTCAGCAGTGCCCCTGGCACGTTCCAGAGAGTGATGGAGAGTTGCCTGGGACATCTCAACTTCGAAACTGTGTTGCTGTACCTGGACGACGTCATCGTGTACTCCAAAACGTATGAAGACCATTTGAAGCACCTGGCGGAGGTATTTGAGTCACTGTCCAAGTATGGGATGAAACTGAAGCCTTCTAAGTGCCATCTGCTCAAACAAAAAGTACAGTATCTGGGACATATCGTCAGCTCTGAAGGAGTAGCGCCAGATCCCGAGAAGGTCACCGCCATCCAGAAATGGCCGGAGCCGAAAAATCTTAAGGAGGTGCGACAGTTCCTAGGACTGACAGGATACTACCGGAGGTTTGTAAAAGATTACACTAAGAAAGCAGCTCCTCTGCAAGACCTCCTGGTGGGACAGTCCCTCAAAGGCAGAAATTCTCATTTCCATTGGGGTAAAGAACAGGCAGAAGCATTCAAGGAAATTAAGGAGATCCTGACAGGTGATGAGATCCTAGCTTACCCTGACTACAGCCAGCCGTTTCTGCTGTATGCTGATGCCAGCAACGAAGGATTGGGAGCAGTCCTCAGTCAGAAGCAAAATGGCCTGGAGAAAGTCATCGCCTATGCTAGCAGGCAGCTCCGCCCGACTGAGAGGAACCCAGAGAACTATAGTAGCTTCAAGTTGGAGTTCCTGGCACTGGTCTGGGCCATCACGGAAAGGTTTAAACACTATTTGGCCTCCAGCAAGTTCACTGCCTACACAGACAACAACCCCTTGACGCATCTTGAAACAGCTAAGCTGGGAGCCATGGAACAACGATGGATGGCTCGACTGTCAAATTATCAATTCACAATTAAGTACCGGGCGGGCCGCAAGAATGCCAATGCTGATGCCCTGTCCAGGATGCCTCATGAATCAGACACTGAAGAGGAAGTGGATGATCTGGAAGAGATTGAACTACCTGCCTTTCACCGGAATGGGTGATCTACGAGCAACAAGCCAGCAGGAGATCGTGTGGTAAGACGTTGAATCCTTTACCTCAACACAGCTGGAAAGAGACTCAGGACAGCGATCCAGTGGTCAGCCGTATCAAGGAGCTGATAACCCAGGAAGGTTCCTCCTTGGAGAAAGATGCACCTCTACCAGCAAGGCAGCTGTGGAACGAGAGAAGTCGATTGTTCATCTACCGTGAGAAGCTGTGCAGGAGATACGTCAACCCAAGGACCCATGAAATGGTCTGGCAGATAGTAGTTCCCAAAGCAGACATCCAGATGGTGTTAGAAGCCTACCACGATCAAGCGGGACACTTTGGCTGGAAAAAGCTGGAGACCCTGTTGAAGTGTCGGTTCTACTGGGTAGGGATGCGCAGCTCCATCGAGAAGTGGTGCCGGAACTGTGGACCTTGCGGCCTCAGACGAAAAGACTACAGCAGTCAGAAGGCACCCCTGCAGCCCATCCAGACAACTCGCCCTTTGGAAATCGTGGCCCTGGACCATGTGAAGTTGTCACCCAGCCGGTCAGGATATTCCTATGCCCTGACTATGGTGGATCACTACTCCAAATTCCGGGTGGTCGCCCCTGTTAAAGATCTGACAGCAGAGACAGCAGCAAAGACCTTCCAAGCAAGTTTCTGCAGACCACACGGTTATCCAGAGCAGGTGCTAACTGATCAAGGCCCAGCCTTTGAGGCCGAATTATTCAAAGAGTTCGGTCACTTGTACGGCTGTAAGAAGATCAGAACAACACCGTACCACCCCCAGACCAATGGAATTTGTGAAAAGATGAATCACATCGTCATTGACTTGCTGAAAACCATACCACTGGAGGAAAGAAATCGGTGGCCAGAATTGTTACCTGACCTGGTAGACATGTACAACCATATACCGGTGAGTTCCACCAATTGCACCCCAGCCTATCTCATGCGGGCAAGACCAGGAAAGCTGCCCATGGATCTAGAGCTTGGAGTTGTAGAACCGGAAGCGGATGTAAATGCTGGAGACTGGAACACGAACAGACAGGAACAGTACAGAAAAGTACAGGCCTGTGTTGAGGAAAGTCTCAATCGATTCAGGGATAAACAAGCAGATCGTTACAATAAAAGTGCGCCAGCTGAACCTTTCGCACCTGGTGAAATCGTACTAAAAAGAAAAAGAAGGTTACACAAACTCGACGATCAGTGGGAAAGAGAGCCCTACATCATACAGAGTTCCAGGTTTGATAACAAGAAGACGTGCATAATAAGCAAGGATGGAGGAAAAACGACTGCAACTGTGTCTAGGGACCATCTAAAGTTGTGTCCGGACCCATTAAAGCTTCGTGAGGAAGAACCTGTTGTCAATCAGGAAGAGAGTGATGAAGCAGTCATACATACAGATTTGGGAGATTTACCTGCAGATTGGCCCAGAATTGGAGAAGCTGTAATCATTCCTGTGCTTCAATTCTATCAACCTCAAGAAGAACCTCTACAACCAGTTGTTGCAGTAGAGTCGGTACCAGAGGAACCTGCCCCAGCAGAACCTCAACAAGTGGAACCCCAAGAAACGGTACCCCAAGAAGTTGAACCTCAGGACGAAGGATCCCCTGCAGAAGTTGAGCCAGTTCACCCAACGCCCAGTATACTTGCCAGATCCATAGAGAGGCTAAGGCAGTACTACAATTTACCTGCATGCAGGGATAACAGGGTAACTGATACCTCACCTACCACTACACCACGTAAGTCAGTACGTATGACAAAGGGGCAATTACCTGTTAGGTATAGAGAGTAGAACTTAACTCCTGTAAATAACTATCTATGACCACTGTACATAAATGTATAATGTATATATTTTTGCTAATAATATGTTGTATCATACCATTATTTATTGACCTGTTTTCCCTTATCATCTTGGAACAAGAGAAATGGACATTATTTTCTACTTGTTTTCTCCACCCTTATTTGAGCACCCTTTCCAAAAGAGACTGGGACTTTTATGGTTGCTCAAAGTTCCTCAATCCCTCATTGTACATAATTGACCAGTTTTGTTTATGCAACGGTTCAAGAGTGCCTTACCTCCGTAAAGGAAGAATTGTTTTTATATGTTATTGTTCTTTTACCTGTTTTTGTATTTCAGCCCCGGAGTGCTGAGTTTTACTAAGGGGGAATGTGGAGCCCAGCCGTGACTGGATCCATAACTTCCAGAAGCATGCACTAACGGAAGATCCCACTAGAGGTCACTACACACACACATCTCAGCTTACCTAAGAAACCGGTTAGTTCCAGTTTTACCTCAGACAGATCAGAACAGAAATTACCTCAGACAAGCTGGAGGGAGAGTGGAGTTCTCCTCAGGACATGAGAGAGAGAGGATTCCTGTCAGAGTTCAGTCAGAGCTAAAGCTGAAGTGTAGCTCAGGAGGAAGCGTGCCGACGCTTAGAGAGTGGCGAAGAGGCAGCACACCAACTGCCAGTGTGTGTGATCTTAATAGGACCCAGGTAGGCCAAAAGCAAGTGGAATTGGAGGGTTCTGTGAGCATTAATAGCTCCCCTCAGCAACGAATACCGGATGCCGGGTCCCGAGCCTATAAGGATCTCCACGACCTATTAGGAGAACACCGGAGTTCCTGGAGGACTACAAGTTCCAGGAGTACCACAGTGTTGACACGTAACAGGATCAGGAGAACGGAGTCGGCCTGATCAGCCACAGAAAAAATACCCTGTTCTGCCATAGAGAAGGTCCCCCACCAAGTCAGCCAGGTACAGAATAGGGATTAAGTTAGACCTAGCTACAGGCAGGTCAGGACCTAATAAAATAACGGCAGAGAACAGGAGGCCATACACCTACCAGTGGAGGAATCCGGACGTGCATCCTTCGCCCTGCCGTGCTCCGGGGAGTACCTGCCATTCCTGCAGTAAAGGTACCAAACTGACTTTTGTGTGTGACTCCCTTATTGTCTCTGACGGCGGGATCCCCATCTGTCCTGCATCCTCATATTTCTATCCGCCCTGGAAGGACACCGTCTTACTTGTAGAAGACCTACCATCTAGCTGCCCAACATCATCCCTTCCAGAGTATGTGCACAGCAGCGCTGGTCCCTCTGACCAGATACTACAAGTGGCGTCACGACAACTTACACATTCATTTATTTCCCCTGTAAATATCCCCCATTTTCAGTGAGCCCCAGGGCCACGGACCGAGCAGCAGCTACCGTGACATCCCCCATAGACATCAACGGGCTCGGTGCCGAGTACCCCAAAGCCCTGGCGGGTGGCTCACTGACGCCGGCCCTGCCTGGGACACAGCTCTACCCATGGATAGCTTAATCATCTTTGCTGCCATAACATCATCCCAGAGGATGCGTCGGCTACCCTTGCCGAATACCATGGGTGGCGTCACGAACATTTAAACCTTTCATAAACTTTAATTCCCCTTTTCATCATCCCCCCTCTTATTGGGCGCCCAGGGCCACGGACCGGGTCACTGCTGCCGTGACACATCCCCTTAAGAACCAGCCTGGTACCGAGTACCCCACAGCCATGGTGGGTGCTCCAGTTGCACCCTCACTTGCTCTTCCACTGTATAGTTGCACCATTTCACAGTCCCATAGTCACACCGTTGTGGTGTTTCAGCATTGTACCCTTGCACCATTTAACCATTTTATTGTTGCACTGATGCATCTTCCTGTGCTTTTAGGAAGGATTAACATTTCAGAGAACGAATTACAAAATATCTGCAAACTTAAAGGTGATCATTTACTTAAAGGGGTTTTCCCACAAACAAAAGTTCATTTTATTCAATAGATCTTAGAATAATAACCAAGCACCTGCTATTCCAGTGCAAGTACAAAGAAGGGATCTCATTGATTACTGTGCCAGGTCAGCTGATATTGATAAAGATACAGTACTGCTTTTGTTTGAAATATTCACCCTAATAATTATATTCACAATCCATAATTAACCTGTAGCGTTATTGAAGCTGTACGGAATGAGCCATCATTTACCTTTAGACATACATAATGTATATTACGGCAGCCATATGAACAGTTCAGACCGCAGACTCTAAAGACAGACGCTCTCTCAGCCTCGCTCACAGCAGGAACTCCCAGCACTCAAAAATTACATTTCTCCCAAGGTCTCTGGAACTAAAGAAACATCCTCTGTGCCCCTAGCAATCATCCCACATACTACACAGGTCTCAGCAGATGGGAAGTAAAGCTTAGTGAACACTAATCTGAGGAATGAATGATAAAAGGAAAAAAGAAAAATCATCATTCCCTTAATATTTGTCAGGCTGCAGGACTATGCAGAAGTTCCTGAAACAAACTGCCTTGTAGAAAGGCTGCAAAACCCATGGGGTATTAATCTGCAGCTGCTCTGTCAGCTGGCAAAAAGCAAAAATGCTTAGTCAGGAGGGTGGGGCTTAGTCAGGAGGGTGGTGCTTAGCAATTTATCTGTCCAGTGTAAACTGGGGGGAGGCTCCTGCTGCAGCCATCTCAACTGGGGAGAGGCTCCTGCTGCAGCCAGCTCAACTGGGGGGAGGCTCCTGCTGCAGCCAGCTTTCTAACAAGAGCATTTAATGCATTCCACAGTTTTTACATTTTAATATGGGTAACAAATAAGTGCAAATTAATGGAGAAGAATAAGGAAGTGCTGAGATTTTTTTTTCTATGTTTCATGTGTAAGGGGTGCAGAAACTGTTCCACGTCCCTACCCCCTTAAAGTATTTGCATGTCTATATACTCAAGTATGTATGTATATTTTTGCCTTTCCATGCTGCTATGTATATATATATATATATATATAATAATATATATATATATATATATATATATATATATATATATATGTCAGTATGCTAAGTGTTATGTAGGTAGAAGTTAGGGTAAGTGTAGTACCCCGAATCGGACACTAGATGGGGGACATTAGTGTACATAGTTCTTTAGGAGGAGCTAGCTGTGTTAAGAGGAAAGTGTCTTCATGTTTGTAAGAATTAAGGGCCTAATGCCTGTGTAGGGTGGTCGGCTCCGCAGCGTTAAGCAAGGTACCCGGCCATCCAGAGTCCAAACGGACAGAAGTACAGCTGAAGCAGCAGTGTGACCGCAGTGTGGAGCATAAGCTTGAGAAGTGGTCCTAGGTAGTACAGGGACACAGGTCGCTCATCAAGTGGCAGATCATTGCATGGGCCAATGCCCTCAGATTCGGGGCGAAACGGATGAGGGAACCCCCAAACGTAGTGAGTCTGAACAGAGAGGACGCTGTGTTACCACAAGAGGCGGTACGACCCCGTAATGTACTAAAGGACGTACAGAGTACAGAGGAAGGAAACAATGTGTACTGTATGGAACCTTATGCTGATGTTGTCACTGACAAGGATGTGCTGCGAATCAAAGAAAGTAAAGGTTTCCGTTTTAAGTATGAAATGGACTCTGTCTCTTTATATGCAACAACGGCAGACAGTGGAACTTCAGCCAGCCCGATGGGACCTTGACAATGCAGAAGGTGAAGCAGAAGGTATGCTGCAGAGGGGACATTATTTGCATGTGATGGGAGGCCAGGGCGCGTCAGAGCCATTAGTCTCAGCCACGACTACGGCCCTGGCCCTCCCTCACACTTGTTATTTTATAGTGGGTTTATAAGCCCCCTATGTAAATATAATTTGACCACTCTACACTTCTAAGTTGTGCATCTTTCGAGTACACGGTGGTCCACATTTATCATGCAGTTTATGCAACATTTTGCCACTAACAATCACTAATTTTTGCAAAAAAAAGTTTCACATAAAAAACTTCAGCCTTGATAAAAATGCTCCATCATGCCTAAATATCATTTTCAAGATCTGTCCTTGTTGTCAGCATACAAAATGTTGTGTTACATTCAGACGCTGTTCACACAGCTGAGCGTTTGCTGCACTGCACAGGTCTGTGAGCTGAGCATTGGAGCAGCAGCAAATCTCTCCTGTCCTGGACTCCGATATCTGCACTAATCTCGTCCTCATCAGAACTGGGGCAGGATGTGTTTCACATTTCCGCTTTCTAGGATCTAAACAGTTAACTTTTCCAGCACTTGGAGATCTTGGAACAGTAAAGTACTGGACAAAGTGAATGTTTGTGTTACATGTGTACATTTCTCTTGTGGGAACGCTGAGTTTTATGTGGATTTTCCAAGTAGAATTGCATTAGATGCCTAAAATCTGCAGGTAAAAAACACATGGAATCAGCACATGGCGTCACACTGGCGACAAAATCGGACGACTGCAATGCGATGAAATATCGCATTGCAGTCGGACCTATGTTAATCTATGGAGCAGCTCCCAGTATCAGATTTTTTGTGGTCCGTTTTAAACGTCCGTGTGCAATCGCAGCATGCTGCGATTGTCACCGATTGTGGGTCGACTATCGCCAATGCAAGTCTATGGGAGCGATGAAAAATCTAATTACAAACGGACCACACTGTGTGACTTGCGATGAAATCGCATCGGTGTCCTTTAGAAAAGCCGGCAATTCATCCCCGCCTATACTGTAAAATCACACTGACAGCTTTAATAAAGACTAGAAAGAATAGATATATACACATAGAACACATATATATATATATACATGTCATTGTGACATGTATATATACATATATTTATATTTCCTAGACTTCTACATACTGTAATAGCCGCTAATTCAATTGCCGGGTTTTGTGAAATCACAGAAGCCGACATGAAATGATACATTGTTTCCACACATTTAACCATGTAATTTCATGTATTTTTATATATGTTTGAAACATACAATTACATGAGTGTATTTGTGCAAAATTTCAGACATGTAGGGGTTAATTAAAGGTGTAATTTTGTTGAAAAAAAATGCGTGGGCTCCCGCTGTATTTTCTCCACCAGACAGACAAAGCAAAGCGAGTGGGGGCAGATAATAATAGCCCAGGGAGGGTGCATTTTTTTGTGCCCCCCCTGGCTACTAACATCTGCCCCCAGACACCCCAGAAACGGCAAATCTATAATTAGATTCGCCCTTTCTGGCACTTTGCCCGTCTATTCCCATTGCCCTGTAGCGGTGGCGAATGGTTAATCTCACCTTACTGTCACCTTGCAATTGAAAGGTGACCTTAAGGCAGGTTAATGATTGATAGCTGTCAATTAGACAACTATCAATTATTAATCCTATTGAAGTAAATAAAAAAACACACACACTTTAAGAATAAATAATTTTAATGAAATAAAAACACATTTTTTTGACCATATTTTATTTTACACTTAATCCGTGCGAAGCCATTGATCTCCTAAAATAAAGAAAAAGAAATAAAACAACATTATTCTTACCTATTCCGCCGATCTGTCACGTCCCACGCTGTAATCCTTCACAAAGGGTTAACTAGCTTTGAGCCAAGCAGTGCAAGTAATCCTGCATGCTCAGCTCAAAGCTCATGAATGAATAAGTTCCTCTCCTGGCGACAGGAGAGGATGTGTTTCATGAATGAAGCTTAATTGATTGTGTCCACTTTCCCTTTAGGTCAGGTCACTACAGTTAAATTGGCAATAAATCAATTAAGCTCCATTCATGAATCTATTCCTCTACTTTCGCTGGGAGAGGAACTTATTCATTCAGGGGAATACAGGTCTGAGACAGCATTATTAGCTCTCTGCGACCTGTAACCTGTTAACCCTTTCTGATGGATTACACCGTGGGACCTGACTGTACATCGGATTGGTAAGTATAATTTTGCTTTTTTATTTTATTTTTATTACAGGAAATGGTTTTAGCAGGAAAATAAAATATGGTAAAAAACTGTGTGATTATTTAATTAAACTTATTTTTTATTAAACTGTGTGTGTTTGATTTTCTTTCATACAATAGGATTAATAATTGATAGTTGTCTAATTGACAGCTATCAATTATTAACCTGGCTTAAAGTGACCTTTCAATTGCAAGGTCATTTTAACCCCTTATTAACCCATTCGCCACCGCTACAGGGCAATGGGAATAGACGGGCAAAGTGCCAGAAAGGGCGAATCTAATTATAGATTTGCCCTTTCTGGGGTGTCTGGGGGCAGATGTTAGTAGCCAGGGGGGCACAAAAAAAATGTACCCTCCCTAGGCTATTATTATCTGCCCCCACTCGCTTGCTTTGTCTGTCTGGTGGAGAAAATACAGCGGGAGCCCACGCATTTTTTTTCAACGAATTTACACCTTTAATTAACCCCTACATGTCTGAAATTTAGCACACATATACTCATGTAATTGTATGTTTCAAACATATATAAAAATACATGAAATTACATGGTTAAATGTGTGGAAACAATGTATCATTTCATGTCGGCTTCTGTGATTTCACTGAAGCCGGCAATTGAATTAGCGGCTATAACAGTATGTAGAAGTGTAAGAACTATAAATATATGTATATATATATGTCACAATGACATATATATATATATATATATATATATATATATATATATATATATATGTGCTCTATGTGTATATATCTATTCTTTCTTTTGGCATTTAAATACTATTCTTTTGGATCCATTATATGTCAGTTTTGCAAGCCTGCGAGAAAATCTCGCAAGTCGGATGAAAATCGGATGTTACAAGGTACACACACATGCGACTAAATCGCATCTTTGAAGGAAAATCGGATGCCAGAAGGATGTGTGATGTTTTTATTTTGATCCGATTGTCGACCGTCTAAAACGGACCGATTTTTTGTGGTTGTGTGTGACTCCGGCCTAAGGGTATGTTTCCATGGTCAGGAAACAGTCCGGATTAGCTGCATGTTTGACGCTGTGCGTTGGCGCAGCGTCAAACACGCAGCGTCCAGATGTTACAGCATAGTGGAGGGGATTTCAAGAAATCCCGTCTCCACTATGCTGCAAAACACGCAGGCGGCAGACCTGCGTTTCCGGACATGCGGCGCGTCTTTTAGACCGCAGCATGTCCTATTCCCTTGCGTCGCCGCAAGGGAAATAACACAGGGCTATGTAGCCTGCGGTCATTCCGGATGTGTTCCGGATGTGTTCCTGAACACATCCGGAATGAGCGCGCGTTCAAAAGGGGGCGGGGCTTTGGGCGGGGACTTTCCACTCCATCCAACGCGCTGTGTTTCCTGAACGTGGAAACATAGCCTAACAATAAAGTTTTGTCAAAACCAAATACCAGGAAAAATATAAAACAAAGCAGCTTTATATAAAACATGACACAGCAATAAGAAACAAAAACTGCAGCGTCCAAAATGCATGAAAAAAACACAAGGGACCTAATTTACCTAATAGGTGCAAAAAATCTGCAACATCAAAATCCCTCCAAATACTCATCATGGGAGCGTAAGAGGTTGCAGCAGGGAGGAGATTATTGTACACAGTAGATCAGTGTGGAGAGGGGGAAAACATTTAAGTCTTCAAGGAGGGCAGAGAAAACAGGCTGCAGAAAGGTAAAAAAGCACTCCAGGAATGTTTCTCACCTCTCTGTCTTCCTCCTCCTGCAGCTCCTCTGCTTCTGTGTGTCCAGGCTTTGTAGACTGGCTTAGGCTGCTTTCACACATCCATTTTTTGCCGTCAGGCGCGATCTGGCTTTTTAAAAAAAAACGGATCCGTTTTTTTATTCCCTCGGATCCGTTTTTTCTCATTGACTTGCATTAACGCCGGATCGCGCCGCATATCCTTCCGTTTTGTCCGTTTTTCCAGATCCGGCATAAATTTCAATTATGGCGGCCGGACAAAACGGGTCGAGGAATGTTTTTTGTTTCCGGCTAAAAAATCGGACAGCGCCTGAAGCGGCGCATCAGGCTTGCTGGTACAATAGAAGTCCATGGCTGCCGGATCAGGCAAAGGAATGATCCATCCACCGGACTCCATTTTCTTCCTCTGCGCATGCCTGGAAGTAGGAAATCCAGGTCGGTCTCTCTCGGTGTTTCTCTCTCTCTTTCTCTCTCTTTCATGACGGATCCGGCTAAAAACCTGATCCGTCGCATCATTTTTTCCAATCTGCACAGGATCCGTCTTTTTCAATCTTGGACGGGTTGTGCCGGATTGGAAAAAACGGATGTGTGAAAGTAGCCTTAGACTGTGTCACTCTAGTATTCCGATAGTTGGCGTGCTCGGCCCTGCTAGCACTCCAGTGGATTTTGCTTTAACAATGAACCATAGGACATAACCAGCTTTGCTGTGCCACTGCACTTTGCTACATCTCTACTTGTGAGGTTCCTGACATACCCATCTCTGCAGTGCTGCTGCGGAATTCTACAGTGCCACATGTGAGTGTCCTGTCACACACAGGTCAGCTGTGCCACTGGGCTCTGCTATATTATCACAAGTGAGTCTCCTTACATTCTGTGCCCTGCGGTGCCACTGCTACATCTCTACTTGTGAGGCTCCTGACCTACCCGTCTCTGCTGTGCTCTGCTACATCACCGCAAGTGATTCACCTGCCATACACAGCTCAATGCTGGCTGTAAAGTTGCATGATCCTAAAGGAGCTGTAGAAGAGGAACTCACTTCAGTAATGAAGGTGTGCTGATGCATCCAGCCTGTATTACTGAGAGATACAGGCAGTTTGTAGCCTGCTGCTAGTTTCAGCCTTTTAGGGGGGTCTGGAAATGAATGAAAGGATAAAGATCGGCCATAGGGATTTAGAGAAAGGTATTTATCGTGCACCAATGTGAAAGTTACCCCATGTTATCATTGACATTCCTGTAATAATGGTTTCTACTATCAATAATAATGATCCCAATATGATCTGTGCTCGTCACACACAACTCGCGCCCTTCCAGCTTCGAGGGGAGGATATTTTAGTGCCAGAGAGTCACATAGGATTTGATTCAGAGTATTTCTATTGTTCGCTAATTGCCTTTTTGTAGCTTTATACCGCAGTTACTTTCTGATATTACGCTCACATCGGCTTTTATGGATTTTCATATTTTCAGCTCTTTAATAAACGTGAGATCTTTCTGCAGATATACGGGCGGCGGTAAATGAAGTAATGATAACTAATGGTGTTTGCTCATCTACCGTCCGTCGTATAGCAATATCCCGATACCGTGCTGTTACGGCGGCAGCCATTGTCCCTTTATATGAGCGACCGATATGGAGTCTCAGGACCCAGAACCCCACAGATCTGCACAACATTAAAGGGCAATACAAAAGTTAGCTAAAGTCACTCCCTGGCGAGGTTTGGCAGCGGATCGTCCTTTCTGGTACATCGCAATATGACAATCCTAGGAAAAAACGAATATTGGAGCCTCGGGCCACCATGATGGTGGTAAATCCGCCCCACACTCTGCTAGGACGGTGCAGAACTTCGCATTGCACACGATTGGCGCGCAGTCACAAATTGCAGTAATAACCTAAATGTCTGCATGCTGCAGTTCAGGGGCACGATTTGGCCAAGCTGCACTTACCCACCAACCACCTGGACACCCCAAAATCCAAAAAATGGGGAGCTGAGATGCCTGTTAGAAAGAGCAGCGGCGGCTCTTGTCTCATAGCTGCGGCGCCCACATTATGGAAGAATGAAGCCCCTGTAGAGTCCTCCTTTAGCCAAGGCCAGGTGACCTCTGATAGCCAGCAATAACCAGTCTGCTGCCGCCTCTTCCTGTCTCCTCCCATGGTGCCATGTATTGCAGAATATAGACCTGCGGCCCCAGTTCTTAATATTGGGGGTACCTAATGTAGCACCCCGTAGATCATGCACTGATGGCGTGTGCGATAGACAATCCCTCTAAACATGGACAGCAATTGTGTGATATGATCGTAATCCTCCACCGTCTCCCTGTAATCGCCGCTCTCGCTCTGGCCGCGGACCTCACAATGCCCTGATTTCCACCTTTCTCATCAGCAGTTAATGCGACGCCATCACAAGGTGTCGGTTATGAGACGATTTCTTCCTTGTCTGCTTTTCTAATGGAATAATAGATTAAAAGATATTCCTGGCATCAGAGTTGTCAGACGACGCTCTAAGTGACAGCGCGCGGCCGTCCTTAGAAAAGCTGCACTTCATGTTTAATTCTCCTGAATAATAAAATGGAAGATTTACATTAGTGCTAAAACGGCAATCGATGTCCCCAGCACTCGGCAGACCGGGCATACGGAAGAGAACGGAGCGTACGGCAGAGAACGGGGCGTACAGTAGAAAACGGGGCGTGCAGCAGAAAACAGGGCAAACGTCAGAAAATGGGGTGTACAGCAGAAAGCGGGACACCCGGGTGCGGACTTTATGAGTGACTGCGACGGCCGCCCACCGGAGTCCCCAGCATAATGGGTGGAAAGAACCGGAACTAACCAGGAAGTTACACAGGACAGATGGACCTCAGGCCACGTGCACACCTTCAGTATTTGGATGCAGAAATTTCTGCATCTCTTGGCAGGAAATACACGCAGTTTTGTCACATTTTCAATGTGTTTTTGGACAGCAATGACTGCTATAGAAATAGATGATAGATCTAGACCGACATATAGACATATAGCTGCACAGAACCCAACATATAATAAAATTGCCCTCTGTGGAGCTTATTGGACAGCTTTTTATGATTATATAAATGAATTAAAAAAAAGACATTTTTTTAACCAGCCAAGCTAAAGCAGACCGCTCTGAGCTGATGTTATCAGGGTGGGACGGTTCCTGGTTATTGGTCCCTCTCCAGCCTAAAAATACAAGCCAGTTTCCGCCCAAGAAGTGGAGCATCACAATAGTTGCACCAGTTCTGGCACATCGCCTTTGCTCTTCCCGATTTGCCCTGGTGCTTTGGAAATTGGGGTAATGGGGCTTGGAGTTGATGCCATCAACTCCAGGGGTTAGTAAAGGAGAGGCGTCTATTGGACACCCTCATTACTAACTAACCCAGTAATAAAAAAAAATAAGCACACAAAAACTTTATTTAAATAAACCCCCCACACACACTGTCCCTGGTTCACCACTTTATTAAAACCACTCCAGGTCCAAAGTAGTTCAGCGAATCTGACGTAGTCCACAAATGGAAACCTGAAAAACATAAAAAGAGAGAAATAAAGACAAGACCCTCAGACCCTGCTCCTCCTGCACCAATTTATTAGAAAGAAAAGTTCCCAATTATGTCTGACGTCAGAGCAAATCCAGTGCAGTTCCTGTAATCCTCCGCCTCATTCTGATTCTCCATAGTCTTTACAAACAGCCACTGCCCGATCCGGCTGAGCGTGCAAGACCCAGCACTTGTCAGGGTGGTGATGTCGGAAACATTACTGCTCCTCATCAGTGTCGTTGGGTCTCGTGCAACGTATGGTCCTTAAAGAGGTTATGAGATTGTCCATAAAGGGGTTGTGCGATGGTCCGTAAAGGGTTTTGATCGATGGTCCTTAACCCTTTTCCGACGTTGGGTGTAATGGTATGCCCACGTTGAACCCCCCATGTTTGGTGCGGGCTCCGGCGCTGAGCACGCACCTTTCCGGGCACATGACAGCTGATCTGTGCAGCTGACATGTGCCCGCAACAGCCGTGGGTGGAATCGCGATCCACCCGCGGCTTATAACTAGTCAAATGCCGCTGTCAATCTCTGACAGCAGCATTTAACTCGTGCTTGCCTGAAGCGCGTCGCTAATCCCACCCATCGGTGACTCCGTCACATGATCGCAGGTCACCGATGGTGGGTTTGGGATGACAGCCTGAGGTCTGCAGCAGACCTCTATGGTTGTCATAGCCGGATTGCTATGAGCGCTGCACCATGAGCATTTCTGCTACATACAGGTGATCGATGTGATCTGCCTGTGTGGAGCCGATCAAAGCACTGCTGCTTCTAGTCTCCCTATTGACTAATTTAAGCATGCAAAAAGTAAAAAAAAAAAAAAAAATAAAATTAAAAAAATAAAATATAAAAGTTAAAATCATCCCCCCTTTCGCCCCATTCAAAATAAAACAACACAGGGCCCAAGTGGGCCCACAGTACAAGCACACAGGGGCCACAAGTGGCCGACAGTACAATACACACAGGGCCCACAAGGGCCGACAGTACAAAAGCACACAGGGGCCACAAGTGGCCGACAGTACAATGCACACAGGGCCACAAGTGGCCGACAGTACAATACACACAGGGGCCACAAGTGGCCGGGCAGTACAATGCACACAGGGGCCACAAGTGGCCGACAGTACAATGCACACAGAAGCCACAAGTGCGGCAGTAAAGGCACACAGGGGCCACAAGTGGCAAACAGTTACAATGCACACAGGGGCCACAAGTGCCGACAGTACAATGCACCCAGGGGGCCCCAATTTGGCCGACAGTACAAATGCACACAGGGGCCACAAGTGGCCGACAGTACAATAAAACACAGGGGCCACAAGTGGCCGACAGTACAATGCACACAGGGGCCACTGTGGGCCGACAGTACAATGCACACAGAAGCCACAAGTGCCGCAGTACAATCACACAGGGCCACAATGGCCGACGACAAGCACACAGAAAAAAGCCACA